>JAKWBJ010000222.1:0-27500 GCA_023159175.1 Wohlfahrtia magnifica | reverse complement strand
TTTTTGATATATCGATGTTTTCTAAGCATCAATACATCGTTTGCATCAATAATTGTCAATCGATTTTTTTTTTTATTTTACACCTAATCCAGTTTTTACATAATTGTTTACACGGTTTCGTTTGGAATTTATCTACTGTGTTAAAATAAGTTTTGTAGCATTTTGTTAAAAATATAATCTCTCTAATTTTTTTTAATTTGTTCACCGTAAAAAAGTAACAAATGTATGATGCTTCTGTTGAATTATTTATTTATTAGAAATGCTATAAATTGAATATTGAATAAGGAAAAATTTTTTGCAAATTAAAATATTTTTAGTTATAATATTAGATGTTTTTTTATTTTTTTCTTTAAGTTATTGTTTATTTTCCGTTCCCACACGTTTAATTTACTTCATAAAATTCATTTAAAATTATATTGTTGTTTTTAATAAAAGTTACCATAAAAAGTCTACTCATTTTTAGCCTTAGGCTTAAAAAAGTATGTACATACATACACATGTATATAAAAGATTAAAACAAGGTAATGAATAATAAATTTAAAAATATTTTTTTTTTGCACATTAAATCCTAAGCATCCGTTTTGTTTAAATTTTAAGACTTTACCATTAAAAAGAAGCCCCTTAATAATTTTATATCTTATTTTAATCGTTTTTTTTTTTTTTTTGTGTGCTAAAACAGGATAAAATATAAGGGGTATCAATTAACTACCTTGAACGTCATAAAACAAGATGTGTTCACTTTAAGCCCGTGGCTAACAACACCAAAAAAATAATACACGTATCCAAACTACAGAATTTTAGGCACTTACTAATTTCTACATGCCCTCAAATAAAATATAATTTATTTATTATATTTTTTACCCTAAGCTGAACAGAGTTTATCGTATTGTTATATTGATTGATGTTTTCTTACCTAAAAGCAATTTTCGTTAAAAAGGAAATTAATTTTTTTCCTTCTTTCTTCATAATCATCTTCTTGTTGCTGGCTTTGGCGAAGATTGAGTGAGTGACTTTGAGCCATCAAAACCATCTTAATGCTGGCGATATAGTCAAAACTAAAACATCATATATTTTGCCTTGAAAATGTTCAATGCAAAAAAAAAAAATCTTGAAATTCATGCGTTACTCGAAACAAAAAAGAACCAAAAAAGCAGAAATACGAATAAAAGCATTTAAATATTAAATTTTATTAAAATTCTAGGAAATATGTATGTCAGGAATGTGAGTTTGTACACAAATCAATATATTATACTATATATTGTATATCAGCAAATATTTTCAAATATTATAGTTCATCAGCAAAAGAGATATAATAATCGAGGTTTTGGTAAAAAGAATTGGTTCAAGCCCGACAAAATAATCCGCGTATAGTATACTAAATATTTCTTTGTAAGTTCATTTGTTTGCTTATTTGCTGATTTGCTTGCTTCTTTACCATTTAATCACGTCTAAACAACTGAACTAATTTTGTTGAATTTTGGAACACAGACAGATCTAGTTAACGAAAGTGTAATAGGTTTTGCTTTTTGTTCAAAATTGGATCTGAGAGAGGTAAATAACGCGTGAAAACGGAATAAATTAGACCCGTTTGGGAGTTTGGTATACTATTAGCTCCTAATTAAAATGTTTTTATTTTTTCAAATTTTATTGAAACTCGAAACACAAATTTTTCAAAAAAACGTGCTAACTAAATGAATGTTTTTCAAAAATTACTTTTTTTTCAATTCGAAACAAAGTTTTTTATATACTAGCATTCCGATTTTGATGAAATTTGGATTACAGGTGCTATATATAGTTAGGTGCTATATATAGTTAGGTGCTATATATAGTTACGTTATATATATATGCTATTTTTCAAATTTGAAAAAGGAAGAAGTTAAAATTGGGAGATAATTCTCCAAATTAGGTAATATGAGAAAATTGTTTATTCAGTTTGCTTAAAAGTCAAACAAAAGTTGAAATTTTTGGCGCATATATATAGATCCTGCTAAATAAAGTGCAATAGGGTGCTTTATTTTAAGTTGAATTTCGGGATCGTTTAAATTAGGGGAAAGCTATCAAATTCTGATCTGACAAACATTTTTTCTTCTCAAAGTAAAGCTTTTTTTTTGCTAACATACATCAACCACAAAATGTGTTGTATAAAAGTATACATTTTTTCAAAAGTTGTACTTTGAGAGGCTAATAAGTGGTAAAACGTTTTTGGTTCATATTCCGTTCCTACTACACACGAAGTTATTATGGTGTGTCCTGGAAACTATGAAAATTAGAGCCTTCAAACTTTCCAGACGGTACATATTATATATAAAGTTTTACAATAAGATTAAAAATTAACTTCTCAGGTAGAATGGCATTGACACTTCCCATTAAAAATATTGTTTATTGTCGTACATCTCATCTTAGCTTTTTCTATATAATGAACTACATGTCACAAGTATAATGTGAGTTACGCTATGCTGGCGTACTTCGCAAACATGAGTAAATATTTGCAATGTCCCCACCAACAATCCCAGACATGATAAAAACCATATGATAAAAACCATAATTCGAAGGCATATAATTTGGTCATGGCTTCCACCTTGGTAGGTGTTGGTAAAGAGTTAACGCTCTCACCGCGATTTGGGTATAAACCACAGCCACCACGTTGCTCCCACAAGGGGGCCCCACCATAATCCGGTAAGGAATTATATTCCCGTGGTTTTCACCTCCCGTGTTACCAAAATTAAGCCTCGTAGCATAAATGCTATTACCAGTATAAGTCCCAAATGGCTCCAGACTGTTGACCAATAAAAACAAAACAACAGAAATAAAACAGAAAAACACAAGAAATACAATTATACAAACGACACAATCACACAACCAGACAAGGAGCACATCAGAGCACGCTCACACAATATCCATCGCAGATGATGCCGCAAAAGAACCTATAATTCCGTAACTCTAGAACCCTTTCTATTAAAGACAATGCTGGCAAACCCGCTAACCCCCGTATAGTACAAAGCCCTACTAAAATCAACCATATACCAAACTACGATGATACCCATTGCCTTATAAGAAAAAAAAAAAGAATTTATCTCCTATTTAAAATTAATTACCGTCATTGATGAGCATCTTCGCTCTCTACTGTGCTCGGTCGTGAAGCACCAAAATAGACTTCGGAACATCGTCCCATACAGAGAATTGTTGTCCATTTTGGGTTGGCTATAGGTCTTGTAAATATTAAGGAGATCAAATGGAGTGAAGTATTTCTTGCACCGTCTTAAAAAACCAAGACACTTGAATGCTTCTTTCGACACTTGAAATATGCTATCATTCCAACGAACTTCACAGTGAATTATCATGCCCAGAACATCAAGAGGATCTGATTCCTCAATATCCACATTACCCATTGACATAAATGACAGCACACCACCACGTCTATGTGCTAAAAAACAACATTGAGTTTTGCGTGCATTAAAATCGACCCTGTTCACACGATCCAACTCGGAGACCTTCGCCAGGTCACTTGTGAGTGTGTCCTTCATATTCATCCTTCTCGCCCCAACCTCTAAAAGGCTCGGTCTACGATCAAAGGAATAGGAGTGACAAATGTTGCTGTCATCCGCAAAATAGTAGATAGGATTAGAAGTGAGAAGAAGAAAGTCATGAAGAAATATTAGAAAAAGAGTAGGAGAAAAAATACATAATTTCTTATCAATCTTTAGCGTGAAAATGTTTACTTGTTACCTTAGAATGTTTATTAATTTTGTAATTTATTCCAATTCCACATTCCAATATACATAGGAGCTATTTTGCATTAAAAAATAGTATTAATAAAAATCGGATACACATTTCCTAAAATATATTTTAAATTTCTTCAAATTATTATAAATTGCTTTGCTCAATTGTTTTCTTTTGCTCTTTTTAATTGTGTTGAACAAAGTGCTTCAAAAAGAACCATATAATTTAATTTACGAACGTCATCACTGCTTTACAAATGTCATGTAACCCCGTTGAAAAATTATATTTTCTGCAGAATGCTACGTTATAGCAACGTAACATTAAAATTCAGTAAGCATTTGCATTAATTCCCATATAACAAAAGCGAATAACTAACACATTGTGTTACAACACCGTTCGTCTGGTTCTACCTTAAGAGTTGTTGGATTAATAGCATACACATGAAAACAGTGTACCCGCAAGCAAATAATTAAGTGGTTAATTGAATTTAATTGCAGCTGTACAAGAACGGAAAATACCGAATATTGTGGATACCTAGTTGAGGTTTCTACATCCAAAAAAAAATAAATAAATAAATAAATAAAAATAAACAAATTCACGAGACGAAGACTAAGCCTCACACTTAGCCTCTGTCAGTTAAATGGTAAAAGTGGTCTTGGGCTATCGAAGATTAAAAGTGCGAGGAATTGTGGAGCCCATAGCTCAATGGTTTTAATTTCGATTTATCACTTGGTCATGGAAAACTTTTCGCAAATAAATGCCGAGTTTGATCACAATCGACCACAAACGGAATCGTATTACAACCGTGGTTCAAGCGAAATAAGGATGGGGTTTTGCTCTATGTCGTGACCGTTGATGAACCACAACACAAAAGAGATCAATCAGCAGTAAAAAAAGTGATCTCCTCGGTATGAATCGAAGCCAAAGAAGGTAAAGATAGATTTGCCAGCCAATAAAGATACGGCGACCGAGTGTTGGGATGCACACGGTATAATCTACATTGGCTACCTTCAAAAGTGTAAAATATTATTACAACTTATTAAATTGGTTTAATGAGGATTTAAAGAAGAAACGACCACACTTGGCCACGAAGAGTGTTCTTTTTCGCCAGGACAATACGGGAATGCACATGTGCAGTTTTCATGGCAAAAATCTCTGAATTATGGCTACGATTTGCTCCCCTGTCCACCTTAAACCCCGGATTTAGCCCTGAGTGTCTATTTTTTGTCTACAAAGCTTAAGATTCCACAGAGAGATATTTGACTCCAACAATAAAATTATCGTATAAACAAATACCTCGGCGAGTTATATTTTTTAGAAGTGATATAAAATTGGAAAAATGTTGAACAAAGTGTGTAGAGCTCAAATGAGACCATGTTGAAAAATAATAATAAGTTTGTGTGTGGAAAACTGCGTTTTCCATTAAACTCGTTCATATTAAACTTTTTTATAACTTTTATTTTTCTTTCTTATATAAAAACCCTACATTTCGTTCAATAAATAAGATCTAAAAAGAAAACTGGCGATAATTTGGATCAGTTTAAAGAAAAATACAATTTTACATATGAAGCAATTACTTTTATAAAATGTACTTGTATAAAAGTAATTGCATCATTAATTTACGAACATATAAATTTTTTTATTTACAAAAAATTCTTACCCCTATTTGTCGTGAATGAGGGCATAAAGATTCAATATAAACTTAACATCAATTTGTTTTTGCTTTATAATAATTTCTTAATATAAAAAAAAAATAATAAAAAAAAATAAAATAAAAAAATTTAAAAAAGATTAAAAGAGGAGAAAAAGGAAATTTCCGAAAAAATACTTTATTAGGGTTTATTACAATGAAATGCAAAGGATCACATGTGTACTTATATTATGCATCATAGACTTGTGTATATCATCTCTCTTTTGCCATCCTAAAGCTATAAAATTAATTCCTTTACTGTTATATATCCTTGCAATTTTTCGCCTCTTGCTTTTTGTTGTGCATACACATTTCGTAAAGAAATTATGCATTAAAGCATTAAACTACTTCATTTACACTTGAATTTCCCTACAAACTGAACTTGAACGACAGATGAATGAAATATTTTTGTAAATGTACAGGAAAAAAAAAAGCTTAGCAAATAAATGCAACTGCAATGGTATTAAAATACAATGGTAACGAAAAAGGATGCCTTTCAACAACCTTACCATAACATATTATAAAAAGTGTTAAACATTCAACTTAATCAAACGAATTCTACATTTGCTATTAATATCTATTTGTTGCAATTGCTTTAATTTTTTTGTTATAAACCACTTCCATACAATTTTTTATTTCACTTTCTTATACCGATACTGAAATGTAAGATGCGTTCTGCATCATGCAGCAGTATTATGACGATGATGATGAAATGCAAAAAGCTGGGATTTAATAGTATGCGGCGTAGAACGTGATTTTATTACAAATTTTTTATTTTATTCTCAACTGGAAGTGGAAGCAGAAACTCTAAGTACTTTGAGCACTTATTTTTCTCTTCTTAAAAAGAAAGAAAAAGTTCTACTTTTTATATTTTCTTTTTTTCATAATGGGAAAGTTTCAATATTTTGCAATATCAAATGCCAACAAAACTAAAAGGTAAACAAGTAAAGCTATCGTCGATTAAACATCTAAAGTACCCTGTTAGAAATATGAAAAGACAAAAGCTCACAGAAAAGATTTAATAGATATTTTTCTTAAATATCTGTAGATTGTCAACAAAGCAACATTTACTGATATTGAAATTTGTTTGCCAATTTTTATCTTGTTTTTTCGTTTTTGTAAGGTTAAGTGTATTTAATTAAATGGCCAATCTCACATAAGTAAACAAATGTGAATGCGTATTTAATATGGTCTTGCTCGGACTATATATAATGGTGGACATTTGGTTAGCACATCATCTAAGTACACTATTTGGAATTAATTTTTTTAAGTTTATTATATCAATAATTTCTATGTCTCAATGTATCACTCGTGATCCAACGAATACGTTGCCTTAGTTTACTTTAGTTTCGTTTGTTTCAATTCGTTTGTTCTATGTTAAAATAGAGACTAAAAAATGACTGGACTGTAATTTAGCACAAATTAAAAAAAGTTATATTCACCGACAAAAAAACAAAACTACTTATTTATTTTATTTAGGACTAAGTACTTTATAGGATAACCCTTTTTCTTATTAATATTTTCGCATCTCCTTGGCAAACTGTCTTTAAGTACCAAGTAACGTTTCTTTGGTATTGCTTACTATTTCATTCAGATTTCTGTCCATAAGTCACTTACAATTTTAGGTTTAACAGCAACGCTGCTTAATATCTGGTGATTAAGCTGGTCACTTAAAAATGTCGTTTCTATTTTGCTCTAAGTAAGACATCACTGCACCTGAAATGTGTTTTGGATAAATATGATGACGGAATACCATGTTTTCCTCTGCAAATGAAGTCATTGTGCTTAAAAGTACTTCTTTCTAAACACGACTTTATTTTGTGACTGAAAACGATAACTAGCGACGTAGGCAAAGCAGCCTCCTTATATACCTAATTGCTTACAGTTTAAAAAGTTCTCAAAATGTCTCAAATGTTCTCATATCCTCTATTTTATATCCGTTAATTTTAAACATGTTAGATTGTGGTACCCAAAGATGGTAGAATTGGCAATGCCGTCAAATTCACAAATCAGTACGGCAATACCAGGGTAATACATTTTCAACTTTTGCACAAACCAATAAAAAAAAATAACATAATACAGTGGTGTATGTAATACATGTGGTGTATTTTTTTAGGCATTTTGATATTCGTAACAATATTCATAAAAAGATATCACAATTTTTTGCAGTATGTTAAGTGAAGTTTACAGGAGCGACTCATTGGGACAGTTTATTGAGTTTACTTAAATTAAAATTTTTTTATGCTTAAACCTTTTTAGCCCAAGGTTTCGAAATGTTGAAACATATCAACATAACATAGATATATGTAAACAAAGAAACATTTCTTCTACAAAATTAAAAATAAATAGTTACTAATTTTTTATTTGAGCTTTAGGGTTAAAAGGGGTGTTATATTCCGGTAAGTGACAAAAAATTATATGTAGTGTAAAAAATTTAGAATCAGTTATTCTGCTAGTTGTAGCACAATGTTATACCGCAAAAAAATTATACAAATTTTTTATCTTTTTATATAAGTTAACAATATTTTAATTTCCCTAAAACGTAGTTTTTTCTTTAACGGTTTTCCAAATTTCAAAGTCATATAACTTCTTAATGTCGCCGGCTGCAGTGTTCACTGCAGACAACTTTTTCCATATTATTACAACGATTTATATTAAAAAAAATTATTTTATATATATTTTAGAGCGGATTTTACGTTTTGTTACAGTTGTGTCACATGAGACTATAAAGGGTTAATATTTTGTATCGTCCTCTTTAGTGGCAATAGCAGAATTTTTTTGCCGAAGCACAGTATCCACTAAACTTCAGTAGTCGGAACATTATAGCGGTTTTAAATTACCTATTCTTGTGTAAAGTTTAAGGTTATTAGCATGTTGAAAAACTATATCTGCCGTCTATAAATCGAGATTTCTCAACAGTTTTGGGAAGATAAGTGTCTTAATTTTCGCCATTAGTTTGCGCAGTTCTCGTAACAACTATTCTGATGACTGAATCATCTCAATTATCATCAGACAATGTCGTACCATGACAGATTCACCACTAAAGATTAAGGTTGGTCTGATATCTTTACCTTGCAATAAAAAATATCACCTTTGACCAGTCCTGTTTAGTCAAGGAAACAGGAAACAGTGTTGGCAAAAGTCAGGAAGAACTTTCCAATTATATACAGTGACTTACTGTATAACTGTAATAAATTTAAACATTTCCTGGTGCAAACTTTTTTTTTTTAATAACGTTTTAGTCTGGCATTTTATTATATACTGCAGCTGCAATATTAGTTTGCGTTTAAAACAATTATTCTCTGACATAAATCAGCCTGCTTTGTAAGAACTTCGCGCAATTAAATAAATTTCCGTTAGGAGGGTTTCACTAAACCACTTTAGCACTTGTACTTTCAAATAAAAAAAAGAAATTTGAGAAAATTTTCAGTAGTTTTTGTTTTATAATATTTTCAAAAAAAAAAAAAAAAAATTTATTTGGCGGACCCTTTATTTTGAATTTGTTGTTGTTTACCGTGCCATAATATTTAAAAATTTTTTATTGTAATTCTATCTTATTTGAACACCAATTTGCTTGGAAGTATTATAAAAGGAATAGAAAATATTTTTAATAATAATTTTTTATTATTTATGTATTATTTTTCTTTTTTACGCAATTCTCTTGTTCAAATCAACAGTTTTTATCTATGTTTGAGAATTTACGTAGATAAAGTCTGACGACACCTATATATGTTTCAAAAGTTTTGGTGTTACATAGTAAATTTCTATGTTGAAATGTAGCTAAAGTAAGTAATTGTCGGGTGTTTTTTTATAGTTACATAAGTTAAATTGTAGGAAAACAAAGAAATATATTTTTAGTATTAATAAAACAGGCTTTGTTAGATAGAAAATTGTATGACATTAATGTTTAAATATGACTTCGGTCATGTGACCGGCTAGCGTGTACAAGGCGCAATCTGAAACACCAATTTTCACAAACGTTTCAGAACGTATGCGGCCGTATTTTGCTAAAAACTCTTCGAATGTTGATTTCCGGGTGTTCGATTGTCTCTGGTTTATCGACGTAGACAAGTGACTCGATCTTGATGGCCTATTAATTGTGCCATTACATAATTACTCTTCCATCAAAATTTTATTTGAGTATATGAACTGCGACACGCGCTATGTGACATGTTGCTCCGTGCTATTGGGACTACACCTAACTCAGATACAAAAAACTTTCTAACTATAACAGAACATAAACTAAACATGTGGATGTAATTATTTTTCGACAAAAGCTTGTGGTTTATCGTCACTACAAATAACGTAATTCTCCTTATTTACGTATGCATTAACTAAAATGGGCTTCATCAGAAAACAAAATTTTGAATGGAAAGTCTGACGAACAGAACCATTGTTATATTAACAAATTTTAACAATTTGTAAGCGTTGCTCTGATATAAGTCTATATATAATGAAATGCCAAAATATTATTACGGAATAAGCAAATATCAGCTGTTAAATCGATTGTCAAATAAAGCAGTGTTGCCAACTAAAAGTAATTAACCTCTAAAAAACACCCCACATGTTTCAAATTTCTTTTTTAAATAAAAATATGGTAGAACTTTAATAAATTTTCAGCCATGCTACAAGTCTTTAGTTTCGTTATAAAACGTGTTTTATACTTACAAAAACAAAAAAGAAAAACAAGCCTTTAGCAAATATGACAAAAAGAAAAAATAACAAGAAAAATTCAATCAATTTGTAGCATACTTAATAAAATCACTTAAATATTGTTTAGCTCGCAAAAATAAAAAATACACACTTTTTTCCATTTGTTTCCTTCCAATGCTGTTGTTATTATTTTTCTTATTTGTCAATTTTTGCTTTATTTAATTTCCTTGTTATGCCATTCTTTTTTTTTCTCTCTCTCATACTATTGTAGATTTTGTCTAAATGTTTTTCACCAAATGTTTGCTGTTTTTATTGAGTTTGTAGTTCGTTGATTGTTGTTTTTATGTTTATTGTCTTTTTAGTTTTAATACTGAAGAAAAATCGAACAGTATGGTATAGTACGAAAAAGCACAAGAAATTTAACAATACATATACAAGACAACAAGGGCCTATTGTTTAGTTTTTGCTACTGCTGGCGTTGTTTCTATCTAATGTTGCTCATTTCTATTCGTTTTTTTTTTCACTCTTTTCCTTTGTTGGCTCTATCAATTTTGCTATTTTTTTTTAACTCTTATTATTTTTTTCATTCAGTTTTTATTCCTTGTCCTGAAGTGTGCCAGTGTGCAAGAACAACAACTTTAAATAAGAAAAAAATATTTTTAAATAACCTTATATTGGAAATAGAAATGTAAAATTAGCAAAAAAAAAAAATTGGGAAAAATGAAAATAAAACATGTTGAAAGCCATTTCCTTTAATTTCTTTCTTGTTGATATATTTTTTATCAATCATCAAATGGTATATATAGTATATGATATCCTTTTTAGCTAAAATAATATTGCTTCAAAGGTGTGTAAGCGGGTTTTTTTTTGAAGATTCGATAATAATTTCGAGGTACTAAAGGTTTCTTTGTAATCGGGCAATATAAAAACTATTATTTCATATTTATACTACACTTGCTAAAGCCCGGCGTGCTTCGCTACACCCAATTTAATTATTATCTTAAACATTTCCTACTTATAATTTTTATGGTTGTGGCATCGACCAGTTTGAATTTTTTAGCCTGTAAAAATTGCAAAAAATTCGGTTCAGCAGTTTAACTTTTTATAAAATAGCAACATACAAACACATATTCATTTCTTTATATAAGATACTAACCCTTTAAAAAAAAAAAAATTTATTGTAAAGAAACCCAAAGGGCAGAACTGGAAGATTTCTGTCATTGCAATTATCACAAGTTTTATTCCAAAACTTTTTCCACGATTTTCTGGGTATAAAACTATTTTTATTCTTTTTTTTTGTAAGAGATACATAATAAGAGTCTCAATACTTTCATACAGTTTTTCCGAACTTGAGCCTAAAGTATGATAATTCATACAGCACGGAAATATAGAAATATCGGGTGATTTTTTAAGAGCTTTCAGATTTAATTTAAAAAAAAAAAAAAAAAAAACACGGGCGGTATCTCACTCATAAATTCTTCGATATTGGCTTCCAGTGCATCAACTGTTGCGAGTTTTTCCCTATAGACACGAGCCTTAATAAAAATAGTCTAAAGCCATTAAATTGCACGATCTAGACGGCCAATTGACAGGCCCCAAACGTTAAACGTTAACTGCTTAATTGGGCCATTGTTTCGAGTGCTATGTGGTATGTAGTACTATCTTTTTTAACCCACATATCAGTCGAATCCAGTTCTTCCATTTTGGCCAACAAAAAATTTTTAAGCATCGCACGGTTGTGCTCGCAAGTCACAGTAACGTTCCTGCCATCGTCGTCTTTGAAAAAGTACGGTCCAATGATGCCACCGGTCCATAATCCACACCAAACAGTGCATTTTTCGGTATGCATGGGCAGTTTTTGCAATAATTTACCAAATACGCAATTTTGTTTAATCACGTTTCCACTCAACTAGAATTGAGCTTCGTCGCTTAACACAATTTTCCGATAAAAGAGTGGATGAGCTTTTAATGGGACTTTTGTCTCCGATCAACTCACTCTCTCTGAGGGAGTAATTTTCATGTTCTCACTACACAACTTGATTTTTACTTTTGCTGCACATCACTGATCTCTATTCAACTAAATTTTGATGATAAAATTCATTAATATGCAGACGTTGTTCCTTGTTGTTCCGAGGAACATGTTTGTCAGTAGCATGTTACACGAAAACAGCTGAGCTACCAAAAACAGTGTTACCAAAATTAAAGTTGCTAAAACATCACCTGATACAAGAAGTTTAAAAACTAAAGATAATCATTGGACTTGGTAAGATATCTGCAGTCAATTACTGTAGTATTTTATTCATAACTAAATATATAAGCTTATAAGTACTTGAAGGTATGGAAAATCGATTTTTAACCCGTAAGTCAAGATTTTGAAGTTGTTTCGAAAATTTCGAAAACAGATTATTGTTGTAGTACTAGGAACTTCAATTTAATTCTTTTTCTTGCCATAATGTAACCAAAAAAAATTATCCCACGGGCATCCAGATGCCAAGATTATGTTTCGCAGAAGCGCACAGGGATTGGTCTGTTGTTGACCAATCAAAATTCAATTTAATAAGGAGTATAGTGAAAAGTAATATAGACGTAGTAGAAGACTTGATCAAAACAATTGTAAAAATAATTTTAAATATGTAACGTTATAGTGCGAACCTGCTTTTCAGCAAATGGTGTCGGAACCTTTCACAAAAGTGAAACCCAAATGAATTCATATGCTGGATGGAATATTATATACCACTTCGATATGTATTTCAACGCTATAATGGCCGGCACAATAACCGGACTTAAATCTCTTCTGAGCTATGAAGAGGAACATCTCAATAACACGATTCAAAAATCAAAACGAACTCTTTGTAAAAATTCCTACATGGGAGCGATGGTATAAAACAACGTGGTGCCTTAAAACTTAAGGTATATGTTTTATAAGGTTGCCACTTTCCACCAAAGTAAATTTTCAAGCTACTGCAGCCATAGCATAACTTAATATTTTTGCTCAATTTTTTAATATCTAACTTATTTTGTTTTAAAAAAATATTACATTATAAAATTGTAGAACGAACTTAGAATTGCATCTTGGCAATATGTCATGTTTTGTGAGAAATACTAGAAAATAAAAAAAGTCACTTTTAATAAAGCTTCATATTTAAATTGCATTTCAAAAACTTTAGTTTTTTACTTTATTTTTAAATTTGTTCTGTAATATAATCTTTAATTTTAAATTTTTTGCTATCAAAATGGGTTAACTTTTAAGGTCGCTTGGCATAAAATACAAAAGAGAAAGTATTTTTGTACATATTTTCTCATTTCCTTTTTGTCAGAATTAATTCTTTGTAGTTTTTTCTTGTGCCAGTTTTTCATTTCATCTATTTTCTTTAACTTCTTTTTAAGCATGACCATTATATTTAATGTTTCTTATGACTGTGTGACTGACTCTTGAGCAAACAAAACAGTTGGAAATATAAAATATTAAAAAAATATGACGAAAATTAAATTTCATTACATCAGTTTTTTGTATTCTCCTAAACCATTTGCATACATTTCAAGAATTTGAATGTTTAAAACATTTCATTATGACACAATTGAAATTATTATATAAAAAATATATATGTACATATATATAATTTACAAGCATACAAGGAAAAAGGCTCATTGTACACACTTACATATTTAAATATATGAGTAAATTGAAAGGTATTATACTAATAAGATTGAATGGACCTGATAGAACTAAATTCGTTATTGCTATAATACAGATTATGGACTAAAAATGTCTAAATAGTAACTGCCTTTTTAGGCAATTATAAGAAATATTGTTGTAAACAAGTACTTTTCTCTCATCTACTACTACTTGAGTGCTACAAACTTTTTATAGAAGTTAAGGAAGATCCAAATGACAAAGCTCGCTCTGAAAGACCTAGTACGTCAACAATTACATGGTGCTACATCGAAAAAATCCGTACCTGTTTTTGAAATTTTCGAAACACAGTCAAAATCCTGAGTTACGGGTAAAAACCGCTTTTTTGTACCGTAATGCACTTATAAGATGATAACATAGATGCGTTTTTGCCTATTAATATAATTACATTCGAACCGTATTATTTATTAATTAATTTATAAACTATGTTTAGTGGTGAATAAAACGAGTTTTACCTGTTAGTTTTCACCGTTTTAAAACAAAATTTATTAAAAAAAAAGTTTACAATTTGTAAAATTGGTATGATTTTTTCATGAGTTGCTTTACTAAATAATTAAATAACTTCTGCAAATACAAACCGATTTTAACAAATAATATCTCGTGTTTTATATATAAACCTATTTTTTTATTATGGGGAAAAAATCAGAATCTTTTGATAAAAGCTTACCTAATTTCTTGGTTAATTGGTTAATATAAAAAACGTAATGCTTTGATTTTCCAAAACTTAAAATGTTAAATTAGGTCTAAAAATGTGTGAGTTAGAGGTACTAAAGTGCTACGACCTGCCCGAAAACAGTTTTTTCAAAATCACTCCAATTTTGGAGGCGTTTTAAAATGTTTGAAATCGGTTTTCGTAAGTTCTCACTTAGGCCTACAACACCCACTAATTTTTAAGTTCTGCTAAAATGTGTTATTTTGTAAGAGTGTTATTAAAAATTTTAAATAAGAAAAATAATATTTTAAAAAAGAAAACTAGGTTCAAAAACATTAGATTACTAAGAGACATGTGCCTCTGGATTCTGTTAAGAAGTAGTTTAATTCAAGTAGCTTAACAGTAATACAAATTACTTAAAATCTATGACTGGATGTCACAACTAGTCGGAGGTGTAGGGTTAAAATATCAAAGTCCAAAGCTTTATATCTTATTGAAGAAGTCAGGCAAACAGAAAGAGGCAAACAAGTTTTTTAAAATATTAAGACTTATGTACATCGTTGTTCTTAAACTACCAAGGTATAGTGTATCACAAGGTCGTGGGGAAGATATTGTATTTAAGCATGTGCATATTTGTGTCTTCTTAGTCTAATAATTGAAGCAAAGGACTAACACAAATTTTCTCCATCTGCGTATGTCTTTTATTATTGCTTTTTTTACTTTTATATATTTCCATCTTTTGCCAGAAGCTATAATTTCAGCATCCAATGTCCAATGAAATGTCGTTGTTCTTAAACTACCAAGGTATAGTGTATCACAAGGTCGTGGGGAAGATATTGTATTTAAGCATGTGCATATTTGTGTCTTCTTAGTCTAATAATTGAAGCAAAGGACTAACACAAATTTTCTCCATCTGCGTATGTCTTTTATTATTGCTTTTTTTACTTTTATATATTTCCATCTTTTGCCAGAAGCTATAATTTCAGCATCCAATGTCCAATGGTGTTCTTGGCTGTCCGCGTCATCTTGTACCCACTAGTTTACCTAAAGTGTGATTGATTTATACCTATTGACGACGCCGAATTTGAATCTGCACTGATTCTTCATTGCACCTATTCAAAAGTTTTGAACTCGAGATATTTTGTCACTGCCATATTCTCAATATTTGCCTCAGCCAGCGATTTCTGAATACTTGCAGTCTATTTAGCAAGTTTACAGTCATCAATTTGATTTCTACACTAACCAAAAGTTTCTTTAGCCATGTTAATGCAGTTATTTGCATTCTCAGAAGCTCTTACTTCAGTTGTGATTAGGCCACACTATTAATTATTATTATTTTCGACACTCAACTGGGTTGCCACCCTGAACGCTTTTAGTGCAGTTGATGGTTAGACCCAATCCTTTGAACAAATGATTCAAGTCGTCAATTTTGTTTTGAATATCCGCGTAACGGGCCGCGATCAAACAGAGAAGATGGTCCTTAAGGTTCCATTAAATGCCATTTTAAATATTGTATTGTGGTTAAGGGTGTCATATAGTTCGGCCTGCACGACTATAACTAACGTATTTGTTTTATATATATTTTAACAATATTTTTGTACATATTTTTTTAAAAATAAATTCAATGAAGTTCACAAGGTCGTAAATAATGGCTAAATTTGGTTATTTTAATTCATAGAAATAAATTAAAAATAATTTAATTTCATAATGCATTGATAAAAGCAGAAATGAAACCTAAATCAAAGAAAATCAGCCCGGAATGTGGCCTATAAATATTAACAAGCTTAGAAAAGTTTTCATCTTAAAAACAATGTGAAATTTAAACAAAAATAAGAATAATTTTTAACTTAAGCAAAGATCTTTTCTTTTATGGAAACAACAACAAAACAAACCACTAATAAATAATATTTTTTGTTTTCTTTAAGAATATTTTTTTTATAAATTCTTTACAACATGAAATTAAAAGTTATGGCAATTTTTTTTTCTTTTCTAAAGTCTTGTTCGGAGTCCTCCTTCTATTAGTGTCGGTCAAATAATTAGAATTTCAAATTGCACATTTGTCATTTTTGAAATTAAAGGCTAAGAAAACACACACAGCCATGTACATTAAGAATGTCTTACCAAGGTCTTTAAAAGCAAAACAAAAAATGGTAATGAAAAAATCACGAAAAAATAAAAAGAGCAAAATATGCTTTTAAAATATTTGGTAAGGGTGGTCGAAACGAAATGAAAAAAGAAATATAAATAAGGCAAAATAATAACACCCCTTAATTGAATTTCCTGTCCCCAAATTAAAAGAAATAAACAGAAACAAAATCAAAATACGATTGTTTATTACCAATGGTCTATATAATTTTATTTTATAGTCTTCTTTCCTTCTTGATGAGGATTTTTCTTTTTTATTTTTTGAAAGGAGGTTTGTTATTTTGACCTTTAATTTCATGTTTTAATAACCGACTTTTTTTTATTCTGTTTTGAAATTTACTTTAACGCCCCTTCTTTGGAAAACATGAAGGTGGAGGTAAATATTTATACACCATTCAATACACGTACTAAAAAAAGAAGAAAAGGTTTTTTCTCTACACATACAAAAAAATAAAAAATAAAACAAAAATAACCAACAAAACACATTTTATCATCCCATACCCTGTTGCAAAGACATATCATCATCAATCAAACGTTGAATCAAGATGGGTAATGTAAAAAAATCAGCACCAAATAATTGTAGGCTTTTTGCTTATTTTTTACGCTACGAAAACTCCACAAACCTTTGCAGCTTTACGGCCTAATGACTCTTCTTACTTTTCTAGTTTTCCATCAATTTTCCTTTTTTTACAAAACTTACAAGAACAGTATATATCCGGCTTTTTTTCCTCTCTTTAAGACCCATTAGTATGAAAACCTTAAAACTTTTTACGTCTACTAAAAATACATGGACAGTTTTTTATCAATA
The DNA here is from genome assembly GCA_023159175.1 of Wohlfahrtia magnifica. Lineage (NCBI taxonomy): Eukaryota > Metazoa > Arthropoda > Insecta > Diptera > Sarcophagidae > Wohlfahrtia > Wohlfahrtia magnifica. Next base: position 10,138 of record JAKWBJ010000222.1, on the reverse strand, counting down.
TCTTTGAACAACAAATTGTTGCTGCGATTATTTAGGTTGTATTTAACTGTTAAAAGGAGGGGCTAAATTAAGTCGAATTTGTATGTTTGGGTTTAAAAGGGTCATTTTTAAGTTGTACGAAAATAATATTAAATTTAATTATTTGCAAAACATCTGGCGACCCTTCACTTGTTCTCATTTTATAAATGGTTTAATGATTTTTTTTCATTGCTTCTTTACGATGAAAATTTTTTAAAGAAAAAAACAAACACACACAACATGATGAGTTAGTAATGGCTGAAATGTTTTGACCAGCTATTATGTTTAAGGGAAAAAATTAATAATTTTTAATTTTAACAATGATTCGTAAGATTTTTTTGTTTGTAATTGCCTGAAACAAAAGTATTATTCAGAAAAATTAAAAAAAAAATTCATATTCCTTTTATTATATGTATGCTTCATTTGCCAAATCGATTATGTCCACATACTTAGTAATCTCAAATTACTGTATGGACTATAAAATACTTATATTATATTCAAAACAATTTTATCTTCGTAATCATAAGCACTATTAACCATTTTTGCGATATTTATTTTTTGAAAAAGTAAGTACCTAACTTTTTTAGAAAATCTTACGATAATTCAGTGAAATTATTTTTTCCAGTGGCAATAGTTTATAAACAAATGAAATACAACAAAAAGATAACATTTTAATCAGACGATTTTTTGGACTATAATTTAACTGCTGTATACATACAACATGGCGCATGAACGGTGTATTTCCTTTAATACTTCGTATTGCAATTATTAAAACTTTTGTATTCCTTTCCATCTCTGTAATTACTTTTTTGAACATTTAGTCAACTATGAACGACAAGACTGTTTAACAGCGAGTGCAATGAACGCTTTCTCTCAGTAGATTCAGAAGGCTATCAATGAGAGCTGGTTGAGAGTTTTAACGGGTCTATTTATTGGGCGCTTTGGTCTTAGATACCAATAGTGTTTTTTTTTGGAAATGTTGAGAATGATCGATTTTACACGACCTGTGCTGAAACATATGAACACGTACTGTGACTACGAAAGGGATATTTCTTTCCTCACTAAATATGATTACTTGCCGAAGAATTACAAAATTAAGGCCCTCACTACAATTTCTGAAGACTCTGGAATTAAGTTGGAGTTCCAAAAAATGGACCTAAACACTTAAAATGGAGAAAACGATAGAATAATCCCATGGAAGACGATGTAGAAATACTGCAGAATACATAAAATATTATAAAAAAATATAAATATGTTATTTTATTCTAATAGAAAAAAAAAACAAAAAGTCTACTCTCTAGGTACTTTTGGGTGTTGAAAAGCTTTTGATTCTGTGTGGCATAAGGGCCTTGTATATAAATTAATTTCATATGGTTTACCTTATTATCTGGTAAATATCGTAAAAGGCTTTTTGACAACTCGTAAGTAAAGTATTTTCATTAACTCTTCATACTCTGAATACTTCAATATTGATTCTGGTGTTCCTCAAGGCTCTGTTTTTGGGCCTTTGTTGTACATTCTATATTGTGCTTATGTTCCCATAATGCATATATGTAACTACGACTTTTATGCCGATGATACTGCAATTTACTGCTCTAATGAATTACCACAACCTATTCTTGATAATATATAGTAATCTCTTAATAGCATTCGTCGATACTTTGTTAAATGGAAAATCAAAATAAATGCTGAAAAATCACAAGCTATCTTTTTTACAAGAAAAAGAAGTTCTTGTAACCTACCCAGTTTAAATTTTATTTATAAATGGTATAGATATTCCCTGGTCTAACTATGTTAAATATTTTTTCTAGACCGACGTTTAACTCTTAATGAACACCAGTAAGGTAGCTTTAACCATATCTCTTTAGATTTATTTAAACATGTTTTTATAAAAATGATTTTATTTAAAATAAAAATAAAAAAAGATCTTTTTATTACGCTTATGTGCCATGTCTACACCAGCTTATCATAACTTTTTAAATTATTTTTTAATTTTTCTACATTTTTTTGTTTTACGGAGTTAATCGATTCGTCATTTGAAGCATGCATATATTACAGTAGAATAAAAACTTGTACCCATATGTTTTTATAACAGAACTAAATTTAAATTTTATTTAACCCTTGTGTGTGGGCTAACCAGGTACCTGGGTACATATTGTGTTTTTAAACTGAATTTATATGTAGTGGTCCTTGAAATTTCTTGAGAGCTCCCAACTTTTAATATATCATTAGTTTTCACGTTATGAATAATGAATACATTCAGATATACGAGTATGTACGTTGCATGTCGCTTTTCTTTTAACACCCTTTAACTGTTCGACAATGTACACTGATAAAAAATTAATTTATACATATAAATTTCAAATTAATATGGGAGAATTGCTATAAATTTTTAATGTATCTGATCTTACACTCGTTAGGGACTCTTTTCAAGTATCATATAATCCTTATTGGAGTTCAAGTGCAAGTTTAGTCATCAACTTAGAATTTTTAGCACGCGCTTTTGTTAACAATAGATAATTGCGAGCTATCATCATTATCATCATTACCATAATTCTGGCCAGACACATTTACATCCAAACTTTAAAGAACCTCACATTCACATAATATGTGTCCGAATGACTCTGATGCCTGTTAGCACAATTCAGTTCACAGTGGGGCGTAAGAAATTCCATTAAGGGTCCGGCTTACCATACTTGAGAACCTCAGAGCGACGCTAAAATGCCTACTGATCGCCGCCCTAGATTGGCAAAGTCCCATTTGAACACTTCAGTCATCCACGCATCTGGCAGTTTCCCAAAATAGGTTGTCACGAAACTTTTTCTAGCCAATGCATCCGCTGTTTCATCACCATCTATTCCACTGTGTGCAGGTATCCAAAACAACTGAACCTTATTTCTAATTGAGAGCCTTTGCAAAGTATAGTAGCAATTTTTGACCACCATAGATTTCACTGTGTCCACTGTGATCTGTGAAAGTGAATTGTTTTTCAAATACGTACGTACATATGTCAGTAATGTATGATGTCAATGACAATAAAAAAAAATTAAGATAGCTGTCACCGACTTATCCTGAGTTAGCAAGTATGCTATATTTGCCCTAGAACTTGTCTAAGTTGTCGACAACTCCTTTAGTGTTATTATAATCTATATACTATATATGTCCTTTTTTCGACATTTCAATACCCGATAACCACTAAGCCGATTTCCAAACTAGTACATGCGTTGGAAAGGTGTACTTTCACTGATGGTTATAGTTCAACTGGATGGTGCCACATACATATAAGATGGTTATGTGTATTTCTATATCTCTAAAACGGTATTAGTTAGAGTTTCTAAATTTGGCCACAATAACTTTGTAGTCAATAAAAATCATCATTAAAAAAGTCAGCATAATTTTGGTGAAAGTGGCATATCCCATGCAAAGTAAATATTGATTTTTGTATATGTTTGGAACGGTAATAGTGGTAGTTTCTGAATTTGGTCTAAATAACTTCGTAGTCAAAGAATATCATCAGTCAAAATATGGGTGATATTGAATAAATGGGTGTGGCACTTCCCATACAAAATAAAATTTGTTTTTAGTGTATCTAAAGAATAGTTAGAAATTTTACTTATGAGAAATACATTTTATAGATATACAACACAATCATTCTCAACATAGCGTAAATGGCTACTATATAATTTCTGACTTAGCTGTCAAATTGTTTTCTACAGACAATGTACGAGTAGATATCTTTATCACAGCTTTGTTATTTTTTGGCACATACAAACGAACATACAGTCGCCTCCTTGCTAAATTTGAAATTTGTATAAAGTAATACGAGCACACGTTTTTTTTTTTCTAACTGTTAGATTATATGACCTCATTTTTTCTACAGTTCAAGCGAAGTAAAAAAACTTATCGGTGGTACTATTTTTTCCTGAGTTTCGTTAGGAACTAAGAACAACATATAAAACCATTCTTTATCCTATATTTATCTGACGTTCGCTTTCTATTGGTTTTTCAGTATACAACTCACAATGCAAGGGGTAGAGTTGAAAGACTCGCAAGCCCAGAATACTCTTATAATGTACTTTTCATGCTGTGTGAAACGCGTATGGTCACGATATTTATATAAAATTGCTCATCTTTAGTCTATACTCCCGGAATCGTAACTTTGACGTAAATTAGCATTTAGCATAACCTAAATATTTTGACACCTGATGAACAAATTTCAAAATTTTAGTGTTGATAAATGAAAAACTGAAGGGTATCTACAACTAAAATAAATACTCTTTATTTGACTTGTGAACACCAGCATACATATATTCAAACACCAAAAATTTAATTTAGTTCATCTGCTCCGAAAGTCTTAAATACATTGTTTTTTGCGATTACATCTTTTAGTGTGTAATTTTGTAATTTTTCTATCTTTTTTACAAAAATGTACCAGGTACCTAATGTAAATTTAAAAAGTTTTCATGAGGAAGTCTTTAAGACTTCCAACTCCCAGTTTTATCTATTTCATTGACTGCTTCTTAAGGCTTAACAAAAATAAACACACAAAATATACTCACTTACCGATCTTTTAATTTTTAAATTCAATTAAAATAATAATTGCTTAGCTAATTTGAGTAATTATGTATAGTGAGTAGCAGTATTGTGAAGCGGATTTATTAATTCTAATTAAAATTCGTTGGTCTTTTACACTGTTACCTTTATCGATGGCTATAAAAAATCAATTTAACTGCATTATTTTATGCATTCGCATACAAATACAAAATCTTAATTTTGTTGTTAATTCATTCAAATTATTATTATGCGAAACATAATATATCGCATTTGATCAATAAGAGGGTATTAATTCAAAATTTTTACAATTAAACTTTTTGCAAGAAATCAACTAACAACATCAATATCTATCCACTGTAAAAATTTTAACGAATTCTGAATACTCTTTCATCTCGATAGCCACATTTGAGACCATTTTCGTGACATTGCAGTGATTACCTTGATACCACAAAAAAGTTATTATTTTGAGTTAATACAAAAGTGGAAATAGAAATGTATCGCATATTATCATAAAAAAGGTATTATTTTTTTGCTTACTATGATTTATTTGGATTTTCAAATTCTCTCAAAATGTAAGCAGAAACAGTTTTTACCTCTACCAAAAATTTTAAAATTCAGTTAATACCCTATTGTTGACCAATTGCGATATGACAAAAACAATCCATGGGTTGTATTTATTCTATTTATTATTGAAAATAATGATTTTTTAAAATTTTATATTTTATATTTTATATTTTATATTTTATATTTTATATTTTATATTTTATATTTTATATTTTATATTTTATATTTTATATTTTATATTTTATATTTTATATTTTATATTTTATATTTTATATTTTATATTTTATATTTTATATTTTATATTTTATATTTTATATTTTATATTTTATATTTTATATTTTATATTTTATATTTTATATTTTATATTTTATATTTTATATTTTATATTTTATATTTTATATTTTATATTTTATATTTTATATTTTATATTTTATATTTTATATTTTATATTTTATATTTTATATTTTATATTTTATATTTTATATTTTATATTTTATATTTTATATTTTATATTTTATATTTTATATTTTATATTTTATATTTTATATTTTATATTTTATATTTTATATTTTATATTTTATATTTTATATTTTATATTTTATATTTTATATTTTATATTTTATATTTTATATTTTATATTTTATATTTTATATTTTATATTTTATATTTTATATTTTATATTTTATATTTTATATTTTATATTTTATATTTTATATTTTATATTTTATATTTTATATTTTATATTTTATATTTTATATTTTATATTTTATATTTTATATTTTATATTTTATATTTTATATTTTATATTTTATATTTTATATTTTATATTTTATATTTTATATTTTATATTTTATATTTTATATTTTATATTTTATATTTTATATTTTATATTTTATATTTTATATTTTATATTTTATATTTTATATTTTATATTTTATATTTTATATTTTATATTTTATATTTTATATTTTATATTTTATATTTTATATTTTATATTTTATATTTTATATTTTATATTTTATATTTTATATTTTATATTTTATATTTTATATTTTATATTTTATATTTTATATTTTATATTTTATATTTTATATTTTATATTTTATATTTTATATTTTATATTTTATATTTTATATTTTATATTTTATATTTTATATTTTATATTTTATATTTTATATTTTATATTTTATATTTTATATTTTATATTTTATATTTTATATTTTATATTTTATATTTTATATTTTATATTTTATATTTTATATTTTATATTTTATATTTTATATTTTATATTTTATATTTTATATTTTATATTTTATATTTTATATTTTATATTTTATATTTTATATTTTATATTTTATATTTTATATTTTATATTTTATATTTTATATTTTATATTTTATATTTTATATTTTATATTTTATATTTTATATTTTATATTTTATATTTTATATTTTATATTTTATATTTTATATTTTATATTTTATATTTTATATTTTATATTTTATATTTTATATTTTATATTTTATATTTTATATTTTATATTTTATATTTTATATTTTATATTTTATATTTTATATTTTATATTTTATATTTTATATTTTATATTTTATATTTTATATTTTATATTTTATATTTTATATTTTATATTTTATATTTTATATTTTATATTTTATATTTTATATTTTATATTTTATATTTTATTAATATTGTTTTTTTAATTATTATGATTTTTTTAACAAAAATTATTTTTTGTCGATAAATCTATACAACATGGATTTATAATTTTGCTAAGCTTATTTCATAAACTATTATTTATAATGCTCAAAAAATAAATTTCATTAATTCAATATTAAATATAAAATATAAATGGAAAACTCAATTAATTCAAAGCTTATTTAAAAATAAATAACTTCTACAAATGTATTTTTGTAAATATAGAATTAAGTAATGTTAGGTTCGATTGGCGGCTGTCATTGGTTCATCGCACTTGCACTGAATTAAATAGGTCCCGTGGTATTACCATATACTCACTTTTGTACCAAATTTCTCGGTCACTTCTCGGCAGGCACCCAGTCGATATTATAGAAGTGTGGACAAAATTTTTATTTTATGTCATCAAATGCCGGTCAATAGTTTTAAGTCTTTGTCTAAGTCTACTAAAAGCACAACGTTCTGTATAGTCCCTATGCTTTATAATTAATCGAGGCAATTTCAAAAATCGTTCTGTTCTTCGACAGATATGACCAAGTTTTCCTACTCTCGAGGCAAGTGGATTCATTTAGCAAACGTTCATTAACTCGCTATCTTATACAGAGACAACTGACAGCTGACCTGTTGAATATCTCGCACCAATTTTTAGTGTCTAGAAAACTTCAGTAGCTTACTTTCAAAGAAAAACTCCATAACCAGCATAGCAGACTACTGATTGATTTATCTAGAAAATGGAGAAAAGTGAATTTTTTGTGCTTTGCGGAAAAAAACATAACTTTAACCAAGGCCAAGCTTGTTGTATACTATCGGAACACTGTACAAACAATTTGAATTGTATGAAAGTAGTTTCCTGAATTCTTGTTGTGGCCGTACAAGATGCAGAACGTTTCGATGCCCAGTTGAGGTCTTTACCCAAAACAATTGAAAAAATTCACTATATGGTCTTGACTGATTGAAGATTGGAAGTGTGGCGCAGTATTGTACCACACGACCATAAACGCAATCGAGGGTTAATTTCGCCCTTTTTGCGCCCTTTCGTAATCATGGATCCAGTACAACACACTAGAGACCAAACAGTGTATTTTTCCGAGTGAATCGCAATGGTGAGTTTGTCAGCCAATACAGTCATGGATACCGTTCTTTGGAATGCACGCGTTATACTTCACAAGAAATGGCACATGGAAAGATATATGACTTCAACGATAAAAATATTCCACAACCCCATAGCTATTCTGATGACCCCGTCAAATCTTTTTTTTTTGAAGACAATATGTAAATAATTAAAGTTGAATAAGAGATTTACCTGGTAAAGGTGACCTACGTTCTTGCAAATACATCAAATTTGAAAGAAAAATGTCAATTTGCCATAATACTAAACCTTACCACTAATTCCCACTAAATATCTTAATTCCTAAATCCTATTAATAATCCTGCAACTTACTGGCAACACTAACAATTATCTTTCTCCTTTCATATTTTTTTTCCATTTCAAGAAAAAGCAAAAGAATAATAATAGCAAAAAAAAATTAACAGAACCTAATGCAACATGTTATGTATATTGTACACGATCGATAAAAAACCATAAAACGTAAGACCAGTTAGAACATTGAACTGCGAGAGCATATATTTAGCCAGACAACGCTCTTATATCCGTAAATGGCGCTAATCAAAAGGAGTAATGTTGTAAATTAAGTAAGAAATAAATCAAAACAAAAGGTACAAAAGTGCCAAATGATCAAAACAATTAAGATAATCTAAATTCACATTTATTAAGCTGACATGGAATGTAAAGGTGGTACTAAGGAGAAAGAAATTAAATGAAATCAAAATTAAAAAAAATTAAAATTAAAAATAAAGAAAAAGTAAAATAAAACAAAAATTATATATATAGAGATGTCAGAAATTCAATTGATGAACAAACTAGTGGAAAACGGTATGGAAAACATATTTGAATGAATGTGAAGGTAATTTTTGCTCTTCTTGTTTTCATAAGACTGATAGCCTACTTGCCTATAATCTTTGAAACAGATTCTTGACCAGAAATGAACATTACAGTTTCCAAGTTAAGTTCAAACAACGCCGAGAACAATACACATCATCAGTCAGTTACTGGAAAGATTGGATAAGTGACGTGGCACCTTCTATTCATACTGAATATTGGATCTTGTATATGTGGAGAACGACAACTATTAAAAGCTTCGTTATTTATCCGCATCTCCTAAAAAGCGGGAATTACAATATCACACTGGATAAAAGCTGTCTGTATACGTATTCTACATGAAAATGCCTGTGAGTTTGTTTGAAAGCTATATATAGCAAGGAAACAGAACCTACTGTTACTTCTGGAGGGAACAAATGCTTTGATTTTGACCGGAAGGGGACAAACTGGGAAAAAGGGTTAAAAATGCAACTAGCATTTAAGATAATAATTAAAAGGGGTGCAGCTAAACGCGCCAGGTTTTATATTGATAAACAATAAAAATATCTCAAAATTTCTATTAATTAAAAAAATTTAGTTTTAATACCGAGACTAATGTAGTAAAAATAAATAATTTTTTAACCGTATTTTATTAATATATATAGAAAATTAAAAAAATATATATAACGGGTCTGCCATCTAACATTTTTTTTTCAACTCGTGCTTATTTCGTGAATGGTAACACTTAGCTCAAGTCTGATTTGACAGATAATTATTTTTATCCTTCCGCTGAACGAATATGGTTGTGTATACGCTTTTTTCGCTTCACTAAGTTGGCCTGCGATCAACTTACAGAACATGCCGATTTTGCCAAAAAAAAAAAATCATTTTTTCAGATGAAGCACATTTTGATCTTGGCGGGTATGTAAACAAGCAAAATTGTCGCATTTGGGGCACAGAAAACCCGCACGCATATATTGAAAATCCGATACACCCAAGGCGAGTCACTGTTTGGTGCGGATTTTGATCCAGAGGCATAATTCGAAAATGAGCAAGGAGTGGCCGTTACAGTCAATGGCGATCGTTATCGGGCCGTGTTGAACGAATTTTTGTTCACAAAAATTGAGGAGGAGGATATTAGCAACATTTGGTTTCAACAGGACGGCGATACGTGCCAGACAGCCGAAGCTGCACTCGATGTTTTGCGCCCTGTTTTCAAAAAAAAAAAAAAAAATTATTTGGCAGACCCTATATATGAGCATTTTCTTTATGTTGAACTTAACCATCGAATTCATTGTTATTTTGTCAATTGGCTTAACTTATACTGAGGGCTATAAGTACTAGTGTTGGTACAATACTACTGCTCTTAAAAAA
>JAKWBJ010000486.1:10590000-11174369 GCA_023159175.1 Wohlfahrtia magnifica | reverse complement strand
AACAAGCAGTCTTAAAAAAACTCCGAGTAAAGAGAGTTTATTTTAAACTCAGTGTGAAGTAAGTATCCAACTCAGAAAGGATACAAAAGATCTTTTGGGTTGGAGTGTCTGCCGTTGGGCAATCTGCTAATGAGCATCCAACTCAAGTTACTAAGAAAATTTTGTTGAACTGGTAGTGATTAAGCTTGAGTTGTGACAATAATAAGGTTGAAAAATCTGTCTAGTAATTGTTGTTATTTACATTAAGGCTAGAAGCAGAGAATAATTAGGAGTTAATTTTTTAGTGCTTTTAAAAAGGTTATAAGCAGTGAAACACTCAATTGAGTTTAATAAAAAATTTTTAATTGAAACCAAATAGAAATTTTTTTTATTTTATTTGCAATGGACGAACTTATTCAAATAGCGTTTTTAAAAAGAAGAAACGTTACGATATATTTTATTCTAGTGAGTGCAGACCGGACTTCGTCTAATTTATAATATATATAATGTATGGTGTGACGTTGTGGTGTGGTAGGTAAGATACCCAGCTACCAAACAAAAGGTCGTCGGTTTAAAACCAATCCAGAACTTTTGAAAGAGAAAGAAATTTTTACTCCGGTATGTCCTCATGTCTTTAGCTAGTAACTGATTATGAGTACTACTACACAAAAAGCCCGGTTTGCGTTGCTAATTGGGATCGGAAAATTGCTACGCAATCCGACCGAATGGCCATTTAATTGGTTTCAAAATAAAATGATTTAAAAATGTGTTTTTTAATAAAAAATATCATATTTTTATTTAATATTTTTTAGATGACTGTTTTATTAAAATAAAAATATAACATTTTGTGAGGAAATCGTAAAAGAACATAACAAAAAAGGTTAATATCTTTTTTCTGCTTAAGCTCTGTACAAATATTTCATATAAACGACTCAACTTCGAAGCCAATCGACGCATACCGAAACTAAAACGACACAACTTCGAAATCACAAAATTTTTAAAATGGCGCAATTTCGAAACGACAAAAACCGCAACAAAGCAAACCGGGGTATTGGTGTACTATTGAAAACATCTAATGCATTTGCATTCTAAAAAATAGAATCTTCAGAAGCTCATTGACTGAGAAAAGTCTCTATGTTCCTTTATGTATTGGAAATTATTATAGAATATCATCTTCTATTCTGCCAGAATCTGTCATCATGCATCCCCAATAAGAGGAAGAGTCTACATTGATCAGCCTTGATTAGCCTTCAATATCAAGTGAATTGCTTTAGATATGGTTACAAGCTTATTTATTTAATTTTTCATAATTTCTATAGGCATGAACCATTCGATAAGTGGATAAATTATGGTTTATCAGTTCGTGTGTTGTGGTTTGAGTAACTTCTAGTTCTTCATTCCCTAAAATATCGGTAAATTGTGATGTGCAATTTTTTAATTTTACTAAAAAAATACTCATAAAATTTTGCAAGACGCATTAAGTTAAATTAGTAAAACCATAATTTAATAGAATCTAAGCAAATTTAAATTTAAATGTTCTGTTAAATAGATTTGTTATTTAAACGTACACACAAATAAATACCTACAGAAGCAAAGGCCTGGAAGGACATCTGTGTTTGGCTTTTAAGTGCTATTGTTAATAAATAAATATTTATTTATGTAGCACACTTACTGGATGCTGAGGTGGATAAAAATATTGAATTGCTGAATACACAATGGCAAATATCTAAATTGTTTTTAATTTCATATTTAAAAAAATAATTAAACAAAAGTGCAGCAGATGTTATTAATGAAAATAATTAAATAACTAAAGCAAAAAAGGAAAAAGATGAATTCTTTTATCCCCACAATAACTTAAACATATTTTATGTATAATTAAAATAATTAAATTAATTGAGTTGTATACTAAATTTACAGTATTCAGAAGACTTAAGATGGCCTTGCATACAATAATTTATGCAAGATTTTATACAATAGAAAATTTGTTAAACAAGATGTTCATTTGGATATTTAGTTAAATTGATTTATGTACTTATTTTATTGATGATTTTCATTATTCAACAATAAATTTACAAACTTAGCCCTAGAAAATCATAGGCGATATATTGGGTTAAAGCAAATTTTTATTACTTATAACGTGTTTGTTTTGTTTATTAATTTTTCAGTATAAATTGTTTCAGCGTAAAGAAAAATCCGTGACATGTGGCAATTCCAAAGTTGCTTAGTTAGGTATGCCATTTCATTAAGAATAGACTTACTGAAGAACTGAGCTTGCAAATCATTCCATTCAATTTAATGCTGTGTAAGAAATTTGTTTCGTAAATTACATCCTTCATTGGGTCGTACTTCTTCACGAAAATTACAGTTAAGGTAACTCAAGGTGCCATGCGACGATTATTGACTTTTTTGACCCGATAGGAAGAATTTTATTTGGTTCATGTGTTGCTTCAACAAGACGGTGTTACATAGCATACGGCACAATATACAATCAGTCTATTGAGGAGTAAGTCTGACCTTGATTTCTCTTGACTTACAAGAGTTTTTACAGCTTGTCAAGAATCATATTTATTCTTGAATCATATTTATTCTTGAATCATATTTATTCTTGATTCTTGACAAGCTGTCAAGGAATTTTAAAGCACATTTTTTAAAGTTTGTCTCACACAAAGTTTTAGTAAAATCTATCCAAAATTTTAGTGAGATAGTAACGTAAAGTGTTTTTAGTATATTTGTTTCCTAGTATTGATTATTATTTATAATTAAATTTTTTAAATATGTGTTTAAAAAAGTTTGCTTACAAATTTGGCCAATATTATATTTCTCATATTTAAAGCAAGCTTTATTAGACCACATATACATTCTCTTATATTAAGTTTTTATTTCAGTCTTTAAAAATGTGATGAATTTAAAAATTTTAGACTTTACAAAATCCATAAGAAACAACAACCATAGTTATACAACAAAAACAAAAACTACTATATTTTTAGGCATCAAAGAAAAGTGTACAAGTCAAAAACTATGCAAGAAAAAAGAATGAAAAATAAAATATCTGGGAACTGATAACATTTTTTTTTAATTGCTCTAGAGTACAATAAAAATCTACTTCTAAAGTTTTCTAAATACCACCAAAATCCTAATTTACGGTTAAAAACTTGGATTTTTGTACCTTCAAGCACTTATAAGCTAAAAATTTATCTAAATATTTACTGATTTTTAGATGCTTGGTAAATATGGAAAGAAGAAGAACATACCTCTTATTATATATATTTTGCTTAAGCAAACTTGTAGAATCTGTATGCATTGCTTCAGTGAGCACATATTTTATCAAATTGATTCCAAATTGTTGAGAGATATTTTTAAACCCTTTTTTTATTTCATTGATTGTTGACAGATGAAATCAAAATAAATCGATTGTTCAGCTTGTAGAAGCTTAAAATGAACAATTCCCTTCAAATCCCACCTTCTTTATTTTAATCCTAGTTTTGCCAACGTCTCCGAAGCTTTACCTTGCTTCGTCAGTAAACTTTTTTGCATATTACTGTCGTACCACTTTTTATCGCTCGTAATCATTCGAACCTATTAAATAAGCAATTAATATTACCAGAAATATTACATTTTAGAGCCATTTATCCACAATTTGTAACCGCAGTATTTTGTGCACCCAATATACCTGACTGTCAAGATCAATTTTTTAACGATTTTTTTTTTTTATAAATGTCAAGAATTTTACAATGTTGAACCTGGCAGCCCTAGATTGGATGGACCACTTACAGCGTAGTTGCGGGTAAAATGTAGTTTCTGTCGGTTCATCAAAGACATGTGTGTCTGGAATTGTCATAATTTTTATTTCAGTCTCGTTAATTGTTTGCAGTAGAGATCAGAATTATTCGTTCGACCAGGTTTTAGCAGTTCATAACAAACAACTCCCTTCTAATCCTGCCAGTTACACAGCCTTACCATCTTTTGTGTCGATCCTGGCTTTTTCTCCATGTGCGAAGCTTCACCTTGTTTTGTCTAAGTTCCTTTTCTCACATTATTATCGAATATGATACACTTCTTATTGCATATAATCATTCACTTGAGAAATGGTTTGATTTCGTTCCGTTTTAACAATGAATCGCAATTGAAATTTTGTCCATTAAATTTTTTGTTGTTAATTCATGTGGCATCCAAATATTCAGCTTTCTTCAAACGGTTGATAACGTTCACTCTGCTTATTTGCCAGACTTCCTGTTTTTTCTATGATTTTGTTTTAATTGAGTCTTTTAGACAGAGTATAATGATATGTGAACTTCTTCTATTTGCTTAAACTTCTTATGAAAAAATTCTTTTTTTTTTTCTAAGTCATATTCGATTTAACTGAACCCAGTTATACTTTTATTAGGGATAAAAACAGAAAAGTCAGTTTTTTAACTTCAACATACATGTTATAATAATATTTTCTGTTTTAAAAATAGTAGTTTGAGTTCATTCTTATTGTCAGTTGAAAATCAATCAATGTTCTGAATATATTTTAGAAATAACTTAAGAATATGGGAAGAAAATTCCGCCAAAGTCATTATATATGGACACATTACTTATGAATAATATTTGTGTTCAATGCATCATAAAATATTGATTATACGCCTCGAGGTATAAAAATGATAATTGGTTGCGTTTCTATGCAGAAACCACAAGTGACGCAGTGCGATTTTCTTATTCTAGAGAACAGGGATTACTTGAATTATTTATATGAAAAAGAAAAATTATTTTTAAGAAATAGAATGCGACTAGGGAAGCTATAAAACGACTTTTTTCTGTAAAAATTGCACTTTTAATAAACCACATAAAAATAAATAGAACGATGCTGCTTTATGTCATTAGTAGATACCGAATCTCTACTTCCGTTGCCATTTCGTGTTTTCTGTCTAGAAGATTTAATTAAACATCATTGTATAGGTCTATATATACAAGATGCTATCGTTTATTTTATTAATGAAATATTTTTACAGTGCTAAGCCGGTACATTTCAATGACTAGAGGAACAGCACATACATATGAATATGCCTTAACTATTCTGGAAACTAGCAAATAAATAAAACATTTGATAAACCTGATTATCTTGTCTTTTGTTGTAACGAATTTCGTTTAAAGTATCCCTAATTTGTCTGGCTGTGTAGTGTATGGAAAAAGTCATCAAATCTATGGTTATTTTGGTTTCTATTAGAGCGATAGAATGGTTATTATTCGACCGGTTTCAAAAATCGATAATATAAGTAAATGTGTAGAATGTGTGTATGTTTTTTTAATATGTAATGTTCAATTTTTTTATACTCGTGGCCAAACAACTTTCGCATATACAGCTACATTATGCAAACAAAAAATGAGTTCAAAAAATTTAGACGGAAAATTTTGTTGTTTTTATATTAAAAATTTTTCATAAAAATATAAATAAAATGGCGTTTATCATTTATTTTTCTAAAAGGTATTTTTTCAAAAATAATGAAACAAGCAACTTTTATATTTCTGTCGCAGGACTTAAAAATAAATTAAAATTAGAAATAGCTTAACTTATGTTTTTAATGATGACAGCAGAGCGGCGGGTTATTTCATCAATAAGCAACTTTTTTTAGATTGAGAAACTGTGTATTGTGCTTCCTGTATTTGATTAAAAATGGTGAGCTAGTTCTTCTTAGAATTTTTTTCTTGCGATTTGTGATGTTCAATTGGGTTAAGGTCAAGCGATAGGGGTGGCATGGTGTAGTGGTTAGATCGCACGCATAACAACACAAACGACCCAGGTTCGAACCCCAGCAGAGGACATGACGAAAAAAAATGTAATTGTGGTTTCGAATGTTTAATAATAAAAGAACAAGGCTTAAACTTCTTCCCTCCAGACAACTTAATCTAAAAAATAAAGAAAAAAGCCCCCTGACCTTCCTGCATACCTCTGGCGATGATGACAAACACCAGACGAATGATCAGGAAAAACACGCCACCACTGGAAAAAAATTACAATTCTAAAGTAAAGATCACCACCAATTAGCAACGATCTTCACCACTACACACACAAAAATCATATGGAGGAAGCTACAGCGGATTAATCATCTACTTAGCTTAAAAATATCAAATTGATTAAAGAAACTGAAACGAAGCAATATATACTTTGTGGAAAGTCAATATTCTCCCTAGGAGGAGTGACGGAAAAAAGGTCAAGTGATTATGCTGGCTACCGAAGTACTTTAATTTTGAATTACTTAACCATTATTTGACAAGTTTTGAAGCATGTAGACGCATATTTTCTTCTGCATAAAACAACATTACATTTTCAAACACATTTTTAATAATAAATAAACTAAATTTTTCAAATATTTATGGAATATTAGAAATCGAACGTCGTACAAAGAACGTTAAAATTTTTGTAATGAACAACAATTTTGTATGAATAGTGCTTAACAGCATGAGTAGGAGCAGCTGATGATCATGCAGAATGTTCTGTTCAAAAAAGATTAATTTGAAAATTTGAAAAATTACAATTGCAACCCCATACTATCGGATGGTCATGAGTTTAAAGAGTAAATAAAAATGATTTGTGTGAAAATATTTTAGCTATTAAATACATACATTCATAATTTTCTTTACAGATGTCTTCCAAAATGTGGGAATACTTCGAAATCCATGGAAAGGATAAGTCAGGGCTTATTAACCACCTTAAATACATATATCCATAAGATTGATGTTATTGTACAGCATGATTCTATGCCAAGTAGTTCCATGCCGCAGGTACATAACTCTCTTACAGAATTCACTGTCAAATATTAATCAATATTTAAAATTTTAGCACTTTTTTGTTCTAACATACGGCCAAAATTTTGAAATAACTTGTGTGTTTGGAATCGCAAATCGCAAATCTCATATTTTCATGTATTGAAAATCGCACGGTTTGTTTAATACGAAAATACATATGTATGTGTAATATGTAGCACTTGTTTTTTGTATGAGAATAAGAACAGAAGTTCATTATAAGACTTCTAATTTTAAAATTTTCGGATTTCAGTTTAAAGGCAATTTTTAGTTGCTATAAACTACAACATGGGACAAAATTTATCAATTTAATATTTTAATTTAAATTATAAAGCAGCGAGAATTGAAAAGAAATTTATTTCAATAAAACAACCGATTAACCGGTTGTTTGATTAATTTATTCTAAAACTGTTATCGAAAAAGTCGAATAATCGATTTCCATAGTTTCCATACATCATTTTCTACGCTTTTATGCCATTTTGTACGAATTAATTATTAAATATCTTTACGTTTTATTGAAATTTATAACAAAAGTTTTTCAAGTTTCTTAACTTAATTTGATTATCGAATTCCGAAAATAAAATTTTATAGTTAAATTGATTTGAATTAAGTTGTTATGAAATTTTAAAAATTTCTTTTATTTAAACAGTACTTATTTTTGCTTAAATTGCATTAAATAATTTATAACACACATTGCGATACAAATTTGATTATTTTATTACAACCAAATTATTCAACTACTTTTTCACAATATACATACGTTTCGTAAGCAAATAATTACTTTTATTGAAAAATTTAAATGAAAAAATTTTATTATTAAAAAAATTTCAATTTAAATTTAAATATTTTTGAGATAATTTATGGACTTTAAATGGCATAAGAAAAAATTTGCATGATTTAAACTTAACACAACCAAAATAGAGCTGGTTTCGCTTGCCTATTACGTAGATTCAGTGAATATTACTCTAGATCTCTAGGGAAGTACCAAATGCTTTCAGTTTTTACTGAAATTCATTGATGTAGACAGATATTGGTGAAATAAGTCCATTCATGGATTTGGTGAGAATAATGCTGTGGCAATGATTTATCCGATGAGTTCACGATAAGTTTTGGGGTATCGTCTATCGCGTTCTTCTTTTTTACTTGCAATCTTACCTACTCTTTCGCAGATGACAGCAACATTTATAATTCATATTCTGTTGATCATAGGACCAGCCTCATGGAGATTGTGACGAAAAGGATGAATATGAACGACATACAGTCAAGCGATCTATTGAAAATCTCCGAGTGGTATCGATTTTAATGTGCGCAAAACCCAACGATGTTCTCTCATACACAAACGTGGTTGTGTGTTATCCAAATACCATATCTCAATCTGTACATCAAAGAGACTGATAATGTATAACAACATGAACTGCTCTTATTAATAATACTTATTTATATTAAATGTACTATTTTATGTTAATATATAAAAGACCGAAATAAATTTACTTTATTTCAACAAATAGCCTAATTCAACATATTAAAGTCCTGTGCATTACCCCAAGAACTTGACCTAGGAAGCTGAAATATTTTTTCAGCATGTTTAGGAATATGGAGCATAAATTAATTGTACAGAAGAATAAAATTTACATATCTTCAGACGTAAACATGTAAGTTTGATGAATTTAAATTTTTATGTTGTCAAATTTAATTTTAATAATTGTAGACATATCGCATATCAACAAGGGTGTTAACTCAAAATTCTTAAAACTTCGATTTTTGCAAGAAATCAACTAACAACATCAATATTTCTCTACTGTGAAAATGTCAACATATTCAGATTACTCTTTAATCCCGAAAACTACATTTGAGACCATTTTCGTGATAGTATAGTGACTACCTTTATATCACCAAAAAGGTATTAGTTTGAGTTAATACAATAGTAGAAATAGAAATTTATAGTTTATTATCATAAAAAGCTATTAGTTTTTTGCTTACTATGATATATTCGGAATTTCATCTTCTCTTAAAATGTAACCACAAACAGTTTTTCACCTCTACTGAAAATTTTAAAATTTTGAGTTAATACCTTCTTTTCATAAACTATCCTTTAATTTTAATTTAAAATGTTTAATAATTTTTTTTTTTTTAGTATGCCGCTAAGGTATGGTAGGTAAGACACCCGCCTACCAACCAAAAGTTAGTCAGTTCAATACCAGGCCAGACAATCTTAAAAAAAGAAAAAAGTTTTTCGACAACGGTATCACCTCATAACATATATATATATATATATATATATATATATATATATATATATATATATATATATATATATATATATATTATTAATTCATCCTGATTGTTTGTGCATTCGATGCATTTTATTTATTTCTTTTTTTAATGCAATATAATTTAATTTTACTAAAATGTTTTGAAAAAGTTAAGAAGGAACGTAATTATAACATGGTGTGACAAAAGTGAACGATGTTGAAATACCTGGGAAATGATACCACTTTCCTGATAGGCACTGTCTGATCTGTTTTTGGAATTCTCAGAACACCTCTAAAATCTCAAATGACGGGTAAAAACCGGTTTTCTGACCTTCATGAAGTTATAAGCTAATAATTCAGCGGTATACTACTCTATTTAAAATTTATTTTCGGATTGGTAAAGAAGAGACCTCTTATATGATACACAGTGTGTCCGCTGGGAAGATATATTACTTTGTTTTGCCGCCATTTTGGTATATATTAGTCTTGACAGTTCATATTGAGCAGTTGTGAAGTAGAGACGTGTTAAATTTATTATGGAAAAATACTCAGTAAACCAACGTTTTTTAATCGCTAAAACATTTTATCATAATCAATCATCGATTTTCATGAAAAAATCATAATGAGTGACGAGGCACATTTCCATTTCAATAATTATGTGAATAAACATAATAGTAGGTTCTGAGCAATGAAAAGCCTTCAAATTATTCATCAGTCACTTTTGCATTCATTAAAAGTAACAGTCTGGTGTGCAATTTGGTCAGGAGGAATCATTGGATCTTACTTCTATGAAACCTAAAACGGCGTAACGGTAACCGTCAATGGGGAGATATCGTGATATGATTGAAAACTTTTTAATGCCGCAACTGCATGCTTAGAGCTTAATTAACATGTGGTTTCGACAAGACGGTGCAACACCGCATACAGCAAGGATTACAATGGAATTACTGCGAGACCTCTTTCCATAAAAAATTATTTCAAGGAATGG
This sequence comes from Wohlfahrtia magnifica, assembly GCA_023159175.1. Taxonomy (NCBI): domain Eukaryota; kingdom Metazoa; phylum Arthropoda; class Insecta; order Diptera; family Sarcophagidae; genus Wohlfahrtia; species Wohlfahrtia magnifica. Next base: position 11,164,367 of record JAKWBJ010000486.1, on the reverse strand, counting down.
TGATGTTGAATCCTCCTCTGGAATCCTTTTTGCGGTAATATCTGAATAGTAAGTTATTTGCAAACAAGCCAGAAACGCTGGAGCAACTCAAACAAAATAATCGTGATGAAATACTTGAAATACCGCGCGAAATGTATGAGAATATTATGAAAAATATGCTCAAAATTGCTTGCATTTGTGAGGCTAACAGAGGCTAGCATTTATCTGATATTGTATTCCGTACATTATATAAAACATTTATCAATATAAGATCCATTCTCTTTCATATAATAAAAACTATAAATAAGCAAAATAGTATACTCTCCCGGCGGACAACCTTCATAAGTCTGGGCGTATTTTTCAGCCAATTTTTGTCCAGATTTTTTAAGCTTATGTGCGTTTTTACGCACTATTTTATACAAGAACTGTACTATTTATGAATTAATTAAGGAATTATATTAAATTATGCTTAAAATGAGGCAAAATGTTTAGAAATCCCTTGGAAATCACTTGCCAGGTATTTTTTGTCGCACCGTATAACCTAAGGTCCCTTCAATTAAAATAGACTGATTTAAAAAGTGTTTAGGTTGCTTAAGATTTTATTTTAAATTTTTTTTTTATAATAATGACTTTAACTGTTAATATGTCTGTCTAATTTGAATTCAAAACATGATTACTTTTAATATATCCATGTTTACAGCGGCGTTAATTTAATTATTTACTGACTACAAAAATTTAATTTATAACTTCAATTTTTTATTGGCATAATATAAGTATATCTTCTTTTAAAATTTAATGTTAATTTTTTGTATAAACATCACAGTTTATAAAAAATATAAAACCAAATACCAGCTTTATTAATTTTCAACTTTTTTTTTAAGAGAGAAGTAAATGCCAGTTGTCAAAATAAAAATGATGTTGAACAAATAGTGTTTCAAGCTGTCACTCATATGAAGCGATAATTTTAAAATAAAAAAATGAAGTTATGTGCTTGTACTCATATAAATAAAATATTAAATTTAAAAAGGAGGAGAACGAGTTATATAAATATGTATATATAAAAATAAAATATAAAGCCTCAATAAAATGCTATGTATGATGATCGTGACAGTCAAACCTGCCTTTGACTGTTTGTCAGTCTGCTCTCTTTACACATGTTTTTAAGTTATGACGTTAATAAATAAAATTATTGAATATGAGTAATATAAAATATTTTTCTTATAAATTTGATGTAATTTTTATATAGTTTGATAAAAAGTACAAAAAATATCTGTTTTTCATTTTAACAAAATGACAAAATACATATGTATGTGTGTTTACAAATATAACAGTAAACATATCTATTTTTTTAAATTCATTTTCTGTTGGATATTTCGTTACTTTAGAATAAATCCATAAAGCAAATTTCAGTTTATTAGTCCAATAAACAGTTTTAGAGTTTTAAAGCATTGACATATTAAAATATTAACAATATATTGAGAATATATGTAGAAAGAAATCAATATTTGTAAAAGTTACTAAAATTACAGAAAAATTTCTTTAATTACTTATTCACAATTATTTTCTGTTTTATTACAAAGACCTGAACAGATAATGTTTGTAAAACATTAAATAAAATTCAAAAATATTATAACATATTTTTGCTATATATTCACGCACTTAAATCACATATTTAAACATTATTTATTTCATATTTCATTTCCAAATAACAAAAAATGCATATATTTGCTTATGTTCGTGCATAAACGCTAACCCTTTCACTGCCACTGCTGACTGTTTTCGACAAATTCACGTGCAATTTCTGTTCAGCTTATAATAATACAAAGAAGTGAGTAGCTTTCACTGTCTAGGAAATATCATTGACACAAACGGAGGTTCCTCTTACATTGCCAACCGTATTTGCAGCGCCAAACGCACATTTGAAGTCCTGAATCCCATACGGAACTCTGCACACATATCGAGGCAGACAAAAATAGCCATCATTATCAACTCAAATGTGAAATAAACTTTGCAGTATGGATGGGAAACGTGGAACGCAGATCCACGTATTTTCAACGCAATTCAAGTCTTTATTAACAGATGCTTGAGAAGAACAGTAAGCACTTTCTTGCCTTGAACAATATTCAACGCCGGTCTGTGCTCAGTGACAAGGCAAACGCCTATAGCAACATAAATCCTTTAACGCAAATAGAACTGGATTGGTCATACGCTGAGTAATCCCCAAGATGATCTGACACGAATAGCGCTAGACTGGAATCTCCAAGGTATCCACAGAAGGGGAATACTTGGAAAACACAATTAGATGCCGAAATCACGACAATAAAGTAAACCTGGAATGAAATTAAAGCGTTAGCTCTAGATAGACATGATTAGAATTTACTTGTTATGGCCCTATGTTCCATATTGGAATGGCGTGAATGAATATATATCATAATTATGTAGTATATATTCAGATTATAGTTAACTTCATTGCACTTTGAAAGTTAATAAGAAGAACAAGTTAAGCAGTATTTCTTGAATAACAACTTTAAGAAAAACATGTTAGAATTGATGATTTATTTTTGTTACGGAAAGAGAAATCAATACAACATCACTTTTTCCGATCACTAAAAGAAATTACTCTTTTAATAGCTTTTGCATTAAATTTTTTCAACATTAAATAATATTGACGATATGCAGGTTAAATTCGACGACTTAGTGGGGATGGTAAAGGGTGGAGAGGTGCGATGTTCATGGGCGTTGAATCATCGGACAGGATGAGAGTAAAGGGACGTGAAATGGACTATGTGGAGTCGGTATGTTATCTAAGCTCGATAGTCTAGTGTGATGGTAGCGTTTAACACTAAGAACGAAACAGACTGAACAAGGCTCTTTCAGAAAGTGGACGACTGATCAAACCGAATAGCACTATAACACAATATGCTGCATTTTCTTCCCAAATATAATTACGGGCGCCAAACATTGGTCATTAAACTACGGTGGCCAATAATACGACAAATGGAGTTGTAAAGGAATGAACAAACTTCAGTGGGGGGAATAAATCTGAAATATGTATGTATAAGTCTCTTGTAGAAGCCGTGTGTTCTCATGTCGAATAAAAATTTTAAGTAACCAGTTGTCTTTCAACAAGCTTTACTCATAAATGAGCTATCAGAACCGGATTTTCCGGTTACAAAATATTAATGACAGCACGTTTGGATTCGTCTTAGGCCGAGGTCAGACCATCGGCCTTAAAAAAAGCAATTCAAATAATATATAATACGGTTAAGCGGCGCATCTCAGACATAAATTTTACTCTAAAAATTTTGTCGGTTTCTGAGCGGCAAAGAATGCCAATAGTGAATGTGGAATTCTTTATTTCATCTTACATAGTGGACCGCTATTATGGCGAGAAAAAAATTTTAAAAATAAAACTGAGAAATTCGATTTCCAATCTCGTTTAAATCAGAGTTTTTGACAGACATACGCAGTAGAGCCCAAATCTGTCTTTAAATTTGCGTTGATTTTTATATAAACAATTAAATTCGCTGTAATGTAGCTTTGCTCAATATATCAGATGAACACCAAATCTTTTTTCTTAAAAACATGAATACAACTTTCTTTTACCACAATGAAATGATGTTCAGTAATAAAACATATGGCGATCAAATGGCCGCTTACTTGCTTATTGTGTAGCCTCGGACCTACACATTGAATCGCTATGAGAACTTTTACTGTATATGCGCTGATTAGATGGCACGTCGAAGTTTTGAAAATAGTTCTATTGCAACCTTTAAATTTATTTTTTAACGACTAAGAAAGCCAATACATACCACCTAGTAAAAATTGGCTCATACTTTGCTTAAATTATTTAATGTATCAGTCAAAAATGCAGGATTCACAACTGAGGTAGGTAGTTTGTTTTTCTAATAACTTATATTTACGCATAACATTTTTGAGGTTAAATATCTTTTCTTTATTCACAGTCATTGACAGAAAATTACGAATTTTGTGACAACAAAGCATATTTTGAGGGAGGTTTTGCTCTACTTACACAATTGAAAAAAAATTCAGGTATCAATCAGCACATTGATTGCTCACAGAATCTCATCCTAAATATGTAGCATCAATTTAACTGTGTTAAAAATGGTTTGTGCGGCTTAGATGTGGCGATTTCTGCACGGAAGACAAAAATTGCTTCGGTTAGTTAAAAAAGTTCGAAGATAAAAAAATTTTAATTGGACATTACTCGATTAAAATTGCTGTCAGACTCAAGAAAAAATTTTAATTTTAGAGAATATCATCTAATTAGCAAATTCAAAATGTCAATAGATGTAGAAAAATAATTTTTGAATTTTTTTTTTTTTTTTTTGCGCACGATATCATATGTGAAGCACGGTCAACTAGCCGAACCAACGCCAAAGTATACATATTTGAAGGTAACGGAAGGATTTCATTACGATATGGCCTTCAATATTAACAAGGAAAAGCTAAGCAAAAAATTTTAAGTCTAAGCTACCAAATGCCCGTTCTTTACTTGACAAGCCACAGACAATGAGGCGTGCAATAAATATATACTGAACCAATAATTTTCGTAAATACTGTGTGTGGGTATAGAATTGAAAAAAAAATTTTTTTATATATCAGCTAACAAAAATGTGTAATCATATCAACGTTTTTTTAGTAAAAATTAAAAATTTTAGTAAATTATTTATATTGGAGAAATTTTTTCATTTATTCATATTAAAGAAATTTCTTCAATATGAATAAAAAGCCTTCGTTATTTAGCGGCATGTAAATATGACGAAATTTTGTTGAATGTAATAAGGCAAATAGTAAATCTAACTAATATTTTAGCACAATTTTATTCATATTGAAGAATTTTTATTCAAATTTGTCATTAATTTTTATTTTTATTGAAGAATTCCTTTTTAACTAAAATGTTTTGTAAATTGTTATTCATATTGAAAAATTATTATTCAATTTAATTAATAAATTTTTTTAATTTAAAAATTTTTTAAAATTTTATTAACAGTTTTTACTCACATGTTTTGTAAGTTCTAGGCAAAAACAGAAAAAAAAAAATTGAAAACTTTATTTTAAATTATTTTTATTATAAGAAATTGCTGTATTAACATAGCAATTTAAAATATATCATAAAAAACACATTAAAATCAAACATTAATTAAGCGATATGCAGTATTAAAAAAGTTTTATAAAAACAACAACTACAAAAAACAAGAAAGTTGTCCGCCTTTAAATAAAACTATATGGAGCTTATGATTTGAATGCGATGAATTTAAATCCGTTTTCATTTTTTTTCCATTGGGCTCAATTTTTTTTTATTAGCGTGGCAAACTTTTCGCAAAAAAAATTGTACTTACTCGTATGTCAATATATTTCATCATAACTTGAAAACGACTTGATCGACCTTAATGCAATTCCTAGCAAATGTTTAAGAACAAAATTTCCTATATATCACTTGATTATTATTTTTATTTTTTTTTTGTATTTTCTGCAGTTTCGGAAATATCCATAACTTATTTTTTTTCAAATGTTAAAAATAAAATAAGCTATAAAACATTAAAACGTGTAAGCCAGTGCTGATTTTATTCGAAATTAAATGCAAAATTAGCGAACAATTTGTTTCTTGTACAATTAGTGGAATATATATTTTTTTTAATTTCAAAAAAGTTATAACAGAATTCCTTGAATACAATTGTACATTTTAAGGATTTAAATAGCCCATAAATGTAGGTGCCTTAATTTGAAAAGTAAATGGTTCAATTTTTGTGGCTATGGTATGTAAAAAATATTTAAAGAATGAGATTTTTTTTATTATTGTGGTAAAAAATCCAGTATAAAAAGCACTAAAAAAATGCAAAGTGCACGATGGAAATAAACTGAAAATTGATTCTAATTCAGCGCAACAAAATCATTATATTCCTTATAGTTTTGTTTAAAGGCTTTTTTGCTGTAGACCAGTGTAATTTTAAATAATATATAAAAGTTTTAAAAAGACAAAAAAAAATCATATTAATCTATGGACTGTTGGAATTGATAATCTCGTATTGAGAATCTTGTATACAAAATCTTGTACATATTTTTAATGCGATCTTCTAACACCAGGCAAATTTTTAAGGAAAATATTTCATTGTATTTACGTATGGTTTCTGATTTTGGATATAAGGGCATAAAATCCATATTGATCTGAAAAAATTAATCAAACATACGTTTATTAAAATCACGGGTACAAAAATTAAAGAACATCATTCTAAATACTAGATAATGTTATTAGTTTGAAATAAAACTAAGTGGTTTTTTATACTGCAACCATTTGTCTATAATATCAGGTTCTACTTAAATAATTTTTTTTACAGAAATTATTTTGTTAATTTGAAGAAAAATCGTTATTTTCCAAAAAAATTATGTAAATATGAAGAATATTGTTGCAGACCGTTTTTCGTTGGTTTACAAAATTGTTTAGTTAATATTACCTAAAATTTTTTTTGAGTGTAAGCACTGTAACTGAATGCTGAACTTTTAATACCTGCCTGAAGTCTGTACTTCTCTGCCTCTCAGAAACATGTTTAGTACCGAGGATATAAAACTGCAGAGGTTCATAAACCGTTGCCTTGAAATATTCTCCAAATATGCAAGAATTGGAGCTAATGCAGAACTACCCACCAACCTGGATGTTGGATGTCTAGATAAGAAGGAGGAAATATAGCTGGTTTATGAACTACTTGAAACCCGCAAGGTGTGTGGCGTCATGGAAAACCGCAAACAATATGGTGATGAACTGTCCTTTTGAAAACTGACTAATAGTTTGACAAATGAGGCTTAGCGGCGCGCAAGTGATAACTGAAAATTTTGCAGTAACCTTATGTATTTAATAACAATAAAAATGCGTTTATTTTCTTCTCTGAAAAAAGTATGTCTACAGAAAGACAAACAATGAAGGCTACGAATAGTAATATATATTTTTTTTAATATCAAAAAATAGTTTTGGAAGTAAATTGAGCAATCGAACGTTTTTTTTATTGCTACCCACTGTACTTTTATATACATTTTTAAATGGTTGAATGATTAATGAAGATAAATGTATAAATAGGTGTTTGTTATTTTTCCGTTATGATAGGTTCCATACTTTCGCTGTTATTATGGCATTTATGTCACTTTTACTCGTTTTGTATTTTTCTTTCTCAGTATTTTATTTACTTTTAACTGCAAGACGTCAAACGAAAGTATGTCCTTAAAGTTAGAGATATATTTACATATACGTATATGTACATACCTACTCACTAATGCAATAATATGAACACACTCTTATGTTAAGCCTTAAAGAAACAGATATAACACCCAGTCAGTCATATTGAGAGAACAAATATCCTTCAAATATTTTACATCTAAAATGAGTTTAAATGGAAAAAAATACATTAAAAAAATATTTAAGGGAAAAGGTAATATAAATATTCTCTAGGGGTAAATACTGAACTGAAATGACGTAAAAAATGTTTAAGAAATAAAACAATAAATATTTCGAGAAAAAAATCAAATAATTGTCTCTTATGTTTAGGCTTTTTTGTTATAAGAAAATTTATTTCTATCGAATCAATACAGTAACTTTTGATTGAGGTCTATCAATGCTAGTTTGCCAATTTGTATTAAATGGAATATTTAATAAAAGTATATTGAATAACGTTCAAACACGGAATTGATAAATACCTAAATGGATGAATATTCCTGGAGTCTTTCAATGTGGTAGCCAAATAAGTTGGCTGAAAACTTTTAAAATGGTGCAATTTTAAAATATTATAAAAAAAAGGAAAAAAAAATTAGTTATTCTTGTGAATCAACATAGAATACACGGTATATTTTATTCTTTTATTCTAAAAATTTCTTACATACAATACAAAATTTTTTGAATATAAAAAAATATTCGATTTGAATGTCAAAGACAAAGCTCTAATCTTTTAATTATATTCTTTTAAATTTCATTAATAATGTATTAATATTATCTAATTACATTCCTATAAAAAGAAAATAATGATATTTTTTTATCAATTCAATTTTTTTTTCTTAAAACTCTATATCTATTAACCCAAATTAAACATAACAGTGTATATGCAAGATTTTTAATACTTAAAACAGCTACAATTGATCGTCCATTACATCCATAAGATCATATTGTTCGAGAGGCCTCTACGACATCATAGATTTTGGTGAGTCGAAAAATTTTAATTTTATTATTTATTATTTATTTATAATCTAAAATTTCTTGCACATAAAGTTATTCCTCTTAATTGTTTTTCTATAATTCAAAATATTGCATTAAAAGAACATGTTATTAAAAAAAAAAATTATCTAAAAAAACTTGTTAAGTCAAATAATTGCAAATAATTTTCTTTATATTAAATTTTGAACATAATACACTTTTAATTTTCAATTACCATTTAGAATTTTATAAACAAGCCTACTTGATAATATTTTAATTTTAATTTCCTATAATAATAGGTTAGGATAAGTTTATTTATATAGGGATCCTGAGAATAGAGTTGGTTGCCATCAGGATATAGGTAGGCGTGAGTTATGAGTTTCTTAATAATATCTAGGAAACTCACGATAGTATAGTATCGTGTTCCACAACCTTAGATTGTATTTTTTTTTTTCATTCATAGCTATATACACTGGGGATTTGTTTTGTTTAGATGTAGCTATATCGGTCCTAGTAAAGTAAAGTAAGTAGGTAATTATTAGGGAGTCTATATAAAAGAGTATACTCAATAAAGAGATTGATTAAAAGAGACAAGAACCTCCCCGACCGACTGTTGCTAGTTATTTTATGGCTCCCACAGCCTCATTTAATCAAATCTTCATCAGGAGTAGTGTTTAAAATGTTAAACATAAGAATAGAAATTCAAACTTTGACATTTTATGTAAAGTGCTGCTTTTATTGTATAAAGCTTCATGTTTTTAGAGTTCAGTGGAAAACGATGTTTGTTATAGTGAAGGAGGCACTTATTATAGAATTAGAAGGGTAATTTTACAACAACTCGCGCTAGTGGTAATATTATTCCACTTGGGTTCCGCACTGCTTAACATCCAATAAGCTATAAATTTTGGTAACGTACAGGAACACTCGCAGATGATCTCATAGTTGCGAATTCTGCAGGAAAATCATTCGCCTGAATACCCATACGACACGGATCTATATAAGTGCAATACGGTGTCGTATCAATATTCGAAGATTTGAGAACCCGAATATGCCTAGCGGCCCCATTGATGTCATAAATCTCAGCCAGAAAGATACTGCAGTAAACCGTGAGACTGAGAGTAAATGAGATGTCCTTCACTGTACTGAAAGCCATCGGTATAGATTGAGACTAAAGCCTTATCTCCCTTAGTAGGTATTTTAGTCCTACAGATGCTATCGGATTTCAGGGTAAGTACCGCATTATAAGTTCGGCGCACCAAAATCGACCTTTCTACTACCTCAGACACACGCTTGATAAAGATGTCAAGGGATGTTATGCCAAGAATATTCTTCAGAATGCTCTTAAGAGGCGAACTCAAGCACGCAGTATTAGCAAGACATGTCATCCTCTGTACCAGATCCTAACTGTCAAAAGAAACACATGTCCAACATTATCGATTTATCTAGGCCTAGTCTAAATGACGTACTTAAGTATGTTTAAATCAGAAATAAGTTTCTGAGAAACCTAAAATTGGTTAATATTTAACTAAGTAATTAGCATATGTTCATGAATAAAACAACTTGGAGTTGCTAAAAAATCAAAAAGAGGCGCTTATTGTACGTGATGGTACCTATCAGAAAAATAGTATTACTTCTTATGTATTTATTTTTGTAGTGTAGTGCAATATTTTGCACTATATTTTAGTATCCATCCTTCTAATAAGTTGATTAGCCAAGACAGTTATGTGTACCACTGTTTGTAATGTTTTTAGAGGCAATAACAATTTTCTTAATTATTCTGTCTGTTTACAACTTTGTAAACAACAACAATTACTCGACAGATCTGTCTTCCTAAAGATCTTCTAATCCGATCGTAGTTATAACTTAGGTTCGAACACAACCTTTCCAACCAGAGGTTATCCACACTTAACTTTCTTTACTAAGTTAGCTCCAGCTAAACTGTTTTTTTTACTTCACTACTAGTTTCACGAGCTTACTCCTCATAAACTCTCTTCACACCAATAACACATTCGCTGAGTTAACTTTACTTAAACTGATTCTTGTTCGCATCGATGTGCTTTTTATATAACTGAGTAAACAACACATCAAAAGCTCTCGATATTTCAGGTAGATTCCATTTCTTTTTAGTTCTCTTGTAATCATGCGTATGTAAACATCTACCTCTTTCAGCTCTTAGAATTTGTTGTTGCTTGTCTTTTGTCTGTTACTTGTTTTCTTTGCTGCTTAATTATTGTTGTTGCCGTGTTTTTTGTTTTTACTTTACCAAATGTAATGTTTGTTGTTGTAATTGTATTGTATTGTTGTTGCAGCTTTTTTTATTTATTTTAGCAAAGTAATAAACGCAGACGTTCCCAATCTTATTTTCGTAAAAATATTTACATCTTTTAAATTTCATTTTAAACCATATGGTGCATAACAACAGGTCCATACTTATGGATGCGTAAGTGTCTAACTACTTGTGTTTATGGTTGACGCAATATTACTTACTTATCGCGTAAACTTTTTTTTCCCAGTTTAAGTCATAAAATTCTAAAAGGGTTTTTTTACAACGACGACGATAATTAACTTGATCCATATATAAAACAAAAGAGGGAAAATACATGTTAAAGACTTAAACAAATAAGAAGAAGCAAAAGAAATAAATAAGGGAGAAAAAAAATATAAAAACAGCAGCAACAACATCTGACAAACGCCTTTACAATTTGCAATTTCTTGTTGTTTCTTCTTTTTTTGTTAATAAGAAGCAATCAGTAAAAAAAAGAAAAATAACAACAACATGTTTAGAAAAATTAGGAGAAGAATAACAAAAAAGTTGTAAAATACAACAACTTTTTTTTTACAACACTAAAAAAAACTCGTAAAACAGAAAAGTTTTCATTCCGCATGAGTGGCAGGAGACAGACAAAAAAAACAACAATTTTTATAGAAATATACTGACGTTTATATAAATATCATCACTTACATATACACGCTTAAGGGGATGATACATTGGCAAACATTTGTTTGCAAACATCGCAAATAGCCAATCGCATACATGGATGACTTACATTTCCTTGAATGCGATTGGCTATTTGCGATGTTTGCAAACAAATGTTTGCCAATGTATCTCCCCTTTTATGCACAAAGGGAGATAGAATACGAAGTGATACAATTTTACATATATAGCAGATAAAAAGCATGGCAGAAAAAACTAGATTTTGGTAAGTCTAGCTTTAGAAAATTTTGTGTTGTCTAATGTTAAATATATTTTGTTGTTATTTTTAAGAAACATACATAATTTGCTTGATTTTATAAAAAAAAAAATTACTTATAAAAATGTTTATTTTTAAACAATATATAGTTAAAGTAAGAATATTAAACATATATTTCTAAAAACAACTGAATACATAAAAGAAATTTAAAAATTTAAGGAATTATTACATTTACACGCACATATTTTCTTCGGGCTTCACAAAAAAGTTTATTTAAAAGAATTGTTTCTATGGATATTTACACATAGCTGGTAAGCACCTCCTTTACTATTGATTGTCCTATTTTCTGTGATGAATTTTACAATTTTTAGAAACATCAATAGAGGAAGTTTTAAACATATTGTTACGTAGTTGACTTAAAAAGAAGATAATATCGGAAAAAGGAAGAATCAATAAAGTGGATCTCTTTTTTCATTTTGAAATAACTTTCTTTCACTTTTGGTAAATGGGTGTTTAATGTTAAACATATTTATGAAAAAGATTTATTAAACAGATTTATTAAACATAATTTTCTTTAAAATTAGGCATATTTTGTTCAAAATATAACAAAATGTCCAAAATTACAATTGTTTAATCTTATATCGAAAATAGTTGCTAATGTGTTGCCTACTATAATCAACTTAATTTTTAACCAAAATGGTTTAAATAACAAACTACTAACACACTAGAGCTACAAAGCAATCGATAGTATCGATAGTTTTGTTTTTGGCTGGCCATCGATAGTTTTTTTCACTATCGATACTATCGTCAAATTCTAAGAGTAAATATGGAGGTCACTAAATATACATAGACAAAGTCACATTTGCAAAAATTTGTTTGTCGTAGATTGTTAGACGTCCGTTATAGTTACATAGGGACACAGTATAACAGTTTCTTAAATTTATATTTATTAAACACAAGGTATGAATTGTAACTAAAATATTTTCGCACGTACGTTTTTGCATTTGTTCCAAACAAATTAATCTTAATTATGTCAGATCATAGCACGTTGTTCTAACTATTACGTGGAACAACACTGCACTCATCCGGGAGTCTAAAGGACAATTTAATGTCGCTGTCCGCCATATAGACTCTCGTGCAAGTGACCTCCTCAGTCTTAGATCCATCTGTAAAGATGTCGTGGCCGCCGAAAAGACCATCAACCCCACGACACGACTCTCTATTAGGAAAAACTGCCGCAGGCATATGCCGAAGGCGCATTCCCTGACCTTTTTAATCTGTTGAACCAGATAGGTCACTAAATGCGCACCCAAGTCAATTCCCCCCAAAATGGCAGAGTGTCCATAACCCAGAGCGCACCACAACCTGAGAGAGGTCAGGCCAAGGATAATGTCCAGCGCTGCCTGATTAGTACTCTTAAAGCACCAAATATGCCCAAAGCAACACACCTATTTACCTTACCTAGAAGCCTCCTCCGACTGGTATTTTCCAAGGATGTCCAGTCATAGGTGAAAACAGATATGACTATGAAGTCATAGATCCACTTCACGATCGCCAGACGAAGAACCCATCTGCTACCAATAGCACTTCTAACCGTATAGTAGGAAAAAAAATCTAAGTAACTCTTCTACAATATTTGATGTGAATTAAAAAATTATAAAATTTTTTTTTCTTATTATAAAAAAAGAAGTTTATTTACGGCTTTTAATTTTTGAATTAAAATCTACACACGTTAAGCGAGTTTTTCATTTTATAATACACTAAACTTCCCTCATTTCATTTTCAACAAAACACGTCAATCTTCAAGACCTTTAAAAAGATGTGCTGGCGATTAAGAAATATGTCCATTACTATTTTCGTTCTAAAAAATTTAATTAACTTTAAATGCTTTTAATGAAACTTCAAGTGTTCAAAATATTTGTAAATCAAATTTTATGACTTTTTTTACCATGGGAAACAATAAACCTAAAGTGTTTTTTTTTTGTAGCTACGTTTTAAGTCAAATTTTTTAAACCTTGAAATAGCATGATTTATAAACCAAAATTATGGTAAGCCCCTAATTGGCATTGTGATTAATTCTAAGTCAAAACCATTCTCTTTTTTTAAATTTATTAGGGAGTCAGAAAAATTATAAAAAATAATGTCTTGTCTTTTGTAAATAATTATAAATTTTGCACATGTTTTGCTCAATTATTAAATCTAGAAATGCAAGGGGAATCTACATGCTTTTCCCCTATTAATTAAGCCAAAATATTGGCTTGACAAAGAAGAAATAAAATTAAATTAGAAATAAATAAAATATGAACACAAATTACGTACGTATAATACATATTAATATTCAACTGAGTTCAAGGAGTTTTTCTAACATGTCGAGAATTTGTTTAAATCATGTTTTTTACTCAAGGCTTTATTTGATTAAAAAAGGAGAAATTTAGAAAAAACAACAAATTTAAAGGAAAACGTTTGAAATATTTTAATTTATACTTAGAGCATTTTAAAATTGGTCTATCATTGTGGAAATCGTTTAAAAACAAACTAAGAAATGTTTTATCAACCCTGTTAATTAACGTTTGACATTGAAGAGATTTTGCCGCTAATTGTAATACTTAATTCAACTGACTTATTCATCATAATTAAAGGGGTAACAGAATGAATGAAAATTGAAAAGTCATGTACGTAGCAGTCTATACAATCTCTTATATCGTGTATAACAAAAAATATTTAACACGTGACATCTCTAGACAATTAGAATTTGACAACATTTGTAAATTAATGCTTTTTAATATGATAAAACAAGGAAGATAAAAGAGAATATAAAATAAAAAATTTAAATATAAATGTACATATGGTATATACAGTTGCAGAGAAATGAATACATACTCTACAGAAAACTGAATTTACACATATTTTTCTTTTAGTTTGGTGTTACATACAGGTGGCTGCGGTTGTCGATTAAGTTCTTTTTGTTTAAATAACTAATGGCCGTTTCAAACATTTGAATCTATTTAAAAATAATTCGGGGCAATCTGTGCACAAAATGGATCTTTTTGAAAGCTGGTACTTCCAACAAGGTAATTACTCAAATCATACAGCAAGCATTGTAAAGGAGTGGTTGTTATATAACGTTTCCAAACAGCTTCGTTCTAATTATAAGTCAACTGGCATAAGCTCCACAGACAATTTATTTGGTAAATTGGATCACCGAGTACAAAAACAAACAAGACTTAAAGGCTTCCCTTGCTAAAGAATTGCATAATAATTACAGCGAAAATACAACAAAAATTGTATTTTAAATGAGAAGCTCATTTAGTGAATAAATATATCACTATAAAATTTAAATTGACTATAAAGAAGTGTATTTTTTTAGAAAAATAGTTGCCACACTTTTGTTATTGTTGTTCCTTCTACAAGAAGATACAAGTTATCATGTGACTGTATTTCTTTCATGGATACCACCATCAACTTTACTACGGAGGTTATGTATCTAGATATCATTTTTGACAGAAGACTTAGCTGCAAGTTGCACATCAATGCCGTCTAGAACAAGGCCAAAAAGGACCTTTGAGCAAGTCGCTCCTCCGATACGATATGGGGTCTTTTGTCCAAATTGATGCTATTATTCGTCACATTATCACTTTTGCGGTGATAATTTAGTGGAGAAAGGCTAAGGAAGCTATAACCATGAGGAAATTAAATAGGGTGCAGAGACTCGCCTACATCGGTATAACCGGACGTTATATTTGTGTATTGCCTAATAATGTATTACACTTTTTTTTCAAAGTGAGGCACCTGCCTTTATGAGTTATTTTAATTTCAACATATCTCACTTTGATTTTAATGCTTTCAATGTAAAATTTATATTCTAGGAATCTTTTTTATAACTTTTTGGACATAAAAGAAAAAAAAATATCCATTAATTTTGCAAGAAAAAATTTGTTCGCTAATTTTGGTCAAAGTTACCAAAAGATACCACCATGATTTATAGCTTATTTTATTATCAACCTTTTAAGCTTTAATTTAAATGTTAATATGAAAAATATTATAAAATTCTATATAACTTTTTGAGAAAAAAAATTGCTCTAATTTTGGGTAAAATTTTTTTTTTCGCAACTTAGTTACGAGTGACTCCGAAACTGTTGAAATACAAAAAACAAAAGGTTTATTCAGTTGGTTTATAGGAAATTTTGATTCTTAACATTTGGTGGTAACTGCATTAAAATCGGTCAAGTCGTTTTTAAGTTATGATGAAATATATTGACATAACTGCCACATTTTTGGCGAAAAATTTTTCACGCTCATAAAAAGGAATTTGAGCCCGATGGAATAAAACTAAAAACGTATTTGAATTCAGCGCATCAAAATCATTATGCTTCATATAGTTTTATTTAAAGGTAAAACAATTTCTTGGTTCTTGTAGACCAGTGTTATGGTGTTCACTAGGAAAGGCAGCAGTGACCTGCATGAGTGCCTAGTCATCATTACTATGATGTAAAATGTTCTGTGTGAATTTTTGTCCTTCTGTATCAATTATAATATTAAAACCCTAATTAAAATACCCAATTGTCATACAGCAAAACTGAAAAGTCTTAAAAGATTAAGAATAATTATTTCTTATTTTATCTTTTTTTATCCTAACCAGACTTTCAGAGAGCAATACTATTATCTATAATATTATATAAATTAAATGAGAATCACTTTATGCTGTCCCAAAATTAGCCGACCTAGCAAAGAAAATATAAGAAACTTGGGAAAAATGTTCTAAATTTCCTAAGGATATTTAATAGCATAGCTATTATAGTTAGAAATGTCTAGCGCCTTAAAATAGCTATCAAGTGCAGACTCCACATCTTCATTGTTGGTACATATTTTATCAGTGAGTTAGGAAATAAAATTATTTGATGAATAAGGTACGTTATGAAGCAGTTTAAGAATTAATTTATTGATTTTGACCATTTCCTTCAAGAAACAATACATTATTTTTTACCAAACGATCCCTTTTTTCCTTATTTCATCAGTTAGACTCTGCAATTAGAACAATACTTGCGGATAATTTTTGCTTTTTGGAGAGAATCAATTGAAGTTAGTCCATGCGCACACAAAAAGACAATATCTGCATATAACACTTTACTTTCTAGGGACACGATTGTCCCAATCTCGTCAAATGCTTTGGTTATTCATTTGCTTTAGGTGTGAAGTATTGGATCTATGTCTCTTCCATGGATACGAATCGACGTAAAAACTCGGTTTTATTTTGGTGAAACACAGTCAAACGCACAGTGCCTGAAAATTTGATATTAATGGCCAAACGTCGAAAATTTTTGTCACCGAATTATAAAATTTTAGTGCCATTTAGTAGCCAACATATCCAAATTAAGGTAGCCAAATATTAGGTCAAATTATTGCTAACTGTGGGAGTGGTAAGCTGCTAAACACAACTGTTTTTTATATTAAAAATAAGTTACTTTTTGTTTTTTTTTTTTAATGAAAAAGAAATGGTTACAACTCGAAAGCTATCATCGATAATGGTCTGCTCTTTCTTTGCTAGATTGGCAAGACTGTTATCTTTAAATAATTGTAGGTCGTTACAACCCTGCTACTATTATAAGGTGTGTTCAAAGATATCTGAAAGTGTTTTCTTGTACCCTATATACACTTTTGCTGCCGTATTTTGACGTCTGTACAACACTTTTTCATTTTAAGGAATTTACTCTAGAAAAATTTAATGTTGCGTTAAATTTGTGCTTTAAGTATTTCATAGTTAACAGCAGGTAGTCATTATTTTTTCTACTGCCAGTTATGATATTTGCTCACAAAATGTACTTCAAGAAATAAAATTAAAAATACTATCATATTATTATATATTAAAATATACTTACGTCTCAAAAAACAATATTTATTTAAAAAAGCATGGTGAGTTTCATTTATGTAAAATTGACCGAATAAGGCATTAAAATAAAATTTAATTTAAATTCGTGTAGCAGGGAGCTGCAAGTGTAATAATCTAATTTCGTTAATTGTTTAAAAAACTCTACAAAGAAGTTAAATTTTGTAAACAAAATTTTGATTTACGCAATGTAAACTAGTTAGAAGACCAACTTACTGTCGCTTCAGAAACAACAAACAAAAATAGGTCTGAAAGACCACAAAAATCAATGGACAACTGCAGTGATAGATCAAAGAGGCGGAAACTTACAGATATTAACGATAAATTGAATGAACAAATGTTAAAGAATCTTTCCTACATCAATTACGATCAGAGGAACAATTGACAAACGTATATATCATTGAAAAAGTTCTGAAAGGTAGTCCAGTAAGAACAAAATAGATTCTTAAAAGTATTCTAACTCTGAGTGAAGCATAAGAATATACAAATGAGAAGGCATTAGCACTATTTCCGGTTTTGAAATTGAAGAAACAGCAACATATTCATGTCAGATTGCGTGTGATTGAAAAAGGCTCATATGTCATTTAATGGGTTACACCCACAAATGATATACGTAATGTAAGCTCATTCGATTGTGTAAAAAAGTCATATATGACGAAAATTTGATATACTTGCTAGTTTCTGAGATACTGGCAATTTTTTAAAAAAAGATCCATTTAAAAAATCACTTTTTTCTTTCCCGACCCACAATGGGTTGATTGATGCAAATTTTGTATAGACTAAATAAAAGGCCTTCGCTAGAACTTTTATTTCATATCCATATTGACATGTTTACTGATCAAAATTTCGGAATTTATCCCGGTAAAATATTGGAATTAATAGGCCTATATCTCGAGAACCAAGCTATGCTGCTCCAAAATTCTTATATAGCTGATTTTAAAATAATTGCTTTATTTAAGTAGGTTGCAACCCGCTTGCTTGTCCCTCAAAATCTATACTTAAACCAAATCAAAGGTTCAACTTTGACCTCGAATTCCCTAGTAAGTACTAAATTGATATCACTTAAATTGAAACGGAGTGAAGTTTAGCTTGTTATCTGTCCATTAAGCTAAGAATTACTAAAATATCTTTATCGGTTCAAAATTTACCGCACACATCTTGCGCTGTACTTTCTGGAAATGCTAAAAATGCCTAATAATTCAGCTAACCAAAGATCATCCAATACAATTTTGTGGATTTTCGTAACAGTCTCTGGCTTGGACACCTTAATATGTAAAACAATACGGCGTTTATCTTGGCAGCTGGTGCGGGCATCGTTTAAACTCTGCCATCCACTATTTTATAGTCATAAAGAAATGAACAGACTCATCTAGAGTTGAGTCTAGCTGGTTTTAATACTAGTTAGACTAACTCTTTGTTGTTTTGTTTGGAACCAGTCCATTTTTTCTAGAATATTCTATAGTGTAAGCCCCTTGACCGATGTTTGCTATTCAAATCATCACCTATTATGTATCTATCGCCCCAATTGTTTTCAATAATGCCAATAAAAGAACACCAAATATATCAGTGCTGCCATGTTTTATTTGTAGTTTTCGATAACTTTTCTTCGTCATTTTAATGTATTTAGAAATACCAATATAGGAACGAAACAACAATTAAACGACAATGAACGACAATGGGAATTCGGCCGAATAAATTACATAGGCTTGGCGAAGCACGACGGTTATATATTGTATAAAAATATATGTGTGATTGTATGCATATTTTTTTCAAATCTATATACAGCTAAATATTAGAACCAACATTTTATATGTTTGGACTTGGACTGAATGTGAGAACTTTCTAAACGGGACTTTGAAAACAATATTACTAATCAAATAAAGTTAGTAATGAAAAAAATGGAAGATTAATTAAATAACACAAAAGTTAGCCTGATGTTCACAGTAGGATGTATTTTAAGTGCACGATGGCTTTCGTATGGTGGTAAACCCATATTAGTAAAAACCCAAATTTGATTAGTTCTGTAATCCTTTCATTTTGAAATTTTTATTCGTTTTACAACTTAAGTAATATTAAAGTTGTTATCTCCTTTAGAGCATCAAGAACATTGGTACTACAATATGGATTTCCCCAAGATTTTTCATAAATTTCTCTTGTTTTTGCTTCAGATATTTCTTTACTTGTTTTATGTTTAACGAAAGACACAGAAAAAGGCTTTGTACCCATAAATTATATAAGAACTATGACCACTTAAACCAAAAAAGTGACAGCAATAAAAAATTAGTTATGCCCGTTCTAACGCTAACAAAAAACATTCTCCCTAAGAATACTTTTTGTTCTCCCTAAGAATACTTACATTCTCCCTAAGAATACTTTTTGTTCTATTTTTATATATTTTACTACGCGTTTTCCGAGTAGAGTAATGTGAAATATAAAAAACTAAATTAGAAAAAAGAGCGAAATTAAAGTTAATATCACCGACGACAAATCCTGTTAACAGGGGAAAGTCGTTGTGTTTTTGTTTTTATACAAGAAAGGAAAAAATATCAAATAAATAGGAAAAATAAAATAAGGAAAATTTAAAGCAAAGCAACCAAGAGAAAATATGGAATAAATACAACATTTAAATAAATGTGAATGAAAGTTCTTATGAAAGGTACAGCTTAATTAGAAGGAACGCAATTTTAGAGAAATCTTCTATTCATTTTCATTTCGTACCTCAACTCATTTATAAAACCACTTTTTTGGTCTGCTGATTTTTACGTTTTTTTCTTGACATCTTCTTTGTACTTCTTTTTTATTAGCATTTTAAGTCTGTTTTGGGTGGCTAATGTCAGCTCTTTTGTTTTCATTTCGGGTTTAATGTTATTATGGTTGAGAAGGGCAGAATGTCAGCTTTTAATATAGTGTCATGTTAAATGTAAAGATACATTAAATACTATTTAAATATATTTTCTATTAATATTTTTGTACAAATTCTATTAAAACATTAAATGGAAACCTAAATAGAAAAAAATAGCATCAGAATATTTGCTTTTTTTCTGCAGAAAATTAGAAGAAGTGTATATTTGTATACTATACACACATATTTCGTTATACGGCCTTTGTTTTACGGTATAAGCTACCTCATTACTTGCCTAAAATTTTTATTTTATTTATTTTTTTTTTTTTGATTTTTCAGTATCTGCCTGTTTTACAATCAGGCGGCTATTAGGGCACTAACTGGTCGCCATGTCAGCTCAAGGCTGGTTACATTGTGCAGGAGTACCATCCCGTCGCTTCTGGATTTGTGCAGTACAAAATTGTGCTGGGTTCTGGGGCATGCTAAGGGGAAACGAGATCGCAGATGAACTGGCAAAAGCGAGCACCGCTGGGTGTGTAGAACAGGTGAATGCGTCTGTGAAACCACCGCTTTTTAGATTTGATTTATAGCTGGGTCTTTCGTAGAGTGGAGGAGACTGTAGAGTCTCCAGGCTGTTGTGGCCGCGACCTGACCGCTCTAGGACGGAATGGATCCTCTGAGGAGGGAATCTCTTAGAATACTCGCGCTTTGATTTGGGAAGCAGGCTTCCATATTTTCTGCGGTAGTTTGCGGTGATACAGGGGAGCCGGAGACTGTGTCACTGCCAGACTCTCTATGAGCGCAGGCTCAGATTGCTGGTCCGGGGCTCTTTCGATGGCTTGGGTGATACTGCGTCGGCTAGGATATACCAACTTGAGAGCTTTCTATCAGGTCTCAGCTGGCTCCTTAGGCGATGCCAGGTCCTTTTTGGGCATCCGTGTCTTTTTCTGTACACTCTTTTTGACCCTTTTTCTTCTTATATTTCTTTCTTCTTTCTCTGTCCTTCCTCTCTCACTTTTCCTTTTACTCTTTCTCTTCATTCCTTTTTCGGGGAAACGTCACTGTGGTCTCCGGGTGGGGTACTTCGGTACCGCCTTGGTTGCAATTTCTAAAACCCATTCTGTCCTTCAACAAAACGTGCAAATATTTTTGACGGCGTATTTTGCAAGCACATAAAATTTCATTGAGCATAGTCTGTGAAAGATTGAACACTTAAGTCGGCAAGATAATTGGACAATATTAACGTAGCTTTAGACCTGGTAAGTCCACTTGCACGCTTCTCAAAATCCTTGAAAAGACATAAGAAAAGCAGATCGACACTTACCGTCTATTTATCGACTTGATGGTCGCTTTTGACAGCTTTATACGTTTAAAGATGTTTCTAGCGATCCTGAATTAAAATAGGAAAAAAACATTTCCGAGTCGTACAGTACCCAGCAAGGTTCTAGACAGTGAGACAGCTGATCGTGTGATCTTTTTAACATACTGCCGGAAACGGATATATAAGCCACACTTCACACCAAACATACTACTAGCCTATGCCAACGACATCGACATCATTTACCGAATATTGTGAGCAGTTACTACTACCTTTGAAAAATCGAGAAAGAATTTGCTAAAGTGAGTTTGGCAATAAAGGAAGATAAAACGAACTTGATGGTATCATTTTACAAGACGTCTAGTAGACTCGGCAGACAGTGGAAGAGTTTTAAGATAAAAAAGAGAGCAATAATGGCTAATAGATGCTATTTTGGATTAAACAAGCAGTTTAAGAACACAACCACTTCTCGACAAATGAATATGACCGTTTATTAAACACTGATACTAACCGTGTTGTTATATGGTTCTGAAGCGGAATCAGATGTAGCAGTATTTGGTGTATTCGAGAAAAAATTCTTCGTAAAATTTGTGGACTCATCTGTGTTGGCGGAGAACATCGATATCATATGAACCACGAGCTGTTTGAACTATATGCCGACATTGACATACATAGTTAAATTACAATGATTACATTATCTAAGACAAATTGTGAGAGGGGATGAAGGTGACCAAACGTAAAAGTCCTTTGAACACGAATCAGGATCTCTTCATGCAGAAGAGGAAGACCGAAGCTCCGATAGACGGATCAAGTGGAGGAAGACATTTCGAAATTTGATGTCAGAAATTCGAAAATGGAGATCTCTTGTATGTTCAGCCACTAGACCAAACGCTTTGTAGTAGCCACCTTAGTAAGTAAGTAAGTACTTTGTAATCTAGTTATATAATAAGTCTTTATGTTGAAGAGTCTTAGTAATTTAGGACACTTAATACATCTTAGATTTATTCTTTCCATCGTGTTAGAAATATTATCTAACTTCAAAGGACATCTGCAGAGAAATATATGTATGAGTTTAGTATTATTTACACTTTTAACCCAAAAATTTCCGGTAGTTATCACAGTTGCAATTTTTCCAATTTACCATTTTTTTCATTTTTTTAAGAACAGTTTTTTATTTACACAGTTTCAAGGTTTTATCGCACAGGAGATAGTCCGCTGCTTGTTCTCTAACTGTCTAGGTAACTAAGTAACCTAAATAACATTTTTTCATAAAAATCACTAGTTCTTAAGTAGGTGAAATTTGATAAGTGGGCATGGTGCCATACGTACATAGATGTAAGTCACAAATAAATAACCAAACATACATTCATACATACATATATACATACATCCAAACTTATGTACATTCATTTTCATATATATCTTCCAAAGAGCAGTATATATATAAAACTATTCCGGTATTGGGCAAATGGGTTAAAAATCCGAAAAATTAAGTAATCAAACCCAGATCCTTTACAATAGTAAAAAAGGTCTAAAATTTTAACTCTGTCATTGTATAGTGGCAATAATTGGAAGCCTAAAATTTAAATATTTTTCCGAAGAAAATAAAATGACAATAATCATGAATTCAGATATGAAACAAATAAAATCAGGTTCATTTTGACTAATTCTAGTCTACAAATTAGTTGCTGGGGAACTACTTTAAAAAAAAAGGTTTTCTTTTTTATCAAAATATGACCTTCAATGAAAGTACTGTTTTTGATTACAAAATTGGTTTCCAGTCAATAGGTAAAAGTGGATGCTAAGCTGTCTAATATTTAGAAACCTTATAAGCAGCCATACATCTGCTGAATAATAAGAAAAAAACATTAAATTTAATCACTGAAGACCAAAGCTTACTACACACCGCATCTCGCATACCTTTTCATTGGCTGCTTTCGTTGACTTGTCGAGAATTTCTATCCTATTTTTAATTGTAAAAAACGGGTTAATAAATTATGAAAATTTATATTGATAGTCCTGAAAATGATATACATTTGCTTCAGTACTCCATCGTATATGTGTGGCTGTTAAGAATTTTGTTCTTTAACAAGTATATTGTGCTTGAGCTAGCTTTCGCAACAGACGTTATTAATGAAAATGGCTACTTCTTTTATTTCACGAAAGAAGTAAAATTCTGTAGTGGGTTAGCTAGGAATTTCATTAGGGCGATGCAGAAATCAAGATAATGGTGATTTGATACTGTCGATAAATTTTATGTATCCTGTCTGGCTAGTTTTAGGAGGTTGTAGTTACGATTATATTCTGTTGGGTAGTACTACTAACGACTTCGATTTTATAAAAAACATTTTTTTTATTTTCCTTCTATTTTAATCAAAAGTAACAGCACTTAAAAATAAAAAAAACTTAAATTAATTTCTGAATGTTTTTCTTTAGAAACTTTTTAAATAGCATGTAAATATAAGAAAAGGGTTTAAAATGTAAAAATAAACTTACATAGAAAAGAAGCCAATATCATGGACAAAAAATATATATAAATATTTTTAAAAAAATGGTAGACTAATAGTCACATTTATTTTATAAGCGTTAAAAAATCTTTAGCTATATTTTTTTTCCTTATTTCAAACTTTCTGCCAAGTTTCGCTGATTGATTTGCATTCTTCTTTATTTACCTCGTGAGTAGTAATTTTGCTTTGTAATAAAACACTCATTAATTTTGTTTATTTTTTGTTTTTAATTTTGATCCGTTCATTGACTTGGCACCGTGGTATAAAGATATCATTAGAATAATAGTAATATAATAGTGCAAAACATAATTAAAATAAAAAAGAAAAATACTTCAAAATAATTAAATTTGAATTAATCTTGGTATTCGGTTAAGTTTGGTTACGAATTGTAAGTAGAAGGACTTCACACAGCTTGTTAAATAGAAGATATTCAGTGAAAGTATATTTTTCTAACGCGTTATTAAAACAAGAACATAGGTAAACTTTTTTTTATGTATGTACTAGAGTAATCCCTTACGCGTTGCTGGGAGTCTTTGTGTTGTACCTTTCTTTTGACTGATGTGAATGGGCCAAGATAGCTTTAACTGTTATCGTTCTCAGCACATGCAAAATTCCATATTTTTTTTCTAAATGATGGTTTGTATTGACTGCCAAGTTATTTAAACCTAGTTTAGAAACTCTAACCATTCTCAAGATATACAAAAATTTGTATGGAGTTACCGTGCCCGCTTATCCGATTCTGCCCACTTTTCAACTAAAAAAACTTTTACAAAGATATACAAAAATCAATATTTGCTTTGTATGGGAGATGCCACACAAAATTAATCAAATTCGCCCATATTTCGATTTGTGTATTAATTACTAAGTTATTTAGATCAAATTCAGAACCTTCCACACTACCGTTCCAAAAGTATACAAAAATCAATATTTACTTTGTACAAGAGGTAATACTCGCACATTTCTAATTCGGCCCAATTTTTGACTAATGATTTGTATTGTCCACAAAGTTATTTGAGACAGATTTAAAGACGTTTTATATTACCGGTTTAAAGATATAGAGATATAAATAAAAACTTTATGTGGGCGTGGCAACGCCGAGTTGAACAATATTCCTTCCGTATACACAGATTTAAAAATATTTTCTTACACACGCAAAGTTTAAATGCTGTAACAAATTGAGTTTTCAAGTAAAACTTATGCAATACAAAGATATATATATTATATATATATATATATATATATATATATATATATATATATATGTATGTATGTATGTAGGACTATAAATTGCGTTGTAATTGATGTTCACTGAAATGCGCCAACCAATTTTATTTTGCTCTTAAACGGAAGATGAAATCAATACTAAAGTTTTGATGTATATACGGTTTTTATAGGTCCTTTGGTTATATATATATATATATATATATATATATATATATATATATATATATATATATATATAGTGAACATCAATTACAACGCAATTTATATTTATTAATATATATATATATATATATATATATATATATATATATATATATATATATATATATATATATATATATACAAAAGAAGACTATATAGCTGGATAAAGAAAGAAGCTTTATTTATAAGTGTCACTTAATTAGCAGTAAAAAATTAAATAAACTGAATCTCCTAAGATATTCATTACGGGCGATAGTATTGTGCGAAAAGGTCATGGGCGAAGAAAGCTTAAGCTTGCAGACGGTGAAAAACCAGTATTGACACCAAGAAAATTAACGCTGTGTTTCTGACGGGATTGAAGGCAATTATATATTATGAGCTTCTACAACTTGGCCAAACGATTGATTTTCATCTCTACTGTCATAAGAAAAGTATTAAAGCAAACAACTCAATTAAAACTGCCAGAATTGATCAAATGAAAAGGTGTTGTGTTCCATCATGACGACGCCAGACCACACACATCTTTGTTGACCCTATAGAAACAAAGAGGGATCTCTTAGTGCAGTAAATTTAAGTTCCGTAAAAGGCTGTGAAACGCTATAGGGTTAGTTATTTGCTCAGAAAACCTAGAAACTCTACGCTGGTATGATAATGGCTTTACCCCAAAAATACCAAAAGTTTATCGATCAAAACGGCATTTATTTGGTTTCCTAAAATTCGTTTCAAATATTAAAAAAAGTGTTTCATTTTTTCTAAAAAAAAACTTAACCAAGATAAACCAAAATTGGACCATGAATTTCTCTGTAAATTTATTCGTTTATTTCATATGAGTAAACAATGCGCTTAAACTTCTTGTCGAATTTTTTTGATACTTTGAATCACAGATAGCTCCAGTCAGCAACAGTGCAATAGGGTATGATTTTTTTTAATTCTAGTCCTGAGAGGATGTTAAAGTCGGAGGGACAAGCTAAATTAATCGTACGCGTATGACATACATTAAGGACGTTAATTACATTTTTGTAAATCTTTTATTAAATTTGATTATGATTCAATCACTTCCACAATAAAAATTAAAAACTAACTCCACAGAAAAAGCGGGCATAGCACCCCCCATACCAATTAATATTTATTATCGTACTATATATTAGCATAATACTTCTAACGTCGTCTTTACATTTCCCCTATAAAGACAAAGATGAATAGAATTGGGACAAAAGGTGATTATTCTTCTATTTGAATTACACATTTTTATACAGTTTGTCAAATAAATGTTTTCAAATTGGAAAAAAATAAAATCTTATTTTCATTTAAGGATTCTAACAACAACTTCTTAACATGTTTATTCTTTTTTTGGACACATTTCATTAGGAGCATCTGCGAGATGGTAAAATTAGTACATTATAAAGACTAGTAAATTTTCTCTAAAGGTTTTTCGCTGGACCCAAACAATTTCAAAATAAACCACAAACTGTTGATTCTCTAAAAAGCTAAACCCATAACGAAAAGCAGTAATATCTGTTTTTATTCGCTTTTTAAATTATAATTCCTTAGATTTTTGTATACAGCAATCAGAAAAACATATGTAACCAATAAGTGAGTAAGTATATCTATCTATCATGACTGTTCTGTGCTTATAAAGTCAATAAGGATAGTTTCTGAAAATGATAACGAGCATGATATATAGCATGTTTGACGATAAATTAAAAGTAAGAAAAAAGAAAAAAAACAGGAAATACTGTAAAAATGTAAGTAGAATTAAAAATACAACACTGCAGATACTTACTTCATTCTCTTAGTGTTGATTTTTTTTATTTTTTCCACTTTATTTGTCGATGAAATATTTCAATCATTAATGTCATTTTTTAGTTTTTCTTACTTTTAACAATATTTTTGCTTTGGGGGTAATTTTCACTGCTTTTTTTTTTTTTTTTTGTTATTAATAGTGTCAGATTGGCACTTAGTTTATCTTTTCATAGTGTCTTTGGAATAACAGAGCTGCATGAATATGCACATATAAATCTACATAAAAAGATTTATATAGTAGGTGTATAACTCAAAAAAGTGAGATTCACGACAGATCTCTATTCTTTATACATTCTTTATAATTCTAATTATTCATGTGGTATTTTAGAAGCTAGTCACCTGAGAAGCGTAGATTTGTATAAATATTGACTCCATTACTGTAAAGAACTTTTTTGTACTGAAAGTTGCTTAAGTTTCGAAGAGCTACTCAAGGAGCTAATTCCGTTTTTATTGTATTACTTGGTTGAGAATGGAGTTAAAGATTTGTTATTATAGTTATAGTTTAGGTGCCTTTGCTAACAAAAATTAAGTGTTTCAGTAAGAAAAGTTGCTTATATTTCACCACGTATTTAATAGTGTGTGTGTCAACCAAGCAGCTGTCGGTTCAATTCTAGATAGAAAAATTTGACAAAATGTGGAAAGATGTAGAATCTTCCATTTTGCGCCCAAACATTTTTGTACCAATTTTTGCAGGTGTTTGTAGGGAGAAATGGTTTATTCAATGCACGTTTTAATAGTTTTATTTTCGGAGATATATAGTATCAATTAAGAATAAATTTAACATGATTTTAAGTGCTGCTCACTTTGACAATACTATGGGCCTAGTATGTGAGATCACTCGGAAGTTAGTCTTAAAATGTTTAACAACTGTTACAAAGATGTAAAAATTGATGATCATTTGATTTTTTAGAGGCCATTGTCTTTTTTAGGCAATAATATAACATGCGATAGATGACTTGTTGATTTCTCATCATGATAATTTATGCAAATCAAGAAATTAACAGTCTGCGAAAAATTAAGTGTAGTTAGTTGTGATGGATCTCATTGATAACTATAACTACTGAAAACTTTTTTTACCTTTTGATTTATAAAAATAGCTTGGAAAATTACATAAATCCCTACATAATCCATACAGTCCGAAAAAATAAAACATTTATTCTCTCAATATTGTATGGCATCTGCGAGCAGTGTACCCAAAATGTCATCTGTCTGAAACATACAGCAAATATAGTATAAGTGCGGAAGAAAATGCATCATATTCACCAAATTTATATGCAAAACACAAGAAAAATAATTTTCTTTTTATTTAATGAGAAAACTTGAAGTTTGCACTTATTCTGTAAACCTAATTTATAAAAATTAACCGATAACCATGAACGGACCAAAATGGTGCTTTACCATTACGTCACAGAACACTAAACATTTCGTAGAAGTAATAAAATGTAAAAATTTCACCTGAGCTAACGCTTAAAGTTGATATGTGCAACCATTCGCTAGTAAAAGCGAAAAAAAAAAACACATAAAATAATAATCATCAAAATGGTCCAAGCTTAACAATAGGGTTAAAATGGGTAAATTTTATTTAATGAGTTTGTTTTTAACTGCGTGGATGTGTGTATAATTTACCGTTAACATAGTTATAATAAAATTTTTCAGAAGAATTTGTTTGAAGTATGAATAAGTAGTATTTTTGCTAGAATATAATTTTTTGTAAAAAAAAATAGGTATTTATTTGAAATCTTTGAAGTTTCTTGAGCTTAAGTAACAAAAAATCTCTGCTGGTGACAGTTCCTAAAAACTTAAGTATCTTAATATAAATTTTCGAAATGCCTCAATTTTTCACCCATTAATTTTATCAATTATCAAAATTAAGAAAACTTAAATTTTTGGCACGGTCTAATCACAATGCTTTATTACAGTATACGCATGATCACCTGAATAAACATGAGTCATCATAACTCATTTTGATACCAATACTATGTGAGCAAAATTTTCTTTATTTTTCAATGTTAGTTGCTACCACCTTATGGCTTTATACGACGATATATAATATATTATATTATACATTGTATTGCACTTCTTACCATGACATGGATTTGTGATGGTGTTATGCTTATAAATACAAGTCAAACATACTGTTACGAAAATAAAAATACAACACTGCATTGTGGGATTTTGGTGTATTTTGCCCACCCTGTCAACTGGCCAGCACTGCCACATCGACATTTGAATTAACGGAAATGGAAGATCAGCGAACCTTTCCTGAATCTTCCAAAATGTAGGCAAATAGATATATAAAGGGCTGTTATACCTACACGTGAGCTAGTTATCGTTTTGTCATCACAAGACAAAGACGTGTTATAGCGGAAATAAAAGTGTTGTATAAGCGAATGTTAATTTGTTGTAAACTGTATAAAAGTTATTGTGTAGTAAATAAAAATATAACTGTAAAACAACAAAACAGAGCGGTGTTTATTTTACTTTAACGAAATTTAAACGAACTTAAGCGTTTTAAAAGGCTTAAAACGTAATAATACATTTCAAGTTTAAAGAATAGTTTCAGAAAGAACCTACTCTTTAATCGAATAAAGAACTTTCGTCTATTTATTTATATGTTTACGTAAAACTAAACATAATAACCCAAAGTCTAGTACGAAAAGCCGATCATCTACGTTTCTTACTGAAGTAATCTAAGGTAAGGATCATCTTCAGAATCTTGGTATATCAGTTATGTGTGCTTACATCTTCCAGTCTACGTTCCTAGTCTTAATGCATTTAGTGTGGAATCTTTTCTTAAGTCTTTGAAATATACAAACTATCCAGGGTCTGATGAGACTTCTGCTTGGCTTTGAGGAGTTCTACTATTGTATGGAGTAATCCTTTGACATTTTTCTTTCACAAGCTTTTGGTAAAAGTTAATTTTCCTCTTTTATGGAAGGGGCCGTATATTATTTCTTTGCATAAGTCGAGTAATACATAGTATTTATGAAATAATATTGGTATTGATACGATTCGTGTAATTTTTCCCTTTTTGGCAGAAATCTATAATGTTTCCATTCCAGCTGTGACTAACCATCGTAAATTTACTACGCGGGTTTTTATAGATTTTATTTCTAGATGTTTAATATATAATATAAATATATAATATATATATTATATAATTTTATAATATATTATATAATTTTATATATATATTATATAATTTTTATTAACAATGGGCCAAACAACGCACGAAATTAATTGTAAGTAAAACAAAAAGGGGAGCCAAGCTACTACCAAGAGGCTACCCTGTGCTATCGCTCTTCTACTATTCTTATTATTTCTTAATGACCTTCCTGAAGATATTCCTAATAGTGATATTCTTATGTATTCAGAAGTGGTGATAGTTATACATTTAATTCGTAGCCGATTTTAGAGTCGGTTATTTGTATGTAATTTTTTTACTATATATAAATAATATATATCTTATCTTAAATTAAAATTGGTTTAGTTAAAGTTAGTTGAGAATCATAAAAATATACTTGAAATTTGACCAAATTAGTTATAGAGTTTATATGCCATCGGAACAAGTATTTTAACTTGATTTTAATATTATTCTCATTGAAATAATTGAGACACATATGGTATGCATATATGACCAAAAATCGGTATGAAAAACTTGAAGATTAAGCAAGTAAATATATTGTATGAAACGACTGGATTATGGTGTGATAGCTATCTATTTCTGTTGGCTCTAACTATGTATGTATATTAATTGTATTTAAGTTCAACTTGTGATAAAGTTATGGAGCTGACTCATGTACTCGTTGCCATAACTTATTTGTGCTATATTTCAGACTGTAGTGTGTACGTGCCTATACGCTATGGAGACGAACCCTTCGCGGTCGGGTGAGAGCTGGTCAGTCAGTGGTTGAATCGTTCGTTCAAGATATAATGAATTAAATATTTAGTTTGTATGGGAGGTTCTACTCCCACTAGCCCAATTCCGCCCACTTTTTGACTGATGAACCTATTTGAGCCAAATTTAAAGGCTTTCCTGTTACCATATTAAAGATATAGATAAATAAATATTAATTTTCTATGAGCCTGGCATCGTCTAAATGGAATTTTTGAATTTTATATAGTCTATAGTTCCTAACAGACATACAGAGAGATTCTGTAAAAATATTAAGAAATTTGGTTCAACCGCTTAGCTGTCTATAAAGCAAAAACAAACATACATACATACATACAAATATACATTTACTTTTATATATAAGATATAGATAAAAAGATTGCAACTATAAAATATTTTATACTTTTCAAAAAAAAAAAGTATATTATGTAAAATAATTCTCGCATTAACAAAATAAAGTTTTAAAATGTAACACAAACATTCCAGCTGAAATAAATATTAATGTTTTTCACACTTTTCATGCTAAAGAAATTTTCTAGTATTTTATGCCAAAAATCCAGATGTTTTTAAGCAACAAAAACAAACATTGTTTATATATACCAAAATATGTGCTCTGTAATATACAGACACATACTTGTACTTTCACACATAAAATTATTTTATGGCCTGCAACAAGCAAGCAGCCAAAATGGGAAATTTTAATTAAATTTTTGAGAAAATTTTGTCACATAAAACCGTTAGTGTCCCTAAAGACAAACCCACATAAATGTTGATGATTATAATGATTATAATTTATGAAAAGTGTGATACTCTTATATATAAGAGATTATATAATTCGCATTTATTTCTTGATATAGATATACGTCATTCATACAAATATATGTATATTCACACAAATACATACATATAAATAATAGTTGTGTGTTTGTTAGATAATAATTCATAATTGTTTATTTATTAAAAGAAGAATATTAAGAAGGCAATAAAATAGCATCAACAAGAAAATATATGAAAAGCTATAATGACTTTAAAATAAATAAAATCACTCACGAAAAAATAGTTGGTTAAGTTGAAAATGGTTGACTATATAATAACCGCTATCTAACGTTTTTTTTCAACAAGTGCTTATTTCGTGAATGGTAACACTTAGCTCATGTCTGATTTGACAGATAGTTAGTTTTATCCTTCCTCTGAATGAATGTGGTTGTGTATACGCTTGACCAACGCTGAGAAATATTGCGACATTACTTTGAAAATCATGGTAAGGTTGCAGAATCTAAAATCATTTTTTCAGATGAAGCTCATTTTCATCTTGGCGGGCATGTAAACAAGCAAAATTGTAGCATTTGAGGCACAGAAAACCCGCACACATACATTGAAAAGCCGGTACACCCAAGACGAGTCACTGTTTGGTGCGGATTTTGGTCCACAGGCATCATTGGGCCATTTTCTTCGAAAATTAGCAAGGAGTGGCCGTTACAGTCAATGGAGGATACTAGCAACATTTGGTTTCAACTGACGGCGCTACGTGCTAGACAGGCGAAGCTACACTCGATGTTTTGCGCCCTGTTTTTGAAGATCGCATTATCAGCCGCAGAGCTGATGTCGTTTGGCCACCTCGGAGCTGCGACTTGACACCGTTGGACTATTATTTGTGGAGTGCCGTCAAAGATAAGTATTACACCAACAAGCCAGAGACAATTGACGCTTTAAAGGACAATATTCGTGAAGCCATTGGTGAAATACAGCTGCACACTATCGATAATGTGCTTAAAAATTGGACCGATCGTGTAGGCTACTGCATAGCCAGCCGAGGCAGCCATTTGAATGAAACTATTTTCCATTATTAAACGGAAGGATTGTACTTTCAAATAAAAAAAGAAATTTGAGAAAATATTCGGTAGTTTCTTTTTTATAGCATTAAAAAAAATTTATTTTGGCGGACCCTATATATATGAATTAATTATGAAAATAAATATGTATAATAAAAATTACAAATTAATTTCAGAAAGCAAACTACGTTTAATACTACTGACGTCAAATTTAAAATCAATAAGCTCGTAATGCAAATTCTAGTCATTACACAATCTACGAAAAGGAAACGTACTCGCTTGAAGAATTCTAATGCCAGAGGACAACAGTGCCGAGAAAATCTAACGGGGGTGTTAAAATTCAGCTTCAGAAGTAAAAACTCAGAATCAGTAGCACCCGCAAAAAGGTTGTAAGCAAAAAATATACCCAAAACTGTTCTCCTCTACTGTAGGAAGTTTTATCAGGCCCAATCTACCGCCATACGAAGGAAAACCATAAACATAATTCCACCCTAAGCCACGTAAACAAAGTAATAATAACTGCCTCCGCATGGACACAATTGAATCAAAATGAACTTGATGATAAGGATTTCAGGCAAATGGAGCATACTCCAAAATAAGCCTAACGAGCGAAATGTATAACTGTCTCGAAATATTCGAGTGTTGTCAGGAGAGATGACTTCATGCCTGGTTGTACATTGCGAGTGATTTCAGCCAATAAATTAAATCAATTGCATTCCGTTGAGGTAGGTTGTAATTGTCTGATCCGATTTCAATATTTCTGAAGAGATACAATTCTATTTATATATGTTTTTTTTTTGTAATTTATGTTGTAGTAATGGTATTTAGTATTTCCGTAATTCTCTGTGAACGGCATAAGCAATCGTAAAAAAAATTTATCCATTACTACAATACGGATATACAAAATCGCTGCATTTATCCCGCTTTTTCAAAATTATAGACGCATATACTATTTAGTTGATACTCTAGGAGAAAACAAAATTAGGCCTTAAGTTATCATACTCGATTGAGTTATCAAAAACACATGTGATTTAACAAAAATAGTTTACTTTTTTTATGGTTTGGTTTTATTGGTCATTTGGAATTATAGTGCTGTTTCACAACTAAATTACCTAAATAATCCTAAATAATTTAAATGTGTAATGAAAAGGGCCTTTTTATTTTTAATAAGTTCAAAATTAGAGGAATGTTTTGGAAGAAGCTCGATCTAAGGGTGTCTTTCCGACTACCGGGCGATTGTAGCGTGTTTCAGGCCGAAGTGATGGCTATTTACCATGCTCCGGAGTTGATACGGAGAGGCGGTACCCATACGGCTGAATTGTGCATTCTTTCTGATAGCCAAGCAGCTACTAGATCTCTCTCGGGTACAACTTTCAGCTCTAGGCTTGTCAAGGATCCAATGTCCATCTCTAGCTAGACGTAGACTGATCACACTTGGCTCGTCCTTTCTCGATAGTTTATCGGAGCTATCGATCATTGATGTCGATTCATTAAATTGTCCGGCTTGTTTCCGACTTGATTTCCAGGAATGTGCTTCTATGTGGAACCTCTGGCTGGTGGTCAAGACCGGTTGCCACCGGGCTTGGTGGTCGGTACGGAGATCTCGCTTTATTTGTGATATCACAGCGGGCCGCTATGTGTGCTCAAGTGTGCCTTGTCTCAGCGAAGCTGCCACTCTATCCTAACCTAACCTAAAATTAGAGTCTGGCACACTGTTGACCAAATTCGTTTACAATTTTTCATGGATTTTCCGTAGTTCATCGCTTTTTTGAGGTTAAATACTGTTCGATATTGGCGATCCACCTTAAAAATACTGCGAACCAAATATCCCTAAATGTTTTAGATAGGGTTCTGGTCAAGAGCAAATGCGGGCCAATTCATAGCTGTAATATTTTTAGACTAAAACCCCTCTTTAGTACTACTACGGTGAGTCAAATTGTATGGATGAAAAAAAAAACTTAAAGTCTGGAGGCATATTTCCCACTGAAATCGAGTTAGTATGTGGTAAAACCTGAAACAAAAGATTTATTTGAAGGAACTTAGCGATGTGTGCAACTGCTTACCGCTGTTTCACAAAAAGTTATATCAAAGAATAGACATGTTGTTATGGCAGTGACTATAGAAAGTCGCACCAAATTACCAAAAATGGAGAGTAGAGAAGATTAAAAAACTGATTTTCCTTTTTTTCACTAAGAACACTTCTATTTTATTTATTTTAAATATATTTCTAAATGTTGTATTTAGCAAAGTATTTTGTTAGCACTTATGGTATAAAATACATATAAAATTCGAAAGAAAAATACAATATTTTATGATAATTTTGTATTTTTTTAATTGATGTGATAGTGTTTTTTAGTACAGCTATACAGTTAATAGAATAATGGGAGCAGAAAATTTTTAGCTTAATTTACGCAGGATATAATTTGATTTTAGACCTTTGGTGTATGTCTTCTTTTTTATGATTTTTCTTAGAATTTTCTGCAGATTTTATTTTTGCTATGCGATATTTGATGAAAAGAATTTATCCACCTAATATCTAATCTTATGAACTGACGCTATGTCTTGTTGAAAAATCGGTCCTTCATTGATGTTACTCTTCAAAATGGCCCGATTTTTCCTCTAAATATCGACTAAATCCATAGAATTCAGCTGAAAGTATTAAATTAAGCCCACTCTCACTGCAAAATGCTCACCATAACATTGGCGAATCTCTACTAAAATTCATTGTGATGCACGTTGGAACGAACTCATTTTCAATGTGTCCAAAGAAGTATTCCAGTGCCTCGGTTTTTTAAGACGGTGCAAGAAATACTTCACTCCATCTGACCTTCTCAATATATAGAAGACCTATATCCGACACAAAATGGAATATAACTCTCATGTATGCGCCGGTGCTTCTCGACCGCATAAAAGAGATGGCGAAGATGCTTATTAATGAAGGTAGCGTAGCCAACTCTATCGATTCCTGAGAGCATTGTCGCAATGTGGCGTGTGTTTCATTGTTCTATCAGTACTATAACGGAATGAGTTCTAACGAAATATAGGATTCAATTCCGTTTTTCCCGTAGAGCACATTCCTTTCGCATTATAGAGAGAAATCGTTTTTTAGCTGTACCGCTCGTTTGTGGAACGATCTTCCTGAGAAAGTTTTTCCTGTCACTTATAATATGGATCGGTTCATATCAAACGTCCATAAACATTATTCCCTCTGCCTTTCTTCCCGCAACCTATTTTCCTATTACCAGCACAATGCACTGCACAAGTAGGGGTCATCCGTTAAAGTTAAAAAATATTGTGGTTTCGTTTGTAAATCTCTTCAATAACAATTGAAAGCATCTAGACTATCAATATTGAATTTTTTATCGTCTGAAAAAAACACCTAAATGGATAATAAAAGCCGATTAGGCTCCAAAGTCATAGTACTTGCTTTTTTCCAGTTTGTTAGTAAAATTTTCTTTGCAATATCCAAATGAAGAAGCTTGTGATGAGAAAGTAGCCTAAATATTGTGTTCAGTTTTTTATTGGTTATAGCCTTGGAACCTTTTACTGCTTTACGTTTTGTGAATTTGGATAATTTCAAGCTTTTTTTATGAGCAATCTGCGAAAGACTTTTCTTAGAATTGCTAGTAGCGTTGACAAGTCCTCGTCGGTCTTTGGCTGATAGCTTTTTGGGTCTTCCCCTTTTTAATTTTTCCTTTAACGACAACTTAGGAAGGTACCTAGAACGTTGCATTTCGCTTAAAATTTAAAAATTGATGAAACTTTACAAAAATTGTCTTAAATTATGTGACAAAGCTCTGAATTGAATTCAATTAGATTGATTTTTTTGCAATACGTCCATTGTAATGAAACACAAAGATATAAGTTAGGGGTGCTACAGCGCTTAATTTAAAGAGTAGATATCGCAAATGTTTAAATAAAAAAGCACCGTTACCTACATCATAAAATACTAAAGTGAGTTGCACAAAAATATAAAATAAATTTTAAGTAACACAAAAAATGCAATGCCTTTATAATTATGATACGAAGTATATTAAAATTGTAAGTTCTTTTTAGTTTGACAATTGTCCTCATGTATTATTGCTTTAATATGTTTAGATTGTTTTATTGTGTGTGAAATATTAGTCATCTATTATAAATTGCACATTTTTAAGTTATACACCCAATATACTACAGACAAATAAATTGTCTGTTGTTGTTTATCTTAAATAAATGCAATTTCTTTTTGTTATATTTTCATCAGTAAAAACATTAATATTTTAAGAAAATCTACTGCAAAATAATTCATCATATAATATTTTTTTATTTATAATTTTTCTATTTAGCCCTCAAAAATTTTTAAATTTATACATACATAGATATGTATCTACATATGTATGTCTCCATCAGGATAATATATTTTCTTGACATATTCAATAGTTTTAATGCCCCTGTGCTTGGGAATATAAAATATTTATTTTTAATTGCTTTTAAAAGAAAAATATAGTAGAGTGGTTTTCTCTATTCTCTTTTTATAATATGTTAATTAAAATAAATTTAAAACTCGTAGAATATAAAAAACAATTTTATAAATAAATGAAACATACTTTTTTAATTACTATCATATATACAATGATATCAAACTTCAAATGTTTGTTAATGAAAAAATATTATTAAAGGAGAGTAAAAAAATATTTGCTGGTTTAGCAGACTATATATTATTCTATAGTACAAAGTATATTGTGTAAACTCATCACAAATATAATAGTACTATAGTAACTCTCCCACTTTTCTGGGAGCCTTTGTGTTGTATCTGATTTTTACTGATGTGTATAGATAAAGAGAGCTTTAACTCTTAACGTTCTCTACACATGCGATACTCCATATATTTTTTAATGATGGTTTGTATTGACTGCCATGATATATTAAACAAATTTAGAAACTTTAACTATAACCACTCTCAAGATATACTAAAATAACTCTTTAATATTTATATGGAGAGCAGCATGCTCATTCTCTAGGTATAAAAAAAACAATATTTAATGTGTATGGGCGATGTCACACCCACTTATTTAATTTCGCCAAGTTTTCGATTGACTATGTGTATTAACTACTAAGTTATTTAGACCAAATTCAGAGCCTTCTGCTATTTCCGTTCCAAATATATACAAAAATTTATATTTACTTTGTCTGGGAGGTGCTACTCCAACTTATCCAATTCCGCCTAATTTTTGACTGATGATTTGATTTGAACACAAAGTTATTTGAGTCAAATTATTACCGCTTTAAAGATATAGACATATAAATAAAAATTTTATATAGGCGTGGCACCGCCTAGTTGAACACTAGTAAAGCCACACATGATATGTCTTTTATATAAACTGCACGTTGGGGCAGCCTGAACAAATTTTTGGAAAAAAGTTAATTTTTTAAAATGAGAATTGATGAAAAATTTTTATTGGGTACATTAGCCAAAACTTTTCTTAGTTGAACTGCATTTAAATTTTTCTTATTCATTTAGCGTTTGATGAAGTACAAACACCAAACTAAAAAAAAGTTTATAAAATTTAGCTTTTATTCTCCCAATTTAGAACGGCTAGAAAATATGAATGCCATCAATTTTATTATTAGTTTTTTTTCACGCTTAGACAAAAAATCGTTTTTTTTTCTTATCAAAAAAATCAAAATTTCATGTTTCTTGGATCTTACCTTGGCAAGGTTTTGCAAGCGTATTTCTATATCAGTTCTTCAGTCAAAAGTGTGTAGTTTCCCGCTATAGTAATATCATTTTGCCTGACGCTGTCCACCAAAACACTTTTTTTGAAATTTCAGATCTACTTTATAAGAATTTTTGTTTTTTTCTGTTTTATACAAGTGAATAACACGGTACGACAAATAAGCAACTGGGATGTGATGCTATTTTTCTGGTAGGCGCTATCGAGTACAACAAGAATCTGTATTTTAAATTTTTGAAAAACCTCCAAAATCTTTAGATACGGATAAAAAAACGGGTTTTCACATATTCATGAACTTATAAGATTATAACTTATCCAACATAATCCAATTTCAGATTTGGAGAAAAGAGAAATAGATCTTTTGATTGATATATACTTTGTTTAAGTAGCCATGTGGAATATCCGTGTATTTCTCAAACAATTGATAGGAGATAATTGAAAAAAAAAATGTTTAAAAGAGTTTAAAAAAAAACTGGCAGTACAAAATTTCAGCAAAAATATTCAGTGTAAATGACGACCTAATAAAAAGTATATATATGATATGTTTGTATATGTGGAAAAGTTAGTAAAAAATTATCAGTATTATTAGATGTCGCTAACCTACACAAATTTTTGATTCACAGTTGGGAAGTAGGTAAAAATTCAAAATTATTGGATTATTTGCCGGAAGAAGAACAAAAACCTATTAATAAAATATTTAATAAAGTTAGAGAGCATAACGCGATAAAATGTAGTAGAATTAATAATTTAGAAAATATCTTTAACTTTCTTTTCGTAACTTTAGAACCGATGGTCAAGGCAACTCGCAAGAATCTAAAAACAAAACAAATGGTTGTGCTAAGGAAGCAAAATGTCTGTTTCTTTCATCATCTGATAAGGTGGATTTCAACGTAAGCAGTGGCGAAGATGCTGATGAAATACAAAGTGATAGCGAGTAAATGCATAATAATGTATTCTTAAATTGATGAATGTGTATTGTAGCCTTCGAAATAATTATGAATATTTGCATTAACTTAATGATTTCAGTAAAACAAAATTATTTTTTTTTTAATTTTATCTTTTCTTTATATTTTCAATAACAATGAAAATTTTTTTGATCGATTCATAATACCAAAACCACGACCTTTCCTAGACTCAGCGGCTTAATTGATTCCAAAAAATTAAAATATTTTCTATCTCACACAAAGTAAAATTTAGTTCTCAAGTGAAACTGAAGCAATACAAAGGGGTTCACTCTAACCTCAATAACTGGCGAGCCAATGGACCTTCAAAAACCGTATAAAACATAAAAATGCATTTCAGAGAATATCAATTACAGCGCATTTTAAACTTCTCTTTTATGTATATAGATTTAGTTGCTTACAGATTGTCTCGAAAATAAATTGTATTGCATACCGTTCTGATAGCTGCTTATCAAAGCAATAATTGATTTTTTTTACAATTTTTTTGTAACTATTTTGTATCAAAATATAAGCGAAGTTAATCAAATTTTTGGCAGTGGTGAATGTTTAAAAGTAAGTTTGATAGTATACATTTTGTCCTTATTGTTGTCTTGTTGACAACGATAACATTTTAATTTGACTTGGAAATGAGTTTAGTGCACTATGTATTCTTGACTAATGTGTATATATATTTGTTAGGCATTATTGTAATGAGCAAGACGTTTTTATTAACGAAGCTCACAAATTTTCGATGAGGTTCCAGCCTTTGCCTTGAATCTTAACGATTCTTGATTATATCTAACGGATTCTTATCTTGTTAATATATGTATATGTATAACTTTCTGTTTTGGAAAGGCGCTATGTTCTACAAAGTTTGAAGTACTGTATTATTATATATGCAGATAATATTTTTGTTATATAGTACTATCTATTTTTACTAAGGAACCGAGATGTTTTTTTTTTTTTTTTTTAATTGGGGAGTTCTTAATCATCAATTGGGGCGTTGCCAGTTATATTCTTTTGCATTGGACTAAAAGCTGTTAACTTCTTCTGTGTTTCTTGCAAAATTAGGGATGACCTTTCAAATTTTTTTCTTACAACGCTGGCTTTTTTGTACAGCCAATATAAGGACATTTTAAAGAAGAATTTTTCATGATGTCCATTTTCATACTGGATTTTTTATAGTTGCTGCAGTCTGTATATAATTATTATTTGTCATTTGCACAATTTAGTTGTCTAATAAATCTGAAATTTTTTTCTTTTCAACTAGAAGGCAAAAATTTTTGAAAGAATTTGACAATTAATAACAAAATTGATGCCTTTTTCAAAACTTTGTAACCAGTAGCAAAACTCTAATTAATTGCTTTTTATTATGTTATTTGTGCTAACGGATTGAATGAACTTAAGCATGCCAAAGTTGATACATTGACTTTTTTAATAAAATTGCCTAAAATTTAACACCAATTTTTAAGGTTGTAAATTTTTTTTTTTTAATACATTTTCTTATTCCACTACTGGTTATTTTAAATAAAGAGTCGAACTACTTTTCTTAAGATTTCTTGGTTTTACAGCGCTTTTAATTCAAACTTCATTGGTATTCATTCAGTTCTGTTCGCCACTATATATTTGCCTGATCACACTATATGTATGTAAGTATGTTGAGAAATAGTAACTTTTTTCCTAGCTTTTCAATGTGTGTCAACCGTTTAAAATTGTAGTTCACGTATATCCGTAAGTATTTGTTTTGCATTGTCAATGCAGATCGCGGCTTAAGGACTTCGGTACAAATACAGCTGGTGTAAGAACTGAAGCGATAAAACGTCGTTTGTTTGAATTAGCTTCTGAAATGTTGAATGCACAGACAGATTTCTGTCGACAAATTATCTGCAGCGACGAAACTCGTATTCGTCTTAATGGTTATTTTATCAAATAGAATAGCCGAATTTGATGTGAGAGAATCTCGACGATGTTTAAGAACTGCATTATAGTCAATAGTGCGGTGATTATAGTATTTTTATCCAAAATTGATAAAGTGAACTTGATTGACAGATGGTCTAAACAAGACTGTGCCCTATTTCACACGGCGCACGATATCATAAGCCTATTGGAGTAATCTATTGGCTAACAAGATCATGCAATTTGATCCATTTTTTTGTGGTGATATGTGAAATCTCTTGTATACAGGGACAAGCCAGCCAATATCGCAGCCTTGGAAAACAACATTACAACTGCCTTTGTTAAAATGTAAGCCGAATTGAAGCTCGCTGATGAATGTCCTACGACTTTGCCGCAACCATCATTTACAAGAAATAATCTTTAAAAATTTCAAATAAATATTCATTCAGTACTAGAAAATTTCTGTTTTTTTCAATTTTCAAAACCGAAATCACTATAATATCACCTGTTAAAAATTATTTACTAAAGTCATGCAATAACTGCAATTTATGTTCAATAAATTTAACTCTTTGGAGAGGTTATGGGTTGTCCTGTAAATTGTTGTGTTTTCTGGTTTATGTAAGTCAATTTAGGTGTAAAACTTTCCGTGCCGATTTACCATTTGGAGAAGACTCTCCAATTGTTCGACCACTATGGTGTTTGTTTTGTATAAATCCTACAACCCAATACTTTATGGCTGTCAAGGAAAAAAAGACTTGGCAAGTTTGGATTCAGACCGTTCTAATAAAAGTCACCTTGAAACTTAAAACATAAAACGGTTGCCACTTTTCACCAAAATAATTTTTTTTTTTAAATTTTGTCACCATTTTTATGTCACGTATGCTAATAATAGGACCGACCTTGAATATACATATAATCGTAAGTAGAAAAAAGGTAAATCCACTTTTTAAAAGAGCTAAAAAGTAACTAAAGCGTAAAAATATAGTTAAATTTGACTCTAATAAAGTTAGCAGTGCCACACTTACTAAGACCATTTGTTGTTAAGTTTAAGTCAAATCTTTACAGAAGCTTTCTCAGTAGCTCTATCGAATATCAGCAAAAGGTTAAACGAGGTTTTAGATTAAATATGAAATATAATAGCTACTAAATATTATTAACTTATGTAACTAAATATTAGTCTGATTTCTCCTGCCAAAGTTTTCTTAAGGTAAGTAAAAATAATGGCCGATTTTAACTAAACTGCATCTTCAAAGCAAAATTTTGCCAAATATTTCAAAAACTTGGCTAAGCTTAAGCATTGAGCCAAACATCTGTATAAATTCAGTTCAGAAGAGTTGGGAGTAAAATTTCTTTTAACAGATTTTAGAAGTGACTCTTTATTAAATTTATTTTATAACAGGTATTCCTCTTTCATCATACCAAAATATGTCAACCAACTTAATATGTAATCAATGCGATATGTAATTACAAAAATAGTGTTACGTTATAGGTGCTTTTCTTAAGCAACAATTATTTTGTACTTCCATACGGATATCCTTGTACGTGCCTGGATGCCTGTGCATTTCAAATAGAAATTTATTTTAAGGAATATTGACTTGCAAGATAATAATAGGTTTCTTATCCTTTTCGTTGTTGTTGCTTTATTTCTTTCTGTTATTTTTCAAACCAAATTCCGTAGAGTTTACGATGAGAAAATGTATAAAAAAATTTGATGCTATTTATGGCCATTAAATCAGGCAAACTCATCTTCAGCACCTTATAACATTAACATTCTAATTTTTTATTTTATTAATTTTTTTTTCTTTGGAATTATGTGGGATTTGAAATGAATTTGCGGCTTTTTTGTCAACAATTTTAGTTTTAATTAAATCATCATTAAAATTTTAAGGTTTATTTTTATATCAGAGAGTAGACGAAAATATATTAAGAAACAATTGTTAAAAAAGTAAGAATATATTTACTTTCAAATATTCGGACGAAATAAATAAATGAGAAAAAAGTTCTTTCAGTTGTGAAGTTATTTTTATATTTTTTATTAAGGATTTTAACTTCCTACGGGCTATTAATACAAACAAGTGGTTGTAATAAATGTTTTCTAAATTCTACAATGGCAATACGATCACTTCCAAGGAAGACAAGTGGTACTTACTATAATGAAAAGTCTGCTAGATTAACGCTTTATGAAAATTGAGAACATTTTGCACAACACACAAAGATCGTTCCAGTTTTTTCGCCATTCCATGCATACTCAATCCCCGCTCATGAAGTGCCATAATTTGTCTTTGTTCATAAGGTGACAAAGGTTTCCCCCGACCCATACCATGCGGACAATATTTAAATTATAAGTTATTAAAAAAAAATAATAACAATTGTGATAACTTCTGACTAGATAAATTGCTTATAAATCACCGACCTTATCATTTTGACACATTGAATTTTGCACTTATTTACATAAATTTAAAGAAACATAATATAGTGGTACATCTTCTGAAATGAAAACCAGCTTATTATTCACTTATTTGAACATGAAATCTTTTTTAATAAGGTGACCATACGTAGCATTTTATAGTTTGAAAGAATTGATCAAATATAAAGGTGACCTTATCGTTTTGAAGCACACCTTATAAGATGTTTAGGTTTAGGTTTAGGAATATTAATCCCAATTTTCTTTTAACAAGTTTTGATAATTATATATACAATTAAACAATTTCTTAAAGTAAAAAACTTAACTAAGATTAAGGCTACTTATTTCAAATTACAGGGTTAGTGTGAAGATCTATATTTATCTTAATTACATTCTAATAATTTTCCAAAAAAAAAAGTTAAAAAGCAAGGCACTCAAGGACTACAAGCTAACTTGAAACTAAATTGAACTTAAAATAGCTAAAAAAACAAACAAAACAAAAAATATAAACAAATTTAATTAACAGTTTAAAACAATCATTGGTTAGTAATGTATACTAAATTATTTATATTTAATGTATGAATTCTCCTATGTCTGCATCCCTTTAGAAAAGATTGTTGTCTTTCAGAGTCAAGAGGTCTACTGGCGAGAAGTAACGATTTCTTTGTAAGATCTGCAGATCCGGAATACTATTGAAGCATGCTCATTGCGCAAAGAGGATCAAAGTTTCAAGAATCATATTGCAGAGTCTATTAGGGAAACATCAATCCTTCTAAAAGGAATTCTACCGTAGATTGTTCTATATTTCGGTCTACATAAACTCCCATCAGCGCGT
This sequence comes from Wohlfahrtia magnifica, assembly GCA_023159175.1. Taxonomy (NCBI): domain Eukaryota; kingdom Metazoa; phylum Arthropoda; class Insecta; order Diptera; family Sarcophagidae; genus Wohlfahrtia; species Wohlfahrtia magnifica. The sequence goes on along the minus strand of JAKWBJ010000486.1, from coordinate 11,119,704 downwards.
ACGATAGTACAAAGAAGGAAACGGAAAGGCGCAAGATATCAGAAATCTAACAATCTTACGGTATACTAGTAGTTTGATCTTCGTGTTAAGTCCCACCCTGCGACCAAGCAACTTATAGTATATACTTGTGGTATACGTCTTTATCCTTTAAAAAAATGTGGTCAATATGTCTATAAAATTCAAAATTCTCATAAGAAATCACCCCAAGGTATCTAAACCAATCTGAGGTGTTGACCCCTTTCCCACCAATGCTAAGGTGAGGAGTGTAAGATCTACAATTCTTGTAAAGTCGCCTCCGTCTACCCTTTACCATGACAGTCTCGGTCTTACTCATGTTTAGTCGAACGCCCCACCTCATGAAATGTTAATGTAAAACTTTCAAATAACGGTTAATTCTGTTAATCAGGGTACCATCTGCATATATTATAAAGAACAGGTTCCCATCAAATGGTGGTGTATCAGAAATAAGAATGTTGTACAAGATCGGACCTAGTAAGGAATCCTGAGGGACGCCGACCGTAATAAGTCTTGAATTAGAGATACTCTCTCCTGCCTTTACTCTGAAGGTGCGAGCATTAAGAAAATCAACAACTATCTTGGATATCGACCGAACAAAACCAAGTTGCATCATCTTATATATGATACCCCTTGCCAAGCAGTATCAAAGGCCTTCGGAAAATCAAGACTTACGGCCGACGTTGGGCATCTTCTGTTCAAGTCTCTGGTCACATAGTCAGTAAACATCATAGGAGCATGAGAGGTCGAGTGAGCGCTCCTGAAACCAAAGTTATTATTCTTAAGTTCCCCTCCCTCCATTATCCTCTCTCGGATCGACCTCAGAATGAATGACTCAAAGAGCTTACTGACAACAAAGAGATAGGTCTATAGCTCCCTACCTGCCTCAGACCGTATTTTGGTTTCAGAATCGGAATTATCATGGCATCCTTCCATTGTACTGGAAAGTAACCAATGTTGAAAAAACCGGTCTTCTTCAGTAAAAGATGAGGAATTCCATCATTACCACTCGATCTCTTTTTAGCCCTTGCTCTTAAAGCGTTGTCTGCATCACTAGCAGAAATTACATCATAACGGTTTCCACGAACAGTAAGAGTGTCATCCACCATCATCACTCGTACAAATTTATAGACCCTACACGATATATAAGATATCAAACAGAAAAGGACAATTGTACACAAATTTGTTCGATTTTACAAAAAAGCATGAGTTTAGTATTTTACATTTCATATCAAATAAAGCTGTTCTTTTACTCAGAAACTTACACAACAAAAATAGATCAGAGGTAAATAAATATTACAATCGGAATTAATGAGCAGTTGATACTTTGGATCAACTTACACATCATTTTATCTGCTTGAGAAAATTAAGCTGTGGCCATTTACTTTCTTTTGAAATTTTTTCAATGTTTGTAGAATCACTGTGTGTTTTGTGGGGAAAAATTATTGCTTTCCTAATTGGAAAGCAACCAAAGCCAATACAGCTTAAAAACTATTTTTAAGGGAAGTTGCTCAAGGACTTTCTGCTTCTCAATTTCATCAAAGCTTAAGAAATAAATTGCAACGTTTTGTAATTCGCCCTTGAGGAGATTAAGCGTTAATTATTTTAAAGCTAGTAGTACTAGCACTGGTACAGCTGGCACTAGCATAAACGGGTTTAAAGTATTTATAGAAAAAATACTAGTACTAGAATTAGTTCAAATACAACACTCGTAGGCTGATGGAATTTTTGTGCAACCGAACGATGTCATTTTAATTAATAGATCAGTTTAACATGAAAATTTAACATGAAAATTTAACATGAAAATTAGCAATTTTATTAAATATTGCATATACTTTAAAAGAAAACTAAAAAAGCATATAATATACTAATTGTACAAAAAGCTTCGCAGAAAAATTATTTGCAATTTTGTCGGAGGAAGGTCTGATTGTTGAAGGATTTCTAACGACAAACAAATTTGGAATTATTCCACCAGGCACTTTCCACTATTTAGGAATTTTAAATCAGCTACAAAAAAAGATGAATTTTAATTGAACTAAAGTAGAACTTTAAATAAATATTGATGACATTCCACTATCTAGGAGTTCCAAAATGTAGCTTTGACCTGTTCTTATCAAAGTGATTAACGTAAAAGACATTGCGGTCAAACACATTGACTTTATTGAGGAAGTGAATTATTTAAATTGTAAGTGAAAATTATTAGCAAAATTATTGACCATCAATTTCGCAAGTTGTGCTTTGATAAAAAAATCTTTCGTTTGCTGTGTTCCTGTACATAACTTCATACACGGTTGCTCAAAATGTACAAAAAATCTTGAAGTTTTTCTTTAATTTCAGATTTTATAAATATTTTAATAAATAGGAACCATAAAAACTATTTTTATAACTATTAATTTTTACTAAGACAACAGAGAAACCTAATCGCTGATCTTGGGAACTTTTCCATATCAAAGAACTAGTAATGAAGTGGTTCTAAATTTTCCCAATGGATCTAGCTATAGTAGTATACGTCTTGAGCCAATGGATCCAACTAATTTTTCACACATACTAAATACTAATTTGAGCATTAAGTTGGTATAGAAAATTTTTAAAGTTTAAGGTTGAGTACTAGTGCTGATTTCATCTCCGGCAGGGTAGTGAAGGCAGATGGAAAAGTTCTGCAAGAAAAAACGTACCAAATACAATCATTTGTAAAGCAAATAAACGTAAAAGATGCTATTTTTTTGGATCCAATAGAACACCGTATTATAAAAAATCCTGTCAAAAATATAACAGGAATATCTGCAATGCATTCCTTAAAATTATTTTATATAAAAACTGTTGTGAATAAAATATTTTTATTATATATTTCTTTATAATTGTTTTAAGCCGTTATTTTTACAGTTTTCATACATGCGCACATGTTAGTATTATTTGTAACATTTTTATGTCAGTAAGATGAGGGTTAAGCCATTAACACTTTAGAAAGTCGCATATTTATGTGTAAATTAATTAAAAATATTTCAAATATCCAAATAATATACAATGTCAGAATTCTATCTTAAATCTCTAGGGGGATTAGAAAAATGCAGAAATATTTTTCGAATTTCGCAAAAATACATCAAATTTTTGTTAAAGTTTTATTTGTTATGTTACAATCTGCCACTGTGATAAAAAAAATTAGATAAAGAAGAAACTCATTTTAGATTATTTGACACTAAATTTTTAATTATTTTTTTTCGTATCAAGTTTTCAAGCTCTTTATCAAAGCACTCTGGCGTAAAATTAATATTTGATTTCTCTCACATTACTCATGAACATCCTGCCTATATGAGTATAGTGATTGCAGTGACTTAAAAAAAATATTTTAAATACACCTAATTCTCTTTGTACACGATAAATAAGTTCACAAAAACTTCGCGAAAAAGAAAAGTAGTTTCACTATATTAAAAAGAATTCTTGTTAGAATTTATGCATAATATAGGAATGTACACAGCGAAAAAATTCATTGAATATGTAATATAAAAAATCGTGTTATTTCAAAAAATTCGTAAAAAAAATTAGAGTTTCCTTTTTAATCGTGGTATTTTAAATCGAGTAAAATGAGAATTAGATGTAAAACTTTGTTTTTCTATTATTTCACTATTATTTCAAATACAATTAAATTTAATTTAATTATTTAAAAAGCCTTATTCGATTGTTATGGGATCGTTGCAGTTGTTTTAATAGTTGAATTGCATTTTAATCCATTTATATAAAAATTTCAAAGGAAATAGTAAAATGTAATATTTTGTAGCTGTTTTTCGATTGTTCTTTAGTAAGTTCTGATTGGTTTATTTTTAAACTTTTGCTAAATAAGTAAAGGTAATATCATATATTTAATGAAACATAAAACCAGACTTAGTTTACTTATAAGAATAATTTGTAAAAATTTTTTTAAATTAAAATAGAGACAAAAAAATTTAAAATAAAATAACTTTCAGCATACTAAAAACGACTTATTTCCATTATAACCGCAAAAATTTGATAACTTTTCGAATATTCGTAAAAAAAAAAAATTTAAAAAAAGTGAAAATTTTATTATATTTTTTTGCTTAACCACCACAAAAGGAGAACTTAGTACTTGGACATATGCGGTTAATGAATAAAAGCTAAAGAAAACATGCAGCAAATGTTGGTGGAAATTAAAAACAAGTACCAAAGAAAAGAAGAAAAAGACAAAGACCAATACATGGTTCATATATTTATAATTCAATAAAAATATACATTTGTATGTATATATACAAAAAATACGTAACTATGTATGGCGTTGTCTATATAACTATTTATATATCTACAGTTATTCTCAGGTTTCAGTAGTATGACTATGATTATTCATGGTGCTGTATATTCTTTATTTTGCTATTGAATGAAATGTAAATGTATCTGTTTAATATTGAAGTGAGCGTTTAAAATAGTCTTTTCATTAATTTACATCTGTGTTTGTAAGTATTAGTGTTATATGAATGCAAATAAGGTGCACATTATGATCATCATCAGAGACAGAACAAATTTTTTTTCAAAATCATGTGACAAAGAAAAAAATTAGAAAAATTCAGAAAAAATTCAACTTTAATTATTTTAGCATGCATAAGAGTTCTTAAGAATTCTTTTAGAACTTAAATTTATTAACTCAATAGATTTATGAAACATATATACCTTTTAATGTAGAAATTATTATCGGAAGTAAAGTGATTTATACTTTTAAACTTAAAAAAAATGTAAAAACTCTAATGAATATAAAACCATTTTATTCTTCGCCAATTTAAGCCTGATAGCTTCTACAAAATGGATTATTTTATAGCTCTATCGCGTATCACTGGATTTATCTCAGCAGCATCATTATGTAACGTTTGTCCAGTCTTATCTTTTTAGCAATTTCATTTTCATAAATAAACGATTTTTTGGTTTTTGAATTACTAAATTAATAATTTAATTTTAACTACACAAGAGATCAGAACTAATCTTTTTAACTAACAAACTTTTAGGATTTTTTCAATAAATATGAAGTTATGTGTAACACCAACGGAACTGAAAATAGTTTCCAGTTAGTTACAGTATTAATTAATTCCCTCGGAGATGTCATTTCTCGACGCCTTTTATAAAAGTAATTTTGTAAAAGTGAATCTATTACGATAATTTCAAAAGCATGAAATCGTAACTGAATCTTGGTCACTCAGCTGAATCAAATCAAAAGCTGAGCGTAGATGGCGCCTTTGGTGGGCGAATAATTTTATGGATTAAAAGTTGATAAAATAAGGTCAGATGATCATGGACGATCTGTACTAAAATCATATGATTCGTTTAAAAATAGTATCTGAAAATTATTTACTAAGCAGATGCGACCAAATAGCCGATTTAAAAAATATTAGTTATTTTCTAAACTTGTCTTATTCGCCTACCATTTGTTTTGAATAATGCAGAATGTTTCCGTTGGAATACACTTTAGAGAACGAGAAGGGGATTGCTAGTACTTTCAAAAAATCTATGGTATACCAAAGTTTATCCATAAATACCCAAATTTTTGTAGAAATCTCTCATTTTTATTAATTTTTTTGATTTTTAAATAAAAACTGCAGCTTTTTTTAAATAACAGATTTCGAACAATTTTTTCTAGGATACTTATACATCATACTTTTTTAATTTTATTCGGTATTTAAAAAAATGTTTAGTTTCTTTCAATTTTCTATTTAAATTTTATACTTCCATCGATACAAACATTAGAGACAGATTCATCGCAAAAAGTTTTATATAAGGTGCGTTAGCTAGCTTAAATGATAGAAACTGCAGAAAGTGCTATACATTGCACATTGACCGAAAATTTGGAGATCAGTAGGCTGTGCGCAAGGTAGACGTCGTGCATGCTTACAATAGAAGACGTTTTAGTGAAGTCTTTGGCGATGTGTCACCGTAATAAAGCCTAGGTTTTGCGTCGATTTATAACAATGGTGTTTATTTCCTAGAGCAATTGTTTACACTCAACTCACACGGACTGGAAGAAATTTGCTTTTAAACGTCACTGAGGAAGCGAGGAATTAGCATGTGAGTGGCTGTTTGCAGATTTTTTTTAAAATAAATTCTTAGAGCACTTAACACTAATTTTAACACAGTGAAAATTTCCTACAGTGTATATATCATTTTCTCATTAACACAAATACATTTCTAATTTTGCACAGCATATATAGCCAAGAATGAGTTTTTACACCTGAGACAAAGCAACAAATAGTGTCCAGAATAAGCATATACAATTCCATTTGCACGCGAGGTAATTTCGGCAGTTTGTCGGGATGGGATTTTTCCTCAACAAGGATAAACCATAAACAGCGACTGTTATATTAACTTATTTCTACGTCTAAGTAATGAAATTTAGGGAAAGAGATTGCGTGTGGCGAAAATGCCCAACTTCACACATCCACTATTGAAATGGCCAAAAAAAATACTGCTACATAATGACTTCATTAGCCAGATTTCTGTGTCCCAGCAGGAGGTGAAATATCTGCGAATCACTTTAGATAGGAAACTCGCTTAGGAGTTGCTGATAAAGAGGCCTCCTAATGGCCTTTATACTAATAAACAATTACTTGGAAGGTCTGGTGTCTGAGCTCTTAAGTGATTATATAGTGTGGCAGACCATTCAGGCAATGATCATCTCGAGGCTACGTAGGCTACAGAGATTTGCATGTCTATGTGTTAAAAGGATTATGAAATCTACGCTAACGAAGGGTACAGACTTTTTAAATCTAATATTGTTTAACGTGGCTGTACAAGAGGAGGCTGTTATGCCTCTTGTTGGTTATCTTGCTATACTGGAGGTAGGCGCAGGCTCCATGTGGTTATAAGATAACTCAATTAAGTAAAACACGCAAGGATCCAAAATGTCCAGCTGAGAAGGAGCAGGAATAATAAGGCCAAGAGCACGCAGATTGGTGACTTTAAATAGGAACATTATAAATTTCTTGGCGAAATTTTTCGCGATATTGAAAAATGTAGGAATCTTATCCGAATCCCCGGATTCATGGGGGGGGAGGAGGATAAGAATTAAGACACTCTCCGACATTCAGTCTGGCCTAAAAGTCTTTAGCGGTTATACATTTACCTCCAGGGCAATACTCTAATGCCACAACTTGCTAAACAAACTGGTTATTCAGAATCAGATTGCCCTGATCTATGTGCCCTGACGCAGGACACAAAGAACCCATTCCATCCTTTTGGCTTCAATATAAATCTTCAACATCTAGCATCTAAGCATTAGGATGATACCACTGGCTTCCACTATTGTTAAAAGTTTTCGAGCTTCAACGGTCAGAAGGTGGACTTTGCAATGAAAGTATAAGTTTGATGAAACTTTAAAGGCTTTCACGAATTACAATGCCTGTAATAAGCACCTGCACAGAATGGGCATATCCAACATTAGTACCTACCGATTCTGTTGTGAGGAAGAGGAGTGATCGGCAGACTTGATCATTAATCGGGTGGAATTGGAGCACATGAGATACACTCTACAGCTGGCATATACGCGTGGCAAATAGGAATTGTTACCAACATTGAATTAGCTGGTCCGGTTCCTTCTCAGTGAATTGCAAGTGGAGGCATAAACGACCAACGATAGTAGTGGTGAGAAAAAAACCATCTCAATCCTGACCGCAAATTCATGACATTAGAGATATAAATCACCGGACTCGAAGAAATGGCTTTATGGTAAGATATTTTTCAACAATAAGATGGTGAGGACTGCGGTTGATGATTGCTATAAAGAGCTAAAAACTTACTACTATAAGCAGGGTATCGATGATATTGGATACCGCTGAGAGAAGTGTAGCGAGCTAAAAGGAGGTTATGCTGAACAAAAAGGAAACATTTTTTTTAATAACAATGATTTAATTTAATCAACCGTCTATACTTCTCTTTAATGTAACAATTTTCCTTATGAATAAAAACATGAAATCATTCATGAATTCATTTAATAATATTTGTTAAGTTTAAGAGGATAAAAGAAAGCGGAAAAATCAATCAGAAAATAAGGAAGAAAAAAGAAAGACTTATGGAGAATGAGAAGTAAATATTAAATGAAAAGGAAATATATAAATTGTACACCAAATTATTATATAAAATAATAATTCGAAAAACATATAATGATTTATGGAAAATTTTTGCTTAAGGCATTCAATGTCTGTGAAATCTGTGGTATTATCTTCTGAGCCTTAGTACAGGGAATGCCGAAGTTAATTTATAATTACGTTTTTAAACTTATACACACATGTTCAGATACTTTTATGGCATTATTCCTCTTAAAGCCATAGCCTATAATATTGGGATCTTTAATTTTATGTAAATTAAACCCAATGAAGTTGACTGGTTCTTGTTTTTGGTTTAATGCTCGTTTTGTTGTTTTCACTTGCTGGTATTGTTTATATTGCCTTTAACTTTGAAATTGTTGTTTTTGTTGTTATTTCTGTTGTTTTTTTTTTTTGTTATTTTTTGTTGGTTTTTTATACTGATATTGATTTTGTTTAAAGGGAATAACATTTAAGTATTTTCTAATGCTTTTGGATGCCTAAAAAGATTATGGCAGGGAGCATACAAAATATAGAATAAGTACGAAAAAAAAATTTAATTAAATTAATTTTCCCCCTTCATATTATTGTTTTTTGGCACTTCTGGCTACATCACGATAAAATTAACAAACGACTACAAATTAAATTACCATAAAATAAAGGAAACTGACTTCTACAACAACCATAAGGTCTTGTGTTATATGCTTCTTATCCTTAAATTTAAACAGGTTAAAATTTGTGTTATCGGAGTATAACCTAGTTCAGATACTCTTTCCGGCTTCGCATTATATGGATATTATGGATGGAGCACATTATATGCCATTTTTCATAAGCCTGGCTTAACAGTGATTTTTTCTTTTATGGTCGTTTACGTTTAGTACTTAAATCAGTTGAATTTTGTATAGGGAGATTCACGTTACGAAATTCGCCAAGTTGTGATCGGTGAAATGTCGAGTTTTTGTATTCGTCGCGAAATTAACTGCCTCAGACACACCTATACACTCTCACTGTCAACGGCGATGTTTTTAGCGGATCTTACGTTTCTACACGGGTGCTGGATCATTGTTTGCTAAACATGTGGACTCTTATTTTATCCACAACACTGCAAATAACCCTCTTCTTAAGAAGAAATACTGCCCTTCTACAAAGCAATGGTAGTGGTACTTTACCTCAGTAATCAAATTGATTTTGAAGCAAAGTAGTTGATTAATCTACTGTAGCTCGCCTCCATAGGATTGTGTGTATTGGTGAAGAACTTTGTTAAGTGATGGTCGTGGCGATCCTTACTTGGCATTGTAATTTTTACCCAGTAGGTAACGTTTTCTCTTGATAATTCGCCAGAGATAAGCTGGAAGGTCAGTTGGGCTTCTTTAGGTGGATTTACCTACAAGGAGGTTAAAGTCCTTTTAATAAAAATTTGAAACCGGAAATTAATTTTTTTCGTTATGTCGTCTGCTGCGATTCGAACCTGGCCTGTTTGTGTTGTATGTCTACGCTTTAACAACTACACCACGCCACCACATGGTAGAAAAATTATTTCACCCTTAAAAAATTGTTTTTAAAACAATTTTATCAATTACAAATGTTGTTGAAGAGTATGTCCGTCCATGATAACTTCGAAAAGCAAATGACAGCGAATTCGGCAGAAAGTTCGAAAGTAACTCTTGAAAGACACGTTACTTTTTTATATATATTTTTTTTCTTACTGCTATTTATTTCCATCTTCTCTTTTTTTATTTTTTTTTTTTTATTTTATCTTATTTTGTAACATTAAATTGCTAAATTCGTTCCTGTCGCTAATGCTGTTAATGATGAGACCAGAATGAAAATGACAATATTCCGAGTGGTAAATGGATTTTTTTTTAATATTTGCTTAACTGCCATTCTTTATGTCTGTTTGTTTGGCTGTCTGTGTTTTCAAGTATATCGGTATGAATATGTGTGTGCCTTTTACTTTTGTCGCCTTTTTATTTCCGACACAGTAAATTTAATAATATATTGATTTTCCAGCTAAAATGTTGCTCTTGTTGATTGATACCTTAAATCACTTCAATTAATCATTCAATCAACTAGCTTTTCATTTAAACAAACTCTGGTAAAAAATATATATGAAAACGAGTTTGCTTATACATAATAGCATGCACATATTCCTACACACCATGCGTATGGGTAATATTTAGTTATATTTTAACAAATATTACTCATACGCCATTGAATAAAATTCTGTAGAAATCATAGAATTTTATCATTGTAAATATAACTCATAAGTATGCGCTTTTTAGCTCTTAACCTATGCCCTTTTGAAATCGTTCCTATGAAAGTAGAATGAAAATATTATACTATGAGAAATATCGCTTTTGTACCAGACAATATTCGCCAGGATATTGCTTAACGAGCGACGCCCGTATTATCTCTGTCATTAATTACGCGCGCCGATTTATTAGAAAAAAAAACTTAACATTTAGTTTTAATTTTAATAGTCATTAGTGATTTTTTTAAAAGGCACCACTGTTTATACTAGACGAATATAATCGTTTCAGGATATTAGGCTTTAGTGATACAGCCACAGAGTTAGAAAGCCCTAAGCTGCAGACTTTTTAATTTTTTTTTTTTGCTATAGTTTACTATCTTTTCATGTGTTTATTTGTATTTTCTGTCTTAATGACCGTGAACTTTTGGGCGTCATTTACGGTTGTATGATCACAGCCATTAAAAATAATAGTGGGAAGTTTGTCATGATATTTTTACGTTAAAATTAATGTTTAATTGTCGCATGTCAAAGTGTATAGGGTTCTCTGGTCATGGCTACTATAGAAGCTGTCAGGATAAGAAGGAGGAAGAATCGGTATAACAAGGTAGACTAAGAAACTTTCGTGCATTTCACTTCCATGATCTGGACTATCTTAGGGATGTGTTACTGTCGAATTTGATTGACTTCATCAAGAGTGCCAGTTGGCTCACGTGAGGGAACTAAAATTTTTAGATCATTAGGTGGGTAAATTTTGTTTTAACTCTCCCATATTCGACCTTTCGGCCTTTCTAATGGTTCTATCATGTAAACGGTATCACAATGAGCCATATGGTCTCCCAATCAACTCGCAAATTGCTGGTGACGCACATAACCTTACCTAACCTAATGTTTAATTAACACAAAAAAATCATCTTTGTCTTTGTTTCAATTTTAATTACAAAATTAAACGGCTCAGCTATTTAAGCAGCTACTGCTCGCGAAGGACTAGGACAGCATATTATTCACAGTACTATTTTTACATTATCTAGAACTACTTTGAAAATTAGTTATTAATGTGCGAAATTTACAGATGACGAAATTATATTCAGCGATGATATAAAAGATAAGAAAGACTGCCTCATTTGGGGTAAATCCAATTTATTACAGACCGTATAGCCGCCATTACGTGCAACTTACACACTGCTATCATTATTGTTTTTTATTTCCTCAGAAAACCAATCGGAGCTGGTGTTACGGTTAATAAAAAACGTTATCAAACCGTGATCAATTTTATATATATATATATATATATATATATATATATATATATATATATATATATGTATATATATATATATATTTATTTATTTATTTTTTTTCAAGTAGGGACAAAATTGATCAGGGTAAGATGTGGTTTCAGCAGGATGCTCTACGTGCCATACGGCCATATCAGCCATTGAAAACAAAATTTTTTTTATAACTTAAAGTTGTATGGGGCCTAAAAATCCCCTTTATTACTAGAGTTTAAGAACTATTTGGAAAAATGCACTCCTTGGGTTAATTTGTTTTACTTTGGTTTTCAAACGCAAAATTTTCCCTTTTAATATAAAATTTGAAAGTTTAATTTGAATTTATTCATTACAGGGACGAAATTAATTTAATTTAGTTTTTTCCTTCCACCTCAAAAATTCAAAACACGATTTACAAACATTTGACATCTTTTGGGTCAATACGACCTAACAGGCGTTATTGCCATCTTTACCATTTTTTCCTATTGAAAATAATTAAACTGAACATATTCATTTAGAATCATTGATCAATTACTTTTTCAGTAAAACAATTAATAAAATTGCTTTTATTGAATACCTTTTTATTCAAAATTTTATTATTTTCAAAATGGAAAACGTATTTCTCGAGCAACAATGATTCTCAAGCGATTTGCAAGAAGACTTTGTGACATACTAGCACGGATAAAAACCATTTGGGATAAGTGCAGTAAACGGCTCAAAGTTTTTTACAATCCATTTCGAGGTGGGTACAGTTTCTGACAATATATTCCGTCAAAGCCCGCCAGATATGGCATAAAAATTTCGGCACTTTGTGGTTCCACAACTTAATATGCCTGAAATGTGGAATGCCAGAAAAAAATCAAGGTGAGACTTTTGTACTTCGTATTACGTTTCTTAAATTCCATACTTTAAATTTAGATAAGAGAGTGGTGCTAATATTATCAGACCCTTTGTCAAAGGGATGCACAATTGCATGTGCTAATTTGTTTACTACATACACTCTTGTATTCAACTACTTTGTCGGAATATTAGTTTAGTCGGCACTGTCCGTAAAAGTAAAACTTTTTGCCATCAATAATTTCAGATATGAAAAATTTTGTATTCTACTCTGGTTTTTTTGTTTTTCAATAGTAATCTAAGTTAAAAAAATAATAAATACGTTATCCTCTTAAGTTTGTTCAGCATTTAGCCGAAGTAAGATATGATGACAAAAAAAAAATAATACATAGTTACAGCAACATGAAAGCTAGAGTTGATGCGCTTGACCAACTAGTTCCTAATTAAATATGTAAGCGCTTGATTTAGCGGTGGCCTGTTGCCTACATTAGATGAATTGATATAAATCCTGCCTGGAATTCCAATAAAAATTTCAGACGTAGGCTTTTTCTGGTTGAATTGGTAGATCAGCTAATAAAGAGCATACTTGGCGAAGAAAGGTTTTTCCGCATGGACATGGAAATCTAGTTAAAAATATTCAAGAACAAAATGATCGCACAGATGCCCCGCAATGTTCTAAACAAAATAGTATGAATTCACCATTGTCGAGTAATTTACCAAATAAACGACAGCTTCTTTTCTTTTGTCAACATGGAAGGAATTCAAATAAGTATTCCACTAAATATGATTCTTGTAAAAAATGTATTTTCAAAGAGCACATGGTCACATTGTGTATAAACTGTCACGCAAATTCTTAAGTTTATATACATTTGTATTGAAAATATAATTATTATTTTCAAAAAAAGGCTGAATATCAAATTTTATTTTATTTTATATATGTATGTAAGAATGAGTATTTATGTTTTTTAATTATTGATCAGAAAGGGCTTGTTTATTATTATTATTTACATTTTACTGTTGGGTCCTATTGACCCAAAGGATCATCGAAAGACACACATCTAAGGGATGCAGAAGGGTTAAATAATACGGTTCTACAAAATAGATAGCTGATACCGAGTGCAACTTGAATATGTATTTGGAATTTTCAAAACATTCTCAAAATCCTGAGTTACGGGTAAACAACCGGTTTTTCTTACCATTATGCACCTATAAGCTGATAACATACCTATTTTCCGATCTATTAAGCCTTTTAGTAATGCAACTCATGAAAAAATCATACGATTTTTACCAAATTGTAAGCTTGGTAAGGGTAATTGTTTAACTTGATAAGTACTAGATGGCAGCGGAAAATCAGCCGACACTACTATACAATATATAGAATATATGATAGTATTTAGTGCATTTTCTTTAGTAAAAGCAACAGTTCTTTGGTTTCGATTCTCAACAAAACTATAACTGTACTCTTAAAAAAATCGAAAACATACTGTCGCTGCTTTTATATTTTGTTCGACACAAATGAAAAAAAAAAACAACAAGAAATATACGAATATCGCCAGCATATGCTTTTATTTATTGTGTTTGAATTGTGCTTCAGTCCCTTATATTCAACTGCAATTTTCTTTTATTTCACATTGTTTAAAAGGTTTTGTATTCTTTTCTTCTCTTTTTGATATAGTTTGTGGTTTAAAATATTTTCTCTTTAAAACATTTATTTAGTAAAGCAAGAGTACAAGAGATGAAGTATTTAAAATGATGGACGATTGCTTGAAAAACATTCAAGTTGTACTTGCGCAGCCCTCTAGTATTTACCTCTTCAATCTATTGAACTTTAAATATTTAAGTGCTCTTGGAATAAATGACAAAATTTCTATGAAAATAATTATCTACTGGTCAGTTAAAATTCTAAGCAACAATTTGGGCTTTTAGACATACATATATGAGAAAGAAAATAAGGGCTACCATTTCACTTATTCATAGATTAATAAAAAATTTTCAAAGAAACAAATGTAAAAAAGGAAACACTTTTTATGACTGAATTGAAAAAATAAAAATAAATTAAATAAAAAATAAGTAAGGATCACCATTGCCACCTAGCAATGCATTTATATGGAGACAGGCTACAGTAGATTAATCATCTATTTAGCTTGAAAATCAACTTAATTACTGAAACTGAAACAAAGAAGTGGATGCTTTGTGGAAAGACAATATTCTCCCTAGAGAAGTGACGAAGAAAAAAAAAAGTTTAGCAGGTTATATGAATACCATTACTGTTTCAGAGTGGTTAAAAAATGTCAGGATTCTAACATTTTTTTTTTCGTAGGTTTCTCTACTAAGAAGCGTGATAGCTCCGTCATATTCTAACAGATTTCTAAAATGTAAGATTCACTTTATTCAAAACTAAACACAGTTTTTTCACATATATTATGGTTCCTATATGAAATAGTGGGCAAGAACGCCTCTAACCTTGAATAATATGAAGAATGATTTTGCTTGAGAAATACACACAGATTCTTCAATGCCGCTAGAAGGATATGTGTATATCATTTGATAGGTATGTTTCTTTTCTTATTTTCTTTGCTTTTCTTTTCTTTGCTTTTCTTTTCTTTCTTTTCTTTTCTTTTCTTTTTTTTCTTTTCTTTTCTTTTCTTTTTTTTTTCTTTTCTCTTCCTCCTTTTTTTCTTCTCCTTTTTTTCTTTTTTGAAATCGGCAATTAGAAAAACAGTGTCCCTTTTTTTGTTTTAGCACAGTGTAGTTAAAAAAAATTCCTTCTTGATAAAGCTTAATATAAATACTTACTACGTTTTAGGTAAAATGCAAAATTTTCAATTTCTGATTTACGATATCTCTTTCAAATCTTCTGTAATATGTCAACACTAATATTAAAAAAAAATAATAATTAAAAACAAAGGACAACATTTTAATAAAAGTTTAATTCTCATTTATTCAAATTCTCTGGGTATGACGCAAACACCGACCATACTTGACAAACGATCAACTATTTGCTGTAAAGGTATAGAGGAGAGTGACAAACAATTTTTCACTTTCTAATTAATTAAAAAAAAGAGCGGCAATAACAAATATGGAAATAAATGTATACATATAATAATAGTATTGCGATAAATAAATATTTTAGGTATACACAAGAAGAGTTAATTACCTTTTCTATCTTACGCTCCAATAGTTGTGCTGATTTTAATAAACTTAATACTACCAAAAGCACGCTTTTTAAGTAAAATGAATCATTGAACCTTAAATCAAAAACTAAAAAAATCAAATATGGGCTTAATAAAATTTTTTCTTTTTATTTGAACTGACAAAAAATCATCGTAAATTGATCTTTATAACTTTTCTATTCCTGTTTCGGACTTCATAAAAGATCATTGGTAAAATTACAACATGTCAGACCTAAAGCCTCAAGCATTATCAATTGTTATCAATTTAACTGGAACTGGAAATAGGATCGATTTAAGACTTAGTTCCCACAAACCACGTCAGTAAAACTTGGTAACATAAATATTTAATTATGGACATAAATACTTATTTAACATCAAACAGCTCTTCCTTCATGGAATGTTATGGAAAATAATATACGATATATATATAATATCATTTTTTGAAAATATCCTAATCACATAATTATTGGTCATATTCATAATGAAAATCTAGCACGTGTCTAGCACAAGTATGAGTTTTAATATACTTGCTGCTATGTTTGCTAAGTTTAATTACACTAAGACAAAGTTCCACTTTTAATTGCCCACAAATCATATGGCTTTTGGTATGTGTCGTTTGCTCCGATCATCAATGGTATATATTCGGCCGCTAAGCTCATTAGTGCTATAGTTATTTGGGTTTATAAAAAAAGTTGCTATCGCATTTCAATGTCGTTATATGGAAGCATTAATTTGGCCAACTTTTATGCCTGATTTACCCACGCCATTGATAAATTCACGATTTTTATCTTCTAATTTAGTTCCAAGTGGTATTTGTCTACAAATAAAAAAAAAATTAGTTTTCACCTAATATCTTTGCTTATGCAATATGCTTACTTAGAACTCATTTTCTAGGCTTAATGCACTGATATATTGACATGGAACTACCGTCCAATAGCAGTTTATTCCGCACTCTCCAAGGTTATGTAGAGTATGATTAATCACCACTTTGTGGGATATCTGGAGTCCAAAGATTTACTTGGCGATCGTCCGTACGGTTTCCGAAAGGGCCGTTCTACTGGTGACCTGCTGTCGTTGCTCTCGGAGAAGTGGAACAAGTCCATTCATGGTTTTGGCGAGAGTAAGGCTGTGGCTCTGGATATCTCAAAGGCGTTTGATAGAGCTTGTCAAGAGGCTCTCATTTCGGTGTCGGTAGTCACTTCTCTCGATTTATATCGGGTTTTCTCAGAGATCGCTCTATAAGAGTGGTTATAGATTGGGTCTCATCCGACGAGTTCAGGGTAAACTCAGGGCTACCGCAAGGCTCTGTTCTTCCTTCTACTTCTTCTACCATTTCTGTTAAACTCCTATTCTTTCTTTCCGCTACACTATTTTGCTGGGGACAGTAGGGAACAGTATACTGTTATTTAATGCCTTTAGAATCGAGATAATTTTGAAAATTTTTTGCAGTGTATTTCCTACCAACATCAGACCGTACGACTAATGGATATTTGGAAAAGTTATTCTTTACCATTCTCAAAAGCTTTACTTTTTGCTTTGAGCCAATAGACAACAGTTTAGCGACTATAATCGTCAATAAATGTTATGTAGTATCGCTTCTTACCTGGTTGCAAGGAATGTAAGGTCCAAAAATATCAGTATATTGTTTGACTTTGACTGACTTTGATCGCTAAACGGACTTTTCACCATTTTGCAGCTTATGGGAATCCCACATTTCTTAATATTACAATTGTTTATTTCTATATGGCTTACCAGCTGTTTCTTATTCATCTCTTTAATTGCATCTATATTGCGATGTCCGAATATTTTGTGGCAGTAATGTATACATTTATGCGTACTGCATAAAAATGACATTACCTTCTGCCTTGATCTCGACTGAATTTGAAACACTTTGCTATTAAAAATAGTCCTGCAAATTTCTCCTCTATCATTAGTATAAATTATTTCGCAAACTTTCTTGAAGTTGGCTTGAACATTCTTGTTTAAGATTTTATTAACAGAGATTAAATTTCCATAAATGGTGGTATGATAGAACGTCATTTAGTGCAATCATATTGGATTCACCCTTTGCTACGTTGACTTCTTCATGTATATTCCTGTCCAACCGGTAAAAATTTTATAAATTTGAAGATATATCAGAATTTAGTACCCGGGACTTCCGCCGTTGCCTAGAGAAAAGCAGAAATTATTTTTATTATTTGCAGATACCATAACCTCATTAGCCTTGCATTGCGTTTAATCTGACCTTTGGATTTGGAATAATGAAAAATTTTTTAACTTGAGTTTTCCTTATAATTTGAAGTTTTCAGGACTAAATTAGTGGGTAGTTATATTATGTGCTCCGATATATTTGTTTCTTGAGAATATTTCATTCTGCAAATTTGCTTCAATAATCGAACGCTTGTTCCAAGCGTATCCTTTTCATGATGCTTACGAAGAATTTGCCACGCTTCGTGTGCACTTTTAGCCTTTTTAATTAACATTAATTGGCTATCTTCTATAGATAATCCGATAATGACGACTGCTTCCTCGTTTTTCCTTTTCCACATATCATCTGGTATAGTTAGAACTTCAGTAACTACATGATTCTACAAACCTTCCTTGCGTAAGATCAACTCCAATTTGAATTTCCACAAATGGTAGTTATCCGCATTCAGTTTAGAAGATTTTGCCTTCATTAAATACATAGCGTAAAGGGCTAATAGCCTATTATAAAACTCTGCAACACTTTTACTCCTCGAAGGTTTTTATTGAATGAACAAAAAATATTAATTTATAAAATTACAAATCTAATTATTATTATAAATGTACAGTGATAAAATTTGTTTTAAACTAGCAAAGTATATTTTGCTTGAGTGAAAAGCAATTGGTTTACCAAGAGGGTTAATACACTGATGATCTTGACCTCAGGGTCTCTCTCAGACTACCTTAATATTGGATTATTTTTCAGGCGGAGATCTACGCTATAGATAGGACCGCTAGGCCTATCTTGGAACTAAATTCCGAGGCCTCAAGGCCTACTAGGATCTATGTAGATGGCCTCGCCGCAAGTAGTGTTCTCGACTCGTATGTGATTAAACCGAAATGTCATCTCAGATATAGTCGCTCACTGACACACCTGGAGCGATATTATGCCAGAGTATATGGGTTCCAAGTCATGTAGACATCCGAGGGAATGAAATTGTTGATGAGTGCGCTACTATACGTTGCTCTCTATCTTTCTCTGTATGCGTTGTCGATTTTGATATATAAAGAGCACTGAGCAGGATGGAATACAGATGGACCAATATCACCATTTGTAGAATATCCAGAATGCCTTGGCCTTCTCTTTCTATGAAAAGGACTATGTCTCTTCTTATGTCTGGAAGGAGTTTGATTGGGTCGTTGAAGCGCATGGGATGTCCTGATCATGGCTACTGGAGGAGCTGTGGGGATGAGGAGTAGGAGGAATCGGTACAACACCTTCTCTGCGACTGTCCTGCTCTATGGGAGATTAGACTAAAGCACTTGGGTACATGTCACTTCCATAATCTGTACTGTCTTAGGGATGTGTCACTATCGAATTTGATTAACTTCATCAAGGATGCCGGTTGAATCAAATGAGGCCTTTAGGTAGGGATTTTTTCTGTGACTCTCCCATGTCCGGCTCTTTGGCCTCTTCAACGGGTCTGTCCTTGTGGGGGTATCACAATGATCCATAGGCCTCACAGTGAACTCGCTAAATGCATGCGACCCACAAAATCTAACCTAACCTAACCTAAATATTCAATACAAATAAATCGATATTTTTAAAACGCTTCTCTAATTAGATGTAAAAAACTGCCATTACTTATGTTTTACACTCACAGTCCGAAAGAAGCAAGACTTCAAAATCAAGTATACAGTGAAGACTTTTCAGAAAGAGACAATGTTGTGTATGAAAAAAAACTTGGTGGTTTCAAACGTACTGTAGTTTAACTTTATCAAAATAAAATAGAAAAATTTAAACATAATCCGGTGGAGTACACTATCAACGCAGAAAAAATCTTGTAAAAAAAAAAATGTTTGCTTTACAATAAAAATTGCATTGGTATCTAAATAAGTATCAGAGTGTAATCATAAAACAGCGTTCACAGCTTGCATTTTTGTGAAGGAGGATTCAAATTATCAGCCAAACCTTAAGAATAAACAGTTTTGAAAGCTGCTGTAAAACCGTTCCCTATTAATTAATCGGGGACCTTCTAGCAGGGTTTTCCTGGGGGTCGAAACAATATATCAACTTTAATTTGCTTTAAGAATAGTAATCTAGCACATGTTTTACTGTAGAAATCAAAATCGATCTGTTACCCAATCCCACCAGACACTAGAATTATATTTCTTGGTATCAATCTTGACATTGTCACCATCTGCAAAGCTTCACCTTGATTTGTTAATGCTCTTTTTCGCACATTATTTCCGTACGTGATCCACTTTTCATCGCCAGTAATCATTCAATTTAGAAATGGTTCGATTTCGTTGCATTTTATCAGTTAATCTTAAATGGAAATTCGATTCATTTCCACAATTTGTTAAACAATTACATTTTTGGCCATCTTTCTTCAAATAGTTGATACCTGTTTGTTGATGAATGCCTAGTTCCCTAGCAACATTCCCTCAGCTTTTTCATTTTCATCCGTGATTTCATAGACTTTTTAGTGATTGGTAGACCAGAACGAGATGTATCTTTAATATCAAAATTATTATATCGAAAACAAGTACACTATTTTTCTAGTTATGACATCGTATCTGTAAACTTAAAAAATTTTTTCAGTAACCTAAGACGCATTCTTACAGAAAACAAAATATAATGGTAATGTTCCGAATTTTCACTAATTTAAAACGTATATAACAATTTTAGTAATATCTTTCCGGCCATAGTGTTGCTTGATGCTATTAATATGACGAGAGGTATTACATTTTGGAGCCACCTAACCGAACATAATCGAGCACCCGATATATCAATAATTAAATAAAAATAAATTTGATCCAACAACATCCAATAGTTTTTAATGTTATAGGCTGGAGTATGTGCACCAGTATTTTTGTTCCCAATAAGTATATTTTAATTATATTATTCAGTAGATCATGTTGAAAGTAAGCTATAAAAAGCCCATACATTTTATCTGTCATTATACCAATTTTGCTTTAACTTTTTTCATATAACTTTCTTTCCATATGTCCATTATCGTACTAAAGCAGCAGCCTAGTTGATTTTATAATGATGTGGATCATTTTCACATCGAGACTGTTTTTTTTTTTTTTTTTTTTGCCACGATGCAATATGATTGAGAAGATGTTCAGTTGATTCCTCTTTATTCCATCTTTGGCTGTAATCATTTCATGAGATTATTAGTCTTTAGGTATTAATAACCAGTTATAAATCTATAGGGTTTTATATGCGAGTTCTAGGCAATTTCAAGGCCATGTCATGTTCATTGATTTGTTTGGCAGAAATGGTTTATTTCAGCATAATTTGAAAAAAAAGTCAAGCTCCTTTGATTTTTTTTTTGTAACTCCTCTTGGAGCATACGGCTACCACAGAGCATTTTTGGCTTGTTTTATGCCGTTTTATTTTCTGAAAAAAAATTGCAATTTCTTGCCCTTACTTTTTTCTGTTCCTTTTTTTTTAAATTTAATACAAAGAAATAGTGCTGTGTTTATCTCTAAAAATGTTGCCTTAAAAATTTTTTTAATATTTCTTAATTTTTGACGACGTTTTATGGCAAGGAACATCCGAAGGGCAACATTTTTTGACAGAAAAGAAAACGCTATTAGTTTCTTTGTAATTATTGCCTTTTAACTAAGCAGGTGGTCGGTCTACTCTAGCAAGTGTCTAGAAAAGATATTGGTGCTCCCATTTTTCGTTCCCTAGAAGTAATGTCTCCTGTTTGGTGTAGTGTTCGGAGTCATGCTGCTGTTTTTCATTGACTCCAAAATTTTTTTAGTTTCTTTTTTCCAAGAGGTGGCGTTGTGGTTCCAATTTCTATTCTTTTTTCTACGGTGGGATCTGCCATAACAAAAATCGAATTACTCTTATGACATTATGACAGCAAATCCATGACTGTTTACCCGTGATTACAAAGCAATCCCGTAGATTTCGATGGATAGCTTTTTACCAAAAATGGAAAAGATATGCAATTATCAAAATTTGTGATATAAAAGTCTTCTTTAGGTTTATGGTAGATTTCTAGGTTATTGTGCAGTATATGTCTTTAGCAAGTACAGGGTGTCCGCCGGGAAGGTATACTACTTTTTTTGCCGCCATTTTGGTAAGCATTAGTCTCGACAGTTTGTAAATACAAACTGGCAGTCGTAAAGTAGAAATGTGACAAATTTATTATGGAAAAATATTCAGTAAACCAACGTGTTTTAATCGTTAAAACATTCTATCCAAATCAATCATCGATTTTTATGAAAAAATCATAATGAGTGACGAGGCAGATTTTCTTTGAATGGTTATGTGAATAAACAGAAGAGTCGGTTCTGGGCAATGGAAAACCCTAAAATTATTATTCAGTCACCTTTGCATCCATTAAAAGTGACACTCTGGTGTGCAATTTGGTGAGGAGGAATCATTGGACCTTACTTCCTTGAAACTGAAAACGGCTTAACGGTTACTATCAATGGCGATCGATATTGTAATATGATTGAAAAGTTTTTAACGCCACAACTGCATGCTTTAGGTTTAACTAATTTGTGGTATCAACAAGATGGTGCCACATCGCATTCAGCCAGGATTACAATGGAATTACTGCGAGACCTCTTTCCACAACAAACTATTTCAAGAAATGGTGATGTTGATTGGCCTCCACGGTCGCCCGATTTGACTGCTCAGGACTAATTTTTGTGGGAATATCTGAAAAGCAACGTTTATGCAATCAAACCAGAAACGCTGGGGTAACCCAAACAAAATATGCGTGATGAAATTAATGAAATACCGCGTGAAATGTGTGAGAGTGTAATGAAAAATGTTCTCGAAAGGACTCGCATTTGTGAGGCTAATAGAGGCGGGCATTTATTTGATATTGTATTCCATACATAATTGCCGACATTAAATAAAACATTTATAAATATAAGATCCATTCTCTTTCATATAATCAAAAATTATAATCAAACAAAGTAGTATATTTTCCCGGCGGACAAACTGTACTTAGTTAGCCTACACAAACATTGCTTATATAGAGTGAACCTGGGTGCATTTGTGACGTAAATGACTGTATCTGTGTACGTATAAAAGTATTTCAATATACAGTCGAATGTATTCATAGCCAACATGTTTTTCTCTAATTTCATTTTTTTTTTAAATTTTTTAATTTTATACCAAACTACGTCTATAACAAACTAAATTATGTTATCACTTCAAATTCGCAATAGCTGTGCTTGACTGTAAAAATGTTCTTTCTGTATGCACATACATTATTATTTTTTTGTGTTAACTGTGACCGCATACTTTTTCAAACGAACGTTTCCGCTTATACCACTTTTTCTTTTAAAACATGTTCCTCTGCTGTTGTGTTCTTCCTTTCACTTTTCTTTATTCTATTTTGTACAACTATTTTATTACGTTATTGTTCTTGTGTATATTGCTGTTGCTTTTATACTGCTGCTGTAGTTAAAGAAATATTGGCCATAACAATGTTTCTACCGTTGTTTGTAATAACTTTGATGATAATGATAATGATTATGTTGTTGCGCCAGAAGTAAAATTACAATCAATATACAACAACAAAAATATGAAATGCAGTTACATAAGCCACTAGTACTACTGATTATAACTTTTAAAATTGTTTGTTTTCTTTTTTTTTTTTTGATTATTTAATACATATATTTGTTTGGAAGTTTCTCAATCATGTGTGTGTGCTTGTGGGTGAATGTGTATTGTGACTTGTATTTATATTGGTACATTGGACTATATAGTATTTTTCAATACGCAGGTCACCCTACAACAACCGCGTTTGGCTTAAACCACGAAAACATTGTAGATAGGCTTGAGTATAGGTTTATATACAATGTGTTTATCTTGAATCTTTTCATATACAGTTAAATGTACCCCCTCTCCCTCCTTGTATTTATCACGGTTCGTTGGAAACAGTTTTTTTTTGTAAAATGTTCATTAACTTTATTTTAGAGTGTTATTCCCACAGACAACGTGTAGAGAAGAGTATAAAATAAGACTCCTTGGATACTATGATTTTCATACAACGATTTAGGATGAGTTGAGAGCATATTATTCACATCCACAAAAACAACAATATAATGATAGAAAATAACCCTGTCACAAAACAAAAAGTTATACGGAGCCATACTTATTTGTGTATCTGACAGCACTGTCAATAAAATAATCTCTAGGAGACACAGTCTTAAACGTTTAAAATTAATGGATATAGAATATGAGATCACTTGAGACATTTCCGGAACTTTCTAAGCTGTAGGCAATTAGGTATATAAGGAGACTGCTTTGCCTATGTAGTAAGTTATCATTTGGATTTCATAAGGTAAAGTCTGTTTAAGCGGAAATAAAGGAGTTATATAAACGAATATTAAGTGTTGTATTAAGACAAACAGTATACAAGTTTTAGTCGAATAAATAAAAACTGTAAAGCAACAACAAATTTGGAGTTTATTTTTATTTTAGCGCAATTTAAACGTACTCAAACGTTTTAAAAATATTAAAACGTAACAATAGTTTAAAATCCAGAATTATTTGCTTTTTTATTCAAACATTTTCTATTAACCAGAAGTTCATGTATATGTTTTGTCCAATACTGTATATACGGTATGTATATATGATTCCTGTTGATCCTATTATATTCAAATACATTTTTTTGTCTACTGTTTGTTTTAATTAGCACGTTGTATTTATACAGTGTTTATTTGAATATTAAGCAAAAACTTGTATGTTTGTCTGTATTTGTTACATTCGTGTGTATAACACGTATAACATTTGTATTCAATAGTATTTTAAGTGTATGACGTAATAATGATATTCATGAAAATTGAAGGAATAATTTAAATTTATTGCAAAAATAAAAAAGCGAACGGAAAAACAAATAGTTAATCAAACCTAATTGACCGGAAACGAAATTTTTGTTGGTTGGCCGTTTTGATAAATCAATGGACGGGATTGATAGATGGTTGATTGGTTTGCTGCTTGTATGAAAGAAATGGATGAAAAATAATTAAATGATTCGATTTTTCTTTGTTTTGCTGAATCAAAAAAATTTTTTTTAAGTTCATCAAATAAAATCTATATTAGCCATTTGCATTAAATCCATTTATTTTTCTGCACCAATGGCTGAGAAAACTTAGCAGAAAACATAAACAAATTTTTAAGGTCATGGTGGATGAATGTATTCGATTATAAAAAAAATTTTCTATTATTGTTTTCAGTTTCTTCTTGCAGATAAATATTATAAAGCAAAATATTCTTTTGCTTCATTAACAGTGAAAATTTGTTTTCCATCATTTCGTTTTTCATAAATAAAATTCAATGTATTTACAGCTCAGAAGAGTAATTTTAACGAGATTTTATTTATGAACTATAGTGTGTCTGATTTTGAAGAAAGATTCATTTTAACTCTTTATTGCCCGACGGTACTCACAAATACCGTTACTTGTTTTTATGCTTTACTTATTTTACAGGCTTTATTCTGCGATATACACTTTTGGACAAAATAAGGTGCAAATTACCTTTTATATTCATTGATTATTTATTTATTTCTATATAAAGAGACAAACTTAATATTGAATATGTTAATTTCGATAAAATTTCAGTGTAAAAAACATAAAAACTTAAATATTTGAATTAAAATTTTTCAGCAATGCAACATAAATTAAAATGCTTCCTACCAACAGTTGGACAAAATGTAGTGCAAGTGCAAAATATTTGATAATAGCCGCAGAAATACGAAATGATATCATAGTGATCAGTACGTAGTCTCCCCCCCCCCCCCCCCCCCCCCTTATTAAATATGATCTCACAATTTATTTTAGTCTTTTAGTCTTTGACGAAATTGCCAAAAAATTACCTTTTTCTCAGACATCTCCACAGGACATCGAACTGAAGCTGTTGTCGAAAACTATTAGGAAACTGTTAGTATAAAATGATAAAATGTAATGAAATACTAAGAATTAAAAAAACTAAAATATTCAATATCAGAAGCAAAAAAAGACCTTGAGCTCTGCTGGATTCGAAATCCAAATATAGTTTCATAAATGTCAGATAGAGAGCTCAAGAATACAAAGCATAAATTTGATGGTATAATTATCCCAGCCAAAATTAATAAGTATTTTCTTCTTCTAGGGAGATTTGGGAAGAACTAAATTATAGTTTTCCGTCGCGTACAATATGGAGAAGACTTAGTTAGAGTGACATTTACTACGACAATCAAATAAAAGAAAGCTATTGGCCTTTGCCAAATGTATGTAGCTGCGCCACCATCATATGTGAATCTAGTGATTTGTCTTGATGAATCGAAATATAAGCTAAAAAAAATTCAAGACATGTAAAAAAGAGTGCGTTGCGAGTCCTCAACAACTTAAATCTAAGCATACTGCATTTACCATAAAACATATTGAAGGAAGTCTCATGGTTCAGGGATGGTTTCCTCTCCTGGGAATGGGTCGAATAGTCAGAATTGAAACAAAAATGACTGGTTAGCATTGTGTAGTGATATTGTCATCAGCTTGTGATACTTTATCTTTCAACACGATAATGACCCTAAACATGCGACCAAGGTCTCAACGAACCACTTTCAAGAAAACTATGCCGAAAAACTGGGGAGACCAGCTCAGAGCAACGATCTGAACGCCGTAGAGGACATGTGGATCATATTAGATAACAAAATTTTAATGAAATATTGATTTAACATTAAACATTTTAAAAAGAATACGTGCCGAATTGAGAGAAATTCCTATAAAAACTTTTGAAAAACTTGACTCTAAGTATACCTAAGACTTTGAGAGGTCATATTTAAAAAATTATTTCTAATTTTTTAATATAACTTCATGTTTCCGCGGTTATCATCCAAGATTTTGCATTTACACTTCATTTTGTCCAATCGTTGGCAGGGAGCATTTTTATTTATGTTGTTTTGCTACAAAGGTTAATTAAAATATATGAGTCTTGTATTTTTTATATTGGAATGCAAACGAAATTTTTCTTATGAGGTATACATTTTATACGTATAGAATAGGCTCGCAGCAACGCTGGAGGGAATACTATAGTAGTCTTATAAATTAAACTTATTTCACCCGAAAATACAATACGTCCGTTTTTATAACATATGGCTTCACTTGCCAACAAGATTTGATTTGCTTTACGGGTGGCATTTAGGTGTAGATTTTTTGAATATTGAATTAAATATTAAATATTTTTAAATAATGAGAGAGTTTTAAAAGTCTTAAGCAATATCTAATTTAACAAAAGAAAAATAAAATTTTATTAATCAAAATGTTTATTTCCAGAAGTAAAAGCTTTTTGATTCTGTTGCCGTTTCTGTAAAACAATGGTTTTCACACTACACAAAAATCTATTTCTGTAATGCATTACAATCGGAATCCAACACATCAAAAATCAGATTTTTTAAACAATTAGAGATTAATTGGTTATATAATTAAAAAAAAAAATCTATTTGAATAAAATGAATAAGTTGAACACTTTCTTTTTTGGCCACATATGTTGATGGGAACAAACGAATAAATTTCCATCGTGTGTCACCTTCACCACGTGAAGGACTGTTATTTTTAAAGCCATTTTCGCCCACATATTAATAAAAAAAATTCACAAAATACAATTAAGTGCTGTTGCATATAAAAATTAAATGTGAAAAATATTAAAAGTAAAATTGCACTTTAAATGCTTTATGCTATTAATGTGACATAAACACAATATTGTTTAATCGGCCTCTTTTTTTAAATATTTGCTCGAAAAAGAGAATGCCTGGAAAGTGTGTTGATAGATAGGGCAATAATTGTTTAAATATTAATGATAAAAAATATATGTAAAATATTAAAAGTGAACATTAAAAAGTTGGGTTGTTGGGTTGAGTTGTCCATTTATGATTGAGTTAAGCTACAGTGGCTCTAAAAACCAAACTCGGATACTATTATAAACTGATTATGTTGATAAAAGTCAAACTAATAAGAAATAATAAGGAATAGAAAATAGGAAACCTTTTGTTTGATTTTTTATTATATATATATATATATATATATATATATATATATATATATATATATATATATATATATATATATATATATATATAATATATAAATATATAATATATATATATAATATATATATATATATATATATATATATATATATATATATATATATATATATATATTAAGCTATTAAAAATAGAAAACGAAATTAAAATTCAATAGCTGTAGGTAGAAATAAACTAAAAAGACTTCAATTGGCTAAAAAAAAGTTACACAAGCGAAACTCGGACGGCTACATAATTTTCTGAGAATATTACTTATTGTTATTAAATTAATATCTTGTGTACAGATTTTTGTTTTTTGTAAGCATTCTTCATTCTTCTAATAAAGCCCTTCTTAACTCAGATTTGTTTGAAGCCGACTGATGCTGAATTTTTTTTTTCAAGAGGACTTATATCGGTGCTTTGGGGTGGGGTTTCCATGGCATGTTGCACACTATATAGTAGCCAAGATCTTAATTTGTGAGCCTTACATTTGGGGTCGTTATCTTGGCAGAAGTACTAACCGTTATCCAGAGCAAACTTAACCACATTTTGTGGCAAGTTTTCTTTTAAAATGTTTAAATAAAAATTTATATCCATACTATTGCCAATAAAATTCAAAGATCCTGGACCTGATGTGTGAAAATGAACCCCAGACAAGTACTGAACAATCCCAATTCTTTACTATCGGTTTTATGTTATTAAAACGTAGACCCTGAATATGTTAAATTTGTTTTCGTTGGTGACCATAACGTTTATCCAAAAACAAAAGAACTTATTTTGGTACTATTTGCAAACTTAAATCTTTTTGTTTCATTGCGCTTACTAATAAGAGATTTTTGTCTAGCTCTTCTACCATTAA
Organism: Wohlfahrtia magnifica; assembly: GCA_023159175.1. Classification (NCBI taxonomy): domain Eukaryota; kingdom Metazoa; phylum Arthropoda; class Insecta; order Diptera; family Sarcophagidae; genus Wohlfahrtia; species Wohlfahrtia magnifica. The sequence continues at coordinate 11,090,996 of JAKWBJ010000486.1, read as the reverse complement.
GACCAACTTTGTAAAGCAAGTTTCTTATTGTTGATGGGCTTGCTTTTTTACCAAGTCTTGGAGCACTTAGGGAGGGATTTGCTTTTGTTCTTCTTGCAAAAACAACTTTATTCTGCTGGGAAAATATTTTGCTATGGACATGTTTGGTCTGTTTTGCACCGTTTTATTGACTTTGAAACGTTTTATTAGGTCGTGCACAATTAATGACTTCTGCTAACCATTTTTAAAATTTCTCGAATAGTTTTTCCTTTTCTTGCATGCTCTATAATAAGCTTTCTTATTACGATACTAGTTTGTCCCCGTTGCCTTGCCATCTGCTTGATTTTAGGTCCGTTTATTCTGTATAATTTTTGAAAACTGAACTAACAGGTTTTCCCCAAAATATGTAAATTTTATCAGCGAAGTTGGCCGCATTGAAATTACAGAGTTTTATTTATTAACCAATAAAAGTCCGAGCTTGGCTTATGCAAGTCAATTTGACTTTCAAACCATTTTCGAATTCAATTTTACGTAAAATTATTAAATTTCTGAGATGGTTTTTCCTCTTGTACGTGGAGGATATAGACAAACAAGAAAATAATTAATTTTTTTTTTATAATAAAAATGTATGATTTTTAAGCGATCGAGAACTTGGGTTGGAGCTACTGTATGTATATATGTATGAAAGTATGTGACAGTTCATCCCTTTAAGGAAACGACAGTGGAACTGAGGCAGTGGAACTGAAATTGCATTATCAATAATCATTCATAATAATTGCACTAAATTTCCATTACCTTAGTGGTTTCATTTTGTACACTCAATTTCCATTACCACTGAATATTAGGGGCGAAAATGCACTATTTTTTCCACTACCACTAAAAGTAGTGGAAAATGAAATCCAATGCAATAAATCCAACTCTGTTTTAAAGTAACTTACTTCAATTTATTTAACAGATTATTACATTTTATACATATGTATGTATACATATGTATGTAAAACGATATGAAAATAAAAAGCGTTAATAAATATTAGTTGGTAAGTTATATAAATAATAAATAAATATATTTTTATAAAAATAAAATGTTTTTGAACATTAATTAATCATTCAACATAAACACAAATGCAGGTAAATGTTATGGCACAACTATTCGAACACAGTGTTATACTTCAGGTTGGTTGATTGCGTTACAACGATAACGTTACGTTGACTGACAACTTCTCTGAGCTTTATATATATAAGACGAAACCCTAGCAGTCCATTTTCAACGTCAGACCATACATAAACTGCCTACATTCATTATCTATCGTTGGTACATAGTTTTAATATCGAAACTCCGCGTTCTTTTGTCAAAACTTTTGCTTCTCTTCACATCAAATACAACATAACAAACATAATGTAACGGCACAACAAAACTTTACTTCAAAATTCTTCAATCTAAAAACTTGATACTCACGGTAAAGATAATATATGCTTATGATTTACCGAGGAACAGGCGCTTCTAGGTTCGGTATTTAAGTTTTTATTTGCACCTATTCGAAGATAATTCGATGCAATCAATTAACAAAATATGTCTCTTTGGAAGTTGTCGCTTTCAGCAAGGTATTGTAAAGGACGGGTTAACATTTAACGCTCCCTAAGAGCTTCATATCCCATCTCCTGGTACAATCTCTGGTCTTTAATATTATTGAAAATTGAAGGGCCTACCTTGATAAAAATATCGGAAAACAACCGAGAAACTGTTTTGGCTATTTTTACTCTGGTTGGTTGTGGTAGATCCAAGATAACAAAACGGTGAAAAAAATGTTCCATATTGCAGTTAAACAACCGCAAACACTCCTACGAATTTGTCACAGAGCCACTTGTCAGTAAAATTGAAATGACAGCTTGTTTAAATTTTGACAAGAGTCAACTGACAGATGGCTGTTGGCAAGAACAGGGTTGCCTTTCAATTAAGGGGATTGCAATTAAACGAAACGTCCTCGTAATTCTCACCTAGGAATTTGTCTGCAGGTGTACTTATACACATTCATAATTCCCGCAACATCTGACTGGAACAATGTGGACTGTTCTCAATCAACGAGCTATTTTTATACTCAATGAAAGTGACCTACATCTTAACGCCGATTCAGAACGGCAGATGTAATAGTTGGAGAGATTTTTTATAGCATTATCTTCATAACCAGTCACTAGCTAATGTTATTAGGTGATTCAGGTATTGAAAACTTTTTAAGATGGTTTGGCCTGAGATTGAACGCAGGACCATTTTGGTTGCTGTGTTACATACCACACCACAACGGTTCACACTGCAGATGTAGATGCATAATTTTTTGCAATATTAACACTCCAACTATTTTACGCACTATCAGCCGACGATTATTAAATTCAATTAGATTTATAGTATTTTCGTAATTGTTTCTCTTCCTTCATTTGGTCGACTACTATTCTGTCTACATTGTTACCTTGTACAGCCTAATTTTAACTCTGCTACGTAAAATTTAATAGTCGTAAACGAAGGAGTAAACTTTCATAGAATAGAATATAGTTCGGCTTTAGCATTAGCTGAAGTGAAACCTCTCCAAAGTTAGTATTCAATTACATAAGAGCCACCACAATTTTCACTAAAATCATTTATATATTATGGCCATACACATGTTTTAAGGTTGCCACTTTTCACCAAAGTTTTTTCGAGTTATTAAAGTCACTTGTACGTTAAGTCAGCTAATTTTTTGACTGTCCTCGTATATGATTACTTTATATATATATATATATATATATATATATATATATATATATATATATATACATATATATATATATATATATATATATATATATATATATATATACATATATATATATATATATATATATATATATATATATATATATATATATATATTCTTCCAATAAAAATTAAAATTTTTTTGGTTGGACTTATATCGGGTCTGCCGTCCAACTTTTTTTTTCAACTATTGCTTATTTTGTGAATGTTAACACTCACCTCATGTCTGATTTGACAGATAATCACTTCTCCTTCCGCTGAACGAATATGGTTGTGTATACCCTTGAACAACGCTGGGAAATATTGCTCATATGATCGATCGACTTACAGAAGATGCCGATTTTTACAAAAAAAATCATCTTTTCAAATGAAGCTCAGTTTGATCTTGGCGTGTATGTAAACAAGCAAAATTGTCACATTTGGGGCACAGAAAACCCGCATGCATACATTGAAAAGCCGATACACCCAAGGCGAGTCACTGTTTGGTGCGGATTTTTGTCCAGAGGCATAATTGGGTCATTTTTCTTCGAAAATGAACAAGGAGTGGCCGCTACAGTCAATGGCAATCGTTATCGGGTCATGTCGCATTATCAGACGCAGAGCTGATGTCGTTTGGCCACCTCAGCCAAACGGTAGTGCCGTCAAAGATAAGTGTTACGCCAACAAGACAGACACAATTGACGCTTTAAAGGACAATATTCGTGAAGCAATTGGTGAAATACAGCTGCACACAATCGATAATGTGCTTAAAAATTGGACCGATCGTGTAGGCTACTGCATGGCCAGCCGAGGCAGCCATGAATTTGAATGAAATTATTTTCCATTATTTACCGGAAGTATTGTACTTTCAAATAAAAAAAATTTGAAAAAATATTCAGTAGTTTTTTTATAGCTTTTTCAAAAAGAAAAATAAAAAATATTTGGGGGACCCTCTATAAAAAAGGTGCTATATTCTTTCAAGCACTTTTATAATTAAACATATTTTTTTGTCTTTTTTTTACCATTCTTATAAATCTTAGATTGAATATCCAATGTTTTTTTTATTTAAAACAGATAATACTGATTATAATTTTTCTTTTTACACAAAACAAATAAAATCCATAAAGTTATAAAGAATTTTTATTATAAAATAAAGGAATAAAATGTTATCAATGCACAGTTGTCCCAATTATATGGAGTCGGCGGCCAAAAATACTTCCAGTTAGAATATCAACATAAAGCATACATATACACAATGTCATACAATTGTGGAAATTATTTATTAATAAAATGGGTGTAAATGATACTTAAATATACCCCTCTAACACTCACTACTTTCCTTTCCCAGTGGAAATAATATAAAATAAATTATTATTAAAAAAATTAAAAAAATATATTATGAAATGTTAAAAGAAATTTATCTATAATATCAAAAACAGGTGACAATAAAATTAATTTTTGCTTGTTTGGTTATTTTGAATGCCCGGATATATTTATAAAGAATTAGACAAGTGGATTGGAACCATGTCCCATTAAAACTAAATATTGATTTTTGTATGTACTTTCTGTTGCTGTTCTTTGTCGTATCATTCTGTTTCTTACTAGTATAGTTAATTGTTCTGTGGCATTGTATATCAGCTAATTCTAATCCCTAATTCTCTTTTACGCGATAGAAACGATTCTAAAAAATTCGTATGAAGAAGTTAAAGCAATATTAAAAAATTCTTGTGAGAGTTCACATAAGTGTAAAATAAAAAATTAATTGTTTTTGAGTAAAACTTTTGCTTAGAGAATATTAAATATAATAAAGTTTTTGTTTGTTTTTTAATTAATCTCAATGACTTACTTAAATGATAACTATTTTTGTTTTTTTTTTTAATAAACTCTGAAAATCTTTAAAATTAATTGGTTTTATTATATATAAAAAAAATAAAAAAACCACCCGAGATTTATTGGGTTACTTGATCCTGCCTCATGCACACAATAACATCAATATCTGAGTTGAAATCCATGTTTCAAAAAGAGTGGAAGAGGGTTCCGGTACCTTATATAGATAGTACAGTATGAAGCATCCAGATCGTCTCAGTGAAGCAAAAGTATATGATAAACAAAAGTATATGATCCATCACTGTACAGCAGAGACAAAGAAGCAAGCAAAGCTGGTCGAACTGCATCAAAGAAAGCAAAAAAGTTCAAACGGCTGGTAACGTCACGACAACGATTTTATGGTTTTACATAGGTTTTTTAATGATCGAATATCTTAAAAAAGGTATGATATTTGTTAGTTTTAAATTGAAACCGAATATTATTGACTCACAATATCTTAAAATACTTATTTATTTTTTTGCATAATATTATTATTATTTTTTTAGAAATGTGAATAACTAAATGCCCTAATACTCGTATATTCTTAGGAAAAGGAAAAAAAAATATTTTAAAAAGGATGAAAGCATTTCTTTAACCGAATGTTAATGACACTGACTGTATATACTTCATATACGAAAATGTCCATGTATCCTAAAATTTTAAATATGGATATTTATGGTCCATATATAACAAGTTTAGTAGCGGCTGAAATATGTAGGAATGTGGAAATCATTTCGAATAACATGAAATTCCATGTTATTTCAACATGTTTTCATGTCATTTTAATGTGACTATTATACTAATAGTTAGTTAAGAAATAATTTCGTATTGATTCGATGTGAAACTCATGTTATTTTAACTTTTCACAATGTAGATTCCAGAAGGATTACAAATTATTTCAACATGTTTATCACTTTTATTTAATTATAACTACTAAAGGATGTCCCAAAACTAACGCAAGATTTCAATAAAATAGCAAAAACACAGTTTTAAGACTTTGTATCGTAATTTTTTTATTAAATCCTAAAGTACATAAAATAAGGATATTTTTAGAATAATACATCGGGAAAATGGCCTCTACTGTTTTGCATTTTGCATAAATGCGGCTGAATTTCTTTGATGGGGTGATGAAGTTCCTAATTTATTGCGCGAGTGATTGTGTGCTTGTTGGCATAGGCCAGTGCTTTTAAATAACCACATAAAAAGGTATCTAATGATGTCAAATCACATGATCTATGGGGCCAATTCTGATCATCGCAACAAAAGACTACACGACCTGGAAATCTCTAATGCAATAGTTAAATTGTTTTGTCATGTTGCGATATCGAGCACCAGCAACAGACACTGCTTGACCGACCTCATTTTCAAAAAGATATGGTCCAATTATACCTCCAGCACAAAATCCATACCAAATAGTGACACGCTGTGGATGCATTAGGTTTTCGGCAATCACGTCAGGGTTCTCAGAAACCCAAAAGCGCAAATTTTGGATTTTAATAAAGCCATCAAGGCGAAAATGTGCTTCATTGCTTGTTGCTGATCAATAATCCATTTATCGAGCTCTCTTTGCTGTGCATGGTCAAAAGGCTGAAATTGTTGTGTTAATTGAATTTTGTAACCATATAGACACAGATCTTGAGTGAGTATTCAATGCAGAGAGCTTCTTGAAATTTACGATTCGTGTCCACGACACCGAATTGATGTTCCAGGATAGTCATCGAAACTCTCACGCACTGCTTTGATATTGACATTTGAACGGCTTGTCCGTTGTGGAAAATTGTCAGATGAGCTGGCCTTGGATGGATTGGACCTCATGGTCGGTAGGTGAGTGTCTTATCAACCATACTTGTTTAGAAATAAAAAACCTTTCAATAACCAAATATGTAGAAAAGGAAACAGGTATAGGAACTAAAACACACAAGTTGCTTTCAATCGAATTATTGTTTAAGAACAGGAAAGCCAGAAATTTAAGTAAGAAGAATACACCAGAAATATTGAGAAGTTCAAAAGCTTTCGAGGCTTTCAGTTTAGTTGAAGTAAACTCAGTGTGAAGAGAACCATAGCATTATTCCAGTTTTGAAGAGAGTTTTGTCAATAAGCTCTGGTTGAAGAGGCGTTTTAAAAATAAAAACGTAAAAATCAGGCCTGTTCTTGGGTGGTTTTGAACTGTTCTGGATATCACGTAATTTAAAATTTTTCGATGTGATTTTTATTTTCCGAAATCACGAGCAAGCAAATTTCAAGTTTTGTTTTAATGTATTTTTGGATTAGGTAATTATGCCTAATCATTATATTCAGCTCTTTCTCTTTTACTACAGTCATCTTTCTGCTATTTTTACCTATCTTTCTTAAATATCTAATATTTCCTTAATTTATTCTAAATTTGTACATAGTGGTGCAATGATTAGCTTCCATTTCCAAAATATCCTCATTATCCACAGCTAACAGACAAAGAAAAAAATGTAATCACAAAACTGTTTTCCAAAGAATATAATTCTATACTTTCCGAAATTGCTAATTTTTAATTGTTTTTCTGTAAAATGACACATTTTAAGTCAAATATGAATAAAGGACGCATTAAATTGTTCATTCAAAAGCTATTTAACATCTGTCTTAGATCATAGTGCTTGCACAAATAAGCAAGTGATCTGAAATCTACACTTAAAAGTTGATCGATTTAAAAATTGTTTGATTACAGAACACCTACAACAAAATGTGACTTCCAAAACATACCTGAATATTATATTTTATATATAAATCGATTAATTTCAAGAACATTTTTGGTTGCCCTGCATTTGTTAAATAAGTGTACAATATATGACAAAACACTTACTGACAGTTATTACATGTATGTTTTAATTAAATATTCTTTAACGTCAAATTAATTGCCTTAAGAAATAAACATGAATAGATAATTGATATGATACGACATAAGGTACTTTTCCTTATAATTAATTTTATAAAGTAAAGTTCTTTTTATCCCAAATATAAAAAATTTAATAGTTCATTCGAAATAAATTATGTGTTTTATTTCAAAAAAAATTTTCAGATTTTTTTAATTTCCATTGCGTCTGCATTTTTCTTAGAAATTTGTTTTTCTAATGACACCCACGAAAACAAAAAAAATACCAAAAATCTACTAAACACTTATCAAATTCTTGAAGTCTTTTTTTCTTTTTACATTTTTTTTTTTACATCTGTCGTTTTTAAGACCAATTTATGAAATACGTGCAGATTTTTTTACTTTTTTTGAGTTCGGAATGTTTTATGTGGAATCAACATAATGTCTTTATATATTGAAAAAAACTGAAGAAATAAATTGATATTCCGTATTAAAAAGATTTATATTTCACTTAATGGTACGATTTAAGTGTTTCGGTATCTTGTAAAATCAATGAGTAACTAACACTGGTCTACAAAAAACAAAAAATTTTATCGCCTTTAAAAGAACTCAAATCCGTTTTCAGTTTCTTTCTGTCGTGCTCAATTTTTTTATGGGCGTGGAAAATTTGCCAATATTGATCCGTTTAAACATTTTTAAAACGTTTGAGTTTGTTTATATTGCATTAAAATAAAACCAAACAAGACCTTGTAGTTGTTTTAGAGTTTTTCACTTCTTTATTTACTGCACTATAACATTTATACACTTTATCTTAATGCTGCAAAGTGATATTCGCTTATACAACACTTTTTCTTTGCGCATACACAGATTTTATATTATGACAGCCAAATGCTAACTAACTCAATCCAAACGCAATTCGCCATCTTTTTTAGCATTTCATTATCAATTTCGAATGTTTTTGTAGTTGTTACAAATTTCGATTTTTATACGGTAAATTCAAATGGTGTATAACTATAATTCACCAAAAAGAATTGAAATGTCAACATCGTTACACATGCAGACGATACTACCCTTAAATAGTACACACAATTATGGCAATAATTGTAAACCTTGACATAAACCAAATAAGTTTATAGCCAAGATCTCACATTAAGTCCCTGATGTGGTGAATTTACAATTCATCAGTTTCATTTTCGTAACTATATATTTCATTATAACTTGAAAACGACTTGATCGATTTATATGCAATTGCCACCAAACGCTTAGGAACAAAATTTCGTAAAGGGTCCGCCAAATAAATATCTTATTTGAAAATGCTATAAAAAAAAACTACAGAATATTTTCTCGAATTTATTTTTTTATTTTAAAGTGCAATCCTTCCGGTTAATAATGGAAAATAATTTCATTCAAATGGCTACCTCGGCTGGCCATGCAGTAGCCTACACGATCGGTCCAATTTTTAAGCACATTATCAATTGTGTGCAGCTGTATTTCACCAATGGCTTCACGAATATTGTCTTTTAAAGCGTCAATTGTCTCTGGCTTGTTGGCGTAACACTTATCTTTGACGGCACCCCACAAATAATAGTCCAACAGTGTCAAATCGCAGCGCCGAGGTGGCCAAACGACATCAGCTCTGCGGCTGATAATGCGATATAAAAAACAGGCCGCAAAACATCGAGTGTAGCTTTGGCTGTGCACGTAGCGCCGTCCCGCTGAAACCAAATGTTGCTTATATCCTCCTCTTCAATTTTTGTGAACTAAAATTCGTTCCACATGACCCGATAACGATCGCCAATGACTGTAACAGCCACTCCTTGCTCATTTTCGAAGAAAATGGCCCAATTATGCCTGTGGACCAAAATCCGCACCAAACAGTGACTCGTCTTGGGTGTATCGGCTTGTAAATGTATGCGTGCGGATTTTCTGTGCCCCAAATGCGACAATTTTGCTTGCTTACATACCCGCCAAGATCAAAATGAGCTTCATCTGAACACACCGCACACATTCTGCAACATTACTATGATTTTCAAAATAATGTCGCAATATCCCAGCGTTGTTCAAGCGTATACACAACGATATTCGTTCAGCGGAAGGATAAACTAATTATCTGTCAAATCAGAATTGAGCTACGTAAGTGTTACCATTCACGAAATAAGCACTAGTTAAAAAAAAAACGTTAGTTGGCGGACCTGATATTACACATTTTGGTCAAAGTTAGGCACCTGTCTTTATGGTTTATTTTACTTTTAACATATCTGGCTTTCATTTTAATGCTGAAAATGTAAAATCTATATTCTAACGGTCCAATTCAGAATAAAATCTTATTTAATGTTTTAAGTGTACATTAGTTGTTAAACACTTTTCTTATTAACCAAGATTATTCGTAAACGTTTAATAACAGCAAATTAACTATTAAACGATTTTTTGTTCTGCTGGCAATGCCATTCTATTTAATTTGTCACTTTCTGCTATGTGGTGATAAAAAAACTAAATATAAATACTTTTTAAAAATTCTTCAAATTAGTGAAATATTAATGTAGTTGTTAATGAAATCGATGTAAATAAAATAATATTACGCATTGATAAAAAAAATTAACTAAAAAAAACTGAAAAATTCAACAAAATTGGCTTTTAAAAAAGTTTTTTACTGAATTAAAAAGTAATTAATTACGCACTTTTTTTGTTCATCACTGTTTATCTTAATGCAATAACTTAATATTCGCCTATACAACATGTTTATTTCCGCTTAACCACGTCCTTATCTTTTGACAGCAAAGCGATAACTAAACTCGTGTAGGTAAAGCAGCCTAATTGCCTACAGTGTGGAGGTTTCAGGAAGTATTGATATATTAATATATTCTATTTTCAAATGTAATTAATTAATTCAAACACAACGTAAAGATGGTCGATCTGGCAGTGCTTCCAAATTAACAGGATGATATAAAATATACCAAAATCCCACAATACAGTGTCGTATTTTTATTTTCGTAACATATGTATTTTAGGGCGGGTCGATTTGGAAAATCGTATTCTCTGGATCAAAATAAGAAGCTATGCACAAGGAATCATACCTCTAAAATGAATTATAATGTTTCTTATTTTGGCCCAAAGTAAAATTTGGAAAAATCCACCTTTGACCCATTTAAAGTGCCCAAATCGAGTCTAAATGTATGACCGACCCCCACATTCTAGCAAAAAGGAATTTGGAAAACCCAAATTAGTTATATTGTGTTGTTGAGATTTTTTCAGTATTTCAAAAGACTCAAGCAGTGAAGTGCAAAAAAAAAAAAAATAAAGAAAACGAAAGAGTTTTAAAAGAAGAAAGCTTAAAAAAAGTTAAAAAACATTCAAAAAATTTTTTAAACATTCCAACACATTTAAAATATATATTTGATATATTTTGCGACATCTCTTGTTGTGCTGTGTTGGTATTTTGAATATTTTTCCAAGGCAAGTGCCAACTAAAAAATTCTTAAAACTCTTGTTTATGGTCTTCCGTTTAAGCTATATTTAGTTTTAAGTATTGTTTTTTTATTTTTTCAGCGAAATGAATCCACCATATTTGGTATATGCACTGATGGTGAGCCACCAAATTCCACACGGTGGAATTTTACGACGATTTGAATTGCTGTTAAAAAGACTATTGAATTGGTTCATCTGCTTTCTGCACTTCAACGAACTTCCGTTTCGGCATTTGTTTCAAGCTAAGCTCAGAAAACTGAGCAATCAAATTGAAACTTGTGAAATACTTCCGGTAAGTAATTGCTATCACTCATTTATTATAATTGTCAACTTTATTACTATTTTCAAGTGATAGACGACTTTCAGAAAATTGCTTTGAAAAATATGCTGCAGAAAAACTTGAATTTTCCACTGATTCGAAGTATTTATACGACATTGCCCATGCAATTTATAGCGGCGTGGTTTCGGTGGATCTGTGTAACATCGAACCAGGGAAAAACTTACATTCTCGCTGGCTCACCAAGATTATTACGATTATATGTGACAACGGAAAATCCATCCGAAAGTTGACGGATTATGGTTGAATTTATAATTAATTGTTATGTGCCAAATATCTTGCTATCAATGTTGTTTGATGATAGCAAAAAAAAAAAAAAAAAAAAACGAAAGTATACTATAGAGAAAAAGCTACCAGAATATTCGTAACATCTTGTAAAGACATTGAATCGCAAAATATTGATTCTTATGCATGTATCAAAAGGCAGCATTCTATGTTCAGCAAACATATCGGAGAGTAGATTTTTGACTTTACTGTTCAAATTGCTAGCTAAGAGCTCTAAAGAGGAGTTCTTATTTGTAGTTGTTAATATCCTCACTCGATCCTCCAGTTTTGGAAATAATACTCATGTAGAATATGGGTAGATTAGAAGAAATTTTTAATTTCTCTAAGTGACTCCTTCTTGCCGCATTTTAGTAAGTCTTTAAGAGCTTTTTGTGTGAGGTGGTTGGACATTTCTTTTTGGATTTACGTTAGTCGTACTGCTGAACATAGCACATTAAAATTATATAAAAAAGTTGGACATACACAAGAGGCTTTCGTTAGGATTAAACTTAGGGCCATGAAGGACTAGAATCTGGACAGGACGAATAATGAATGAAAAAAATATTGTCCTGTGGACTTTCTAGGACAAGTAAGGAATAAGGGACAAGTTGGGCTTAATTACTGGTCACTTCTTTATAAGTAGGATGATAAGTAGATGAGAAAACCGCTCTCCAGAACTTGTAGGTTCTGCGAAAATGTAGAGCAGATAGAAGCAATGGTACACCTACTGTGCCACTGCCCTGGGCTTTAGCATCTAATTTGGGTACAAGCAAACGGTATGATTTATGATTGCAAATGATTGAAAATTAAACAAAAAATATTTTATTTATAAAAATAAAAAACAAATAAAAAAATGTAAAAACAAAATTTCAAATATGAATTTATTAAAGGCTTAAAGTAGCAACAAACCTACAATAAAAATTTCAGATTTATAAGTGATTTATAAGAGCTTCATGGCACTGTTTGTAGTTTATGAATACAAATTTTTGCATTCTGTCTTATAAAGCTGTTATAAGGCTGTTTTAGATTATTAAGAATTAGACCGATTTTCATGACATAACTTTTATTCTCAACATTTTAAGATTTAATTTAAGTACTTAACGTGTAAAATTAACATTCTGAAAAAAATTTTTTGCGACTTTTGAAAAAAAAAATGCTCTAATTTTGCGCGAAAATTTTATTTTTTGCAACTAAGTTACGAATAACAACTGTTAAAAACACAAAAAAGTTTCATTCCGTTGATTTATAAGTGTTGTTCTCCATATATAAAAAAAATTTACATTTAGTAGGAATGCATAGTATCACGTCGATTTATTCAATCTCGTCCATTTTTTGTCTGATGATTTGTGCTGACTACGAAGTATTTAGATCAAAGAAAAAAGAAACTTACACTTTAACCGTTCCCAAGATATGCAAAAATCAATATCAAATTTTTGAATATTGAGTTGTATTGACTATAAAGTGAATCAGGCCAAATTCAGAAGCTTTAGCTTTAACCGTTTTAATGATATAGAAAAACTAATATTCAGTTTCAAAAACTACCACTTTAGCCGTTCTCAGGAAATATAAAAATAAATACTTAGACTGTATGAAAGATACCATGCCCACTTACCATATTCCACTATTTTTTGTGTTGACTATGAACTATTTGGACTAAAGTTTGATACTCTTAATCTTACCATTTTGAAGATATGGGCAAACAAATATTTACTTTGTATTCGCGTCGCACCGACAGTTGGAATTTTTGAAATTTATATTGCCTATAGCTCCTTCCAGATATATGGAAATTGGTTCAGACGTTTAGCTGTCTATAAGGTACATACAAACAAACAGAAACATAAAAGCACATGTTCATTTTATATTCATTCCTTAATTTTACATTCTTTCATTCAATTTATATATAAGACTATATAAAGCCCGGCGTGCTTCGCTATTCCTATCTTAATTATTATTTTAATTTTTGCCCATTTTTCCCATTCCGGTTCAAGTCTAAACGTATAAGATAGCCTTTAGTTTCTTTCAGATTTTGTGCAATGCCCGCTTATCCAATCTTTCCGGTTTTTGGCTGGATAGATAACGATGGCTCCCCATATATAAAAAATTGCATATTTCGTATGAATGAAAGGACCCACGCCCACTTAACCAATCCCGCCCAGTTATTGCCTGATGATGTCTATTATCTACTAAGTTGTTTGAAGTGAATTTAGAAACTTCTACTATTATGTGTACTATTTATAGGTGACGTCACGCCTACTTGTCCAATCCCGCCCACCTTTTGACTAAATAGTTGTATTGACAATATAGTCATTCAGACCAAATTCAGAAACGTTAGCTTTAACCGTGCTTAAGAGTTATAAAAATCAGTATTCAGTTCGTACGGAAGGTAACGGTATTGTGTCTCTATGAAGTGAAATCAGAACTTACACTAGATCTAGAAGAGAGACTTTGGATTTGTTAAATTTTTCCGACGGGATATTCCCGTCTCTTTACGTATCATCAGAAGAATGAGGAGTCTTGCAGAATATTCAGCACGGACAGATTTTTGTGGGCGATTGGATTAGAATGATCATCAGCTCGTATCTTGATGGGGGAAACCATAAAGACGGCGTCAAAAGGGTGCTCTCAGGGTGCAGTATTATCTCAATTTTTATGGACGGGAGCAGTTGGACGGGAGTATCACACCATGTTTGCTCATAGGAGCTTAAGTGCAATTGATCGTGCTGATGACCTCGTTATAACAGTACGATGGAATTATGAGAGGACGTTGTGTGATCTTGTGGGACAGCCTATCAATTTTTCTAAGGAGTGTAATTATGTAGGTGCCATTTTGGATAAGAGGCTTAGTTGGAATTCGCACATTGATGCCGTCAAGAATAAGGCAATAAGAGCCCTGTGGGCAAGCCGATCCTCCTACGGCGACGGTGAGGTCTATTTTCGAAAATGACACTATGGATATATACCGCTATTATTCGGCTCATTGCCACTTTCAATGAATTACGCAGGGTACAGAGACTAGCATATCTATGGAAATAAAAACGTATCCACTAGCGATCTGGAAGGCTTTAATTGGTTTGACACCGCTTCACATCTGTGTGATCAGGGTGGCGACAAGTTCGACCGATGTTTGTGCTTACAGCCATCAGAGACAGCGAACCACCTATTGTGTGGAAATGTTAGGGTTGACTTAGGTTTGTCTCACTGGTTGACATACCCACCAGATCTTCTGGGGTTCATTAGAAAAACAGCAGATCTGCTGAATAAGCTATAGAACGTAAAGGACACAATACCAGGAGTTACCATGCCAAGCCTTTCGATTCCACCCACATTTTTACTGACGTTTTGTGTTGATTATATAGCTATTTGAACCAAGTTTACTGTTTTTATTTTGAAGATATTGACAAATATATATTTACTATGTATGTGCGTGGCACCTCCTGGTCGGAATATTTGAAATTTATACAGCCTATAGCTCCTTTCAGACAGATAGAGATATAATGTAAATGTTTAATAAAAGACCGTTCAGCTGTTTAACTGTCTAAAGACTTTAAACACAAGTATATGTATACATACAAACAAACACACATTCATTTGTACTCGCATATATGTATAAGATGTATATTGTTAACACTTAATGATTGCCATGTGAGTACACTACTTAATTAAATCTTTAATTTACTGGATACCCCAAATGTAGCTTAGCACTACCAGTACTATGGAAATTCGAAAAGGGTGATTTGCCTATTGTATTGTTGTAATTGTCTTATTTATGCTTATTTGGTTTAGAATTAATTACTTATTCTTTTGGCCCATCAACAGCAATAAATATTAGCCATTAAGCAATATTTAAAATTCATGCGTTGAACTTTTTTTGCATTAATTTTTATTTTGGCTGTTATTTTTTTTCATTATTTTTTATAACATTTTCCTTAAAAGCATTAACACTAAAAGAAATTGTATATTCAACAGACCGAAAAATGCATCAGAATTAAATTGAAATCCATTAAAAAATTTAAAATGGAGTAAAAAATTTTGTTTTTTTTTAACATAGAAATGCTGCTAAAAGGATACTAAAATCTTATCTGTACTTAAATTTGATCATACACAATATAACGGAATTTTAAGATTTTGCATACAAAGTTTGTGAGTTGTTAAGTAATATGAATAATTTGTTCGAATAAGACTTATTTTATATAGAAACCTTTTTGCATGACAACAAAAATGTTTTACCCGAAAAAGATTTATAAGGAAAGCACTAACAACTTTCGCAATTTAGAATTTAAAAGAATAGTAGTATCAATTAAAAATTTGTCATACAGAAGGTAAATAATGTATTACACTAAAGGTTGAAGCTTTCATTACATATGATAAATTAAATGAAGTATTATTTGATTGTTAAGAAAATTCTTTAAATTATTAAGTATTTAAGTAATAAAATTAAATAAAATAATTTACACAAAAATTGTGTGTCGTCATATAAATTTAAAAAATTGAAAAATATTAAAAAAAATTTTAAAAATAATTAAGAGATAATTTCTTGAATAGAAAGTGATTATTATAAACAATATTAAATTTGCCTTCGTAATTCGCACTGTATCGCTCTTGTTGAGGATATAATAATTATAATAATTTCCCGTCGTCATGAAAAAAAACACAGGTCCTCAGTTAATTTCTAGAACAACATTCTATTCCGGGCCAACGCCCTTACTTCACTCTAACTTTTCCGCTCCTGATTACTTCGGTATCACTTTGTTTTCTCCATGGGTTAAAAAAGACGGCCACTTCTTCTGTACTATTACGGGTTCTAGTCTATGTCAACTCTGGGGACATCGGCCTTGTAAGCGTATATTCAATCAAACGTCGGCCTGCCATTTGCCAAAGGATATTAAACAAAAGGCTTACGCAACAAAGTATTAAATTTAGTATTAAAGTTGATTTTTTATAAGCTATTTGTTACTTTTAAATTTAAGCCGAATATTATTGACGCATAATATATCATAATACTTGATTTATTTATTTATTTTTATATTATAATTATTTATTATTAAATGCCCTAATATGTTCTCAAGAAAAGAAAAAAAATATTTAAAAAAGGATGCAAGCATTTATTTAGTAAAACCGAATGTTAATGACACTGTATATACTTCATATACATAAATGTCTATATATCGTAAAATTCTGAATATGGATATATACGATCCATATAGCAGCGGCTGCATATATGTACGAATGTAGAAATCGTTTAAAATTAACATGAAATTTCATGTTATTTCAACATGTTTTCGTGTTACTTTAATATGACTATCATACTAATAGTTAATTAAACAACAATTTTGTATTGGTTCAATGCGAAACTCATGTTATTTTAACTTTTCACTATGTAGATTCAAGAAGGACCACACATTATTTCAACATTCTTATCACTTTTATTTAACTGGAACTACTAAATGATGTTCCAAAATGAACACAAGATTTGAATTAAATAGACAAGTTTTTAGTCTTTTATGTGTTATTTTTTATTGAATCATAGAGTACATGGGATAGGATTATTTACGAAATAACACATAAAGCAAATGGCCTATACGCACTTGTTTGTCGAAATTTTCCATGACCATTTTGCAAAAAGGTGTCCAAGTTATGTTGATGCAGCGTTGAATCTCCTCCTTTAATACACGGATGGTTGTGAGTTTGTTGACATAACCCCAAAAAAAAAATAAAATCGAATGGTGATAAATCACACGACGTAGAAGGCCAATTCTGATCACCGAAATGAGAGAGTACATAGACTTAGGGGTCTTACAACCCCAAAAGTGTGAATTTAGTCGATTGACAAAGCCATCAAAGTGAAAATATGCTTCATCCATTTATTGATATTCAGTAATCCATCCAACGAGCTCCCGTTGTGAACATGGTCATTAGGCTTCAGTTGTTGTGCTAATTGAATTTTGTAACCATAAGACACAGATCTTTAATGAATATACGATGTAGAGAAGTTTTGGAAATTTTCAATTCTTGTCTACGACACCGAATAGAGGTTGCAGGATCGTCACTGACATTCTCACGCACTGCTTCGATATTGGTATTTGAACCGCTTGTTTTTGGACTACCAGTGTGTTTGTCGTGTCCAACGGAAGCAGTATTTATGAATTTTGCAGATCTCTTCACAGTTAAAACACTACACCGACCAAATTTTGTATGAAATTTATTTATTGAAATATTGTTCAAGACACGTTGTTCTATCGTATAACGTTCGATTTTTACTAACCCTAAACTGTCAGTTGCCGAATTGTTTTTTTTTAGGTTTGCCAACACTTTACTGCACAAATGGCGGATAATTTAAGTCTTGGGTATGTTTTGGGATAGCCTTTATATTAATTTAATATTATTTATAGTTGTTTTTTAATCAAACAATTTTGTTTATTTTTATTGAAAAGCATTTTAAAACTAAAGCATGGTAACAGCAGAATAAATAAAGTGAGCCATGTCTACGCTTCACTTGACCGACTTTAGTACTTTACCCATATTTTCAGTGAGTATTAGCATTGTATTTTTAAAAGATGAAATCGGTATTTACTGCATGGTAGTGAAACACGGAAAGTTAGTTGCTCAGTATTAACTATTCTCCGTGCGTAGTACTCTTAATGCTTAATATAGACCCAATTGACAAAGAATGGCGTCATGGCAAATGGAAATAGATTTGCCACGCTTTGAGAAAAGGCCATGAGTATGTTGAAAAACCTGCATGGGAAGTAAACTACACCCAAAGCTAACTTGGAGAAGGTCTTCAGATAATCAGTTAAAAAAAACCACAAAAGGGATGACCTGACCGCAAGTTAGACACCTGATGCAAAACCAAATCATGGAGGAATTTTGTCACTTTCTTTTAAGCATATTTATTAGACCTGTGAATTTTTAGCACACACTCTATTGGGCCAAACGCTTAGTTGTAATCAAAAACAATAAAGTTCTATAGGAGATAGAAAATAATTTGCAAAACTTGGTTAACTTATTCTTTTAATTGCCGGTATGTATTTTAAAAGTGATCTTAAGTGTTTAAATACAACAATTTTACTATATACCGATAAGAAATTGGGATCGCCGAGCAAGTATTAAAAAAAAAGATATTTTACTTAATTAACTTTTTTCACGCCAAATGCCATGAAATAAATTTTCTATCCATCTCATATAAAACATTTCTTAGTACACTTTATGAAAGGTTGAAGCCCAGATTTGCCGATCTAATCAAACCCTGTCAGTGTAGCTTAAGGCCAAATATTAACTCTGAGAAAAATCCTGAAGAAAAGAATGAGAAACAAATCTATACCACCTATTCATTGATTATAAGGTTGTATTTGAAAGTTCGATATTTAAATATTTAAAAATATGTCTGCGTACGTGGTACTAGCAGAACTTTTTCCTTACAAAATGCAATAAATCCTCATTCAAAATAGTAAGTAAGCTTTTCGAACCATTAACCACTACAAGAAGCATATCTAACACCAAAGGGTCACATCCTTATAGCGAATGCGGAACGTACATATGGTTGGAATGACGAGATCTAGCTCATCAAATATAGATTTGTTAACTGCAAGGGAGATGCCGCGATTAAATAAACGCAGAATTGTACCGCTCGTCAGTTGTAACGTCGAGGTGGTAGTGGAATTTATATACCAAAGATTCGTTATAAGCCAGAAGAACGAAATTAAAGTAAAATCGTGCTGTTAAATAGATTATATTTTGTGCTCGGTAACAGCTTAAAAACATAGCCCTATTGCCAAAGAAGAAAGTTGCACTTTATAACGCTCTTATTCCCATTGTACATCTAATACTTGGGAACTTACTAAGAGGGACGATTATGGATTCGACAAATATCCTTTGTAAAATTTATAGGCACATCTTCGTAAACAGAAAATCAAGTTTGGTAACCAATGTGCATACGTGAACATTAACATGAATTCCCAAGACATCCTAATTAGAACTAAGAGGACTTCGCTGAATCAATAAGATGCACCCGATTATATTCTTAGACTCAATGAAAAAGACCTACGGCCTGCTCCGAATAACAGATTCATTAGATAGAGGAGTTCTTCATAGCGTAAATACTCATAACTTGTCGCTAAAAAAGTTATGAGGTGATGCCTCTGTTGAAAATTTTCAGAGTATGTGGCCTGTGATTAAACCAAAGACCTCATGGTGTCTTATCTGCCATACTTCTTTAGAAATAACAAAACTTGCAACAACCAAACAGGTCGAAAAGCATACAAATATGAAACAACAATAAAACAATAAGAACTAAAACAAACAGGCTGTTTTCAATTGAATTATTGCTTAAGAACAGGAAAGGTAGAAATGTTAACAAGAATAAAGTATTCGAAATAATGAGAAGTTCGAGAGCTTTCGAAGATTTCAGTTTATGTGAAGTAAAATCAGTGTGAAGAGGGCCGTAATCTTACTCCAGTTGTGAAGAGAGATTTGTCAATAAACTCTGATTAAAGAGGTATTTTAGAAATGAAAACGTAACAATCAGGCCTGTTCTTGGGTGATTTAGAACTGTTCTAGAAATCACGTAATTTAAAATTTTTTGAGGTGACCTTTATTTTCCTAAATCACGAGCAAAAAAAAAAAAAATTTCAAGTTTTTTTTAACGTATTTTTGGAGTAATAATTATGCCTAATCATTATAATTAGCTCTTTCTCTTCCAGTTCAGTTATCTATCTCTCTTAAATACATACCAATATAATAATATATACCAAGCATCCTCATTATCCACAGCTGACAGACAAGGAAAAAAAATTAAATCACGAAACTGTTTTATAAAGAATAAAATTGTATACTTGCCAAAATTGATAATTTTTAATTGTTTTTCTATAAACTGATACATTTTAAATCAAAAACTAACATAGTACTTGCAAAAATAACCAAGTGATTTGAAATCTACACTGAAAAGTTGACCGATTTCAAAATTTTTTGTTTAGAGAACACCTTCAACAAAAAGTGACTTCTAGAACATACCTGAATATTATATTTTATATATAAAACGAATAATTTCAAAAGCATTTTTGGTTGCCCTGCATTTGTTAAATAATTAGATGATTGATGACAAAGCACTTACTGACACTTATTACATGTATGTTTTAATTAAATGTGCTTTAGCGTCAAATTACTTTTTTTTCCCTTGAATGTAGAAATAAACATGAATAGATAACTGATTTGACACGATATAAGGTACTTTTCCTCATAGTTGATTTTATAGAATATTTAACTAATTTTATTCCAAATATAAAATATTATATAATTCATTTAAGCATCATTAGAAAATAAATTATGTGTTTTATCTCAATTATTAAAACTTTTTTATTTCCAATGTGTCTGCATTCATTCTTAGAAATTCGTTTTTCTAATGACACCCACGAAAACAAGAAAATACCAAACGCCTACTAAACACCTATCAAATCCTTGGAGTCTTTTCTAAATGACATTGATTACCTTTTGTCATTCTTTTCAATTTTTTTTTACATCTGTCGTTTTTAAGACAAATTTATGAAATACGTGCAGAGTTCTATTTTAAGAAAAAATATCAACTAAAGGTTTTTTAATATTGAAAAAGACTGAAGAGATATATTGATATTCGGTTTTAAAAAGATTTATATTTCACTTAACTTTAATGGTATGAGTTAAGTGTTTCGGTATCTTGTACAAGCAATAAGTAAATAATAAAGCGTGTCTTTTATAGGGGTATAGAACTTTAAGTTGGCATTACTTTTAAAGGTGGCGACCGAATTAACAGCTCAAGTGATTTATTCTCAGTTCGATTTGGCAATTCACCATGAATAAACTCACGCCCGGCGTAGCTTCGTCGAATGTGCCCGAAACAAGATTACCATTGTTCCCGATTTTCATAAGCGAATTTTGTTTAGCGATGAAGCGCACTTCTGGTTGAATAGCTACGTCAACAAACAAAACTGCCGCATTTGGAGTGAAGGTAATCCTCAAGTGTATGTGGAAACACCGTTACATCCAGAAAAACTGACTGTTTGGTGCGCTTTATGGGCTGGTGGAATCATTGGTCCGTACCAGAACGTTACAGTCAATGGTGATCGGTATAGAGCCATGATTACTAACTTTTTCATTCCTGAATTTAATAAACATGATGTCCAGGAGATGTGGTTTCAACAAGACGGCGCAACATGTGACACAGCTCGTGCCATAATAGATTTATTGAAAGACACGATTGATGGCCGCCTAATTTCACGTTTTGGACTTG
The DNA here is from genome assembly GCA_023159175.1 of Wohlfahrtia magnifica. Lineage (NCBI taxonomy): Eukaryota > Metazoa > Arthropoda > Insecta > Diptera > Sarcophagidae > Wohlfahrtia > Wohlfahrtia magnifica. Next base: position 11,069,218 of record JAKWBJ010000486.1, on the reverse strand, counting down.
TGAATTGGCCTCCAAGATATTATGATTTAACACCACTAGACTACTTTCTGTGGGGCTATGTAAAGTCATTGATCTATGCGGTAAAGCCACAAGCGCTTGACCATTTGGAAGACAACATTCGCTGTGTTATTGCCGATATACGGCCACAAATGTTGGATAGAGTCATCGAAAATTGGACGTCCAGATTGGAATACATCCGCGCCAGCCGTGGCGATCATATGACAAAAATCATATTTAAAATGTAATGCCACAAGATTATCTTTCGGATAAATAAAATTCATGTCAATGGGATAATCCATCGTTCTTTTATTGCAACTTAAATTTCTATACCTCTATAAAAAATACCCCTTATATATAAGAAAATATTTTTTGTTGGAACAACACCGTGAATATTCTACAGAAAAGCGTTTATTTGTAAAAGATATCTGGCAACCTGATTCAGCATATAAGAATGGCGTATTGAAACTTTCTAGAGCTCTTTAACGGCAGTTACAAAAAGACTTGCAACGTAATTAAAAGCATTTAAGTAAATTGATGAGATTATATTTTAAATAAGGGAATATTTAAATCATTTTAACAAATTTGTATTTGTCATCACAACATCTTTTTAAATTATTATTTAAATTTTTAAGACCAATTTTTTAATATCTAACACAACAAATAAATTTAAATCGCACAAGTTTCTTTATTAGCTTGCATTGAGATTTCAAATTGTTTTGTTAATTTATTTTACAACTTTAAAAGCCAACATAAGCAGATTATTATCAGTGTCAACTATTCACATTTTTTTTTTATAAATTTGTATATGGTTTTAATTAGTATTTTTTTAATTTTAAGTGTATTTATTTATTTATTTATTTACGATTCGTGATAATAACACATATACGATATATTATTTAAATATGTTGGGCGTATAACTCATAATAAAAGTATTTTTGTTAAACTTTGGGCCTTTATTATGTTGTACTATTAAGCATTAGTACAACATAAATTTACCCAAAATATTGGCCATAGTTAGCTCTGACCTTTTTCGAGCTGAAAAAACTGCTGTTTTGAGGCTAAGAACATATGAAGGTAGTTTTGGATACACTGTTCTATAATGAAAAGTATTTTAGTAAGCGTTCTTCATCAACTGAACCAATGGCAGTTAGATCAGGCAAAACCGTTGTATTAGGAAACATAAAGCTTCATATCTGGTGGAATATTAGCCAATTAATTGTATTCTGTATTTTCAGCAGCAGCTTATAATAGATGGAACGCACCAAATATAAACTATTACCTTGGCGCCGTGAATATCCAGCATTGGCATTGATTTGGCTAGTTAAACAATTTCACGAATTTTCATAGCTGAAAAGCACTCGATATAAAAATTACTTCAATGTAAAGGTTTTTTTTTTTGGGGGGGGGATTAATTTATTTATGTGCTACCCAATATCTTTGGTTTTGAATGAATTCTTTCTATTTTTCAAGCTGTTTTTGAGTTTGATATCAATCGTGTGAGACAAAAATCCCATTTTATCGTCTTAGAAACTTATTTTTCTAACCTGGACACAAATTATCTTTTGCAATTACAAATCTACTGAAATCGATGTTATAGGCAGCTGTTTTCTTATTGAATAACCCTAGCGAATTTAAGCTTAAATAACACTTTATTGGCAGATTGGCAAATAATTTAACGTTTTTGAAGCAAAAAAATAACTTTTTTGCTCTTTCGTTTAGTGAATAAATTAAAATGAACATCAAATATTAACCATCTAAAACACCATATATGTTAACTAACAAAAAATTCAAAATCGACTTTTTCATTAATTCTGATGTATTTCATCAAAACAAAAGTTTACAAATAAATTTGGACTCTTTCGACTAAAATTAGCTATTTTATTACCAAAAAACAAACGGCCCTATCTACAAAAGTGATTATATGATAAACGCGAAAAGACCAAACTAAACGTTTGTATAAAATAAAACATTGTCAATTGTCAAAACGCCATATTGGTTTATAAGTTAATTAAACAAAATATAAAAATTATATCTAAAATATTGATAAAAATCTCGCTGATTAAAACAATACTTTTTATTTTAAATAGTTTTTTGCCTCTCCTGTACAATCTTGAAAATGTTAGATAGAGCCGTTTGCTTTTTAGGTGACGAAATGTATTTATAGTACAAACTTTTTGTTTTTTTGATTGTATAAAAATATATTTTAAATTATTATTTTTTATTATTTTATATATGCACTTTAGGGTGCGTTTTATTTTTCAACTTGCGAAGATGTACCGTAACTCCCCCTAGAAATGTTCTTCCCATCCAAAAATTATGTTTCGTAAACAGTTAGGAAGGCGTGGCTCTTCTGCCCTTAAGTTGCAATAAAATAATAATGTATATTTAATTTTCACATACGCTTTACTTTTCCAAAATAAATCATAATAATATAGGAATCCGAATTTAGCAAATGGATCAGAGGCGGCCTAAAGCAAGGGAGGGATTATTTATTTACCCGTCACACCAAAATGTAAGCTTTTATAATCGTTTAAATAATTTTCGAAATATTGATTTACTCATTTACTCGTAGATATTGTCGCAGCTTTTTGGTTATTTATTTTACGGTATACATAAAAATAAATATATTGACCGTCAAACCACAAAGGTGCTAAATCGAAGTCCAGCACATAGTTAAAAAATGTAAATATTAACAATTTCTGGCAACTCCGAACTGAGAAAATATTTTTCTTAACTACATAAAAGGGTACTCCCCGATAAGAATGACAGTTTTTTATTCTTCAACATTAAATAAAAGTGTGTTAAAGACTAATGTTAACAGTCGTAATATATTGTGAAAAATAAAGTTAAAAGTGAATATTACTTTCGAAGTTTTATTAAAGTTAAAGTTTAAAGAACAAACTTGAAGTTTAAAGTTTAAATTAAAGCAAAATGAATACAAGAGGACAGGAAAATTTATATCTTCTTAATCATGACGCGAACCAGATTATCGGTGCCAAGTTGGCCTTCAATGCATAAGTTTTCCGAGTATTGTTCTATAATATGCGCAAAGTAAAATTATATTTGCGAGCAAGTGCATCTTTTGTGGTAAGAGAAATAGAAATTATTTGGAATAAAGCGAGAATTCCAACAAGAGCATTTGACAAATGCGTTTCAAAAATGAAAAGTTTATACTCTGAATGGAAGAAATTGCAGAAAAATTGCAAGCGCCGAACATTATTGCAAGAAAAGCGCGAGAAGGAACACTCGGAAAAGTTTGACGGTCTATTTGATTTTTCTCACGCTAATGCATTAGATATGGCAAATATGGAAGAAGACAAATTGTTTTTGATAAATCAAAGAAAAAAAGGAAGACCTGGTTCAATGTTGGGCAGTGACCGGGTTTTAGCAAGAAAAGAAGAAATAAAACGTCTACGCGAAGAGAAAAAGCAAAATTTTAAAGAAAAACATGAATCCATTTCGGAAAGTTAGTATGCAAAAGTGTTATTATCAGGCATGTTCTGGCTTTCGAGTGGATTAAAAATGTGCGAATTTGTCAACTTTTTTTATATCTTTCTTATCAAGTGATAAGGAAGAACTCGACGATAATGATTCAGATGGAACGCAAAAATCGAAAAAAAAGAGGTGAGCATCACTTTACAACACCGAAGCTAGTGGCAGTTTAAGACAAATATAAAATAAGCGATCGTAATTCTTATAGCAACCGCTCAAGCTTTAAAACATGATGTTAGCGATTTACCACACAACGTCTATCCGCCGATGTTGTAAAAAGATTCGATATAAAAAAAAAAAATTAAGAAATTCGTGATGTACTCGTATTTAAAAATAAACAAATATCAACATTCATATATTTTATTTTATTTTTTTTTTGTAAGTCACTTTCGATTGAGTTTAGAAATTTTTCAAAATATTTGTCTTAATTAATAAATAATAAAAAATAACATATCTTACCTACTTCATGTTGACATACTTCAATTTTTGTATTGGTTAATTATAAAACATTTTTTACGTCCTGCTCTTGAAAAAACTTGAAGGCGGTTTCAGCATGACGGAGTAAAAGTTTTTAAAAGTTTATAATTTCAAGATATTTTGAAATTAATTGGCCGATGTATTCGCCAAATTTGTTAGCACCCGACTATTTTCCTTAGGGTTATTTGTAGAAGCTAGTATATGTGAACAAGCTCCGGACAATTCTTGAACTCAAGGTCAAGGTTGTTGCAGAAATTTTGATAGATTTGATGCAAATTTCTCTAAAACGAGCCAATATAGTTGAAAATGGAGGTCTCTTAAGTGACAATATTTTCATTACTTAGTGTAATTGCCATTTTATGATCTGAAAAAAAAAAAATTTGGGAAAATCATATAAAAGAAAAAGTCATTAAATTTGTAAACTCCATGATGACTTTTGGTCCACCTTCATTCACTATAGTTTACTTATTTGTGTAAATTTTCAACTTGTGTAGAAATTACTCGAAATAATAGAGCGAATTTATAAAAGTAAATAGCGTTCATCCGTGATGAACAGTAAGGAGTTTGTTCAATTTAGTCAATTTATCCATACAATTGAACTGCACTCTAAAATAGTTTTGTTGAACATTAGGTCGATAATAATAGGTAACACTTTACCAATTATTTTCGACCTAAAATTAAACAATTATTTTTTTATTGCTTTTTGGGCAATATCTCTGTCAACGCTCATTGGAATATAATATGATAATTCGCTTAACTCATTAACCACAGCACAGAATTGACTTTTTTTAGGGTCCGAATTTGTTTTTTTAGAAGTTTAATTTGGGTTAGCGTCACAAATGTAAGCTACTTCTTGTATGTTGTTATTTTGTGTCAATTTATTATCTACATATTGTGTCAGTACTTTTTGTTAAACACCGTCAAGCTGTTGCAATGAACATCTTGCATTTTACTTTCTAAGGATAGCAGGGAGTTTTCAGAAAGTACTTGGAATCTTTAATCTTCATCAGAAAGAGTAAGAGTTGAAGATGATCCAGATTCTTCATCTCATAAAAAGGGTTTAAGCGTGTTAGATATCGAATATTGTTTTCAAGCTTCATCATCATATACATCTGTTCTGTCAGATTCTAGCACGAGTCTAGTGTCATTCAGTGAATATTCTTTTGCTGAAATAATAAAGTTGTAGTCTTTTTAAAAAATGTTTCTTCATTTAACAAGCTTTCTAAGGATTTCAATAAAGTAATATAATTGTCTACACCAAGATAAATTTCCTTTTGTGAAACAAAACCGACATTACCAGAAATGCACTTGTCTTGGTTCCGCACCGTAAGAATGCTTTTTAAATATTTTTCCAACTTTGAGCTCTGAAGCAGTTTCATAATATCTTTTGGATCCAAAAACCTTATAATTTTTATATGTACACATGCAAATTTTATTTTATTAATTTAAAAAATTATGACGTACGTTAACTGAAGTTCAGACAAATTTTAAGGTTTTTACTTATTAACAGTGTTTACACGTATTTTAATTGTTTTTAGGCATATATGCTTAATATTTAACATTTTGAAGTTATGTAAGCAAATTTTGTTTAAAAATATACGTTCTTATTAGCAAATTTGTATTTTTGCGTAAAATTAAGCAAATTATGTATTACACTTAAAACTAACAAAATTGATATAATTTTGACCAACAAAAAATTGTCAAAATCAATTTAGACAATATATGACCCTAAATTTAAGCTAATATTTTAGCGTATATAGAGAATACAGAACATTCTATTCAATTGATTAAATTAATACATATATATTTAGAACTGGTTTTTGGTAAATAAAGTTCAGGACAAATACTATATACCTAGACCATCTATTGTGGCGATGATTATTATAAAATTAAATAAAATAGACTTTCGTGTATTTTTTATTCTTTGACTTATTTTTCTAACTTAATATGCAACTAAGATTTTGTATTTATTCACCCACCAAACTCTATTACAGAACAAGAATACACTCACGTTTTAGTTTTTCTTTTGCGGCGTTCAATAACTTTTGTCTTAATTCGTAACAAGTTTTAAAATCTTCAGCGATGTGCTAGGAGGCACAAACTTTTTCCAAAGAAAAACTTTTACTCCAAGAATATTTAAAAAAAATTAATTTTGATAATATAAAAAGAAAACAATAGAAAATAATACTGTTGAACTAAATCTAAGAGAAAAATATGTTTTCCTTTATTTCTAAAAGTGTAAAAAAGTATATTTTTATCTGAATTGAGATTTGCAAAGGGTTAAAGAATTTGGTGATATATAGCAAGAGATATATAGTTTTAAAACAAATAAAGAAAAAATAATAGACTGTAATGCTACTTTTTGAACATAAATTTTAAAACATACCAAGTAAAGTGCATGCGAAGGGGTGCAAATAAAAAAAATCAAATCTCTTGTAACAGTGTGTTGCGTTGGACCAAATGTACGTGTTAGTTAACGGTTACAAGAAACGAAAATAAAAATATCCGTTTTGTTTTAAAACAATTCTAAGCAAATCGTCATAAAAACATATAAAATTATATAGGTAAACTCTGCACACAAATATCAGTATATAAAAAAATTTATTCATACCAACTTAGGCGTACATATGTATAGTAGTTGTACATTCATAACATTTTCTCTAACGTTCAACACAAATCGTGTTCATATGCATACATACACATATTTTTGTATATTTGGGTGTACGTAATTCTACATATACATATGAATGTATAACAAACAGTTGCTATAATATATGTTTACTTATGCATACATCTATGTATATGAATTTTTATACATATGTACATACATTCACATTCATACTGTTGAATGTATAAAACATGTTTACGTATACAAATGTAGGACTATTGTATGCATGAATAGATAGAAAAAATACCTTAAAATTCTTTGGTTGGTCATTTCCAGTTTAAAATTTTGCTCTATAATCGCACATTTAACATTGGTTTTATTGCAATGTATGAGTGCAGTTTTATAATTAATTTTTTTTTTTTATTTCTTAAAAGTAATACGATTTCTCATAATTATGGAAAATAGACGTTAATTTCTATGATGGCGAACTTGTACAGACAAAACTGATCATTTTTTAAAATTTAGAAAAAGGAAAAATAGGGGTGAACTGATTTTTGACAAATTTAATGAAGTCCGTGCTTTGTCTTGATGAAACAGCACTTTTATATCAAGATACGAGTATAGGCCATATTTTCTTTAAATCAATATTAAATCTGAGTAAAAGTTCTGAATCTCATTTGCAATTTATCATTTACCCCTTCTTAAGGTAACAGATGACTAGATGACTACATCATAAATAATTCTTTAAAATGGTTTCAAAGCCTTCGCCAAATCTGCTGCGCTTCTAACCCATCTCCAAAGGTGCACAGACGGTATTGATGGAGTCAATTATCACATTGTGAATCATAAGCTTAAAGGTTCCCAGTGCTATTCCTAATGCGGAAACTTCAAACGTGAGTTCGATTATAATGCCATGTCTGGCCAAATCATCAGCCCTATAATTTTCTGTAATATCACTGTAACCCGGGACCAATATAATATTAATATTATACTGTTCAGCCTTCTCGTTGAGGGATGTGATCAACTTGTGATATCCTAGACCAATTACAACCGACTGGATATCCGAAAGTATGCTAGTGTTTATCTCGGAGATGTTTCCCTTTCCCTTGATCTTCAAGGCGGCTCTTATGGCCGATACGTTCGCCTGGAAAACGCTACAGTTGTTCGGCAACCATATAATGTGAGCTATATTCACTATCTCCAAAAATATATCTCCACCGATGGTTCCATTCAACTTGGAGCAGTTAGTGTAGGGTAGGTGCATTACAATATAACCGAAACTTAGCTGAGAAGTCATAGTGCAGTGCTGTGTAGTCAACTCTTTTAAAAACTGCCAAGATTATTAGAATTTTTGAGTGTCTCAAGTTTGAATAGCGCCATTGTTCAGTCGCCCATAGACGCTGACACTTACTAGCGGCTAAGCCCCTAAAATACAGGCCCAGAAGTGGTAGATGATGGATAACCTCCAACGGCGATGTAGGTGTAGTACGACGCCACTATAATTATATTGTGAGTGGACCTTTGCACCCGCTGTAGTAGGGTAAGATTAATCGCCTTATTAAGGGATTCCCATCATACATCCAAAGTTCAAAATAAGTCTGAACACAGCAGTGAGTCATTCCTGCTCTGATACCCCATTTCCTTTCCAATATTTTGATACAAGTATAGAGGCCAATGGAGGCCTTCTTTGTTGTGTATACTAGGCTTCCAAGATAGCTTCTTGTCTAGTGTAAGGCCCAGAAAGTGTGCCTCTCCACTAAGTTTCTTTGTTTGTACATCTGTGTGAAAAGTACTATCTTCGTTTTCTTGGGATTTACTCCCAAACCACGTGCAGGTTCCCACTCGCTAACTTCTTGAAGTGCAAGTTGCATTCTGTTTCTAATAGGATATACAAATCTGCCCGATCATCTGCATAGTCGATTGCCCCGCATTTGACCTGTTCTAGAGTTACTAAGAGCTCATTCATCACAAAATTGTTCAGAAGAATGGAGAGCGCACCCACCCGGGTTCGTCTTCATATCCTCCTAGTGATGAGTGAGCTCCCTTGCGTCGAGTGGATTATCCTTCCGTGAAGCAGTTTAGCTATCCAGTTAACCTAGCTGTGAGTTCATAACAGCCTGGTTTCTGAGCATGTTATGGCATCTAGTTCCACATTATTGGAAACCTCACTATATCAGACATATCTATCGTGTGCACCAGGGTGTGTAAGGCGTATACATTGTTTTACGCATGCTGTCCCCTTGACTGCAGACTATCATCTATCCACAAACGAAGATTCATATCAATGAATCTCTCCATAGGTTTCATTCAATAGAAGGAAAGTGCGACTTGTTGGTCTATAATTCTTAGGAGTGGTGAGTGAGTTGCGTCCTGCCTTCGGTATGAAGACCACTCTTACCCTTTACCATTCATATGGACTAAATCACATATTAACCATTGAAACTTGAGCTGCAGATTCTTCATTGGATTTATTAACATATTCGTGGACGTGAATGCAATAACATTCATTTGCATTATAACGCAGAATAACATGAATGCATTTAACAACAACAAGTTTTGAACAAAATACCCAATTTCTAATTTAAATGGCCGTTAAGTTCGCTGAAATTTTTAATGTCCAAGAACGTGTTAAGCTTTTCTTTGGCTTGGTGATGGTTAATTAATGTACATAATGGCACCCGGTGGGTAAAGTTTACTCGACTAAGCTGAATCAAGTGGTGCTAACCGTTATTTTGGGTTAGTTATAGTTTCCGAGATATATCATTATTTCAATAACGGAGACGTTGCACAACAAATATTCGTGTAACAAAAAAAAATATGTAACAAAAACCCAAACAAAAACCCAAAAAAAAATTCAGCAATAAAATTACCTTTATGAAGGCTAAAACTTATTTTAAACTGCGCAGTCGTATTATAAACAAAAAGAACATCAACAATATTCAATATGAAGGATACAAACATAGGGTATTTAAGTTAACGTCAACCTTGGCACTGTGGTGTGCCCGCCAACAAACCAAGTAGTCCTCGGTTCAATCTCAACTTAGAAACTCATCGGGAAAAGCAAATTACATTTCATTATGGTTCGTTAACATACTTTTAGCCAGACATCAATTTTACAGCATACTGTAAAGCATAGGGCAATGACACCAACCAAATTATTATTCATGCAATTGAATTTGGCTGCCATATAGTGCCAAAAAGTAATGGGGATAGTGATTTGGAACAATAGAAAGTGTTCCAAGTACTAAAAGTATATTTATTTCAAAAAATAATACGAAAAATTTAATGTCCCATTCTGAGTGCGGACTTCGGTTTCAGCAGTCGATTTTTGGTCTTGTTTGAAATTGACTGATTTTTTGGATACTTCATATTATTTGTTCATTCAACGAAGTACATTTAATAAAAAACTACTCAATTTAGCCAAGCCTTTCATGTATTTGGTGATCTAAAATATGATTTTAAGAAATTTTTTCTGTGTCCCATTTTGAGTGAGAATAACTGAAAGTATTTTTATTAAATAAGTTTCCTAACATAGCTCGGATATACTAATATTTGTGGTATTATTGATTGTATATCCAAAAACGACCTTAGTGTAGTTACGTCTTCTTGTTCAAGAAGAAAGCAGATCACAAGGATGCAACTAACTAAAGACCTAAATATATAGAAATAAAAAAATTTTTTTTTTTTAATAAACAAGTCTCCATAAATTAAGTAAATTTTGAATAAATTGTAAAGAATACTTTATTATTATTGATTTTACAATGTTTTTTGCACCTTTGTAAGGTGGCGAAATATTTATGCAAGTAATTCATTTATCAATTTCATCAAAGCACTGTCCTCTCACAACAAAGTTATACTAAAATATATCGAAATAAATTATTATAATTTAGCAATTTTTATATTCTCCTCGCTTCTAGTGTGCAACTCGTTGAATATTTTTTAGGCATACTTTTTGAAAGTTATGAGAAGTTTTATCAAAGTAAGACCATTTATGTAGGCGGTTTTTCTAAATTAATAATCATTTTTTAGTTATCCGCAGTTTTAAACGCACTTTAGAATTCGGCTTCAGAGTGGTGGCTCGTAAAAAAGTGTATTTATTTTACGGTGATTTTTATCCGTAATTCTTTTCGTCTGACTAAATAGACCCAAGTCCTGAATCTTTATATATGTAAGCAGTTTAATGCGAAGAGTGACGTACAATAAAAAGGATTTTTTACCCTGTTCATGGAACCTGAAATATCTCCGTAATCTAGTACTTGACTAGGAAAAATTTGACGAACTTTTATGTACGGAATGCCATCAGTTTAGATATGTACAAGTTTTTTTTTTTGGTATTAATTTCATAAATTGAATAAGTCACTTTAAATTAATAATTATTTAATTCAAATGATAAAATAAGTAATTCCTATGATATATTTTAATAACAGAAATAAATTGCAGGTATAGGGAACGTATGTGATTACATTTGCATGATTTGTGATTTCTATTGATAGAATTAGCGACTTGTTTCATCTAAGAAATCCAAAAAGAATTTAATGAAAGAAAATATTAGAGGTTTATTGACTTTTTTTTAGTAAAATTGCTCATATATGGTCCATCCTTGTACCCAATCTTTATGAAAATAAAATGCAGTGTTTAACGACCATTATTGCGTACGCCTTTTTTTGTTTTGATTTTTTTTCTCACTTTTTTTTTAACATAATATTCAACAGAGGATTTACAATACCCACACCTGTTTGTATTAGTGGTATAAAAGGAATAGCAAAGATATCATATAGAGTTGAAAATTAATGTCATACCTGGTATACCAATTGAACGTAAAACCCAGTTTTGCTACATTTATCTAAAGGTATTAATGGTCATATTGTATGTAGGTGTACTAGTTATGCTCTGGTGCATCTAAAACAAGTTTGGGTGAGTATGTTTAAGCTCTGCTGTATTGTAGTTAGAAATTATGAATTATGAATTATGAAATTATGAAATTATTATTGAATTACAATTTCTCTCGTTTTATGTCAAAAGTTTCCTCTTTTTTATATTTTTCACATATCGATTTAAAATGTCGTTATTTAGTGTTGACCATAATCGTTTAAACTTAAACCAACGGAAAGAAAATGTGTCTGAGTAGTGTATAGCTTGCTGTTGGTTATTTAGTTAAGCGTAAGTAATATAGGGTGGGCAATTTAAAAGTTTTAATTTAAAAATGCAATGAAGCAATAACAGTGTGAAATTTTCCAAATAAATTTTTTTTTCTGAAGTACAATAATAAAAATTGAAATATTATTTCATTCATATGGCCACCGCGGCCTGCCTCACAGTACCCCATTCGATCGACGCGCTCTAATATGTATGTATATACAGTTAGGGACAAAATAATAGCGTCATTTATAACGGACACGCTTATGTAAAAATGGTAAAAGGCTGTGATTTAACGAATCTAAGATTAACAGAACTCTATTTATGCAAAAAGTAAGCGTGTTAAAAATGATTGAAATGATGATCGGTGTCTTGACTTTTCAAATTAGAATTTATCTTCACACACATTCCAGTTTCTTGCACTAGGCTTTGTGTATCATTCTTTTGATCTAAAAGTTGGTATATTGAGTTGTAGGGTAACCACAAAATTTGCATTGGCTACAGAAAGCCTACTTGGAAAATGATACATACATTCTACACAAATGAGAGTTGTTGTATCCTACATGGTGGCAGCTTCTGTCGGCTAATCTTTCAAAGCTTATGTTAGACGTGAATATGAGACTTTGACTACGCTGACGCCTTCTTCAAACATTGCGACATGAAGAGGAAGCTGAATTCAGGCATACTGGCAGTGGTATACAGAGTGGGATTGCTAATAATCATCGCGATAATAATTATTATGCTAAAGATGGTTATAAATATTTCAATTCTACAAATTTGAAAATACAAGAGAAAGATTGTTCTCTTGCTATACTGGTATCATCTTTACAATGCCCGACAGATTCAGCTCTGACATCTGAAACAGAATGAACCTGAGCAACCAATCTTTTGGCTGTCTCTAACACCGCACATCCCATACAACTTAAAAATCAACACATAGAACATGTGTTGAAAATCTATACTTTTGCCTCTATATCACACACTGCCACCTCTCGGTTGGTAATGGAGTATAGGGACTCATTACGTTATAGTGACTGATGGTGTTCAGTCACCATTCTGAGGAAAACTGTCTTTAGATTTCGGGTCACCGTAACTTCCATGGGAATGAGTTGGCGATGAGTTAAATAGCGCGGGATCGGCATCGCATGAACGCAAGATTTGAATTTGCCGCTATTTCTGCAATAAAGTGTTGGCAACCCTAAAAAATATATATTTATATATATTTATATTTGTTTTTTTGCTTTTATTTCCCGCTATCAAAAATAAACAAAATCTTTTATATTGTGACATTGTAATTATTATTATAGAAGTACTATTCTTAAAGTAGTAGTATATACATACATATATATGTATAAACTACATAATATGTACTCATACATCTACTCACACCACACAATTGCCACTTTACATATACTACATACATTTCAGATTAAATCATGCAAAGTCATAATAACTATAGGCCACTAGTGTACGATTTGCCATATACTCACACATACACTCTCAGTTTAATGTTATATTCAAAAGTGTGCATATATTGAAGATTGTTTGACACAACAGATGCGACTGCATCTTGTGTATTTGGCATGGCATGTGAGTTTATGTTGACACAAAATTTTTATTTTTACTTTTTTCTTTTCTTTCTGTTTTATTGCGGATGTTATGGCGGAATTTTTTGTTTTCATATTAAATTGTTTGTTATTTCTTTACAGTTTTGACGCCATTGGTAATGTGATTCAGAGGTAAAAGAATAAATTGAAACTAAAAAGAAAGAAATATAAAAATAAATTTAGTTTTCAATCAGTAGAGTGCACTTTTGAAGGTAAAATTGTCTTATAAATCAATGCAGTTGTACAAACAGATTTCGAAGGCTTGAGTAGTATAATTTAATGTTCAAAGTTTCGGTAATACCAAGTAAATTTATATCATAACTAAAGTCTTTTGTAATATTTGATAAGTTTAGACATTATGGATAATCATGAAACTAACTGGACAATATTTTTCATTTAAATCTTTTTAAACAAATCTTCTGACAACAGATATATATGTATGTATTTCTCTATGAAGCTCTTGTAAGACTAACAAAGAAAATATTAATCCATCGAATTAAATAATTTTATTATTATTATAGTAAAATTTCTGGGTAAAAGTTTATTTTATATTAAGTTATATTTAGTCGACCAAGGTTTGCTAATATTGCTTCTTTTTTGCAACATATTGTTACGTTTTAATGTTAGCCTTAAAAGATATCATAATATCCAATATTTTATACTTAAGACTTCAGCGGACTTTTGTGTTTACTCTTATCCTCATATCCATTATTGAATGTCAAGTTAGTTTTGCGACCCTTTTAATACTCATCTCAAAACTGCTTCATTTTGGAATACCAGTGCGTTAGGCGTATCCAACTGAGATTTGAATTTTTTCACGACGTAAAAAAATTTACTTGTTGAAGACTTGAATCAGATGTTTGCTCCGAATAGTGCAGACGACTTTGTATAATTTTAACCAATTACAATGGTTTAATGCAGCCTTACCGTTAAGATTTGAGACACATGACATTTAAATGGTTGTTAGCGATTTAAACACAAAAAAAAAAACTTGGAATTGATAGAATCAGCATTAAAATGATAATAGAGCCCTTTTTGTCCTTAGCCCTTTTGTCAAGAATATTATTTCTATTTATATTTATTATTTATTTTGCTTTTCGAATATTATCTCTGTACTTGGAAAGTATTACAAATCTCCATGTTCTCAAAAACTTTAAAGGATCACACAACGGCGGAATCATACATAACTATAAGATTATGTATCCATGTTTCTTGAAAAAGCACTGATAAAAAAGTTAATTCTGATATTAAGTGAAGAAGACTGTATTCCAAATCATCAATGTGGATTTAGCCAGCACAACACAATCGGACAAAAACACAGATTGGTGAGTGCATTAAGAAGGACTTTCGAAGCGAAAAAAAAAATTCTGCTGCGATGTTTTTATCTACATTTCTTAGGCGTTCGATAAAGTATGCCATGAAGGCTTGATACGTAAACTGAAAAAAGATTTACCACCAAATGTCGGTAAAATATTACAGAGAAACCTGACTGAACGAAAATTTAAGGTTGAGGGTGGCGAATATTAGAGCCGGAGTACCTCAAAAAAGTATATAATAACCCATTCTATATTTGATATATAGCTTCGATATGCCAACATACAGTAGTATTAAAAGCTTAAAATTTGCTGATAATAAAGCTATCCTCAGCATAAATAAAAACCGACAAATAGCAAATTAGACTTTACCTCACTTTCAATCATTGAACGGATTCGAAGCCGCCACAATAAAATGTTGAGACAACTTATAAGTGAAAATTCATAAAGACCTAAATATGACCATTGTTGGAGAAGAAATCGACAGATATGCTGAAAAATATTTGAAGAAGTTCACCCATACCTACTAGCCCGTGCAATCCTTGATGACGCTGGCGGGTCTTAATTGATATTAGTTAAGTTAGTCTTAAAATCCGATAAAAAAACAATCACAATTCTTATATTCAATTCTTATATTTTGCTTGCGAGCTATCTATCATTACAGATACGCTCTTATCAAATCACTGGCGCTGTGTGCCTAGCATTCCTTTTGCAAAATTTATTTATATTTTATATTTTTTAAATTCCCCACAGACTGACAAACTAAAGTCACAAGTAAATCAAATGCTCCCAAGCCTCAAAAAAAATTTTCCATATAAGTAACTAAAAACTACTTTAATCGAAATGAGTATAAGATGTGTTTCAAAATGATAAGGTCACCTTAATATTTACTCAATTCATCCAAACTATAAAATGTTATGTATGGTCACGTTATTGAAAAAATTCTACGGTTTTGCTTCTAGAAAGGTATCGTTATATTATGTTTATTTAAATTTATGTAAATTGGTGCACAATTCAATGTGTCAAAATGATAAGGTCAGTGATTCATTTATCCAAACTTTTATTTAAACTAATCATTAATCAATTATTTTTCATTTACACAGTTCCCATTTCCTTCTATTGTTTTTAAAATATGGGATGGCATCGCACTTACTAAATTGTCCAGAACGTTGGAAAGGATTGCAGATTGCCACTTTTAATTCATCTGTTGTCCGGTACTGTTTGATGTCTGCATAAACATTACGCACAAGGAGTCCCCACAAATTTTCCATGGGTTTTAAGTCGGGGGAACATGCTGGTCAATCAAGTACTTTAATATTGTGCTCCTCAAAACATTGTCTGGTCGACTTGCTGACATAAAACTGTAAACTATGCATTCGAGTGGAAGGAAAGTAGAGTTCCAGGGTACCATGTGAGGTGAAGCCAGCCCAAACCATCAGACTGCCACAGCCGAAATTCCGTTTGGAAAAAAACAAGGGCTCCTTCCCTAAATCTCGCCAATAGCAAATAAAACCATCTGGTCCATCCAGGATAAATTAGTTCTCATCAGAAAAAATTAACTACAAACCCAAAAATGTATGCAATATCTTAACTTTTTTTCCGCATACTCCTTACACTTAATCTCATGCTTCTTAGACAGACAGGGAATTTTTATAAATTTTGCTCGAATAAGGTTTGGGTGGGCGTTAATAGCTCTTTGAATTGTGCTTTTTGAAGCTTGTAATTTCAATTCCCCTTTTATTGTTACCGCACTTTTCATAGAATTCGAGGCCTGTCGTAAAATTAGCCGAGTTTCACGGGCAGTCAGGACTTTTGGACGACCCGTGCCTTTTATTTTTCCATAATTTTCTCTGTTTTTGAGAAAAATTCGCACAACACACAAAGATCGTCCCAGTTTTTTCGCCACTCCACGCATACTCAAGCCCTGCTCATGAAGTGCCACAATTTGTCCTTGTTCATAAGGTGACAAATTTTTCCCGCGACCCATACCGCGCAGATATTATTTAAGTTATAAATTAGTACCCAAAAAATAACAATAAATAATGGATACCTTCTGATTAGAATAATTGCTTATTAATCACTGACCTTATCATTTTGACGCATTGAAATTTTCACTTATTCACATAAATTTAAATAAACATAATATAACGCTACATCTCTAAGAGCAAAACTGGCTTATTATTCACTTATTTGAACGTAGGATTTTTTTAATAAGGTGACCATACATACCACTTTATAGTTTGGATGAATTGAGCAAATATTAAAGAGACCTTATAATTTAGAAGCACACTTTTATATCTAAGTACATAATAATACGGGTTATCCCATATAACCAG
The DNA here is from genome assembly GCA_023159175.1 of Wohlfahrtia magnifica. Classification (NCBI taxonomy): domain Eukaryota; kingdom Metazoa; phylum Arthropoda; class Insecta; order Diptera; family Sarcophagidae; genus Wohlfahrtia; species Wohlfahrtia magnifica. The sequence goes on along the minus strand of JAKWBJ010000486.1, from coordinate 11,052,249 downwards.
AATTGGCTGAGCTTACTCAAATTTTGGAAAATACAAAATGATGACTATTTTTAACCAAAATCAGTACGGCTGCTGATAACGATTAATTGTTAAGCGAACTGTCATATTACGAAAATTTTGTGACATTTATGATGAGCAAATAATCATGAATAGGTTGAAACCTAAACAACGTTAAAATTTATTCAGTCATTAAAATTGTGTTCAGCGATGAGGCTTAATTTTTGCTTACAGGGTTTGTTATAAACAAAATTGCCGCAAATGGAGTGAACGAATCCACAACAGACTCTATAGTATTCACCTAAATGCACATTTTCGTTACCATGCCATGATCAATGATTTTTTGTCTCTAGACATGTTTAACATTGATCCGGACAAGAAGTGAGTACAACAGGATAGCGCTACGTGCAATACGGTGATAAAAACCATTGAAATATTATATATTAAAATAAAAATGTGTTTGTCTGTTTGATTGTTTGTTTGTGCCTTACGGACAGCTAAACGGTTGAACCGATTTTCTTCAGATCTTAACAGTATCTCTCTATATGTCTTGAAGGAATTATATATTTTATATATAAATTATAAAAATTGCAACTAGGCGTTGTCATGCTTATACAAACTGTGTATTTATTGACTATATATTGAAAAGGGTAATAGAAAAATTCTCTTAATTTGACCCAAATAGATTCATTGTCAAGGCAAATCATTGGGAAAAAAGTTGGCGAAGTTCCTCAAATACGAATTAAATAATGATTTATTATATCTTGCGAACGATTAAAGCTATAGTTTCAGTATTAGGTCCGAAAAAGTTCGCACTCAATTTAAATCATCAGGCGGAAATGTACAAGTGGGCGTAATACCTCCCATATAAAGAAAATAACAATTATATCTTGACAACCGCAATAGTAAAACTTTCTAAGTTAGGTTCAAACAACGTCGTGAGCAATGCACACAATAGGTTGGTACTCATTTTTCAACTTTGTAGATATTTCAAGCCTAACTCTCCATAAAAATATTCGTTATAGTTAGAAAAATGGTATGAAAAATATTACCACGATTTGGAGAGGTTAAAACGTGGCGCATGATGTTGAAATTTGGCTTGAAATCTAAAAAAAAAAAATTATAATTATTTAAATTATATTTTAAAATTTGTATAATTATTAAGATTATATTTTTTCACATACATAATTTGCATGTATGTATAAATCAATGTTGTGCAAAATTAAATATGCATTTGTGTTAATGAGAATATAATAAATGCACTGTAATAAATTTTCAATGGGTTGAAAGTATTACTAAGTTCTCTAAGAACTCATTTTAAATTCAAAATATAAAAAATTAAATGTTTTGTGTAAAATTGAAAATGCATTGGGAATTACCAAATGGATTAATAATCATTGCACATTATTAATAATTTTATTCAGTACATTTAGTGGAAAATAAAAAAAAAAAATCCACAAACAGCACTTGCATGTTAATTCTTCGCTGTTTCAGTGACAACTAAAAGCAAATTCCTTCCAGTGCTTTTGAAAAAAAGTACAGACAAAGAGAGGACTACAACTAATAGCATAAGAATAGGTGTGAGTTGAGCGTAAACAATTGCTCTATGAAATGAACTACATTGGTGTAAATGTATATACGTACATAAATAACTTAAAATAAATATAAAAGAGAAATGTTTTTTTATTAGTTTGTATCGGGTGATTTTTTAAGAGCTTTCATATTTGATTTAAAAAAAACATATACAATTAAGAAAAATGTATGAAATCTTTTAGAATAGAGAATCGTAGAAAAATAGAAACGCACAATTACGGCGGCCAGCTGACCGACCCTAAAAATCAAAAAAACTGTTCTCATAGTGTGTTGTTTGTGGCACTGTCTTGTTGAAACCACACGTCAGCCAAGTTCAGCTGTAATCATTGTATGGTAGTGGTCGCCATTCACAGTAACGTTCCTGCCATCGTCGGCTTTGAAAAAATAGGGACCAACGATGCCACCGGCCCATAACCCACACCAAACAATGTATTTTTGGGATGAATTAGTAGTTCTTGCAATGCTTTTGGTTGCTCTTCACAGCAAATATGGATGTTTTGCTTGTTCACATATCCATTCAACCATATAAAACGTAAACGACGCACTTTCTTAATCGAGCATGAATTTTGATTAAAAAAATTAAGCAATCTGCAAGCGTTCTTCGTTTGTAAGTCGGTTCATGGTTAAATGATAATTCAAGCTGAATATGATTGACAGTAACATGTTACACGAAAAGAGCTGAGTTTCCAAACAAAATTTTCATTATTTATTGTTCTTCTTCTTCGTTCTTGGATAAAACCAAAATAAAACCTTCTAATAGCTTAACTGCTCGTTCTGCAGAATCATTAACAACTTTCATTTCCCAAGTTTCGGATATTTGTTAAAAAAATCCGTTGGAATACCAAGCCTTTCAAAGAAAGTGATGAGATTTTTGCTATGAAATATATTCTATATTCATGATAAGATATTGGTTTATAGCATGAAAAGATACGACAAATTTTTTTAACTCGTATTTGGTACGATTGTCCAGAGATTGCACCGTAAACTTTTGCGACTCATATGATACCTTCGGATCAAAGAAGGTTATCGCTGTTGTTTCTGGAGTTAAATACAACGAATGATTACTTAATTTGCTTAGTCATGCACGACTTAGCTTGTTATCAATACTCTTATAATCATACTAACCTTTAAGAAATTTAAATCCTTCACATGAGCTTCTGCTTCAACCCTGCTGCTTGTATGCTTTTTTTACGTACACCTTCAAAACAAATATACAAATATATCGAACACTGTATAATTTAAGTTGTGTAATTTGAAATTAATTTCAAAATAAATATAACTGAACTTTTTTAGCTGCCTTAGGGCAGGTATCAATTATTAGTTCACATATAAGGAACCATATATTTTTAATTGAAGTTTTAATCCATTTTGTTGACAACAATTTTTTTATCGTTATAAATTTGTTTGAATCAAATTAGATTAACTTTGTTCTTTTTGAAAACTTTTTTGTACAAGAAAACAGTCAAAGGGAAAAAATAATTATGTAGTTCAGTTTGCTATTATTACAACAATTTATTGATGAGTACTTTATTTACAAGGTATTTATCTAAACGGAAAATTCGCCAATCAAACATGATTTGGTACGATCTGCAACTAAAAACTTAATGGAGGCCTCACTGCACGCTTGACCGTTCATATTTAGTAAAAATTTGCGTATATGCATATTATCCATTTGCCATAAATAAAATATTGTGTATGAAATAAAAGGAATAATATGGAGAATTTTTTAGATGGAGAAATAATTGACTCCTTGGATGCGATGAGTTCTGATAAAGAAATATCTGATTATAGACGCGATAGTGAATTTGAACAACCAAGTCACGTAGTTGATGTCATTCGTGCTAAAAATGCAGCACTGGTTTTAAATGATAATGCTACGAAAAAATAAAACTTCTAGAATTTCAGCTATGGAATACAGCGTAATTAACAATTCATATTTGCAAAAATCTTCTTTATTTTAGCACATGATGGTGTTTACAACTGTTCAGATAGTCTATTGTGCTTTTATTTTAATTTTACTGAGAAATTTTTCCTATCTTTTCTTATATAACATCTATAAAATAAAATTATTTTGTTTTTGTTACCGCAAACGGTCAAAGGTCGCTTTTGTTTTTCTTCTCTATTTTATCAAATAACACAATTCTAAACAACAAAGAGACATAGAACATATTATTCTTACACAGATAATTACTCGAAAAAAAAATCCCATGTTGTGCGGATAAAATATAACCTTTTGACCATTAGAGGGTTAAGGCAATAAATATCTTTCGACATTTACCGAACGCGAAGAAATATTTTAGGTTTTTTATGGTAAATAAAGAAACCATATCACCAAGAAAACTATACTCAATTGAATCACGTGGTTGTTTTACTTCGACACTTTGAGATACAAATTTAATGATCTCAGACACATTACCAATTATATCGCTCACTTTTTGATTTTCAATTCCAGTCATAAATTAATTTTGCCAATTTTACTCTAAGCGTCTCTAAATCTGCTTAGTAATGGAACAATAGACCCTGATGATTTTTACATTTTTTAATCGAAAACACTTCTTTAGATTATTTCATAGATGTAATGACATGGTAATTGTAAAAAGTCCTTTCCGAAACTTGCGACCTTTAAGAAAAATTAGAGTATTCAAAAAAGGGTAAAAATGCTTTAATTAAAATTCTTTAATTTTAAAATAGGTGTATTAATGCTTCCAAACTATTATCAAGATATAAGTATGTAAATATAAACTTTTTACTTCCTGCCGCAATATTTTAAATCGAATTCCACATAAGTTTTATAATCACAATGCTTGTAACAAATCATGGCAATTACCGTAAATTTAATGAAATATCTATATCACTAGTGTGTTTTAAAGCAAATAAAAAAATCTTGTTTTGATTATTTCACCTACAGGGGTCTCCTCGAGAGGCGAAGCAACACGTCTTTCCCTTATCCAATGCCCATAGCTTTTTACTAAACGTATTTTTACACTAAATCACATATTTTAAGGGAAGTAACGGTCCCAACTTGAAAAAAAATTTATTCCATACAACTAAAGACCACCCTAATGCACATCATAAGACAGTAACTTGGCGATATTGAATAAGTGGGCGTGACACCTTATATTCATACTTAGTACTGGATTTTGTGTATGAATATGTATATATAGAATATATAAAACGACAACTATTATAGCTTCGTTATCTATTCACATCAGACAAAAATAAGAATTGCAGAAATCACACTAGATAAAAACTGTCTATATACGAGTTTTATATTTAAAAATGAATGTGTGCTTGTTTGTGGACAGTATACAGCTAAAAATCAGAACATACAGTGTATTTCTGGAAAAAATAAATGATTGGATTTTGATCAGAAGGGGACAAAATAAGGAAAAAGTGTAAAAAAGTTTACTAAGATAGCATTTAACATATAAATTAATATGGTGGTAGCGAAGCACGCCGGGTTTCAGCTAGTATCAAATTAAATTAAATTAAATGTTGGCGACAATTTTTTTTATTGATTTCGAGATAGGGAAATGAAAATGAAAAATTCCTGCGATTTGACACTACTGGATTATTTTCTGTGTGGCTACGTAAGGTTACAGGTTTATGCTGATAAATCAGTAAGAATTGCTCGAAAGTACTTTCAAATTCTAGTACCATCAACACTTTGGCATTTATTGAAAAATAATCTTCAGATGTAAGTAATCCAATTATGCTTCAAATACCTTTTTGAAAAGACAAAAACTGCTTAAGTTATTCGGTTCCTATACTGTTTGATTATAAAAAATATACAATCTCTTATGGTTATGTTTACGTTTTACTTTATTTGATTCGATTTATTCTGCAAATTTAATTGTAAATTTAAAAATTTGTATTTTTACACAACATAATTTTTTCCTTATTAAAGTAATATTGTGTTTGCATTGAATAGTAAAAGCTAAACCCACCTTAGTATGAAATTACCATAAATCAACTTAAGCGTATTATATGGGGAGATTTGTTAAGTGGGCTTTTTCAAAAATAAAAATAATCATTATCATATGTCTTAAAATTATTTTTTAAATAAATATATTTAAATTTTTTAAATAAATAAATAAAATAAATTATTTTTTAAATATAAATTATTTTTTATTTGTTATTTATTAAAAAATTTTCTTAAGTCAGATCAGGTCAGGGTCATTCAGTTGACAGGTGTTGTCTTAATCTTTTCAACAAGCTTTTTTTTCCAAAATATGTTTTAAAGTTTTAAATGAGAAAAAGTTATTATTGCTAAAGAGCAAGAAAAAAAAAACTTTCTCAAAAAATTTTTCATTTTTATGCAAATTTAATCTGTTATCGAATCGAACATAGATCTTGTAAAAAAAAGATCAAAAAGTTAAGGTATTTCTTGCACCATCTAAAAAATACATGAGTGGACATCACAATGAATTCTCATGCCCAGAGTATCGAGACACAATATTTACATTACATATTGAAACAAATGACTCGACACCATTATCACCACCAGGTCTATGTATGTGGCAAAAAATATTATCAGGTTTAGCGCACATTAAAATGAACTCTGACGCACACCAGAGATTTTTGCCAGGTAGCTCATAAGAGCGTCATACATATACCCCCTAATAACAAATATTGCTGTTATCTGCGAAAGGTAAATACGTATTTAGGGTTGCAAGTGAGCAGAAGAAAGTCATAAGGATATATTTGAAATAAAGTCAGAGATACAACAAAATCTTTCGATACCAGGGTTGGCAACCGTAACGAATTCACCCACGCGATCTTGCTTTTACTCTGGAAACGGAAGCTACCGTGTGTTTCGGCCGTGATCAACCGGGGCTTGGTTCTTTTTCCTGAGTGTAGCGAACAAAGAATACGTACATAAAAATAAAAATTATTTAGTAAGGATAGCAATTAAAAATTAAAATAAATAAGGTAATATTCAGCTATTAGCTTATAAGTTATTAGCTTATAAGTGCTTTAAAGACTAAAAAAACCGGTTTTTCACCCGTAACTCGTGATTTTTGAGCTGCTTTGAGAGTTCCAAAAACAGATCCTGGTTCTACTGACAGCGCACATCTAAAAAATAGTATCATTTCGCAGTATTTCAACTTCGTTCGTTTTTGTCGCACTGTTTTATTTATACATATAAGAAGTACATACCTATACTACTGAAATTATCGCTCTGAAGTCAATGTAATTCTATATTACAATAAATACTACTAAAAATATAACTTATATTTACAATATTTATAGGCAAGAAATAATAAATAAACTATGACATACTTAAGTAAAGTTTAAAAATCTGAACAAAGAACGTTAGCCTCAATAAATTTAAAGCCTTTATGAAGGTTAAGAATATAACTTTTAAATGGGCAAACGACATTTTTTTTAGAACTGAAAATTAACGACATTAAATAATTAAAACTGTGAGCGGAATACTTGTAGATGCATGATACATTAATTGCATATCATAATTTGCCAACAGTTATGAACAGTAATACACAAGCCATGCTTTTGTTTTGTTAAAAATTAAACAATATTCGCTGCCAGTTTTATACCGATATTATATAAAAAACTTATGATTATTTATTTACTTTTAAATTAAACGCAATTAGCTCCAACAACCAATGTTTCTACAGTTAAAGTCAGCTATTGAAATAAATTAAAAAAAGTTGTTTCCCTTGTTATTTTTATTCCTTTTTTCTCTTCAATGTTTAACCTACTCTACTATGAACTAAGTATTAATAGTTCATATTTATTAAATTATACGGACTAATATATTCTGCTTATTAATGCTATTTTTATTAGTCGCTTTGTTTTGGTAAACTAATCACATCCCGCATGATGCTTCTCATCTGCCTTAACAGCGTTGCAGAATTTGTTCATTTGACCACAAAATCACGAAAAGCTATCAGCGCACATTTTTCATACAATACACGAAAAATTCAAATTAATTATAGGCAGTTGCCAACGTTAGCCTTGTAAGGATTATGAGATGTAAAGGTGACTATTTGAACGTTGCCAATGGGTAAATCAACGAAGAAAATTTCCGAATTTGATGTTAAGAACAGCCAGAGGTAGTTCAAAAGGTGTCAATGTACTCTGAAAAATATACTGTTTGATGCGGTTTGTTATATATCCGTACTTCTTAAAAACGATGAGAATTGGAAAGTTGGTGTTATTGAAGTAAAGTGTCGAGCAATGTTTACCGACTTTTTTTTATAAAAAAGGCAAGAATACGTTGCAGGCTACTAAAAAGTTTACGGAGACGATGCTGTAATTAGAAAAATAGATGATAAATGGTTAGTTTCGTTTTCGGTTTGATAGTTTTTATGATTGGTCAACCAAACATTAAAAAGTCGATCAAACCATGTAATAAATTGAGAAAGGCCGGAACATAAGCGGAGTCAACTAAGCATATATGTAAGTGCTAGTGAACTAGACATTCATCACCAAACAGTTTTCAACCATTAAAAAAAAAAAAATGGATACAAAAAGAATCTCGAGAAGTGGGTACCACATGAATTAACAATGAAAAATTTAATGCGCCGAGTTTCCATTTGCCATTAATTTGATGAATGATTCGCGGCGAAATGGATCACGTACTACAATAATGTGTAAAACAGATCATGGGCCAAAAAAAAATGAAGACGGTGGCAAAACCATGATAGACAGTGAAATGATAATGCTCTGTGTTTGGTGGGATTAAAAGAAAATGGTGTAATATGAGCTTCTACAACTCGTTTAGATCATAGATTCTGATCACTACTGTCAGCAGTGAACAATATTGAAGAAAGCAATTCAGTTAAAATGATCATAATTGATCAATAGAAAAAGTGTTGTGTTCCATCATGACAACGCCATACCCGACAGAAATGAAAGGAGCTTTACTATGAATTTTTGATATGTTCACCATAGTGTGCGGCGCTTGCTCCTTCAGACTATCATTTGTTTCGATCTTAATTATGTCAATTTGAATTTAGTAGAGGCGGGTCATAATTTAGACCACGTAGACAGAATACTTAAAAATGTTTCTGAACTGAATGTATCTGATAAATATGATTGTTTTATAGATTCATGTTCTAAAATTGGACGCATATGCGGGATGTAAAGAGCCTTTGCAGTATACGGATCCATAAAATCATTCGACCATTGCTTTATATAGCTAAATGCAACTTATTAATATAGCAAATAATATATGAAATGTAAGTCAGTTTTTGGTCAAGTTAAGCAATCGGAAAATAATGCACAGAAATTAGAGTTGTGCTCGAAAATCTTATTAATTTGCATTTTCCCACATTAAGATGTTTCAAGTTGGTGTTGCACTATTCGTAGAAAGAACTCAGTTTATTTGAAAACGTTGTTAAGGATCTTTACATCATACACAAATACGCTCAAGTGTTATTAAGGCAATATTACAGATGTTTACAATACCTTATTATGAAGTGCTATTATTTTAACTGATTCTGTTCGAAGTCAATATTCGCTTAAACACATACAATTATAGGCTTTGTTCTGTTGTATATAGAACCAGATGTTATTGCATGTTTATTATTATTGTTGCCTTGTGTGTGTTTATGGGTTAACATGTAATGCCATGTGATATTTTTAATTGCGTATTTACATTTATTTTTACGATTATTTAGCTTGTTTTCATTATATTTTCTATTGATAACTTTTTATACGCTGACAGTGTGTCACACATAAATACTACATTTTATTTTAGCACATTTTTAATTTTCTTTTAAATTTTTTGTCGATAGAGCCCACCTTTTTTTCACTCAATTTTTTCTATGCATATTTACATAATGATTTTTCATTTCCTATCGTTTACTGGGAAACAAATTTTTTCTTAGTTTTTTGTTTTTGCTCTACAAAAACTGGTCACTTTTACTCATTCACTATACTGACACACCCTCACTTGCATTTCATGAAATAACAATAATATTTATATTTCTATATTAAACTTGCATGGATTTGTTATTGTTTTTCTTGAGCAATTAATCTATGCTTGCAATATTTATTAGAAATATATTTTTATTAAAAAAAAATGTCTTATTTTTTCTTTTGTGCTTTTAATTTCACGGAAAAATTTTCAACTGTTTTTTTTAATTTCTTTTGTCTTTTCTTTCCTATTTCGATTTTACAACTTCTCTTCTAACGAGCAATTCAAAGGAGAAGAAAAAAACCTAATGACCCAACACAACCGTTAAAAAAAAAATATTATCAACACATTCTTATATATTGTTCCTTTAAGTTGTTGTTATTATGTTTGCAGCTGTTGTTGCTGATGTAATTGTACACGCACCGAAATTCAATTGTTGCCTTTGTAGAATTTGTAAAACAGCTCTTAACGGTTACAATGCTCATTACTCTCTCTCTGCAAAACTCACACATGAGCACACGAAGAGAAACTTCTATTGTGTAAACAATAGCATCAGCAAAACTACTTTGTTGTAGAATCAAATATATACAAAGAGAAAAGTGCTCTTTCAACACAAAGAGAAAAAAGTATTAAAAGAGTATTAAAGAAAACTAACATTAAAAGAGACTTTAAGTTTTCCAAATTTTACTCGTTGATGAAGAAAGTAAATATCTGTAGATATACAAAACATTTCATGCCTTTTAAATTCAAAAACTTCAGTCAGGAGAATATTAAACTACCATTGGCTTAATTATAACTTAATTAAAAACAAATTTGCGCGATTGTAAAAACCCGTTGCAATATAATACTTTGGATTATTTTTAATAACCTCTCTTGCATTCTGACGTTCATTTAAATAGCGTGTAATGTAATTTTTATTCAAATTTAGCTGTTGCGTAGAATTTTTTTTTTTTTTAATTATATATTTGCTTTTACTTAAGAAAATTACTTCTGCTTTGTATAAGAAAAGTCCTATGGGCGTGTACTTTACTAATAATTGAAACATGTATTAAGTATACTTCTAGGTGGGCAGTATTTGGAGGTTAATCAAAAGTAAAATATATGAAATCTCATAATGGTTACTTAAGTATGACAGATACGTTCCATAACGGACCTAAACCTTAAATTAAAATTTATTTAAAATAGCTAAAGCCCGGCGTGCTTAGCCAGGCATAACATAATTTTTATCTTAACTATTATCTCAGCTATAATTTTTTACCATTTTCCCCTATTTAGTCCCCTTCCATTCCAAATCCCAATATATGGGATAGCCTGTAGGTTTTACCTTTTAGCAGTAAATAGTTTGCAAGTAAACACACATTCATTTTTATAATGATCTAGCTAAACCCCGGCTTGCTTCGCTACCCACCACCTTAATTATTATCTTACTTACTTTTTTTACCCTATTTCCCCATTTTTCCCCTTCCGTTTCTAAGCCATACATTTATAATAGACTTAAATTCTTCCCGAAAAACGCTCAGTTTTTTTTAGCTGTATTTAGTCTTCAAGCAAACACATATTCATTTTTGTATAGTACATGTATATAAATAAATAAGTTCTAACAGGTCTGTTTTGCGGAATACCCGCTTATTCAATCTTTATCGCTTTTTGGCTGGTGTGGATAGATAACGGAGCTTTATCTGATGCTGTGCATAACGTTGTGTAAACGAATTTTAAATCTTCCACTATTTCAAATTTATGTTTACCATGCATGTCTGATGGCACTTCTGCTTGTACAATTTTCGCCACTTTTTGACTGATGACTTGTTTTGACTATGAAGTCATTAAGGCCAATTTCAGAAACTTATACTACAACCGTTCTCAATATATACACAAAAAATTGTTTAGTTTGTATGGGAAGTACCATGCTCACTTTACAAATTTCGACTACTTTTTGACTAATGATGTGTATTGACTTTATACTCATTCGAAAAATCATCAGTGTAAAATTTATCTGTAATTTTTTGCGTATATTTAAAACATGGGTGCGCAAAAAGAGCAAAATATTTTATTTGATACATACACTGAAGTTAAAATGCTGTAAAAAAATAATTATTCATACATGCATAAATTTTTGTAGCTTGATATTAACACTTCTCGGTGTAGGCAATTAAAATCTCTTAAAATTAAAACAAAACATAAAAACATACGCTACACCCATTCTTCGGTGACGGTTAAGAAGCTACTGAAGAAATATTTTTGTTGTAATTATGGCTGCTGTTTGGAATAATGTAAACAAAGCGTATGCATTTTTTATAAGCTATTCTTTAGCATTGTTAATTTATTACAATTTTTTAAGCTTTTTATAGAATAATAAAACATAAAGAATTTTCCAGGAATTATAAAACTAATATCATATGTAATAAAGGTTACCTATACAGTTGATTTTGATATATTTCAGGAATATTTTTGGTACGATTTTTATTTTTTTTTTTCTTTTAGCAACCTTGATTATAATATTTACGAAGAGAATAAATAAATAACCGAAAAACTTCGTAATCTGAACAATATGAACGAGCACTACTGATTTAAAAGGATGGTGATTGCTATTTAACTATACAAAAATTTTATTTTTATATTAATTTTTCTCTAATATTTGTTCGCGTCTTTCTACACTGAAAAAAATATTTTTTCAATGAACATGTGCATATAAATATAAATTCCGAATTTAATTAATCTTGGCAATCAATCTGAATTCCTTTCTCTGAAAATTTAAATAAACTAAGAAACCGCAATTGCAAAAATGTTTGGAGAGTTTTTAGTACAACTAGCATTAGTTTGCATATCGCACACTAAATCATAAAAAGACACTCAAAATTTTGAAATGTTCAAAGACGCAATACACTGTTTGCACTGTGGCGCGGGATTGTACTACTTTTAGAATCAATTAAACCGTTGAGATTAGGTATAAGATATTAGTATCATTGGAAAGATTGTGGTCATAATATTATGAATCAATCATAAAAACTATCTGATTCAATGAAACAAATAAAGTTAAAGATAAAATAAAATATAATGTTAAACATTTTATGGAATGTTAAACATTTTTGTAGTTATTCGCTATCACTTTTGTTTCAACGGTATCCTCTCATTGCTTACGATGAAATCTACCTTATAAAGTGATGAAAGAAAGAGACATTCTGCTTCCTTAGTTACAAACATTCGTTTGCTTTGCCTAGTGAATTTTTAGACCTGGATTTCGAATTATCTATCAACTGTGAATCATAAAATTATGTAGCGTTGGAGACATGTAATACTACGGATAATATTTTCGCAGATTTCTGCTAATTTTATAGCAAATGATATGAATTTTTTTATATTAGTTCGGTTTTTGCTAGGTATTTTAATTATATAAGTTTAATTATATACATTTTTTGAAAAACCTACATTAATTCTTATTATTATTCTTAAAACTTTGTACTGCCTAAAAAGTCCTCTGTCAGTATTTCCACCATTGTTTTTACATTAATTCAAGTAATATGACGTCAAAATTTTATTTTTCAAAACATGGATCATTTTCCCTCAAGTGTACGCAAGCGTATTTTTATATGTGCCATTTAATGCAAAGTGTGTAGTTTTCCGCTATAATAATTTCGTTCTGCACAACGCTGCCTACCAGAACACTTTTTTTATGAATTTCAGACATGATTTATGAATAATTTTGTTTTGTTTTGTTTTATACAAGCAGATAACATGGTGTGACAGATAAACACCTGAGAGGTGATGCTATTTTTCTGAGAGGCGCTACGAATACAACAAGAATCTTTGCTTGAGTTTTTTTAAAAAACCTCCAAAATCTTGAGATACGGATAAAAACCAGATTATCGTACATTCATAAACTTACAAGCTTATAACTTATTCGAATATTATCCAATATTAATAAAAAGAAGAAAAAGGGACCTTTTAATTGGTATATATTTAACTTAAGCAGCCTTGAGGAATATCTGTGTATTTCTCAAGCAATTGAGAGAAGAATATTAAAAATTAATTAGTTTAAAAAGAGTTTAGACTACATATAAAATAGACTTTAAAATAAATTATAACACTTTTACCAATAATGACTATATCTAAGCCTCTATTTATTACTTTATTTTTTTTAAGTCTAAAGTAAATATTTTTTTTAACAGAGATGGTTTCGTTGTAAATCTATTAGGTATCATATGTCAGTGTAATTTGACTTTACAAGATTAAAACGACAAACGATTACATAAATAAGAAATCAAACATATTGACCTTATTTTAATCTTACTTATTCAAGTCTTGACAAAATTGTTGGTCAATACTTTCCTTAAACATTGTCAGCATTATCTTAATTTTTGTTTTGTAATATAGTTGTTGAAAAACTAAGACTTTAATACACTCAACTAAATATCTCGTTGAGAGTGTCAATACTTACTAGAGTATAAAATGGCATTTAAAATTTTTCATAATCTTTAAATGAGATCGAAGATTTTTATTAAAAAAAAAAAAAATAATTAAAAATAAAAATATATATCGAAATTTTTTCATTTTTTCTTTCCAAATAGTAAATGAAATAAGGAAAGATGAACAAGTAGAGAAAGTACTAGTTTAACATTTTATTAAACTGAATAAAATGCATTTTTTTAACTTTCACTTCTTATTTTTTCTTTTTTCAAGAAAATAATTTTTTTCTCCTCAACGCGCTTTTTAATGTACACAGATATCTTTCCATAACTCTTTCTTTCTCCCTTCTCTGTTTATTAGGGTTTTTTTGGTGTGGTTATATTAAAAGTCTTATAAAACTGTTCCTTTTCTACACTATTTCGGGCTAATTTATATTTAAACTTTCAAGGTTCTTTAGTCATTTTGCAATAGTGAGTTACTTTTATACTCTACCAATGCACTACTGAAAGAGGTACTAAAATGGTCGCTTTTTCAAATATTTGCCTAACCAGAGAACCTAATTTGAAATTAAGAAATAGAAATACGCAATATATACACTAAGGATTTTAGTATATGTGAGTATTCGAGATGCTGTTTGATCAAACTTTCTTAATATCCTTTAATGACAATGATTATTGAATGCCTCGATAGTCGTCGCAGTTCGTGGTATTATATTCCATGACTTACATTCATATAGGAAAGCTGATTTCACTTGAAAATGTTGGTTTCAATCCATGTTGTGATGACAGTCGATTTCCATTCAGAAATTGCTTGGTTTCTGAGATCCGAAACATTACATCGTCGCAATAGCTCTAAGTCTTTCTTAGAATGTTGCGAAAGTAGAACACTAACCTCTTCCAATTCCATATTACGTATTCAGAATATTGCAAGTTTTGCTTATTAATATTGTTAACTGCCTTAACTCTAAAACACTAAACAAAATTTTATTGGTTTAAATTCATTTATAGACTTTTAATAAAAATAGAAATGAAGATTGAATAGTTGTTTACTTACTTTAGTGATTAATTGTACATATTTAATTAACACGCAACTTTAAAATGTATTATTTAAATTTCTTAAAATATAATCAGTTTTGTTTCTGTTTATCGTCATGTATTGCATTCCGTTTTAAATGAAATGTATACAATGAGAGAAAAATTACATTTTAAAATCAAAGTAGATCGTTGTTGAATTTAAAATTCTACAAACAGAATTTTTTTAACTTTAGTTCAACAGTGAACAGCAACAGAGAATGTAAGACCATATAAAATTAACGTATTTAAAGAAAACGTATTCAAAATAAAAATGTTTTGTTAATTGGAAAATGTTTAACATTGAATTAAACCTAAAAATATTCGATTTTTGAATTAGTTTATTATCAAAGATGACAATCGCAGGTTGAAAATGTTTCAATATCGATTTTAAAATGCAAAACATTAATTCTAAGGCGTACGTTCTTAGAATAAAAAAGTATCTTTTTGATACAATATGAAAATATTTTTTAAATTATATTGGAAGTTGTTAAGAATATTTAAGTGCTTAAATTAAAAACTCTTTGTTGAATATAGATTATTTGTCTTTGATTTAAATTTTGGTAACTTCAATTTAATGTTAACCTCCACCTTACATTTGAACATTTTTGAATAAGATACACAAACCAAAAGTCAAAATAAATAAAACTGAAAGCCGTCAAATAAGAGTTCTTTATTTTTGTAAAAAAAATTTAATTAATTTTGGTGATACTTAAATTTCAATAAGTCCAAAAAAAAAATTCTTTTTATTAAAAGATTTTATTTTATTACAATACTACCATTGCCGGTATTACAAGGTAAGTAAATACATGTGAATACATTTTTACTACACATACAGTATTTGGCAGAGGTATGTAATATGCTCAACTGTCCTTAGTTCAGCTTCTATTTACACATTCTACAGAAGTCCAGAATACTAAGTTCCCATAGGAAGCTGTCTATAAGAGACATTGTTCCGATATTACAAATTTCACACTCCTAAGTGTTCTCCCATCCAAAACCTAAAAAATTTAACTCTCGATTCATTCAACTTGAATCATAAGCCTTAGATATTTTGCAGTCACTTCTATCACTCTCTGAGCTTTCAGATTTCACCAAGACCACCCATTCTCTCGAGGTTCTAAAGATATATAATCTCTTTAGTGATCTTATCAATTATTCCAAAGGTAAAGACCTGTTCTTCGAAAGCGTTCTAGGTGTTGTGACCCAATACCCAGTACTCTGACTCAGAATAGTTCATAAGAGCAGTTCTGCAGACACTAATCAATCTAAATCTCACCGTTCTACCGTCTGGCTCCCACCATTGGGTTGACTTATTAGCAAGGTTGGCTAAAACCCGAGTTTTTTTTTTAAAACACAACCCACCAGGTTTATTATGGTTTTTGATGTTTTTTTTTTTTTTTTTTTTTTTTTTGGGTTTATAAATGCTTCGAAATTTCGATCAAGTCAAAAATATTGTTTGCTTGTTTATACAATCACGTTATTTTAGTATATATGATACAATTTTGAAATCTTGGTTGGATCAAGGCGTCATTGTGTACTATGAGCTGCTAAAGCTAGGTGATCGGAGCGGACTGCAATTACTTCGTTTTAATAATGCCTTATGAGAAAAATGGCCGGAATATAAAGACAGACATGAATAAGTTAATCTTTTGCATGATAACACCTGACCTGATACCGAAAACTGCCGTATTTTCCTAACAGTGCTCCGTCGACTGTTGCGACGAATACAATATACTCACACTTCTTTATACAGGCTTTCTTTACATGGCATTTTTCTATAACGATCTGTTTGAATTATGAAACACATTCCCTTTAAGTACACTTTAGCTCGTTCTACAGTTAAAAAAACGTGGATTGTTCGTCTTTTTAAATAAGTTTAAGGGAAGAAAATGCAACACATATTCATCTCGCCTAAAGACATTTCGATTTACGGCATACATTTTCAGAAACTTTCTAGCACGTATAAGGATATATGAGTTTATCTTTTAACATGACACCGAATCATTTCCTTTGAAGAAATAAATAATCAGCTTCAAAGTTGAAGCGCCTTAAAAGACGAGAAGTTTTTCTGAGACGGGATTTGGAAATTGATTCAGAAGTGGAGAAAAGATGTAAGCAGTGATTTGACAAAGTTATTATTTCATTATATGTTCGAGGTCAAAAACGGAACAAATAAATTTGTAGTCTCAATCCGTAATTTGCGCCTATGAAAACCTTTAAATAAAAAACCCACCCTGGTTTCTTTTTAATATATTACCTAATTAAACCCACCGGGGTTTTATTACCAGTGGGTTGCCAACCCTGCGTATTGGCCAGTGTATGGAAAATCTGCAGTAGTTAAGCATTCTGTATGAAAGCCTAATATCCAAATATAATGGAGTCCATTTTAGACCCTTTGTAAATCTAGGATTTTTTCCTGCTTAACCATCAAACATTATATTTGATCCTATCCACCTGTCGACCACTGACCACTCCGTCAGAATACTCGAGCCTTCATATACTGACAACACTAGACCTGATTCACTAAGCCTAACCAAACATCTTGCCGCTCCCTAAAAGATTTATTAGAAGAAGCTGCACCTTTAAAGTAAATATGTGCTATGTTGATTTGAATATTTTCAGATTTTTATTTTAAAATATTTCCATTTTGAAACAAATGTTGCTTGTTTTTGAATTAAACATTTCATTTTTTGATTTTGTATTGGTCAATGTAAAAACAAATACTAGCAGTTTAGAATTAAAGTTGTTTCCACATTGATTTTGAGTAAAAGTTGTTTGTACTTTGAAGGTTGTTGAAATTACGATTTTCCAATACGGCCCGCTTTCAAAATTGTAAATTGTTGATTTAAGGTTCTTTTTGTTAAATTCCTGTTGTTTTTTGTCTAGGTATACTGATTTTATAAGTTTATGTACTAAATTCTCTGATTTAAAATCTGGAAGTTAGGGTAAGTAACCACCTGATGTTAAAGATAAAAATTGTTGATTTAGGCTTATATTAATTTTAAGGTATTCTATCTAACTACTGTATCTAACTAGAAGAAACATTGGAGTCACAAGACGAAAGCGTCTCCGACCAGGAACGCATTGGCCATCGCAATACGCGGACATCTATTAATAATCCAACATTACACATGGTAGGAGATCACAACAACATACAATCATGTCGCAGAAGAAACACTGGGTGTAGTGCAGATACATAGAAAAACATGGATATAAGACGGTACTTGAAACTTGATCCCTCAAACGAGGGAACTTAAATTGCAGCTAAACAACAACAATGTTACGAGGCAGCAATACTATCACCTAGCTAAACAGGTTAATAAAGCTGCACGAGAAGACAAAAGGAAGTACTTAGAAGGTCTAACAAGAGCAGCAGATAAAGCCGCTGGATAAACTATCGCAGTTACTGATCGCAGTGGTAAAATTGTATCGAATAGTGAAGCACAGATGCAAAGATGGAGGGAATATTTCGAGGAAATTAGCAACGTAATGAACACAGATGAAGACATCGAAATGTACCATAATAGCCCTACGCAAAATATATTGAATATAGCATATAGCCCTCACAGTTTGAATGAAATAAAAGAGGAAATAACAGAACTGAAGAATAATAAAGCTACAGACGAAAATGGCTTACAAGTGAAAATCTTCCGGCAGACATTACAACTGCAGCTGAATTACTACGGCCTCATATGAGACCAGTATTGGAGTAAGAGAGGCTGCCATCAACTGTGAAGAAACGCATCATTGTGAGACTACCTAAAAGTAGTGACTTGAAAGATTGCAATAACTGGAGAGGAATTACTTTACTTTACACCATAATACAGGGAAGGCTTTAGAGCAAACCACATATTGTGTGACGAACAGGCATGATTCCGGCCAAATAAAAGCTGCGTAGACCAGGCCAACACCCCACGCATCATAATAGAACAGTCTCTAGAATGGCGTACACCTTTAATACCTACTGCTCGTCGACTTTAAGAAAGGCTATGATATTACCAAACGGACTGCCATATCGAAAGCATTGAGAAGAAAGGAGTACCCCAGAAAATAATACGAATAATAAGAGCAATGTGCGAGAACTCAGAACTCTCGTTTCTTCATACTAACGCTGGAGTAAAGCAAGGATAGCCACTCTCACCATCGTGCTCTATGAGATCATTAGCGAAGTCTGTTAACAAATAGAGGTATAGCATGGAGTCTCTCACGACAATTCGAGGATCTGGGTTTTGGAGACGATATTTGTCTACTCTCATACAAGATCTCTAACATGCAGTTAAAATTAGATGACCTAGGAAGACTGTCTCGGAATGTTGGTCTTGAGATAAATAACAAGAAAACCACAGCTATAAGAATAGCACAGAAGATATCATCGACAGGGCCTTGTGCCTTGGAAGCACAAAGGCAACAAACGGCGGCTATGTCTGCACTTTAACAACAGGCTCAACAAAGCAAGGTAGGTTACAGACAGTATGGAGAAGCTCATACATAGCCAGGCAAACCAAGCTCAGAATATTCAACTCATGTGTCATTTCGGTTGCACGGCAGTGAACCCTGTCTTGTGTCTAACACCATCACGCAAATTCCACAGGTATTTACCAACAAGTGCCACAGAATCATAAACAAGATATTCTGGTCTAACACCTTAAGCAACATAGATCTATGGAATTTAAGTGTAAGTACTTTGTGGAAGCCCCATGCTACCAAGAGGAATAAAACGGAAAAAAAACTAACTTGTACCAAATCTGTCTTATATTGACCATAGCTATTGTACAAATTAATGTTACAAGTGTACATAATGCATCATTCTGTAGTCTTTTTTTAATTACAAGTTATTATGGTGAAGTTTTTATTATGTTGCTACTGTTATCCTTGCATTGTACAAGATAAAACATATAATAGTTTATGTTTGTTGTTTAAGTATGATTTATAGTTAATAAAGCTCGACTAAACTTTACATTTAACAAAAAGTTGCAATGTTTCTCTTTCAATAAATGGTTTCTGGAATTGTAACATGAGGCAGTTATAGTGAAATGGAGTTTAGTAAATAGACAGAGTTGACCGTAGCCAAGATTTTGTTTAATTTTACATTTTCTAAGCAAACACACACCGATTATTTATAGCGGTGTCAGATATTAAAGAGACCAGTAAATTCTGTTTTTTTATTTATATTTTTCTTTTGTTCAAAAAAAACTGCAAAGTTCTATTGAAAAAGCATAATAATATATTTTTATTCGTTATTTTTGTTTTTAACATTTTCTTAACTGATTTTTTTTTCAATTTGCTGAATTCATATTTCGAAGACATTGAAAAAAAACAAATTTGTGAACAAAATAGGAACATAAACAACAAAAACAAATTTAACACATAAAAATTACAACAAAACATCTGAAATAAATTTAAAAAAATATGTAAATACTTTTCAACAAACCAGCATATGTTTCCTAAAAGAATTTGTGTACATAGATTGTAAGTATTATAACCCAGCAAACCAAAAAAAAAAAATTGCTTGAAATGCGGCGATTTACTAGTTTGATATTAGACACCAATATTAAGCTTATTTTAAAGTAAGATTAATTTTGAGTAAATGATTAAAAAAAATAATAATAAATAGGAATTGAAAAGTATGCTTATTGCAAATATTGTTAATTGTAAATATTTATATATTTTTTAATACTTTACAAATTTTTAATATTTAAAAAATAATGGCCGTCATTCACAACTTAAATTATATTTCTGGCTGTAGAGTCGACTATAAATGTACAACCTGCTGAACCCTTTTCTAAATAATTAAAAAAAATAATAAAATGAAAATTTGTTAAAAAGTTTTCGATTAGAAGAGATTTTGCCATTATTGATTACTATGAAAGGGATTTCGATGAAAGGAAGAATAAAATATACGAATTTAAGAGGGTTTAATCTTTCTAACCTCAATGTTGGTGAATTTTTTTCGCGTTATAGTAGAAACTCTTTTTCGTTTTTATCATAGAAATGTATTAAGTACTGCTTTCCACACATCAAGGGGAATTCATATTATCCCCGTTTCTATAGAATACAGCTTTTAGTGTTGTCGTTTGCAATGATACGACAGTCAACAGAGGCATAAAATGGGAACTTAGCCAAGACTTGGGACTATGGAATTTGGCGATGATATTTAGAATACATCCTGCGCTACATGTTGGCTAAATCAAATCTCTGGAAAGAAAAGTTGTAAAGACGGAACTAAGGCTCCGTATTGAAAATTTTAAGATAATGCTGCCTTAGCAAGTAAATCTTTCGAAATATTATGACCTATGAGGACTAACTGCTATTTTGAAATGGACTAAGATAAAGATATTCAATTACTGCGGTATGTCAGTTATTTTAATAAAAATCAGGAATTACCAATTCAGGAAAATCATTTATTAAAGAGGTACTAGCAGTCAGATAAACCTATGGGTCAAATAAGCACTGCTAGTCATTCTAGTGTTAAAAAATTAAATTAAAAAAACACCTCTTCAGAGTTTCCACTTTCAGATATTTGATAAAGCGTTACATATTAGCATTAAGCAAATTGTAGTTGACACCTTTTTAAAGTTTACTTTGCTTTCGACTACAATATGAATATAAAAAGGATAGTAAAAGGTTTTAAGTTAAAGAGTTACTATAGCAAGAGGTGAGTTTATTGTGAGACTATGAATATGGGCCAGTGTATTTTAAAATTAAACTATCAGAATTTGATTTATATTCTACAGTTATGAATATGTTATTCCAAAAACAATCCTCGTATGAGTAATAAAAAATAGACTTGAGAAAAATGTCCCCATTTTGTTAAGAACAATATGTTCTTCAACTTGTTTTCCAGGTTAACTTCAAATCATCCCCAATTTGAAGTTTGGCCAGTTTATTCGCTGGGATTATACACTAGTGCACATATATTTTCTTAGTCTTGACTGCTGGTGCATTGTAAAACGTGCTCATAAACAACATGCAGAGACTTTTTTGTTTATCATTTTTTCTCTCTTACTTTGTTAAAGGAGATAAGGTATATGTGTGTGAATTCTATCTTACTATCACATAAGTACACTCTGTTGCATAATTTTAATCGACCTCATTTGTTTACTGAGAATAAGTATAACAAAATAACAATTAATTGTATTTATTCCCCTAAGCATTAATAAAAAAATTACAAAAACTACATAACCATGTATATTATAACAAAAAATTTACTGTAGTGTTACAAAAAAAACATGGTTTGTAGAAGTTTATAAAATAATTAATAAGTAAGTACGTACGTATGAGTGATAGTTTTGCTTCACTAATAAGATATTACTCATACGTACGTACTTGAGTAGTAATGTCATTCAATGGTTCTCCTGTCAAAAATGAGTTATGCTCATAAAACGACTGTTTCAAAACAAAAAGTTTTAGCTGCGAAGGTAATTTTATTGTGGAGTTTAGTTTTTTTAGTTTATCAGATAAACTAAACCGTTTTTGAGTTACGCAAATATCTGTTGTGCAACCTCTCACATTTTCGTAATAAGCATATATCTCAAAAACAAAGAGTAGATAATCTCTAAAAAAAAACGATTAGTCTCATTGGATTCAGCGTACTTAAACTAGGTTTACCCGCTGGCTGCCTTGCTTGTCGGAAAATTTTTCAAATCCGAGCACAGTGTATATACCAACTAAAACTCAATGTGCTTAGTTTCTTTTTTTTTCATTTTGGTCCAAGTCCACACATTACAAACTGCCTATAGTTCTTTCCAGAATTATACTGCCAAATTACAAGATATTTGGTCTCGTTTTTTAGCTGTATGGTACACAGAATTTAATGATATACATACAAGCACATATACAAAATTTCATATTTAGTGGGAATTAGTCATTATAAAAAAGGTCTAATTTGTACAAGTTGTGCGGTATTTCCTTAAGAAATATGAATCTTTCGATCATTTCTCGACAATATCAAGCCTTTTTTTCTACGCGTATAAATCAACTTCTTCAAATTTATTTTTCTGTCATTATTATTATTTTCTATCTCATAACCCTTTATTAAATTGGCTTCTTTTTAGTTGTTTTTAAATGCTGTTTTTAAAAATGTATGAACAAAAGTCTAAGCTTAACGCGTATTATGGCCACGCTCGTCTGAGTACAATAAATGCGTAAAATAAAACAATTGCTTTCAGTTCAAAGAAATTTTCCAAGACTCGTTAAGAACGCCAACGACAACTTAAGATAAAAGAATGAAAACCAAAAGCCAAAAACAATAGCGAGTGTGCAAATGTGTGTCAATTAATTTCTATGCTTAGTATGTCTATTAAACAACAACAACAACCACAACTACAATGGTCATAAAATATTCATGTGAATAGAGTATAAAAGTGTAATAAATTTAGTCAACTACTAAACTTAACCGAACTAACATGAAAATTTGTTGTAGCAGATGTGGATGCTACGGGGTCTAGCCTTTAAAATTATAGATAAAGTTTTGAAACCTATCTAGAGATTTGCTACAAATCCTTCTAATAGAAACCGTAGCAAAATTTCTATTCTGTTATATAATAATTTATTGTCTGTAGCTTTTTGCTTGGTTTTGTATCCGTATGTTGAATGTTGAATTAAAACTTCAAAGGACCGATAAAAATAGTGTAAGATATATATAATAATGAAAAATAAATATATTATATATATATAATAAATAATAAAGGGTCCGCCAAATAATTTTTATTTTTTTTTTAAAGCTATAAAAAAAATAGGGCGCAAAACATCGAGTGTAGCGCCGTCCTGTTGAAACCAAATGTTGCTAATATCCTCCTCTTCAATTCTTGTGAACAAAAATTCGTTCAACATGGCCCGATAACGATCGCCATTGACTGTAACGGCCGCGCCTTGCTCATTTTCAGTTTCAATTAAGTATCATGTCGATGGTAACACCCAGGTATTTCACCACCTCTTACAATCCAATTTCGGTTTCCTTCAATGAAATAGATTCTTAGCTCAAATTCAATCTTCTAGTAAAAGGAACAAGGACGGGCAACTGCTCTGCATCACACCAAGCAGATATCAGGTTAAAGGATTCGTTACTAAGTCCGACAAGACAACATCGATGACAGAAAGGTCATCCGGATATCTAATAGCGTCATAGCCCCACTAATGTAGTCTGGAGAGAAGATCGTACACGACTAAGGAACAAAGCCATAGAGAGAAATTTTCCACTTTTCCAGATTGCGCCTTGTACCTGCCAGCCAAGGCGGCCACATGGCCAAAATTATATTTCAAATTCTCTTTCTAGCAAATCTGGTTACATTGATATAATTATTGTTACGTTATTACTTTTTAAAAACGTGTATTTATGAGTTCGTAGATTGTAGTTGAATTAAAATAAATTTTGTGTTTGGTTTTAATTAAAAATCCTTTATTCATCACAGTTATGTGCACTACTGCTTGTAATCCTTTTGCAGACAATAACAATATTTATTTTTAATTAATCTGTCTGTTTACAACTTTGTAAACAACAAAAATTACTCGACAGATCTTTCTTCCAAAAGATCTGCAAACCCAATCAGGTAGATTCCATTTCTTTCTTTTTAGCTTTTTTGTAACCATGTATATGTAAACATCTACCTCTTTCTGCTCTTAGTATTTGTTGTTGCTTGTTTATTGTCTGTTACTTGTTTTGTTTGCTGCTTAATTATTGTTGTTGCCGTGTTATTTTATTTTTTTTATTTTTGCTAGTGTTTGTTGTTGTAGATTTGTTTATTTGAAGACAGCACGTATAGTTGTTCCTGCAGCTTTTGTTTATTTATTTTAGCGAAGTTTTAAGCGCAGGTTCCCGATCTTATTTTCGTAACAGTATATATTTCTTTGACTTATTATGATTGAAACTTGTATAAGTGTAACACCCTATGGAAGGTGTCTTCCCGTTCCAATTTATTTTTCCTTGAAATTTGTGATATTTTTAAACTGAATAAACAATTTTTTAATTTAATAATGTTTCGCTACTAAAATTAATTTTAAAATTGTTGGGTCAAATAATCAGTATGTTATTTTTCCCGTATTTCTAGTGTTAATTGAATCTCACGTACAAATTAAAAACTGTATCTGTGTATAGTTAATCTCTGTAAGGATGATACTTAATGGCTAGAAACTAAATTAAATTTATAAGTGTTTTGCAGTGAATAATTTTTAGTAAAATTTTTTGGATTTTTATTTTACTATTACCGACAGTAACTCCCTCTCTCTATTGTATAATTAATATTAAACTAATTGTCTGCACGTGTGAGAAGAAGTATTAGTAGTTTAGTATATGATTTACACAACTACTTACCGTCTTATCTTTACATATAATTAAGGTGTGTGTTATTTTGGGTCATGCTGGGAACATTTAAAAGGTGTTAAATACTTCGATAGATTGTTGATCGTTATAATAAAATGAGCATTTATTTACTTCCTTTAGTCTTCAATAAACATTAGTGTGCAAAATAAGGACAAAACATAAGGACAAAATTTATGTGCCTTATAAGAGATGGTAAAATGTACGTGTTAAAGGGCAATACGATATAAAAAATATATATGTCATATATGTCGTTTCTATTCATGCATGAAAAATCGTTATGGTAAAATGACTTTCTCAAAGAGAAGCACATTAGTTTCTAACATATAGTTGTTTATATGAAGAAGAAAATATACCGTTAAATTTTTGTAAAGGTTATTATTAACTTGATTATTTGAGAGACTGACTTATGCCACTTTCAAAATGAGCGGCTCATGTATGTATGTATAAAATTGTATTTTAGAAAAATTTACATAAAAGTTGTTGATACAATTTTATGTGTTTTCCTTTCCGAAGTGGTATATAATGATAAAGTTCATTATATAAGCATTACTTCTGTCTACCGATACTAACATCATGGTTGGATATATAAAATGTTAGTAGTGAACAAGGCTGCTAAAATAGAAGTAAATATTGAAAAAACAAACCTCTAAAAATATTATAATGGATAATCAGAAAATGGAACTTGTGAACAACTATTGCTTGCTTGTTTGTATGATAGATATAACAAATGTTATTGAGGATGTAATGATCACAATCATCTTATGTAGTGTAAAGCACAACAAACTGAAAAATAAAACTACATTTTCTTGAGAATGAAGTAAATTATATTTGATTGCCCTTATAGCCTTTTACTCCTCATATTCGAAAATTATATTTATTAATAAAATATAGAGTATAAAACACAAGAACAAAATTTTTCATATTATTACTACCATTACCCTTTAAATATCAACATGTATATGTAAATAAAGGTACATAAACAAGACATATTCAAGTGTCCACAGATGTTTCTGTGTTTTTCCTATAAACATGTTGCTAAGCACACACTACCACACAATGTTTATGCGACCACTTGGTGGTGTAAACATGTTCAAAAACCGGGAAACATATATAACAGTAATGCACAAAAATATAGAAATTAGTGCAATAATTTAATAAACTTGCCAATAAACCAATTAAAAAAACATCTGTATTTTTCTGATAAATCGAATTTATTAAAGGGTAAAAAGGAAAAAGTGCACATAAAGAAACAGTTCACCACAACCTTAAGCCTTGAACTGCGTAAAACAAAAGCAACATTTGGTAGACTTTGTCATATATGGCGTAATTGGCGCTTCAGACCAAGTTACGCGTTTTTATTATGTAAAAGCTTTGCTGCCTTACGGGACTGAGTCATTACATACTACAAATATGAATATTCAGAAACTTCGGACACAAAAAAGTTCCAGAGAATAATATGCCATGTTATTTGGCTGAGCACTGGTCGTAAACTTTATAAACACCGACCCTAAACCATATAAAAAAAGACAAAATAGAAACAAACGTTTGGAACACTCACAGCGGCAGAAGACGATGTAGGCTAGTGAACACGTGTTACCGAACAGTGGTCTGCAAAGTTGAATGACTGGACATAAAATGTTAAAAAATGTTAAAATGTTAAATGTTAAAAAATATATGTAATGTTAAAAAATATATATATCTCTACGTATGTTGGCGATTATTTACAAGAGACGTGGGTTTTTTAGAAAACTTTTTGATTAAGGTAGTAAGTGCACGCTGCCGACTTGACTTCCACATTGTATATTAGTATGACAAACCACCAAGCGTATTAGGTTCCAGAAAATCTCGATTGATAATTGCGACGAATGGTCTCTTAATAGTGAGTTATTTACTTGTGCGCGGTCTTGCACAAGTCAGCGGATCATTTATAACAGCTGAACGATAGAGGAACTGCAACAATGAATTCAAAAATATAATAGCGTTTACCATTATATTTCCCAAAAATTTATAAATAATGCCCACCCCCACTTTTTGCACCATACAGCAATTCTATAGTTAGCCAAAGCATTGTAATGTAGATACACTCCACCCATATGCTGGTTTGTGTGATGTGAAGAGGGTGTCAAAGTATATCGTATAACTGGAACAGTATCAGCTGGATATAAACTGTGAACAGTGTCAGCTCCGAATTCATTATATTTGCCACAAAGTATTAGATCGTAAAGGTGGATGTCCGGTTAATTACGTCAGACACTATGCCTTAAATGTAAAACAAATAGGCTTTCCGTTAATAAACATTTTACAAGAATGTCTGTCGAAATATAGAACGTTAGTTGCATAAGTCTACTAACGGTCTCACTTAAGGGCATTTGTCTGTTGGATCATAATTGTTTTATTATTAGATAAATATTTGCACTGCTTTATCAATTTGGCACAATTTTCTCATTTCTTGGAAAAGCATTAGAAGCAATAACAACGCCTAAGATGGGTTCCTTGAGCAGCATAGTTTCAATTCTGGTGAAATATGGTAGCTTGTAGGAAGATCGATTACTCGCCTTTCTTCAAAAATTGGTTTTCGAATAAATCTAAAATTTGCAATTTTTCAAATAACCCGTTTCCGGTTAAAAAATAATCAAATAACCGGTTAACCGTTTTTTTATAAAAATAAAATTCTCCTTAATTTTTGTTGCATTAGCAAATAAAGTTTTTTTAAATTTTGGTACCATTCGTAGTGTATAGAAAGTAATATGCCGGCACAACCTTCGGCTTTATTATGGCTTTAAACATTTCTTGCTCGAAAACCCAACGTCCTAATATTTCATCCAGTGATTAATTTTTTACAGCGTAGTTTCATTTCCAGTCGTTTTTATTTTGATGGTTAGGGTCTCAAGGTCTCTCGCAGACTATCCGATGCTTACTGGCCCATCTGGAACGATATCATGCCGAAGAGATATGGGCTTGAAGTCATGCGGGCATACGAGGAAATTAAATTGATGACGAGCGCGCTACTATAGGGTCCTATTTGTCTCTCGTACAGGGGTTCGTGCATGCCACTCTATGTGCGTCGTCGGTTTCGTTGGATAAATTGGCATTGAGCAGGTACAAGTGGACCAGTATCACAACATGTGAAATATCAAGAATGATTTGGCCTTCTCTTTCCCTGGAAAAAAAGGGCTTTTATTAGGCCTGGAAGGGGGTTGATCGGCCTTTTTCGGGCATAATTACCGGAATCGAATCAGAAGGAATCGGTACAACACCTTCTCTGCGACTATCCTGCTCTATGATAGCTTAGACTTACGCATTTGGGTTCATGCCGCTTCCAAGATCTGGACTGTCTTAGGGATGTGTCACTTTCGAAATTGATTAACTTTGTCAAGGGTACCGGTTGGTTGGATCTTTTGTCCTGCTTTTTGGCCCTTTAATGTATCTCTCCTTGTGAATGGGCCATGGTGAACTCGTGATGTGCGACCCATTAAACTTACCCTAACCTAACATTCCTTTCCAACGGTTTCCAAATATTTTCACATCTCAGAGGACATCAATAGAAACATTAATGCATGCCCCACGTATTTAATAGTGTATGCCATTGTGGCATGATAGGTAAGACACCCGTCTACTAACCAAGAAGTCCTCGGTTCAATTCCAGGCCACAGCATTTAGAGTTTTACATCATGCGGCTCAAGAATAAACGTTACATTGAACTGAAGGGCATATACCATATATGTGTTAGTTATAATATAAAAAGTTCATCATCAAAAAAGGGATGAAATAGTTTAATTTTCACCTAGCATTTCCACAGCACCACGAACGCTGCCTTATTTACAATATTTTAATTAATGGCGTTCCATCAATTACTGATAATTTTATTTATTTATGAAAACTTGTCAAATTCTCTGCACATTTCTGCCCATTGGTAAGTAAAATTGTTACAAGGATAGGCAAACCATTGCAAAATGGGTTTTATACATTATAGAAAAAACAAAAATTATTGTTTAGAAATAGCTGACTGTTGGCCAATTTTGTTTTTTATATAATTTTTTTACTTATCTAAGATATCTATCTTTGAAGGTTTGCGAAAATGTTTGGCACAAAAATAAAGAAATTAATAAATCCTGCAAACTATTTTCGTAAAAGACACAAAACTACAGCGTAATTAAATGAAATGTTCACTTTTCCATATATTACTGGGCTTAGAGCTGCTTAAAGTACTGGTAAGTGAAATTACTGGGCAAAAATATATGAAAAAACTGTACACTTTAGATATATTAATGTCCTAAAATTTGTGTAATTTTTATTGTTTGAATGTTATTTAAAGCACATTCCATTGATTGGATAAAAATTTGTGTAAAAAATATATAAAAATAAAAATTTTTATGAACGCAATAAACAAAAATTGAAAAAAAAACAATAAAAATGTAATAACAGTAGCAAATATTTATATCTTTGGTTTTATTAAGGAGTTGGTTAATAGAAGATAATAAAAATAGCAAACTCATATAGTCAATAAATATTATCAGTCTAAATTTGAACCAGGGGTTATTTCGAATCTGGCAATACTTATGTAATTCTATTCTATCACAGAATTCAGTATATTATCTCCACTAAACGAAATGAATCGATTTACGCTTGAGCAACGTTGGGATTTGTTGGAAATTTATTTCCAAAATAAAGACAATTGGTCGGAAATTGCAAAAAAATAAAAAAAAAAATAAAAATAAATCAACTTTTCGGACGAAGCTCATTTTCATCTTGGTGGGTACATTAATAAGCTAAGTTGCCGTGTTTGGGGCTCAGAAAACCCAAACATGGTCTTACAGCAGCCAATGCGGGCTTGTGGAGTGGAGGTCTCATTGGCCAATATTTCATTGAAAATGAGGACGGCGCAACTATTACGGTTTCACCATGATAACTGATATTTTTGTGTCCCGTTTTATTTCAACACGATGGTGCAACTTGCCACACATCTCATATCAGAATCGATTTATTGCGCTAAACGTTTGATGGTCGTTGAATTAGCCCAAATGGTGATATCAGTTGACCGCCAAGAAGCTGTGGTTTGACATCGTTGGGCTATTTTCTGTGGGGCGTCGTTAAACGCAATTTTTATGCCGGCAAACTAGAGATTCCATTGCCGAGATACGACCCCATACACTCGAAAGTGTTCGTGAAAATTGGTCCTATAGAACGTGGTACTGTGTGGCCGACGCGGATGGCCTTGGATAGCCATATGAATTAAATAATATTTCATTTCTAATCGGAACAATTTTACTTCATATACATTCATTGTATATTTTTAAATGTAAACTTTTAAATGGCTCACTCTGTGTATGTAAAATCGTTAAATATTTTAGCGTGTGTATGTATTTTTTATTTCCTTACTTACAGGCTTCCTTGGAGGCCTTCTCAAAGCCATATCTTCATTAGGATTTCCCTTTGTTAAAATAAGTCAATAGCGACATTTAAATAACAAATATTGCAGGAAATATGATGGCAATAATTTAAATCATGAAGTAAACATTTAGTAATATAAAGTCAGAAAATGTTACCTACATATATATGATTCTTAGCAAAAACGTAGTTGATAGAGAATTGAGTCACGTTAAAATCCTTAACTTCTTAATTTTCAAAATTTTTCGATGACCATTAACGCTCATTTAAGCCATAAAGTCGTAAATGAAGTCGTAAATGAAATTATCTGTTTTTATTTAATACGCTTCAGCTTTTTTTTAAACAATAGTATGTTCTTTATTGAAAAAATAAAGTTTGCACTTACCCACAATTCGTCTTTGCATCATGCGAGCACTTATTTAATATAATTTTCTATAATTAAATTTTATTTTCACTCAAGATAAATTCAACTCTCTGTTGCTTAACAACAAAATGTTAAATTTACAAAATACTATACTTTATAGAAGAAAATTCATCATTTGAATAAAAGGGAAAGTAAGACAAAAAAAAGTTAGAAATCATCTTAGCCTCAAACTCAAATACCATTAATGTAATTATAATAAAATGAATTTTGACACCTACTCGTGCTTAATGATGCATAGGACCGATGTGAGTGAGCAGCAATAAAACACATATTCATTTTTATTACTCTAGACTATGAACAAAAGGACAAATAGTGTAGGTTGAGAAGCAGTGTTGAGATGTACTCAAATTTACCTCAGCATTTTTGTTTCAGTTTGTTCATGATTTAAATGCTTTTAATTTAGTCTTTTTTTCGTTTTTCTATTTTTCTTTAAATGCTAATAAAAATATGGTATATTGTAATATAATTTGCTACATTTGATTTAAGGTGTTTCTGCTCCATAAAATACAAATTAAATTTTAAGTCTTCCATTTATTTATTTTTTAATAAGTATTCAAACTCCCTATCATATATTATACTTTTTTATAGCAGCAAACATTATTTTAGATTATTAAGTGAAAAATTTTAAGTAATTCAGTTTAATATATTAAATAAAGAAATCGCACCTCATAAGCTGCGCGCAAGAAACCAATACAAACAAAGAAAGTGCTAACTGGCACCAAGGTTGACAAAAATCCGGGTTAAAAAAAAAAACACATAACCCACCGGGTTTTTTGATGTTTTTTTTTTTTTTTGGTTTTTCCAAATTTCGTTCATTGCGGCAATATTTTTTTTTTTGTACAAATACATTATGTTAGTATTGTAATGAAAATTTGCATTCTAAGTGGGATCAAAGTGGCATTTTGTACTGTGTGCTGCTAAAGCTCGGTGATTGGAGCAGACTGCAATTACTTCGCTTGATTCATGCGTTATGAGAAAAACGGCCGGAATATAAAGGCAAATAGATAGAGAGACAACGCTTGGTCTTACGTCGCAAAAGTTTCCAAACAATTATTAGAAACGATCAAATGCTGCACCAGCTGTATTCACCAACCATTGCTTCTTCTGACTATTGGATGTTTCGACGGATACCATTTTTGTCACACATTACGATCTAAGTAATTTTGACTCCGTATTTGAAATTCAGGTCGATTTGGTTTTTTGTTCTACAAATTCCGAACGATTTTGTTCAAAAATAAAATTTTAAGTAAACTTTTCGAAAAATATTAATAAAATGTATTATATTTGTAACAATTTTTTCTCATATGAGTATATTTTCCATGAGAAGTAGACTTTAAAAATGTTTTGCTTGTAAATAAAAATATAAAATTTAAAATTAAAATTTTAAAGTTGATTTCATTCCAAAGAAAATTTTTGTTTTACGTTTTCTGTAGAAGCTAATTATGGAATTAGTTCCACTTTCGATCGGAAAGGAATTCTGTGATATGCCTGATAAAATCAGCTTCAGAGTGGATCGGCATAAAAAACGAGAAATTTTTCTGAGACGGGATTCAGATATTGGCTCAAATATGGGCATAAAATGTAAGCAGTTATTTGATAAATGAAGTTATTCATTATTTTTTTTTAGTTAAAAACAAAATAAAAACCGAATTAGTATGTACTCCCAATACGTAAGTTTTAATTATTTTTATTGCAAATGAACCACGAAAACATATAAATAGAAAAACCCACCCGGGTTTTTTTTAAATATGAATAACCAAGGCAGGGTTTTATTGGGTTACTCAGGGTCAAGGAACATCCATCGTAGTACATTAAGGAAAAAGACAAAATCCCTCTACATGCAGTAATTATGTAAGTTTAGATAAGTAAGAAACAATGTGAAAATAAAAGTGTTTTTGTTTTTAAGAAAATACTGAATATTAATTAAAGCAACTAACTAAGAAGATATTTCAAAAAGAAAAGAGAAACAAAAATTGATTTTAATAAGCAGTAAAATGAACATGTTTCAATAAGTTAATAGTTGCAAAACAAAAGTAATAAATAAATAAAATAAATAAAAATTTAATTTAATAAACAAAAAAATACATAAATTAAAATTGCCAGAGAAAACTAACAATAATAAACTAAATAAATAAAAATAAGGATACAATAGCTGGGAGTAAATTTTCTAAATATATCAATGCTTGAAAAATAAAAATAAATTTTAAAATAAACAAAAAAATAAAAATAATTTTTAAATAAAATAAATAATTTTTTAAACAACTTTGTCATTAATAAAAAAAAACATTAGATTTATCAGTATTTAAGTAAAAGTTGTGCCTTCCTTTAATTTAAATAAAATGGCCTCATAGCAATGTTTGCCGGTCTAGGATAAGTTTAAGTGTCAAATAGGAGTGAAAGAAAAAATTAAATTAAAATATTAAAATAAATAATTTTTTTTTTAACGTTTAAATAAGTGTAAACTTATAAGCTACCAACTTATGAGGTAAGATAGTTTTACGTTTTTACCTTTTTAAAAACGTGTTTTTATGAGTTCGTAGATTGTAGTTAAAATAAAATAAATATTGTGTTTGGATTTAATAAAAAAATCTTTTATTCAACACAGTTTTGTGTACCACTGCTTGTAATTTTTTACAAGCAATAACAATTTTTATTCTTAATTACTCTGTATGCTTACAATCTTGTAAACAACAACAATTACTTGACAGATCTTTCTTCCTAAATAACTTCCAACCTGATCGTTGCTTTAACTTAGTTTCGATCACAACCTTTTCAATCAGAGGTTATCCACACTTAACGTTATTTACTAAATAGCTCCAACTAAACTGGTTTTTTACTTCACGATTCACTTCACGAGTTTGCTCCTTACAAACTCTCTTCACACAAACTGCACTCGCTGAGTTTACTTTACTTAAACTGGTCGTTGTGCATTGATGTGCTTTTTATATGGCTGAGTAAACAAAACACCGAAAGCTGTCGAACCTCTCGATATTTCAGATAGATTTTATTTCTTTCTTTTAATTTCTTTTTAGTTCTTTTGTAGTCATGCGTATGTAAACATCTACCTCTTTCAGCTTTTAGTATTTGTGGTTGCTTGTTTATTGTCTGTTACTTGTTTTCTTTTCTGTTAGTTTGTTGCTGCTGTTGCTGTGTTATTTTTATTTACTTTATCTCTGTTAATAATACTTGTTGTTGTCGATTCTGGCTATTTGTACACATCATGTATAGTTGTTCTTGCAGCTTTAGTTTATTTATTTTAGCGAAGTAATAAATGCAGAGGTTCCCAATATTATTTTTGTAACAATAGAATTAAAACCTAATACATTTCTTTTAAGGAAAAATATACTTCAATAGAAATGAAATATTTTTTAAGTAAAATAGTGACATAGAAAATATTAATATCCCTTAGTAGGTATTATATAAGAAAAAAAAAGGCTATTGAAAATAATATACTTAGACCCCAATTCTGAATAACCCAGCCGCAATATTTGTATAATCCAAAGCCTCAGCGGCACACTCAACCTCAAACACGAAATTTTTATTAAGTGCCTCAACGATGTTTGTTATCCCAGCAACAATATTCACATGAGGCTATGTCTCAACGGCAATTTTTCACTACGGCACACATTCAATCCCCTAGACCTACAGCACCTAAATCAATCAATCAGGTCCAAGCTTATTAATTACGTAAATAGGTTATACCAAATTGACAAACTTTTTGGAAAAAGATCTTCTAACCCAAAAGAGGAACTTCCACATAGGTGTCGAAGTAGAATATAATATAAGTCAACAAGAATATCAGAAACAAATAGAAAGCTACGAAGAACAAGAAGGATTGACAGCATTTAATAATTAGATTATCAATACGATGCTTCTAGTAACGATATTGACACTGAGGAACTCACCCAAGACGTTGCTGATATAAATTTTTTAGATTAAAAAACTCGTATTTAACTTAATTTTTATTTGATACCGGATCTACCAAAAGTTATATACAGCCATCGTTGGTAAAAAATTCTATCCCTAATGGAAAAATATTTATCACAAAATCTTTTGGAGCGACTACAAAAGTAACTCACCACACATTTATAAATTTGTTTAACAACAACGCAAAGAGTATTAAAGTATTTATTCTTCCATTACTGGAATCCTTACATGGGATACTAGGATATGATAGTCGAAGGCAATCTATTTTTTACGCGTCAAAAAAAATTTACAAGAAGTAAACTATGCTACAAAAAGTAATGACGTAGAAATACCTATGAAGTGATACCATTTTTGTAATAGGTGCTATCGAGTATAACACTAATCTGATTAAGAAATTTTCGTAATTCCCCAACAATTTTGAGTTACGGGTAAAAAACACGGTTTTCGTACCTTCATGCACTTATAAGTTAATAACTTAGCTATATTAATAACTAAGCTGTATTAAGTAATGTATAGTTTACTTAAGTATACTTTAGAAATCTGTGTATATTTCTTAAGCAAACACTTCTTTATTCAATTCAACCAAATTTTCCAACTCTACTTCATATAAAAATGGTCATATTTTTGGACTCATTTTAAGGTAGTATGCTTAGTTATGAATAAAATGATATTTCATTTTTTTAAGTCGGATGGAAAGTTAGGGAGTTATTGAGTAATTTAGTAAGCCACTACATAAAAAAATCACGCCATTATTAGAAATATTTTCAACAATCACTGTTATCTTTTAAAATATATCTTAGCGTACATTCATACAAGTTGATGCAAATATCAAACTAAACTACTTTTTTTTTTTGTTTTTGTTAAAAATTAAGCTTATTTTTATTTAAACTGAGACGTCACCATGTAAAATTTTCGAATATAGATGATAACAACCAGGACGTTTAAATGAAACGCAATTGCTTCAAAAAATATTTAATGACGATATCTGATATCGTTTTTAAAACAAAAACGCCATAGACCTACATTACAAACAAAAGTTCTTTTGATTCATGAATTTTTTATTGTTTTATTTTAAGTTAAATTGAAGCATAAATATATTAAATCTTATATTTTACCCCTCTTTTATATTTTTATATTTCTAAAAATTTTGCTTCAATTATATCATGTCACTAAATTACATAAGAGTGTATGTTACATATTACGCTGAATTTTGCATAAAATATTGTACATAAATTCACATTTATTTCGAGGCAAAAATCATAAAAAATGTGCACTTACATACAAATGTATGTATATTTGTTTTATAAATGAAATAAAAAAACAGACAAAAATAATAACAAAATGAAATTTCAGGAGAATCAAGTGAACAAATTTTAACAAAATGAATATGAATGAATGAAAATATGTATGTGTGTAATTTGATGTAAAACTTAATATTAACCCTTTGTCTAACGCATGAGTCTAGCCAGACCTTTTGCAATCTTAAATGCTGTTTTAACATATTAAGCACTTCGTTAGAAACTTGAAATTTCAGGTACCCCCCTAAGCTTTAGTTGGCTTTTATAGCAAAAAACAAAAAAATCCTTAAAACGATAAGAAGGAAACTTTTTGAATATTTAATTGCACACGTCACATTCGTAACACATGCAGTCTGGTCAGACCCATACACCGTTTATATTGAAGGAAATGTATTTTATAAATTTTGTGAATTTCTTCTTAACATATTCAAATACATCAGTAGTGGCTGTTAAAGTTTTTCAGTTTGATCACATCATATGTTTAGAGTTTGGTTATTTTATGCAATATATATAAGTAAATACAAAGATATTTGGCAATTTATTTTATTATTTATTGTGTATTCTAAGCAAAATAAATGATAAATTGGTCTCGCTTTTAAATTCGAAACGCTCCAGACGTCCAAATGACAATTTTTACCATCGGATAGTTGAGGTTTTAGCTGATGACTTAGAGCATGAACGAGCTACTGAGGAAGGCGATGAAATTGAACCGTTTTCATATGAAGGTTACGTAGAGTTCAGACAACTTACCCAAATACAGAGCTGCGATGTTCTATTTCCGATCTATTGCACTGACGACGGCAGAATACGAGAACGTCGACTTTGGAAAGACAAAGCTGCACCAATACGTGAAATATTTTGAATTTTTTGAATGAAAATCTTTCAAAAACTATAGTCCACATGACACCATTACAATTGACGAACTGTCGTTTCTTTATCGAGGAAAAACTAAAATTACTCAATATATACCTTCGGAGCCTGCTGATCACGGCATAAAAGTATGGAGGGCTTGTAATGCGAAGACAAAATATCCACTGCACGGAATACTATACAATAGACTACAAGAAGGAAGGGACGTGCTATAAACCAAGGCAAAAATATGATGATTCCACTCTCAAAACCGCACAGTAATAGTGGCCGCACAATTGCTGCAGATAATTTTTTCACAACATTAGATGGTGTTAAACGCCTTACCAAAACTGTACTCGCATTCGTTGGTACTAATCGGTCAAATAAAGCTTACATTACTAAGGAAATAAAAAAGCAACCTTCCCGTCCTATTATCTCGTCATTGTTTGGATTCCATGAAAATTTGATTTCAGTTTTTAGTTACGTGCCCAAAAAGAATAAATGAGTCAATTTGATTTCAACGGTCTATTAGTCTAAGCACTGTGAAAGTGAAGTGATGAAACCTAAAGCGATTTTGTTTTACAACGCAAGCAAATGCGAAGTCGATTGTATGGATCAAATGATTTCGCATTTTATAATAGAGGCTATCTAGCACAAGAATCTGATTTTGGATGCCTTTTGAAAATTGTAAAAACAGATTCTGAAATATTTTTTCGGCATATTTTAGGATATGGAGCATAAATTCATTTTTCAGAATGCTGGAAACAAAATATTTTCACTACACCCTAATGTTGGTATTTTATTCGAAAATTATTTAATATATTTATGTTTTACATATTGAATTTAAAAAAAAATAATGAAAATAATAATTAGTATTGAAAATCTGACTGGGTCTATCTAGACTCATGCGCTACAAATGTTATTATGCAAAACTGTAATATAACATATTGGTAACAACCTTATTAACTAACCCCTATGTGACTAGGTACCTATTGCGTTTTGAAACTTTTTTTTTGAAGAAGTTGGTAAACGTCGTACTTTAGACTTTTTGAGGGCTCCTACTTTTTAATATTTTATTTGTTGCCACAGCTTTAGGAATAAGTAATACAAGTTAGCCGGGTACGTTTATGAATTTCTATGAAAAAATGCAAGTTTCACATATCATTTTTCTGTTTTATTATGAATGTTACGTTATCAAAAGGTAACAAAAATTAATTTATACGCATGAGTTTCAATTGGTGTGGGAGAATTGCTATATTGCATTTTTGGGAATCTAGCTTTACACTCGTTTCAGACTCTTTTCAAGGTGTAATCTCTATTGGATTTCAAGTTCAAGTTTTAGCGACAACTTAGAATTCCTAGCACGCTACTTTTGCTTTCAATAGATAATAAGATAAGATATTTTAAAAATTTTTTACGGCAGTCTGTGAAATTGAAGTACACATTGTGTTTGATATATGTAAGCAATGTGTAACGCAAATGCAACTGCATCTACAGTGATAAAAAATAAGGATATCGGTCACTGGCGTATGCTGCGCTTGCAAGTAAAAAAGATCAAAAAGTTTGCAGAATAAGCCCCGTGTGGCGGTTCCATCGTTCCGATTTCAGTTTTTATTTATTAGGTTGGTATATCTGTTGCTGATATTCCCGTCAAATCTTAGCGTCATAACTTAACATTTGAAAAGGCTACGTAGCCAAGAGTACAAGTATCTCTATGTGTGTTGGCGATTTTTTTCAATTTTGTTGAGTTCGAAAAAGACGTGATTTTCGAGACTTAATCCAATCCCATATTCCTCAAAAGCATCATTACTGGACACTAGACGTGAGTTTATGAGTACGACACGCAATCAAGGCATCAGGCAAATGAGTAGCGTTCACCAAATGAGCCGTGACCAAAAAGGGCACGTCGTTTTCAGTCAAGACAGAAGGCAATGCTCACAGGTTTCTTGGATTACTACGGTGTAGTGCATCATGAAATTTTGCTAGAAAGCCAAGCAGTAAACAAAGAGTATTATTTGGGAGTTATAAGACGTTTGCGTAAAGCAATTCGCCGAAAGAGGCCAGAATTAAGGGCAGATAACTTCTGGATGTTGCACCATATAACTTACCGTCGTACAGTGCCATCATTATTCGAAATTTTTTGACGAAAAATTCAACAAATATCATCGAACAGGCACCGAATTCTCCTGATTTGGCTCCCTGTAAATTCTTTCTTTTTAATTTTTCAATCGAGTTAAAAAAGCATTACGGAGAACGCATTTCAGCAGCCGTTTTTAAAGTTTCAATAAATCGCCAACATCCATAGAGATGGATGTTGTCTTAGGTACGTAGTTTCTGCAAATATCAAGCTATTACGCTAAGATTAAGCGGGAATATATCAACAACAGATGTACCAACTTAACAAAAAAAAAAAAAAAATTGGGACGGTCCCATCGTTCCTTACGGGGGTTATTCCGGACACTTTTTGATCAAGTTAGTATATTCGTGCAATAATTTTCCTTCTGCAACTTCCATTTGTGACACAATCTAACTTATTGTGTAGTCTATTCATGTTATTTTGTAAAGCTGCTTTTTCAGTAGCTCTTACGAGAACTTCCTTGTATCTCTTTATGCAGATTTTTTTACCTGTTTCTTTAGCTGTTGGTATTAATGCATATTGTTGTTGCTTAGCTGATGGCTCTTCTTCTACTTTTCAGTTTGACCTTGTGTTGAGCTTGTGGTCTCTGTCAATGTCAGTGCCTCTTCTATTCCTGCCATTAATAAATGCTGTCCAAAAATTAACGCACGATTTTAATTCTTCGCCATTTGTGCAATAAAGTGTTAGCAATCCTAAAGAAGAAACAATTCGACAGCTGACAGTTTAGGGTTGGTAAAAATGGAGAGTTACGATATAGAAAAACGCGTCGTTTAATGGATAATTGAACCTCAACAAATATATATGCAGATTTTTCGAGCATAATCATCCTAAGCGACGAAGTACATTTTCACTTTGATGGCTTTGTTAAAACCACATGTGGTTATCGAGAAACAAATGCTTACACAACGTATCACTGTTTGGTGTGGATTTTGGGGTGGAGGTATAATTGGACCATATTTTTTTGAAAACAGGGCTGGTCAAGCAGTGACTGCTATTAATGCTTGATATTGCGACAAGATAACACAATTCTCTCTGCTGAAATTGAATGCCATTTATGTGGCCAATATCTGGTTTTAACACTTTTTAACAATTCAATTACTGCATGAGACATTTTCATGCATTTGTACTCTCTCGTTTAGATGATCAAAATTGGTACCCTACATCGTGTGGTTTACCATCATTAGATTTAATTTTAAGGGGTTATTAGAAATCACTGGTCTATGTTTACACGCTCAGAACCACAAATGTAATTAAGGAGAATATACAATGCTGTGGTGAATTTCGACAAGCGAGTGCGCACGTGCATGCAAAGCCATGGAAGTCATCTGCCCGATGTATTACTCTATAACTAACTCTATCTTATGTACTTTATGACTCAATGAAAAATGAACAATCAAAAGACTAAACTCTGTGTTTTCTATTTAATTCAAATCTAGCGTTAATTTTTGGTCACCAATTATACGGATATAAATATGTATATTTTTGTTATTTTTTTCTTTTTTAATTTATTTGTTATTATTTACATACATACTCGTATGTATAAAAAACTGTTAAGGAATACGAAAGCTTATTTTTGTACCAAAACATGCGAAATTTCTTAAATAACTTCCATAAATATTTAGCAAATCTAAAAATATGTCAAAATGTATGTTTATTCAATGCATGGTATTATTTATGTACAAAACTATTTAACTTAGATGTTCAATCACAGATTTTCAAGGAAGTTCTAGCAGTTTATTCAACTTGTGGTATAAACTGTATGTGTCAGATAAAACTACAACACAAGCCAAATGGACCGCTATTATTTATATATTTTTCCATTTGTTCCAATTTTCACAAGCATCGTGGGTTTAATTTGTTCTTAGCATGGTGGTACATACATATGTTTATACATATTCTATGTTATTGCCAGAAATATAACAAAAACTGAAAACAGAAGACGGAATAAATAACTTTGTAAAACAATTTATGTTGCACTGCAAAATCCTCTTAATTTTATATGAATAAATGAGTGTGATGGTTTGCGTGATCATTTGTAGCAAAAGCCTTTCATAAACGCAACCTCAAAAATTTTCAACACAAATATTCCCATTTTAACTTGCACTGAGGAGCAATTCATGTTCTTTGTATAACAATGAAATAATAGATCATTAACGTTTAATATATTAGTAGATTATGTTTCCAAATATAGACTTGCCATAAATTGTCTGATATTAAATTGTACTCGTATGCATTTATTATTACACTGAGCTAAGTTCCATATTTAAAATTAAAGTGCGAAGCTTGAAAAAGTGATTTACTTAACATTTTAAAGTAATTTCTAGCGTAAAAGGCTCCTCTTAAAATTTTTAACAGTTTTAAGTGGATATTATTATATTATATTTGAATGATATATAAATTTGGCTATGATACTGT
The DNA here is from genome assembly GCA_023159175.1 of Wohlfahrtia magnifica. Lineage (NCBI taxonomy): Eukaryota > Metazoa > Arthropoda > Insecta > Diptera > Sarcophagidae > Wohlfahrtia > Wohlfahrtia magnifica. The sequence goes on along the minus strand of JAKWBJ010000486.1, from coordinate 11,010,541 downwards.
ATAAAACTAAATTATGTTCTCAGAACAATTATTGTTCTTTTTAATATTCTGTATATCGTTGGCTTAATATAGAAAGGGCGTATCTCAATCATTTTCCAAATTGCGTCTTATCCATTTTTGGTAGTATACATCCAAATACACATTTTTGAGAAAATTCCGTGATCAATTTTTTTTTAAAAAGCGGTTTTATTGCGTATTATAAAATGGCCATAACTCATTCAATATGTTTTTTTTTTCTAAAGAAAAAACAAATAAAAAAAATATTTATACGGATCATTTATACATATATGTGCACAAAGGATGTTTTAAACCATTTGACCCATTTTTAAAGAATAATTGTTTTCTTTACGAAAATAAGTAGTTCATATTTGTAATAAGTTTTTACTTTTATTATATTTCAAATCTGAACAGAAATATTAGGTTTTTGTAAAAATGTATGGTTAAAGAAATAAGTTATAATTTTTTTTTTACACTTAAGGTCTTCGGGTCAAATTTTCTTTAGAGTAAAAGTCTTGAATTTCTGTTGTTCTTAATAGCACAATTTAGGACAATTCGAAAGTACTAAAATTTAAAAATAAGATTAAGATTCGAGGAGTTTTAGAGAAGTTTGCATCCAATATGCATACATCCACTATATGTTCAAGATATAACTGCTGATGAGCAGCTTTTAATATACAGTTTACCAATCAATATCTATGGTGGTAGTTCAGCCTAATTTTTACGTGCAATTTCTCTGTATTATATTTTTCCTCTAATAATTTTTATCCTAATTGATCTATTGTAAAAAAATATCACACTACGATATATATATATATATATATATATATATATATATATATATATATATATATATATATATATACTATATATATGTAAACTCTTTTAATATACAGTGGCTACAAGCCAAACTCGGACACTATAATAAACTTATTTTGTTAATAAAAACAACATATATATATATATATATATATATATATATATATATATATATATATATATATATATATATATATGGTTTGTTGTATTGTATTGTTTGTTGTCTATGTATATATATAATATAGTATATAAGAGAATAGACAACAAAATTAAAATTCAGTAGTTGTAAGTTGAAATTGACTAGAAACACTTCAAAAATAAATATTTGTTAAAATAAATTACAAAAGCGAAACTCGGATGGCTACATAAATGCCTGAGAATATTACTTATTGTTATAAAATTAGTATTTTGTTTTTTATAACCATTTGGAGTCTCTTAGGAATAGATTCGGCCAATCTAATCAGCTGGTAATTTTTCCCATTCTTCTAATAAAACACTTCTTAGCTCAGATTTGCTGGAAATCGATTGACACTGAACTTTTTTATTGAGATAATCTCACAAATCTTCAATAGGATTTATGTCAGTGCTCTGAGTTGGTGTTTCCATGACGGTGGCACATTATATAGTAGCCAAGATCTTACTTTGTGGGCCTTGTGTTTGGGGTCGTTATCTTGGTAAAAGTACCAACCGTTATCCAGAAAAAGCTTTTCCGCAAATTTTCTTTTAAAATGTTTAAATACAAATTTTATTCATGACAGTGTCAACAAAATGTAAAGATCCTGGACCGAATGCAGAAAATGAGTCCCAGGCAAGCCCTGAACCACCGCCATGCTGTACCGTCGGATTCAAGTTATTTAATTATAAAATTTCTGAGCTGGTTTGTCCTTTTGTAAGTGATACACAAGTAAGAAATTAACTACTTTTTTTAAATAATTAAAATGTATGGTGTTAAAGCGATCGAAAATATTCTGGTATAGTGTCCGAGTTTGTGTTGGAGCCACTGTATGTACTTAGAAAAAAAAAAGACAAAAAATAGTATGTGTTTCTTCTCAGTACCTTTTATCACAGTTCAGATATTATTAATGTCGAGGACATAAGACCTCAAATAACAATTGATTACAATAAAGCTAAGGAGTGATTAATACGCAGGACAAAGTTGAGTCATGTTATACTTGCGAAAAAAAAACTAATTGATTACCTCAGGTGATATTTAGTAATATGAAAGATTATATATATTATATTTAATTCCCATAACATTCCATTAAGGAACATGGGGACTTCTCTCAGTCAATGAACTGCATCCGATTCTATTTCTAAACTCATCAAAAGGGACCTACAGTTTAACTTCGGATCCGAAGGTAAAATGTATTGGAGAAGTTTTCAATAGTAAGTTATACTCTTACCTAGTTACTAGCTAATGTTATGAGGTGAAACCGTTGAGGTATTTTTTAAGATGGTCTGGCGTGGTATTCAACCGAAGACCTTCTGGTTGGTATGCGGGTGTCTTGCCTACCATACCACAGCAGCAAAGAAATGAAAGATATATTCGTTTAAAATGGTTGTAAAATATTTACATTGGCTAACCACGGCTGAAACGGCAATAGCTTGCCAAACGTTAACATTTCTTAGAAAATTTAAGTTTGCAACTTACCGTGGCTTATATAAGGTATAGAAAAATGTAACCTAGAGCATAATTTTTGAAATTAATTCCACAAGAACAAAGCGATAAGCCTGACCTTGATTAGCAGCCTTCAACTTTAACCAAATGCAAAGAAAATTTATACGAACTAGGCTAACGAAATTGCTGCCAATTATGTCCCAAAACAGACAATATTCCATTAGTATGCATTTTTTGCAAAAATATGTATGCAAAAAGCACTCTAATATTTATAATAACTTTGTGAAAGCAAATGCAATAATTAAAAATAGTATTGATGTAAAATTTATACATCAGATACATACCTATACTACTGGAGTTAGCTGATTGAGTAGCTCAATGTACTCCCACATTATTAGAAATACAACTTATATTTATTTATTTGTAGACCACTAATAATTAATAAACTATATCGTACTTAAGTAAACTTGTTTTCGTCTAAATATTTACAAATTTCTATTTGGTTCAAATTTGATCCGAATACCGTTAACCTCAGTACAATTCAGCACCTTGTATAGATTTATGGGAATGAGTGCTTTATGTTAGAATCTAAGCTGGAATTTTTTTTCAAATTAGACTCCTTAACACGTTGACAAATCACAATAATGCTCTAAGAATGCTTCAGAATTTCGAAAATGTATTTTCTGAGTCATAGAGCACTTTGTAAGTTCTTTTAGGTGTACACAACGGTTCCTTTAAGTATTATTTACCATATGAATTACTTATGAAATTCGAAATGATGATAACAATTATTTAATGTCCGATCTGATTCAAAATTTGAGCACCAATGTCGCAGACATGTAGTATTTTTGGTGATTCGTCTCATGTTTTCTAAACAGGAGTTATTATAATTTCATTTACTCACACATATTGGACACATTAGTATGAGTAAAATACTGCGTATCATACGCATTGCATTTAAGTTTAATTTATATTTCTATTCAACTGACTGTAGCATAAAGTAACGGTACTTTTGCATTTAAACATTTTTGGTATCTACTCTTTACATTAAGAACACTAGCATTCCTTATTTTTATCTTAGTGAAGCGTTCGGCAGTTAATTTTAAAGTATTTTACAATTATGGTAGTAATTGAAAGTCTTTAACTCAGGCCACTTTGCATTGTGTTTTTCCACTTGTTTTCTCTTTACATCTCTTTGTTTATGTAAGTGTGACTATGTAAGTGTGAAAACAGAAAAGAAGAGCAGCTCTTTCCCGAAATCTGCCTGTGGTTGTGTTAGTGAGAACATGGAAATTTCTCTCTTAGAGAGAGTAAAGTTTGTGTTTAAAAAAAATTAAAAATATAAATGTGCATCCGCCACACATGTGCATTCGTCGCTTTTTCAGTGACAACTAAACGCAAGATCGCTAGAACATTTTAAATTATATTTCTGCGTATGAGTACGTTCTTTATACATGTGCTTACGTTGGTGTCTCTATGACGACTAGAAGCAAGAGCGTAAGAATACATGTAAAATTAAAGGGGACAATTGTCCCATTAAATGAACATCAATGCTCTAGACCAGACTCACGCAAAGAGCTGCTCTTCTCTTCTGGTTTCATACGTACGTATTTACATTAATAGGCAAAAAATAAGCAAAAAATAAGCAAAGAGAACTAAAAATAAATCAAATAGAAAAATACACTGCAAAGTGCCTTGAGTAAGAGCTCTCAAGCTCGCTTCTATAGACCAGCGTCCGGCAAACTTATATTAATACATTTTACTGGGGCAGTGATTTGAGAGTTCTCACACACCATTCACTTCTGTCTTCATTCGGAGTATTGACGGCGCCTGAAATAGTCAGTAGGCTTCAGCTCTTTAGATAGTTGAACCTTGAACCGTGTAAACTCAAACCTTTATCAAAATTCGCATCAGTGATGTTTGTGATATGTTCAATTCTTAGACACGACACGTGTGCCACACTATCGCAACCAACGGCAATGTTTTCCCCAGAACGAACTGCGCGAGCATACATAGGTGTTTCCACATTTCCTACAGACCAAGTTTGCTGAAATTTGCGCACAATTCTCTAGATTGTGGACACATTTTGTCGATTATGCTGACCAAAAAAATCACGTAATTCACGAACTGTATTTTGATTTAAACGCCCACTTCCTAAAAGGCTTTAAAAGTCTTAACGCGCTGCACAATTGTGTACCTTTCCATGGTTGAATTTGTCAAAAACTGAAAAAAAGAAATGACAAAATAAGTTGGGAAAAAAACTTGTGACTTTTAACATCGTGGATTATGGTTGGATCATCCCTTACATTATTAACCGCGTAAAATGCCTTAATACTCTCTCTGGTTTTATCCATCACTGTTCTGAGGAGCATATCGGTTTTCTACAAAGCATCCATTATTTTGTTTCACTCTCAGTGGTCAAGTTGGTATACAAGATCCTTGCTAAGCGGTAGTAGTGATCCTTACTTAGCAGTTAACAGTTACAGATTGAAGAAATTAATTAAATTTATTATTATTATTATTATATTATTTCATCCGGTCAGCGTCTGTGATACTTGTTTTCGTTGGATTAAAAACGATTGAACTCATCCCACCCGTCCTCTCTTGGTATTCTTTGCCAATTTTCGAACTCCCAGCAAAATTCTTGCTTCACATTGCAGGTTTGTATTTCTATACAGCTGCAAGTAGCCAACACTGTAAAGATCCCTTCTTGCTTACATTTTTATTTATTACTAACGGAAGCTTCGTTTGGTTTTAAGGACGCATTCGCTTTCATTCTTCTCATCATAAGACGAGCAACCTTGGGTGTCAATAACTTTCGTCGACTTCTGAGCTGATAAATATATTGGCTTATTTGAGTTTCTAAGCTATTGCTCTCGATGACATATCAGTTATCCGATCTTTAATATTTTGTAAAAGTTATATGCAGATAATTATTTAATTGATACATACTTTTGGTTTTAGAAAAACGCAGTTATGTAATAAAACCTCTATAAAACTAATTTGTGTCTCTATGTTAATGGGTATAATACATGGATACAAAACATTATTTTTTGGACTTGAGACGGCTCTGCTCTGAATTATCGCTGTTGGTTTTGCCTTATATGCAATTTTTGTTTAAAACTAAACTTAAAACAAATCTAAAATTGGATTTGCTTTATGGTAATTCCTTCATGCCAATCAAGGTAAATGGTACAATCGCATATGCTCACATCTGCTCCCACTGTATGTATTTAACGTACAATCAAATAAAAGTTCCGACATGCCTTTACTCTAAAATAATACATACATTTGTATAATTTTTAATTGGTTTATGTAATTTATCTAAGAAATTTTAAAATTAATTAAATAAATTCTATTTAAAATTTGAATTTGTATACTTTAATCACTCATCTAATTATAAACCTAATTAAACTTTATATTAAAAAAATATATAAAATTATGTTGTGAAAGAGTTCAATTAAAATGAGTTCAAATAAGCTAATTAGAGAAACTTAATTGAAAAGTTTTTTGAAGCAAATGTCAAAATGACAAATTTTGTCCCATGGCATATCATCATCATCATTTTTGGAATTTATTTTAAAAATCAGTGTTCTTTTTAACAAAATATACACACATTTCATAAAATTTTTACATTATTTTTGCTGGCTTATTTCAAATACTTGTAAAAAATATGGATTATTATCGTTTATTTAAAGCATATGTGGCCAAAGTGGCACTGAAATGTAAAAGCCGATTAAGCTCCGTATTTGTATATACACGAACGAGAATGAAAATATTCAACATAAAGAAATAATAAACAACAATTTCATTCCTTTATGTTATAGCTTTTGATGAAAGCACATGTATGTAGTTTTGCGTATTAAAACTGTTTATTTGTTTTTTGTTTTCTTTTTTAATTTTTTCCTTTAACGTACACTACAACAACTTTCTGCTACTTCCACCACAAATGCAGTTTTTTTTGGCTACTGGCTTTAAACTTATAGAGATTATGGAAACTTTTATCAAAATAATTCTTCAGTTTATTGTTGAGCAGCTATTTTAAGCGGAAATAAAAAAGGGTTCGCAACTTAACTGTGTGGTATTTGTAATTGCTTTAGGGCTTTTACCCCGGGATTCCGGTCTCGTTCAACTTATTTCATTTCTCACTTTGCTGGGATTTTTATGCAGGAGTCCCGGTAATTTTTTCACATACAATAAAACTTCTGAAGCTAATATTTACATATCTATAAATAACATTTTGTATAATAATACCGCGTAAAAGATGAGCAGCTGAAATAAAATCTCTAATAAAAACTCGCTTAAAAGTGTACAATTTAGTATTTAAGATATATAGTCGCTATAATTACATTTATATGGTCTCAAAGTTATGAAGAAGTTCGTGAAATATACCTCAGTTGAAGGTGACTTCTGTCTAAATCTTGCCATACCTTTAACGGAGGTAGATAGTTAAACACTTGGCTGAAAAGTTCCGGGCCTAACAAAGGAAATACACTTTTTGTTGCTCAGAAATAACTTTATTCATCAACGTAATCTTTATCAAGAGCAATACAATCATTCCGGCGCCGCTCTAACATTTCAATACCACTTTTGGAGAATGATTTATCTCTTGCCTCGTGCGAAATTTTTTACTGGCAAGCATTTTATTGAGGTCGCTGGGAACCAAAATGGCGAATACGCTGGATGTGGGAGCAATTCGAAGTTCAATTCAAGTAGATTTTTCATTGTTTCATAATCACCAACGCGTTCTTGTTAGTCAACAGTGAGTCAACGCGGTACTCATTTTAAACAGAGCTTTCTCATAGTCATATACTAATGCAATATAAAGCCAACAACGTTCTTTTGATATCTTTTCAATATTAGCTAACACACGCAACACCACTTCTCCATCGTTCAACACAATTTTATGGATTTTTTGGATGTTTTCCCTCATTTGGACGTCCACTGCGCTCTGCTTTATCGGAGTGGAGTCCTCATAAAACTTTTCAAGCCATTGCTTCGGTTGAACGGTATTTTTTCGCATCAAGAAGCAGTGTAGAGTTGAAACACGAAATTGTTGTTGATTAATTGTTCTGAAATAACAATTGTAGCGTCACTCTTAGCACAATAACTCACAAACTAATTAACATAACATCATGAATTAACTGAAAAAGAGGTGAATGCAATAAAACTAGCGCCATCTATGTGTTAGACCCGGGACTTTTTAGCCCATGTGTGACATAAAAAAAATGTTGAATTTTTCATATTCTTTTGGAAGAGGGAATAACAGCAAAGAATAATGCTAAAGAAGTTTAAGCAGTAACACGGAAAATTGTAAAAGTTTTTAGAAAAAGTCTGACAAAAAAGTCTATGTTACAAAAACATGTCGTTTAAGAAAAAAAAAGTAAATGTGTCTTGATTTCGTCTTTATATCTCGGTATAATTGAATTGTACCAATGATTGTAAAGTTTAATCTTTTAATGAAGTGAATAAAAGAGAACTTATTGGCGTAGAAATAGGTAACATTTGAATAGAAGAAAATATACGTTTTTAGATATGCTCCACGTTTTAAACCAATGGAACTACCGGCAAGGCACTAAGTAAGCGAAGAACATAGCTATTAACTTATGAACTGTGCAATGGAATTAAATCGTATCCTTTTACAACGCTTGTAGTGGGATTTCCGGCATAATAGTTCATTTTAGTGACGTACCAATACAGTCCACATTTTAGACAAATTTGTGGCATTCTTTGTAATTTCAGCATTCAATTTTTCAATACTCTTTTATCAATTGAATGTGAGCGGATGTATATACATATTTATAGTATGTGTGTCATGTAGAAGAACCTATTTTTATAAGTTTATGCCACTCCTGACTGTTCACGTCCAATCAAAACCCGTCGAGCTTCCCTGTTCGCCGAACAGTTGGCCATCTCATTTCCAGGCTTGCCATCAAGGCCTGGTACCCAAAATTATTCAACCATGTTGCAGACAGCAAATTCATTGAGTTATGTAAGGCAGATCATAACAAACTTCGATCTCATCTCGTAAGATGACAAGGCACTGTTTGACTGTACGACATAATATTTGTACTCAAACCATTCCATTTCCCTCTCAGGCATTAAATGAGGATAAATTAGATATTGGCCTGGAAAAACGAGGGGAATTTGCTCATAGAAAATACCATCTGAAAGTTTTGATCAACCAACAATGTTGCCTCCTTGATCTGACTATAAACCAAACCTGGGCAGCGATATTCTAGTTCAACCATAAACTTCTTTTGGGCAGAACAACACAAAAATTCTTGCTCACAATTCAGATCGGCAACGTGAATCATTTATGAGGGGTTCGTTATCAAATAAACACATTACCCTTAAATGTCCCACTATATCAACAGCATTTAAGCTGGAAGTAACAGGTAACATAGAGGTGGCGTGGTTTAGTATTTAAAGCGCACGCATAACAATACAAACGACCCAAGTTCTAGCCCCAGCAGAGGACATGACGACGAAAGAATTTAATTGTGGTTTCGAATATTTAATAATAAAAAGGCTTCAACTTCCCTCCAGACAACTCCATCTAAAAAAATAAAAATAAAGAAATACGCAAACCTGACCACCTTCCTGCATACCTCTGGCGATGATTACAAACATCAGACTAATGATCAGGAAAAACACGCTACCTGCTAGGAAAAATTTACAATGCTAAAGTAAAGATCAGTATTCAGCAATGTTGTCAAATTAAGACACGTTTCTGACGTGTAAGCGCTACGATTAGCAATTTTGATTAAATGCTATTAGAAAAAGGTCATTAAAAAATAATAGGGAAAAATGTGGATTTATAAATTGAGGCAAAAAAGTGAAAGGATATTAAGCGTGGATTTATTAAGCGGATTATAATGTGTTTTTACAAATTCTTTTATAAATTTGAATAAAACTAGTTTTTGCATTCACATTGTTATGCTCTTCACTGTTAATCATTAAAGATATATTTCACAATTGAAACTATATTTTACTAAACCAATGTTCATAAAACTTCTCAGAAAAAACCCAAAAATTTAAATGGAATTTAGGAAGAACGCATTTGAAGATGAACGTATATATTGGATATGATGAAGCTTCTGTGTGTTTCGCATATGAAAATGCATGTTTATTAGAAAATGTTTTTAAACAAATAACAAAAAAGCTTGATTCATGCGAAGTGATTTTAGTTTATTTATCAATCAGCATGAAATAAATATAGCTTGTTCATGCATATAACAGACATACTCTATTCGTTTCTATATGTTATGCATAAATAATAAAATCATACATATGTATATGTACGAATACTGAAAATCGAAAGTTTTGTGTTTACAAAACAATTTTATTTTTATTTTAATTTTTTGTTTTTAACTTTTAAGTTTTTATTCATTTATTAAAAGCAGAAAAAAAAGAATTCTAATAAAAAATAGTAATAAAATATTTTTGTGCATTTAAATACATAATTGGGAAAAGTATTCATAACGATTTCATAACTTTATTCAACTGAATTGTTCTCCATCATAGACCACATGTTGTTTTTGCTTTGATAATATTTGTAAAAAAAAAATTATTTAATCTAAAATGTATTATTTGTTTCTTACAAAGAGTATAGTTTTGGTACAAAAAAAAAGAAAAAATTTAAAAAAATTGTGATAATTGCTTAAATTATTATTATTATTTTAATTGTAGAAATACACACTAATATATATTAGGATTTTCAGAAATAAATAAAAAATTTAATAAAATATTATTTACATTTTTTAAATAAATAAAATACCAATATCTATAAAAAATTTGGTATACATATAGCAAATAAAAATATGTTAATAAAAATACTTTAATCTCATGTTTTTTTATGAGTTGCTTATTTAAAAAGCTAATAAATTTGTTTCATTCCAAGAGTTTTGTGAAAACAAAACTGTTTCTATTTAAAAATATGTGTATTTTTTTAAAGAATTCAAAGTACGCTGCCTATATAAAGCAGTACGTAAAAACATCTATTAACTTGAAAAATGTGTAAAACTTTGAATGAATATTATGTTTGCTCTGAGATATACATATATTGGTGTCAGAAAAATTTCGATTACAAATTTTGATCAAAAATTTCACACCTTTTTTCCTATATTTGAAACGAGCTTTACTAAGCCAAATATTTGCTGTTTCGATCGATAACCTTTTGCCATATTTGGGTTAAAGCCAAAAAAAGTGTAGAACGTCTTTGTTTTTTGAGCAAACAACTGATCAAATTACGTTTTATAAGACTCCACACTGTCAAGAGAGTTCTGCAGAGATGGAAACAGATCATCAGCTGAAGGTGCAAGGTCCTGGCTATATGGTAAATGCACCAAAAAAAGCCTACTTAAGAACTCTCAGCTTCTGCTGGGTCATCAATGATGTGTGTGGTTTGCCGTTGTCAGGATGGAATGCAACATCCTATCTGTTGATCAATTCTCGCCATTTCGCTTTAATTATTGATAGTAGAGATCAGAACCAAATGTTTGACCAGAATGTAGACATAATGGTGAATTCCCTTCCAATTCCACCATACACGCAGGATTTCCTTCCTTAGTATCAATACTGATTTTAACTACTGTCTGTGAAGCTTTACCATGATTGGTGCATGATAATTATCGCACAATATAGTTGTTCGTAAACGACTTTTCAACGCTCCAACGCAATGGTTGAATTTCGTTTCGTTTAATCAGTGAATGATAAATCGGTCCATTAAATTTTCTATTGTTAGTTCATGTGACACCCGAACATCGAGCTTGTTGGCATATCTAGCTTTCTTAAAATGTTCAATAGCCCTTTAGTAGCATACTTCCCTAGCAACGTTTACGCTGCTTATGTCCCGATTTTTCTTAAATTTTTTGACCTTTTTAGTGATTGGTCGATCAAAGTGAGGTGCATCTTTAACATCAAAACTATCGAATCGAAACGTTCACCCCATTTTGCTGCTGTTTTTATAGCTCCAGCATTGTCAGCTTAAATTTCACAAATTTTTTTAACAGCATGCGAAGCATTATTATTTTTCCTGAAAGCAAAATATGACGATAATGATTCAAATTTTTACTTATTTTTAAACGTAGATTGTTTTTCATAGAATAACGCATTATAACAAAGATTAAAATATCACCTTTCAGATAAGCTACAGTATTGCCTGATTCAACTAATACTTACTACCAGAGGTATTACATACATTTTAGAGCCATTGATCGACAATATGTAGCCGAAGTTTTTTGAACACTCAATATATACCTCAAGACAACTTATACGAAATACAACATATGTAATTCGAAGTTTTTGACACATTATGAAAATTTCAAAAATAGACTCTTCTTGTATTTACTGCTCCCATCAGAAAATATTATTTCTTCCCTGGTTTTTTAACTTCATTCTGTTTCGTTGCATAGTGTAATACAAAAATATAAATTACATATCAATTTGACCAACAAAACTCAAAGTTTTTAAGTATTAATTTTTTACAAGAAATCAGCTAACAAGATCAATATCTATCTGCTGCAAAAATTTTAACGTATTCCGACTACTCTTTCATCCCGAAATCCACATTTGAAACCATTTTCGTGATAGTGTAGTGACTACCTTTATATCACCAAAAAGTTATTATTTTGAGGTAATACAAAAATGGAAATAGAAATGTATCGTATATTGTCATAAAAAAGGTCTTATTTTTTTGCTTACTATAATGTATTCCGATCTTCAAATTCTCTTAAAATGTAACCACAAACCTTTTCTCGCCTTTACTGAAAATTTTTAAATTTTGAGTTAATATCCTCCTGATGATCAAGTGCGATATATTTACTATCAAAAGACTTTAAAGGGTTTAAAAAAGTACATGCTGAAACATAACGAGAAGTAAATATTGCATTTATACCCCTTACTTATGACTTAAGATAAAAAAAATGTTATTTTGCCACTTGATGGGTTGTTACATGTTGTTAAAATGTATTTTTTGTAATGTAAAGAATTTATTTGGTGTAAAAATTTTTGGAAATATCATTTGTCCGACTTTGATATATTGTATTGATACGTGTGGATTCGGGTGGTCTTAAAATGTGTGGTTTTGTGTAAAAATACTTTATGCAAAAAGTTATGGTCGTCGGGAAAAGGGAAGCCGTGGCGCATCGCCCCTCAAAATTAACCTTTTTTGGAGAAAAATGGTATACAGACTAATAAAAATAACATCCTTTTGTCTTTTTTTATTAGTTTTCAGTTATTTATATACGTACCATACACCTAAGTACATGTATGTGAAAAAATTTAATTTTTATAAACATCGAACATTTCAAAGGAAATTTCAAGTGCGATTTGCCACGTTTTAACGTTGTCCAATCGTGAAAATATTTTTCACACCACATTTTTGAACTATAAAAAACATATTTCAGGGCGAGTTACGCTTATCGAAAAATAAGGGCCATCTTTAAACAAGAAAAATAATGAATTTTATAAACAAATGTCTATGTAGTGGTGGTTGAACCGAATAAGGAAACATAAAAAACTTTTTATGTTGAGAGGAATTAAAATTATAACAATTATTTGGCATTTGCAGTATTTATAAAAGATCAAAGATTTTAATTCAAATTTTAACCCACTATTGCCTAGTGCCCGAAAATGTTTACAAATTTTAATGAAACTTTGTACGTAGGGGACAGCAGACAAACCAAAGAGGCCCTCCGGTTTACTTATTTATAAAATTGTTTGTTATAAAAAAGATAAATAATAATTAAAAATAACATCCCATTTAACTTATAGATTTTCAAAGAAATCGTTTTGTTTTTTGAGTAGTTTTCCTAAAATGTTGCTCTTGAATATTACAAAGAGGATTAAATCGTGTGATTTTCCCAGCAAATTCAAAGACTTGAAGCCTATTTTGTTCTATGAACTCGCATTGGAACACCCATTCATGAGCTAATCGATCCAATATTATATTAATTTTGTAAAAGAATCCTAATCCATTTGCAGAAAAGCAAGACCACACTATAACGTTGCTTCATCTATGCCGAAAATTTTTTTAAAATTGCGTGGATCAAGCAGATTCTTCACATTATACACGTTATTAAATTAAATTTTCATTCGTCACCAACCAGAATAGTTTTAAATTTCTGTACCAACCAATCCTGAAGTGCTTGTGCATAATTTGATCTTAAAAACAACAAAATATGGTCTGTATAAAAGTAAATTTGTCTGGCCATTTAGTTGTGTAAATCGCAACTAATTGGTCAACGGCATCAATTCCAGCTTTTATTTCGTCTTGTGGTGTATTATTTCAGGCTTCTCCATTTCATCATCTCTTACATCGGCAGAATGGTGAAGAGAACTTAATAGAAGAACATACTTATTATTTTGGAACATTGGATACAATAGTTATTTCTTCGAAAATAAGAATTCCTAATGCTATATTGGCCTCTTTTTTATGTTCAAAATTTTTGCTGGCAGGAAAGTTTTGTTTTTATGGGCGATGCCTACCAATGTGATGTTGCAAGTAAGTAGTTGGATAGCAAGTTTATGCGTTTTAAAAAATGATCACATGTTATTGTATAGCCATTTGAAAGTGGGCTTGACAATGTTAAAACCACTCGCTTACCTTAGAAACAAAAAATATGAATGTCACAAAATGATAGTTACTCCAAAAGTCTCACTTTGGTTTTTCTCTGGCTGCGTATTTCTCACTCTGCCAGTGAAATCTTCCATGTTCCACGCATATTTATATGTAGCGTCGCAAAGTGCCCAAATCTGTATGCCATATTTTGCGGTCTTTAAAGGAATATATTGGAGAAAACTGCATCGACCTCGAACTGGGACTAACTTCTCATCTATGGTTACGTTTTCATAGAGATTATAAAAATGTCTTATAGATGATAGACACACCGTATTCAACAAATCCCAAAAATATTTCAAACACTGTATATTACTGAGTATTAAACGTAAAAAAAATTGTGAATAGAGCGAGCGAACCCACAGAATAATTAAAAATTGAATAACTTCAATAATATCATTTGAGTCATATTGACCCGAAGGATGTTAGATGTGTGCAATATTTATAATTACGTTTAGGTAAAGATGATAGTAACTTTTTGTAATTTTTTTATGATTAAATACTAATTTCTGACGTTATAGTGAATAAAATGAAGCGTCAGCTTGATACATTACCATTTAATAGGAAAATTTTGTATTCAAAAACTAAAATTGGGTGAAATTGACTTAAGGAATGCAAAAAGGTTAAGGGGGCTTAGGAAGATTTGGGCCATCAGATGCTGCAAAATTTGGAATATCGATGTCAAATATATATATATATATATATATATATATATATATATATATATATATATATATATATGTATATATATATATATATATATATATATATACACTAATTTACCTACATATACTCGTATACATTCATATCGCGCTGGATCAACAAGAGTGTATTAACCCAAAATTTTAAAATTTTCAGTAGAGGTGAAAAACTTCTTTTGGTTACATTTTAAGAAAATTTGAAAATCCAAAAAAAATAACTTTTTATGAAAATATATGATACATTTCTGTTTACACTTTTGTATTAACTCAAAATAATAACTTTTTGGTGATATAAAGGTAGTCACCACACTATCACGATAATGATCTCAAATGTGGTTTGTCATCGGAATACGTTAAAAGTTTTTAGATAGAAATTGATGTTATTAGTTAATTTATTGGTAAAAGTGGAAATAAAAATTTTGAGTTAATACCCTCTTGTCGATCAACTGCGATATATGTTGTTTTCTTTTATTCCTCTACTTAACTGTTCTGTTAACAAAATTTGACCTCAGACGAAAAAAGTCATTTTTACATTTAAAATACACTTAAATAAAATTGCAGTTGTTTAACAAAAATGTAAAATCATTTTGCATTTAAATGGATTCACCAACAATGGTATTCCAATTAAACGTTTACAAGTTTACAAGTCACCATTATTTGTGAAGTATCTGGTAGCAAATGTCATAAATAAAATATATGTTTTTCATTTAAATGATGGATGACAAGCTGAAAAGCAATTACAAATGTGATACGGCATAAGTTGTATGTGATTTTGAGGGTACGAAGAGGTAAGAAGAAATCACCTTTTTCTATTTTCAATTTTCGCTTTAAATAGATTTCTAATTTTTACTAAAAATGTGTAAAACACAAATTTGGCTTTAAATTCATTTCAATGAACAACCAGAAGTCAGTTGTAGAAGCAAAGCTCTCCTGTCATCCAATTTAATCGAAGTGAAAAATAAAGAAAATATTTTTGATTCGATACTAAGTTTTATATTTAAGTTGGTTTCGATCTTATATAAAATGATTCCGGCTTTGTAAAAGATTGATTGCCAATATCAATAGGAAATTAATTAATCTATTTATTGCGCTTGAAATAAAGTTCTCAGAAGCACCAACGTCCAATTTTAAGACTTTACATGGAGAACTTTTATATTTATGTCTTATTGACTAGTATGGTATCAAATCGCGAATTTAGTTTTCATAAATATTTTTTCTGAACTTGACGTTTTAATCTCTATACGCTCAACATGATGTCTTTAGTATTTAATTTAATTTTTTTTTTTTCATAGTCCATACTAT
Organism: Wohlfahrtia magnifica; assembly: GCA_023159175.1. NCBI lineage: Eukaryota > Metazoa > Arthropoda > Insecta > Diptera > Sarcophagidae > Wohlfahrtia > Wohlfahrtia magnifica. The sequence continues at coordinate 10,994,484 of JAKWBJ010000486.1, read as the reverse complement.
TGAAACTTCTTGACTATTCTGAAGTTTTCATAACTTTAAATTATTGCGGCCTGGGAGCTAAAAATTTAGTTCAAATAGGTGTGGGAGATCAATTTTCGTTTTACATCTTTAACAGTATAATGAATTAACTGAATACCCTTATGAGTATTATATGAAAATGCTTTAATTGCAAATATTTTTTTCAATTATTCGTAGTAAAATTTGGTTTCAAAAAGAAGACGTAAGAGATGAATTTATTGACTAAAAAAGTTTTCATTTATGAAAAAAAATTAATGGATACAATTTTACTGTGCATGTGGAAAACAAAACAGGAGCACTAAATCCTCTTGGCTGGAGTTAATCCTGCTCTTTGACTTACAAAATATGCAAGTCTTAAATTAAGAAACCATTTATTCCAGGACACCCAAGATCAAAAATAGTTTTCAAGCCACCTTGCGTATAATTGATTAACTCTTTGCTTTATTCCCACCGTCGCCATTAAATGATATCGGGATGGATATTGGCCATATATATCTATAGCAACATGCTCCTTAAAAGATCCCAGACTTACAATGGGAGGAGCGACTTATCTAAAGGAGCTTGTCGCTTTGTTGGACAACACCAATATACGTTTTCCAATTAAGTCTCCTGTCTTGGATGATACTTGGATATTTAACTTTCCTGGAAAAGTTGGTGGTGCTGGTACACAAAAAAGAAATTCAGTTTATTTGTAAAATAATGCTCCTTCTTGAGTGCACCAATCCGACATCTTGATTAGAGTAGTCCTCATGAAATCGCTCAAAGTACTCTAATACTTCCCCACGGGCCGTTATAAAGAGGTCGTAAGCATAAGAAATTACGCTGAAGCCACTTTGAGGCAGCAAGACATCGACAACTACCATCCATAAGAATTCAACCTGAGGGGATCCTTTCCAATCCATAACGGTAGAGTCCCTTCCATCGAGGGACGAGACGATGATCATGCCTTAAAGCGTGAAATTAATCTAAGTTATAACTGTATTTTCTACTCCTTACATTGTCAATGTTACCATCAATGTGCCAGAAGTCAAAGAGCAACTTCCATGCAAATACTGACATGAAGTAATAAAATAGCGCCCTCAAAGTGGCGTTAAGACAATTAATGATCATCAAAAACCGTTTGAAATAATGCTGATCCCAGTTTAGAAAACATATTTATGCTGGATACTTGCTAGTTTTTCATTACGAATGCGGCTGTTAGTATTTTAATTTAAATCAAATAAAGATATATACTGGACTAAATGGTCTTTACTTTAAGATTAATATATTTTTAATACTCCTAGTTTAAGTTCCAAATGTCTCCGAACTGGTAGTTAGGCTTCGTAACACGAATGCTACTCCTAGCTTAAGTCCCAAATGACTCCCAACTGGTGGCCGGATGCTAAGTAGTGGTGGTGACCTTTACTTAGCATTGTAATTTTTTCACAGTAGGTGGTGTTTTCTTTTGATCATTTGTCTGATGTTTGTCATCATTACCAGAGGTAAGCTGAAAGATCGTGGAGGTTTCTTTATTTTTTAGGTGAAGTTTTCTGGAGGTAAGTGAAAGTCTCTTTATTAAACATTTGAAACCACAATTAAATTTCTTCATCTTGTCCTCTGCTGGGGCTCGAACCTGGGTCGCTTGTGTTGTTTTGCTTGCGCTTTAACTACTACACTACTTTTATATGTTTTAAAGAAATTAAAAAAAAATTGAAACAAATGGCCCTAATCTAACAACAGTTTTAAAGAACTCTGGCTCGAGTTCAAATTTAGCAAATGACAAGGCGTCATGGTGTTATGTGTATTATTGAAGACAATAAGCCAAATTTTTTTTAGACCGCAAAATAAATAAAACGGGTGGACTGCGATATTAAACCAAATCAATAAGCTTCAAAAAAATTTAAATCTTGATAGCATAAGATATCATAGAGTTTAAAATTCACTCACGTTTCAGTGCAGAGCTTTGCAAGGAGGGAAGTTTCTTTCCTAATCGATGCTATTTCATATTTTTGGTAAGGCTCTATCCTTTTTCCACTTATATTTCTGGCGGTAAGTAAGGAGTGACTTCAAAATAGTAAACATGTCACATCAAGGAAGTTGGAATTTCTACACTACTTCACTGATGTTATTGCTTGTATACTATCAAAAAGAGCCATATGCAGAAACTGGAAGCTTGCGACCACTTTTCCGAAGATAAGCCTATTGATTAATTAAATATTAGGTTTTAATTATACTGACAACAGTGCCAATTGTTACTACGGTAATGAATATTGGGAAATAATATATGTTGATTTTTAATTTTTTAATTATTATACTATATTTAAGTTATGTCTTTGCACAAATCTTCGGAAAGATATTTCATTTGTATATTAATGGTGATCAGATATCATCCGCACAGAAAAATTACTATAAAGTTATTATACTTCCTGGCTATAAGTAAAACTTCAGACAAAACAGGTTATCTGTCCTGATGATGGGGCTGTCATTTAAACGACAACAGGCTGACTAGTTAAGATAGGATTTGCGTTAGATATCAGGGTTATGCTACCGTTAATCGGTCGCCATTCCTTATTTAATATAGACAGAGTACGCCATGTGCCGGAGTGGTTAATATTTGAGTAGGAGAGGCAATATTTATAATACGCATCATTAACCCATTCGCTACTCCCGAAATAATAGTGAATGGAAAATTATTTTTAATCTACTTTACCTACTATGGTAAATATGTATTGTTACGTTTTTACCTTGTCAAAAACGCTTATTAATGACTTCGCAAATCGCAGTTAAAATATTGTACAAATAAATTTATGTTTAGTTTTACTTAAATAATTCTTTATTTAACATAGTTTTCTGTTCCACTGCTTGTAACATTTTTACAAGCATTAACCAATATGCTTAATTATTCTCTCTGTTTACACCCTTTGTGTAAAGCAATAACAATTATTACACAGATTGTTTTTTATAAAAATCTTCAATCCGATTCCTGTCACAACTAACGTTCGATCAGGATCTTTTTAACCAGAGTTTATCCACACTAAACCCACAGTAAGCTGAGTTTACTCCTATTACTCATTACTGTGAGTTTACACCAATAAACTCCATACACCTAAGCTTATATCCAATAAACTCGACTCCCTGAGCTTACACGAAATAAACTGAATCTATCCGCATCGATATTTTTTTATATGGCTGAGTAAACAATACTACGAAAGCTCGATATTATTGAAAATTTAAAGAGATTGTTCGTTGCATATTATTTATAATACCTATTTATTGGTTGAAATATGTATATATTCTGTGTGACTTTAGGTCAATTTAGTTTATTTTTTTGCTATGTTCAAATTAAAAGTGTAACACATATGTTGAATATTATATTGTATTTATAAAAAGAATTTTTGGTAAGAAGACGTGTTCGCAGGGTCAGTAATATATTTAACTGGGTGTCTTACATATATAACGCTATTTGCATGTACATAAATGGGGTCTTTTGTACGAACAGTAAATAAGCACACAAACATTCTTACATACAATTTTGATATAAATTTGTTGTCCAATTATAGTTAAATTATCTGCTTAAATTAGTAATGAAATGTACATATAAGTAAATGTATGTCATATGACCGTGTAAGTATTTTAAGTTTCATAAGTGAGGGGAAATGATATCCGTTTGATGATAAAAGACAACATATTTAGACAATAAAGGAGAAATTGGTACATAAATAACATACTAAGGGTGAGAGGTGTTTAGAAAATTTCCAGGTACAAAATTTTTTTTTCATGCGAATATCTGATAGAGAATTTTTTTTTATTTATTTTCAAACACCTATGAAAAAGAAAAATAATGCTCTTTTTCCTCAAAAGCTTCTTTAAATACGTTTACTTTTAGTTCTAAACGTTTTCTTTTAAATATTAATAGTAAGTAAGGGTGCAAGTTTAATAGTAAGATTTTCTGGCAAAGTTTTGATAGGTTAAATGGAAAACTTAAGTAAAAAAAAAATATTTGGAATGCTATACAGAGTAGTTCTTACAGCATTTCATTGCTTGTTTTGTAAAAATTAGGGTTTTTGGGCTTACGGTGTCAATTAAAAGTATTTCCATTTATAATAAGATAAATTTCACTTATTGATGTTACAACCGGTATATCTATGATGCCCCAGATATTCAGCTTTTCCCCAAAGACAGGACGACTTGACGTGGGTTGAGGGAGCAAGGGTAAAGCTCTGTCGGAGTGAGCCACTACGACCGAGCCGTGGTGCGTGATATACACAGCTTTCCCTGACTCTACTTACGACCGAGGACTGACATAGTTTTCCGAGCCTCTCCCATAGGGATCAAACTTTTGTGTAGTGATATATATTAGAATCCTAAGAAAGAAATAATTATAAATTGATTATGATTATAAATAATAAAGGGTGTCCAAAGCTGAAGTATCATTTTAATTTTGCTTCCATTTTTCTACTTGTAATATTTATTCTAAATTTTTATTTTCACATTCTAACTACATTCCTGTTAGTTTATATGGAACGTTACACGAAGGAACAACGTGCTTTTATTATTCAGAATTTTTTTAAAATGGCAAAAGCTTTCAAGATCTAATTAGGAAATTTGGAACAAAATTCGGTAGAGATAATGCTCCTACAAATCGTATCATAAAGCTTGTGGTTGAGAAATTTAAATTTTTAACCCTTTAATGCATTTGTTGTTTATATACAACATCAGTATTTGAGAGAACATTTCACATATCAGCCGACATTCAAAATTTTATCGAAGTAATTTAAAATGAAATTCTATGCTTTAAGATTAGGTTTTTACTAATTTCGCTGAAGCAAAAAAATTGTTCTTTTTCTTACTATTATTATTTGTCAACAGATTTTTGTTTTTTATATTTATTTTGTGAAAAAATAAGTGCCAAACTTTTTCAGAAAAATTTCAGATAATTCAGTGAATTTTTTTTTTTCAGTTACAACAGTTTAAAAACAAGTGAAATATAACAAACCAGTTTTAAAGATTTGAATCAGATGATATTTTGGGAATATAATATATGAATTGTATATATACAATATAACGCAAATATGGAATATTTTGTCCAATATATTTTATTGCAATTTTTTACTTTTGCGTTCTTTTCTAGCCCTTTGCTTACTTTTTTGTACATTTGGACAATTATGAGACGATAAAAGTGTTTAACAGCAAGAGGAACCCCACAAATTCTTGAGTTTTAGTGGATTGACTCCGATATTGAGGCAGAATATGAAGTGATATTGAAAAAAAATTCATGCTGACAAAGCGAACATTTCTATTAATACTTTTGAAGATGGTTGAGCTGCCCGATGAATTAAAAAATCAAGGTTTAGAGCTGAAGGAAATAGTCAGTACATTTCTTGAGGATTCTGGAATTAAAATAAAGTTTGAAAAATTGCACCATAAAATATATAAAATTGTAAAATCTATGAAATAATCCTATAGAAAATGATATAGAAAAATATACCCCTAGAAATACTTCAAAGATACATTAAATATAGTCAAAAAATATATATAAATCTACTTTTTTTCTTATAAAAACTTGGTTGTTTTACTCCGTTTATGAGCCATGTTGTATGCACACAACATTTTCTTAAAGCTACGAACCTTTGTTTGTTTTTTATCTTATTCAATCCCAGTTTAGTTGGAGAAAAATATGGCTGCCATATTAAAGTTTGGTTGATTAAAATTAAAATAGTACCTCAATATTTGACACGCTTTAGTTTTCTCTATTTAATTTTTTAAATAATTAAAAAATTGCTTATGATTATAAATAATAGTTTCTTTTCTTAATTTTCTGTCCTGCACTGGACACCGCTGACGTACCCTTGCATCCGAGCGTAAAACGTGTCGTTACAAGTTTTGTAAAAGGATTTTTATGGAAGATTATTTAAAAACAATAATAAATGATGTATTGGTTAAATTTTATACATTTTTAAAAATCTGCATAGGTTTGTTAAGTTTAATTATTACTAAAAATTATAGATTATATTTTAACTACACCTAATGCCAAATTCTGGTTTGTACTAACATATCAACTTGATTCGATGCAATGATATTTTCGATCTGTTTCTTTTTTTGTTTGCTTAACTTTGGCTTTTTGATGATATAAAAGTTTCTCAAACTGATTTTAACCTAGTTTATATTGAATTTAATGTATGCATTGTATTAAAGATTTACAAAGAATTTGAATTCAATACTATGTAAATATTTATATGAACCCATTACTTTTAGGACGTCACTGGTAACAATGCCCTGTACTTAATTTATAGTATTCTTGTTATATTTCCAACGCAATTACTCTGTTCAATGTGACTGAAAATTTGTCTCTATTTTAATTAAATATATACAAAATTATTTTGATTGTTTGCCGCACGTGATAGATGAAATATATTTTAGACTATTTTTATCAACCTCTACATTCCTTAATGGTATTTTACTATCATTATACACTTAAACTTAAAAATCACAATACAAAAGCTTAAAAATTAATTCGTGTTTTGTGAAAATACAAAAAAGTGTTATTTTAAAATTTTTAATTTTAAATAAACAAAAAATTAAACAATCAATTGAAAATTATAATCAACAAAAAAATGTTTACTTTACTCGAAAAAGCTATGCAAATACATATATTTTTGGTGAGGATAAAGATATGTTAAATTATTGGAATTAAGGAATTGTTAAATTATTGTTGAAAAACCTCTCCATGCTGAACGTGTTTGGCATGACAAGGTCACTGGACGCAGAATTTCTTTTACTTTTTCGAAAATGATATAGTAGGAACTTTACGCTACCAAACGATCATTAATGATTTTGTAGGACAGGAATCATTATAGCCCATTCATACTACGCTGAAATGTAGAACATATTTATACGATTTCGATCAAAAAAATATAATAGATTTTTACTAGATTTCCTACTTCATTATGAGATTTTGTTGAAGCCTATTAGAATTAGTAATAGAAATCTGTTTGCTTCTTTTTCTAATAGTGCTATGCTACCAGATATAAAGACGTAATATTCCATAATGATTCAGTACTTTTCCACATGATTCAGAACTAGTAAAATTATTTAGAAAATACTAGTTGTAATATTGCCACACTATCGCGAATCTAAAGAATGAACAGATGCTCCTCAGTTAAACGATTATTTAACTATTGATGAATATCAGGCCCAGCGAGTCGTTTCGGATCACAGTAAAGGTTTGCAATGTTTAAATATCACTGCTAATATTTTTTTTCATCTTTGAATTACGAAAAGCTTTCGGAAAAATATCTGGTACATTTCAAATTCAAAAAAGTTTCTTTATACACACCAACATTTGCTTTCAATAAGCTGCTACGTTGGTTTCACTCGCAGGTGATATACCAAATTTATTATCTGTTAGAAGACGAGAGACATGTATTTAAGTGCAAAATATGCAGGAAATTTCTAAACAATATACAATAAAAATTATTTTGCTTTTCATTTAGTGAGAAGACTTGATTTTTGTATTTGTTCTGTAAGCTTAATTCATTAAAATAAATCCATAAACCGAACAAAATAAAATGACTCCGAACCTATGATTTGGAACTTTCTTTACATCATACCTAACTAAAAATTTCCTAAAAGTAACAGAATATAAAAATACCAAATGAACCGTAAAAGCTAAAAAATATAACTAAAAAATTACTTAAACAGTTCAAACCTCACATTATATACTTATCAGCTTCCTACCTTTACAATTCTTCCTCGATCAAAAGTTGTTTAATTTAGTCTAATTATTTAGCCTTTAAAGTCAGCGGAGCCGACTAAGCAAACAAGTTATTTCTCTAGTGTTAAAGGACAATAATTGATTAAAAGCGAAATACTGATAATACATAATTATCCTTATTTATATTTATTTTATATGCACAGAAATTTAGTGTTCCAATATTCTTTTGCATTACCGCAGTAGAGATGTTCTTTATGTAGTCGTGTACTTAAAAGTTAGATGTTAGTATAGACCCTCTAAGTATTGGAAAAATACTGAAAAAAACCTTGACGGCAAGTTTTTGAGATATATTTCAAAAACGAAATACGTAACATCAGCTTAGAAAAAAAAAATAATAATAATGAAGGGTTTTACTTATATTTTTATATAAATTCGAACATGTTTCACTTATGACACTCCAACAGTAGTCTCGTAGCACATGATGGTTCCGAAAACCTTAATAGTTTCCCTCAAAGTATTTTATATCTTGGTGAAACCGATCACCATACTCGTCACTAATATTTCCAAAGCTTTCTGGAAGAAATCAAAATTAAAATGTAAAAAATGAATTTTAAAGGACATATGGCAATTTTCACTTTTTTACTTTCTAAAAATTCGTGAACAACAAGTTTAAAAGAGTTTCCAACAGCCCGTTTATCGGCGACTAAGAGACTCTCAGATTTCGAATTATTGTGAATTATATTAATTTGAGGACGCAAATACATATATTCCTTCTTTTAATTTAGATTTAGAAAGATTAGGGAATACACTGTCACTACCTTGCTGTAGTGTAATATTTTTCAGATCACTGGCTTACTAAACTTCAGAGATCTATTTTTACCCAATCATCAGGAGCTAATGATCAGTCTACAATTTGTGCAACTAACATAAGGAATAACCCTTTATCTTGATGCGTCACCGGAAAAGCGAACTAATTGAACATTTTTTGTAAAAGGGAATGCTTGGTTTGCACTGGCAACTTTACCTCAAACATAGCAAGTCCGGTTTATGTTAATTGCATACAATTACAAGACTAAGGGCCGTTATTACAACTAGCTGTTAGCTGAAGGTAGGATGTTATCGCAAAGAATTTGTTTTTCATTATTATACATACACGTTAAGCTAAAAGTAAGCGTTATGCTTAAGGGAAGATCACCAACATTTAAAGTTAAGTTTTTGTTTGAAGCTACCATATTTCCATTTTCCTGGACACTTCTTTATGAATTTGTTTATTTTTCAACAAAATAAAAATAAAATCTAAATAATTTTATTATTTGGTTTTTGAAAATAACAAATAATAAACCCTCAACATATTTTAACGCATTTTCTATTTATCAAAAGTAATTTATATTTGTTTTGGCATTGCCAGAGTTTTAAAAACGTAGGCTATATTTTACAGGTGGGGTGTAATAACGAAAAGAATTTAAACGTGAGCTTAAAGTTCACTTTAGTTAAAGTTATTTTTTATTAACTGGAACTTTAAAGGCAAATTGTAATAATGACTCTAAGTTTTATTCAAAATTTATAATGATTAACATATTTTTAAAGCGGAGAAATATATTATACTTAAGTGAAAAACAATTGTAAACTAAATGTGGGTATTCTGTGTATCAAAAACTACATTCGAATTCGAATATACATGATAATTACTTTAATAAGACTATACCATAGTATGTAGTTGAAATTTAATAATGTGCCTGTGACATATTATATAGGTGAACAACCAAAAAGAGGTAATTAACTACCGTAGATAGCCCTTCCTAAAAATATATATTTCTTTCCATGTACAAAAAAAGTTATTTTTTGCAAAATTGTGTAATTCTTTTACAATTTTTGCACTGTAGATAGTATAAGCATTTTGAAATTATATCTTGCTTTGTTTTAACTTAATATTGTTTTGTTGTGTGGGGTATCTTAAAGTAAAATTTTTTATTTTCAAAATAAACAAGTTGCTAATTTTTCGTTCCAATTTTTTTTTTTAGTTAAGAACTGAAATTCTGTGAAATAATAAATAAAATTTAATATCTTACAAATTTTTCATTTTCCATACCTTAAGTCGGGTTAATCACTTGAAATATGTTGACTTATCAACAAAAATGTAATCCAAATGTTTGCGAAACACAGAAGATAGCAGCAGAAAAATTTTTTGTTTGTTTTGTTTTATGGTTATCGTTAAGGGAGATTTAAGTTGAAGGGCGATTTGACGTTTTTTGTTTAAATAAAAAACACTCGTAATTTTGTATGGTTTCATATTTTACTATCAACACTATATATGCAATAACTTATATTACGTTTTTTACAAAATTTTGAAACTTTCATTCATAAAGGAACACTTTCATATATTATACTCTCACATACATACATATTTATTATAGGTTTTTGACTTTAGTTTTTTATTTCTTAACATTTTTGCATATATTCTTCTTTTATGACAATAATTTTTTTCTATTTTACTTTCTTTGTTTAGTTTTTTTTTATTTTGTTTTATTTCGACTAGATTGTACAGAATGTAGGTCAGTTAAGGTGACGTTAAAATTGCAAAAACACACACACTTTTATAATCATATTGCGCGTGACTGCGTTGCTAGCATGAATTTAAGGTTTTTCTTTTGATTTTTCTATATTTTTCACGCTTTATTACGATTTTCCGCTGGCAAATGGTTGTTGCCTTAACGAAAGCGAACGACTGGTAGTTGCCACTTAAAATGTTTGTTGGTTCTGTTGAATTTGTTGTCGGTTTTAGTATTTTATGAAAGTATATAAACATCAGTTTTGTTGCTTTTGTTAATGATGCTGCACAATTGCCATTATCAGCAAAAATTTCTGTATATGTTGCATAGAAACAATTGCTGCTGTCAACATCACACTCTGTATACGTAGCATACGAAACTTTCATTTGTTTTTAATTTAATTCAACTTGTTCGGTTATCAGTGAAGTTTCTCTTTGAATGTTCAGAAGCAATGTTTTATAGGAGAATTTACTTCTCATGATAAAAATAGTGACTGTTAACCTATATTGGTTTTTTGTGCAGAGTTCGGCAAGCTAATAATAATGCATTTTACAAATGTGGTAGTAATTGAGAGTCTCTCACTCAGGCCACTTTGCACTGTGTTTTCCCACTTGTTTTCTCTTTAATTCTCTTTGTTTATTTTTTGCCTATGCGTGTGACTACGTACGTGTGAAAACAGAAGAGAAGAGAAGCTCTTTGCCGAAATCCGTTTTAGTGTTTCACTGATAATTTTTGTGACAAAAAATTTAAGTAAATTTCACATTGTATCTTATGTTGGCGATAATACTTTTTATTCAAAGAAATTTGTTGGCTTAAGATTTTATCCTCCATATCACTCTTGTGTGGAGAATCACACAAATATTTTTTCACAAATTTTAAAGAAAAATGAAATTTTAAGACATTTCCTTACTCATCAATTTAGAACTGAAACCGCATTAATTCATTCAAAATATGTTTTGATATCATAACTTCTTAAATATTGTTTATAACGAGATATTTAAAACCTTACGTTAATACGCTCGTATGTGATTTCCAATAGAATTACAATATTTTGGCATTAAATGCATGGTTATGCTGACGTAATTTTTTTGGCAATATTTGCTTTGAAAATATGGTTTAGAGTGGATATCCGAGCAATGCAGGTTTGGCGAACACATTCTGGTGTGTGAAACCTGTGATGATACCACTATTGTCCTTGACTGCACAACCTTCTACCTAAATAGTTACATAAGGTAAAGGAAACGTCTTGGCGATAATATTGGGACGGCATTACCAGGAAAGATGGTTAAGCTAATTAAGGAGATATTACGCAACGTAATTTTACTAATAAATATTACTTCATCTGCAAAATCTCTTTCGTTCAGTAACTAATTTGAGTTCAGATTCGTAGTGCGATTCAGTAAATTTTAACGATACGACAATCACAAAAGAAGTCGATATTTTCTGTCGTTTGCAGTACCGATTATGTGATTAATTACGTACACATGAGCGATAGTCGACAACTCGCTTTTTCGACTGGCAACTCTGTCGAAAAAGAGAAAAACGCAAAGAAGAATTGAAAAAAAAATTAATTTTGAGGTGTAGAGCCATGTTTTAGCAATTGTGCATAAGATGAGTTGAATAAAGTTAAACATTTTATTCAACTTTGTTAATTTAATTTATGTCTACATTTTTTCTATCCATGACGGCTACTAATGCGTCCAAAAAGCAGCGCCGCAGCCGTAGAACTAAATCAATTTTACGAGCAATTTAACAATTATTCGATTAAATACACAACACCAACATTTTTGTCGTCAGCTATCGAAAAATCCATATCGAATATTGTAAATAAAATTACTGAATAGCAAAATGGAGAATTATTTCATTTACTTTTAAAAACAATACCATTATCGTAAAAACAAATTACTGAATCGGGCTAAAGGTATGACAACAATGTAAGAATTAAATCATAAACGAAACAAAGTGATACTTGGCAGAATGAGGCAAAGCCAGAAATGACACCGAGAAACTTAATGCTGCGTTTCTGGTTAGATTGCAAGACAATTGTTTTTTACGAGCTTTTACAACCTGGTCAATCAGTTGATTCTGATCTATACTGTCAGAAATTAACGATATGGTATTATATCAAGCAATTAAAATGGCTAGAATTAGTGAACAAACAAGTTGTGTTGCATCATGACAACGTCAGACCATACACATCTTTGATGACATTGCAGAAACTGAGAAAGCTGGGCCGGGAATTTGTAGTGCATTCACCATATACCCCAGACATTGCAACTTCACAAAAGTGGAGTTAATCGTTTTGGCAAAGAAACATTTTTATTACATGACTAAGTTTATTTTTATTCATTTTAAATATATTTATTATGATTCGTTTCGTTGTAGTGATTAAAAGTGTTAACGACAGTCTTACAATATTTGACAGACTAATACGCCAACTTTGTTTTTGTAATAGATTTGCAACAACTGTCGTTTTTAGTAACGTTTTGCCAACTGCAATGTCATTATCCAAAAAATATCTAATTTCCGCCACAAAAATGTCACCACATGGTGTGGTTCTATTAGTCATGCAACAGTTTTCTTAAACAAAAAATTAATTTTTTTTTGTATTTTTTGGCTTTAAAATTCAAAAAAAAGTGCACAACGTGGACGATTGTTTTTTAGAATAAAATTTAACAAAAATTTTTACAATAACGCTATACTAGTATTACAACAAATTTGCCTTATGGCAAACAATAAGATCTTATATACCCTGCCAGTTAAACAGCGTTAGTGAAAGATATTTTTTTAAGCATACTATTATTTCTCATTGTATTTTCGTAAACATTAAAGCTCTAGAGGAATTTATATTATTAATTTTGGCGCATGCTAACTGAATAGGTACTACAAAAATTGTTACTCTTTTGCTTCTTGAATTGAATTGAATTTACGGATTTGGTAACCGTTCCAAAATGCCCCGAAGAACAACTACTGGTAGAGCACAACTAGCCATATTATATGTACATTCTGTTAAATGCTTATTAAGTATTGTAGTAGGTAAACTTTGTGCTGTGTAGGTACATACATATGTATGGAAAAGTATGAGTCTGTCTGTGTGTAAGTATCCTTCTCATATCGTGCAAATAAAATTTTTAATGTTAAATAGCTGACTGGTGTAAAAGTCAATATAAAATTATGTTCTTTTAATTTATTTTAATTTGTATTTTCCTTCACTGTATCTTTTGCTAGTGAGTGTATGCTAGATATTTGTAAATGTTGTGGCTTAGTTTTCATGTTTATGTTGATGTTTGTTTGTTGATTTTTTATACAAATTTTTTTCTTCATTGCTTTTTATTAAATTTAAATTAAAAAATTTTTTTTCCCATAGACGATGTTGAATTTGTTTAATAGTTTTGTTATTGCCTTGCTAAATCTTAAGAATAAGCATATTGTTATAAAAAGTTAATCTTACTTTTCGGTCTGAAGTACAAATTTTTATAATTTCTTTTGATTATTTTTATTTATTTATTTTATTATTCCTTTTTATTAAATTGTTTACTTCAGCCTTGAAAGAGTCAACATAAGAGTTATTTGTTTTCTGTATATTTACTTTAACCGTGGTGATAGGTAAACAAAACTTAGGAATCTTAGTTAAAGGACTATGGTTATGTTGAGTTCTATTTCTGTAAATTCTCTTATGTAGTTAATCATATCACTTGCACCTGTAAAACCGATATATCAATTTATATGGCTTTGGATGAAAATTTTAAATACTAAATCAATGCGGCAAACTACTTTAGACTAAATTAGATTAGACTAAATGCGCTGACACGCTGGCATACTATTCTCTAGTGGCAGTCCTCTATCCTATCTGAGGAACCCCGAGTTCTGGGTTATATTGATTATATCGAATCTGGATCGGAAATGTATACAGATTCCACATCATGATTTCTAGTAGATACGACCAGACCTCTGGCTGGGTCATCCTTGGTATATCTGATGAAAGTCTATATTGATGGCTGTAGACTTGAGAACAAGAGAAGAAATGTTTTTTTATGAAATACTTAATTTTAAGATGTCTCTGTCCGCCGGAATACTGTAGGGTGTTTCAGGCCGTAGTAATGGCTATCACTCATGCTGCGGAGTTAATTTGGAATAGTGGATTCTACTACTAACATAAATACTCAAATATCTTTTCTGATAGCCAGGCGATGATCAGGCTGGTTAGAGATTCTCACAGCAGCTTTGTGTTCACCTCATGTGGGTTTTTGGTTATTTGGCGTCCTGGATAATAGTGTTGCTGATGAACTCACTAGAGTGGGCACACATCTACCACATATATTGTATATCAACATACGAGGGTGAATATACCTCTTACCTCCCTTATCTGATCCTGGGCAGACAAGGGAATTGAAACTCACCAGTCAACGGACGGTGAGAACATTTGTTCTATTGCTTCTATTCTCACAGGCCATTGTGTAATGGGTAGGCTCACGGAGAGGCTGCGCATTATCTCGAGGTTGAGAATCGACTGGGGAAGAGCGTGCCCCCTTTTTTTTGCTAGTGTTCGTCTCTGATTTAGCGTAGACTTCTCACATTTAGCTCGCGTTTTCTAGCTAGATTATCGCATCCATCGACCTTTAATATCAGGTTATTAGCCACGTTTCTCATGCTGTCCGGCTGGTTTCCAACTTAACTTAAGAAAATTGTGCTTCTATGCGAAGGCTCTGTGCTTACTGTCAAGGCCGGTTGTTCTAGGTATTGTGACTAAATCTTGGTCATCGTTTCTTGTGGCATCACAACGGGCCGTAATGTGACGAGGCTGTCACTCTCTCCTATACTCTCATGTGTACACGTATAGATAAACTCCCATTCATTCCAATCCTATCCATTTTTGATCCACCTGCTTGGCTTTATGAAGAAAATGCTAAAGCAGCGTTTAAAGTCTCTCATTGTTATATTTATTGAAATGTACGATAATATTTTTTATGGAAGGTACCATGCTCGCTCTTTCTATGGAATTATATATATATATATATATATATATATATACACACTTATTGGGTAGAAGCTCTACCCATAGCATAAGTCTATTAAATGGAGGAGGGTATTTTTTTTCCGTCATAACCATTTTCATCACACCATCACTGTGCTATTTAAATGTTTTGTAGTTGCATGATTTTAAAACTTGATTTCATTTGCTTTTTCTGTAAATTTTGTTTTATTTTTACGAAAAAAAACCATTTACATGTTGAATTTTTCCGTTTATATCTTTTAATTTATTTATTTATTTTTTTCTACTGTTTTATTTAAAAAAATGCCAGTGATTCTTTTTCTGTACAGAAGGTTTCTTTGTTTGATTTAATACTGCATGGATCGTTAAATGCAGTTTAAGTTTATTACTGCCCCTTTTTAGGTCGCAAATAAAAAATATTTAGAAACTGGACAGACTAGAGAAACAAATCGAAACTAAAGAAGTGATTTTAATAAAAAATTCTGTTGCAGTAAAGTGAGTGAATTTTACTTTTTTCTAACAGGGGTCACTTTACAAAAGAGCATTAAGCTGATAAAAGTATTGAAATTTGTAAGTGAGCATATTTAATTAGCAAAGAAATGCTAGATATTGTAAAATATTTAACACTCATGTGAACGACAAGGTATCCGGGTACCTATTGCGTTTTGAAACTGATTTTTTTTATAGAAGTTGATAAACTTCGTAGTTAAAACTTCTTGAGACCTCCTAAATTTTAATATTTTATTAGTTTTCTCAGCTTTAAAGATAATTAATACATTTAGATAGACATAGCACGTCGACTATCTTCCAAAACTCTTAACTGTCCGACAAGGTACACGGGTACCTTTATGCATTTTTTTCAAAAAATGCTGGTGTCACATATTGTTTCTATATTGTATTATAAATTATATTTTTAAAATGTAACAAAAATTAATTTAACTGCATGAACTTTAAATTGGAGTTGGAGAATTGCTATAAATTTTTCAAGTGTCTGGTTTTACACTTGAATCTTTTTGGAGAATAATCTGTACTAGAGTTCAAGTGAAAATTTTAGTCATCAACTTTTCAGATAATTGGCAGCTAAAATTAAAAAAAAAAAGAATTCTACGGCGATCTGTGAAAGTGAACTGTGCATTGTGTTTCATATATGGTATGTATGTCAGTAATGTATGATGCCAACGCTAACATACTTTTACATTTACAGCGATGAAAACTAAGAGTAGCGGTCACCGGATTATCCTGCACTTGCAAGTATATTTGCACAATAATTTCCCCATTTTGTTGACACTTTCCTTAGTTTTTTTATACAATTTAATTTCTGACTTAGCCGTATTTATTTTTATTACGTTATTTATTATTATTTATTATTATTATATTTTTTACTTTTTTTGGCACATATGCCTTTTTTGCTGAATAAGAAATTTGAAAATATTATTGCCTTCAAGGAACTCTTTTTTCTACTGTTCAAAAGCGATGTAAAACGTTAAAGCCTTAGACAATGTTGAAATCACAACTCAATCTACACAAAAAAGCGGTTTCCAAACAACAAACTTGTGACCTTTTACGGTTATTTCACTATACTTGCTATTAAAAAATACTTAACGAAGTGATCGAAAAAAAAAAGTAAAACCATTTCAGTAGCCTATGGGCTTTAACAAAACAGAATTGCTATATCAATGCATTTTTTTCACTTTTGTAGCACAGTGTTATACACCAATTTCAATATTACCTGTATTAGAGAAGATGCTGGAGGAAATATTGATTAGAAGACTAAATAATTTTCTGAAAATATTCAATATAATTACTAAAAATCTATTTGTATTCAAAAAAGAAAAGAATGTCAACAATCTATTAGGAAATTTTGCTTATTATATAAATAAATGCTAAGTAAAAATAAGCATTACCTGGTAAAAACTATTGATTTTAGAAAGCCTTTGCCACCTTGGCACATCACAAACTTCTTCAAGTATTTGAAAGAAATGGCATAAAAGGAAATATTTTATTATTGTTTAAAACTATCTTGAATGTAAATCATATCGAGTAAAAATAAACAATGAACTAAGGGAAGAAGTAATGATGGATTATGGAGTCCCGCAAGGATCCAAACTCGGACCAATCCTTTAAATAATGTATGCCAACGACATTCTCAACGCTCTGCATAATAGCACAACTTATTCGTACGTGAATGATAGGGCTATTGTGGAATCGAATGCTGACGAGACAATGCAAGCTCAATTTAATATCGGATTAAAATGGTGTCATAAATGTCCAAAAAGCTTGACTCATGCACACTTTTCTGACACATACATTGAAATCAAATTTCGCGATGTAAACCGCCTACATAATAGTAACAGTAACAATGACACATGTACGACACTAATAGAACTCGTGACATCTTAAAAATTCATCAATTGCAGAGCCACACATTAGGCGTGAGATCACAGCATGTGGAAGCGAAACCATCTGCAGATTATTACAAAATACTCAGCACCGGCTATTATGGTTGGCAAAAACCGGGTTTTTTAAATAATATCCAACCCAACGGGTTTTATTTATTTTTTTGATGGGTTTTATTGGATTTTATAACTGCTTCCGAATTTCGTTCAGGTCAACAATATTTTTTGTTTTTAGTACAATAACAACTTTTTTAGTATTTATAATGCAAATTTGCACTCTAAGTGTGATCACGGCATCATTTTACACTATGAGCTACTAAAACTCGGTGATTAGAGCAGACTGTTATTACTTCGCGCATTATGAGAAAACGGCCGTAATATTATATAAAAAGAAACAGACAGATAAAATTTTCCTTTTGCATGACAACGCTTGATCACGTCGCCAAAGTTGCCAAGCAAGTGCTAGAATCGATCAAATGTCACACCCGCCGTTATCTTCCAATATTGATCCCTCTGAATATTCTGTTTCGACGAATACAATATCTTTTAGCATGTCACCGGAGCACTTTTTTTTAAAGAAATATAAAATCATCTTCAAAGTGTATAGATTAAAAAGACAAGAAGTTTTTGAACATTGGCTCAGAGATAAGGAAAAGAATCACTGCGTAGATTCAATAATTTTTACTTTATAAAATTTTTTAATTCATTATATATTTGAGCTAAAAACCAACCGAATTAAATCATAATCCCATTTTTTTTGCTATTATCTTTGCCTCTTCCCATGTAAGATTGTCTTGCCTTAGTTCTTGGAAAATTGTGCGTCGCCAGGTGTTTCTTGATCGACCACGGTTCCTTGATCTTTTAGGATTCCACTCAAGTGCCATACTTGTAATACTACCATGATTTTTTCTTAAGGTATGGCCGATCCATCTCCACTTTCTTTGCCTTATGTGCTTCAATATAGGCGCTTCGCTTGTTAAATTCCATAGATCTATGTTGCCTATGGTGTTAGGTCAGAATATCATGCATATGATTCTAAGGCACTTGTTGGTGAATACCTGTTGCTTTTGCGTGATGTTGTTAGACACAAGCCAGGTTTCACTACCGTACAACATAATTAACTTTACATATGCGTTGAATATTCTGAGCTCGGTTCGCCTGGATATGTATGAGCTTCTACATACTGACTGTAATTGTTTGAATGCCGACCTTGCGCTGTTGAGCCTGTTGCTAACGTCTATTTCTGCACTGCCGTTTGTTGTTTCCAAGATAGCATTAGCTATCTACATGCTCTCTTGGCCGGCCCTGTCGTATGATGTTTTCTGTGCTATTGTTGTTAATTCTCATAGCTTTAGTTTTCTTAATATTTATCTCAAGGCCAACATTGCGAGCCAGTTTTTTCAGGTCATGTAATTTTACTGCATGTTGGAGATCTTGTGTGAGAGAAGGCAAATATCATCCGCATAATCCAGGTACTCGAGTTGTCGTGTGAGACTCCAACTCTTTGTGAACAGACTTCGCTCATGATCTCATAGAGTACGATGGTGAGAGTTGACATCCTTGCTTTACTCCAGCGTTAGTATGAAGAATCGAGAGCTCTGCATTCTCGTACATCGCTTTTCTCTCAATGCTTTCCATATAGCAGTCCTTGTGATTGACTTTCTTAAAGTCGACGAACAGTAGGTACAGAGGTGTACGCCATTCTAGAGACATTTCTATTATGATTCGTAGTGTGTTGGCGTGGTCTACGCAGCTTCTATTTGGCCGGAATCCTGCCTGTTCGTCACGCAATATGCTCTCTAGTTTGCTCTGAAGCAGTTCCTGTATTATGACTGCTAGTGTCTTGTGTATGGTGTCAAGCAGAATAATTCCTCTCCAGATATTGCAATCTTTCAAGTCGCCACTTTTAGGTAGTTTCACAATGATACCTTTCTTCCAAGTTGATGGCAGCCTCTCTTCCTCCCATGCTGATGTGATATGAGACCGTAGTAATTCAGCTTCAATTGTAATGTTCGCCCGTAAGATTTCCGCTTGTAAGCCATCTTCGCCTGCAGCTTTATTCGCTTAAACTTCGTTATTGCCTCTTTTATCTCATTTAAACTGGAGGGCTACATGCTATATTCAATGTATTTTGCACAGGGCTGTTATAGTATATTCCGATGTCTTCATCTGTGTCCGTTACGTTGCTAATTTCCTCGAAATGTTCCCTCCATCTTTGCATCTGCGCTTTACTATACGATACAACTGTGCCATTGCGATCAGTAACTGCTTGGTTCCGTCTACACTTTCTATTTGTGAGTTAGTCTATCGTCTGGTGTAGTCTTCTCATGTTATTATGTCCAGCTGCTTCCTCTTCTGTTCTAGCTAGACCTTCTAGGAACTTCCTTTTGTCTTTTCGTGCAGCTGTTGGTATTGGTCCTGTTTCGCCAGCTGTTGGTATTGCTGCCCCGTTACATTGTTGTTGTTTAGCTGCAACTTAATTTCCCTCCCTTGAGAGATCAGATTCCAAGTATTGTTTGATATCTCAATATTAAAAATTAAATTATTTTAGTTGTAAATAAACTATGAAAGCGTTTAAATAAAAAACCCACCCGGGTTTTTTTTTAACAAACGTATTTATTATTATGTGATATTATTTTTTTATATTAACAGCTGTCATGAGTCAATCAAACCGATAACAAGTTAAAGCTACACAATTAATAAAAATTGAACGATGTATCTGTGTCTCAAAATCGCAAAAAATTATCAAAATTCAATACAAAAATGGTAAAATTGCCATTGTCGCAGTTCACAAACCTAATGCAGTTTTAAGTTGTGCTGTTGCACCCCTTCGGTCAGAAATTGTTATACTGGTTGAAAATTTTAAGCTCTTGGGAAAGTACAGTGTTGTAAAGAATAACTGCTAATATTGTTTTTATAGTCATAATGTAAATAGTGAAAACAAAGGTTTGTCTATTTCTAGTGGATTTTTAGAATAGAGCATTCCATATATGACAATCCACCGTATTTTTTAATACAGAATAATGGGAGCAGAAAATAGTTGGGTCAATTTGCTCAGGAGGGGATTTGATTTTAAACTTATGGTTTCTTCTGAAAAGTTTCTTAGAATTTTCCGTAGATTTTATTTCTGGTATGCAAATTACAATTTGATGCACCCTAATGACCAGGCATACGTAAGTGAGATATACATGCGGAATTTAACTCTCTATGGGTTAAGTTCAGAATCAGGGCACATCTTTTCATTTCCGGTTTTTGAAAAGAAGCCCAAACGCGGGAAGAGTGGTTACTATATCTGGCTTCGACTCTATTTCCGACTCCATATTGAATATCCTTGCGAAGTATCCGAGCAGTGAAATTGTTGTTGCGGGTGATTTCAATTCATCTTGGTTATGCCATCTATGCCACACAACTCCAGATGGCCAATACGTGGATTTATTTGCCGCTCACAATCAACTTGCAGTGTATTAACCTACACATATATAACGTGTGTAGATGGACACCAGGACAATACCCTCAAACTTTTCCTCACTACACACCCTTAAAAGTATGTAGTTGATGTCCTTGCACTTCTCGGAAATTCGGATCATTTCACAACTTCTGCCTCATTCTCATCCTCCGCTCTTCTTGAGGTCCCACCTATGGCCACGAAAGCTCAATTTTTAATTACGAGAATGCTCGTTGGACTGAGCTTAACGATTTCATTACGTATTTTAATTGTAAACCTTGTTTCCTTGACTCAAACGTCGATGTCATGGCAGAAATGGTAGTGAGTATAATAAGGCTAGGAATTAAGCCTAGAAAAAAACTTATTTTAATCTGACGTCTAAAATGACAGTCTGATTCAGAGAGGAATTGGCATAAATACTGATTTTCTTCGCAAACAGGCGAGGTCTTCACGTAGTACTTATACGCGAAAAAGGTTTATACGAGTAGCGCCTTCGTGCTAAAGGTCTTACTTTTCCGCGGGGAAGTAACAACTTTTGTTCATTCGTTAAAAGGCTGAGGAACAACGCTAGTTTGGTTCCTGCCCTTAAAAAGAATGATCTTAGATTCACAAACCCGTTTGAAAAGGCAAACCTTTTAGCTGAAATGTCTGCAAGTAATTTTCACTTGCCGGGAGCGTTCAACCATTGCCCAAACTTGAGAGTATCAGTAACTATGCCTGGTATATTCTTTCGGCCCATGCTGTAAAAAGGGTCCTTGCAAATCTCAACGTTAACAAGTCTTCTGGGCCGGATGGCATACCAGCACTGGTCCTAAAGCAGTGTCTATTAGCTGAAATTTTCAGTGCGCCATATCGCGCCGGTATTTTTCCATCTTGCTAGAAGGTTTCTAATGTAACGCCAATCCCCAAAAAGGGCGAGGCTAGTAACCCTGAGAACTACCGTCCAATAGCAGTTTGTTCCGCACTCTTCAAGTTTATGGAGAGTATGATTAATCACCACCTTGTGGGATATCTGGAGTCCAACGATTTACTTAGCGGACTTCAGTACGGTTTCCGAAAGGGCCGTTCTACTGGTGACCTGCTGGCGTTGCTCTCGGAGAAGTAGAACAAGTCCATTCATTGTTTTAGGGAGAGTAAGGTTGTGGCTCTGGATATCTCAAAGGCGTTTGATAGAGTTTGGCACGAGGCTCTCATTTCATTTGGTGTCGGTAGTTACTTCTCTCGATTTATATGGAGTTTTCTCAGAGATCGCTCTATAAGGGTGGTTATAGATTGGGTTTTATCTGACGAGTTCAGGGTAAACTCAGGGGTACCGCAATGCTCAGTTCTTTCTCCTACTCTTTTTCTAATATTTCTTAACGCCTTTCTTCTCATTTCTAATCCTATCTACTCTTTTGCGGATGACAGCAACATTTGTCACTCATATCCCTTTGATCTTAGGCCAAGCCTTTCAGAGATTGCGGCGAGAAGGATGAATATGATACTCACAAATGACCTGGATCTTCAGGTGTGGTCGTGCAAATAGGATGGACTTAAATGAACGAAAGACTCAATGTTGTTTTTTAACACACAGACGACGTGGTGGTGTGGTATTGAGGAATCAGATGCTCTTAATGTTCTGGACATGAGAATTCACTGTAACATTCGTTAGAATGATCACGTATTTCAAGTGTCAAAAGAAGCACTCAAGTGCATTTGTTTTTAGAGACGGTGCAAGAAATACTTCACTCCATCTAACCTTCTCAATATTTACAAGACCTATATCCGACCCAAATGGAATACAACTCACATGTATGAGCCGGTGCTACAGCGGAGGGCGAAGATGCTCATTAATAACGGTAGGGTAGCCAACTCTACGGATTTATTAGAGCACAGTCACAATGTGCCGAGTGTGTGAAATGAAGGAATTAATTCCCAAAAATCTTATAGTTTTACGCAGAAATCGTATTTCTCGTAATGTGAATCCTTTTGTAGTTGATTGTCCTCTGAATTTTACAACGCAATATGGTGAAAATTCGTTCGTCGCACTGTTCGGCTGTGGAACAATCTTCTAGCGAAAGTAGTTCCTGCCACTTACGGCATGAGTGAATTTAAATCTAACGTTCATAAACACTACTCCTTCTGTCCTCTTTCCCACAACCTATTTTTCTAGTACCAGCACAATGCACTGAATTGGAAGGGCTATTACCTGGGTGCTGGTATTATGTAAAAAAAAATTTTAAAAAAACAATGCAAAGGATAACCAGATATGAGAAGTAGACTACTTTTTAGTCTTTACTGATCGATTTCGACTTTCTTTTTATTTTTAATTTTTTTTATTATGCCATTTTGATATTAAGATTTTATGTCAACGCATTAAATCACTCAATACTCATTTTTCGTACACTTTGTGATTTATTTTTTTTCTGAATTTTATGGTTAATTTCTCTCGTATTTCTACGTCTATCAAAACACATAAGAGAATGGCACTAAAAAAGGCTCAGCATTTGTAATTTTAACAGTGGCTACAACGAGTTCAAATAATGGTTCAAGAAAGTATATATAATGTTAAATCCTTCGTTTTTTT
Source organism: Wohlfahrtia magnifica (assembly GCA_023159175.1). NCBI lineage: Eukaryota > Metazoa > Arthropoda > Insecta > Diptera > Sarcophagidae > Wohlfahrtia > Wohlfahrtia magnifica. The sequence continues at coordinate 10,970,824 of JAKWBJ010000486.1, read as the reverse complement.
TTAGACTTAATTTGTATATTTTACTTTTTTCAACAAAAGAAATATAGAAACAAGAAATACCTATATAAGTTAAAAAAATGTAATTTTAATACCAAAAATCACCGACAACAAATACTAATGCTGTTAAAAAAAGAAAGAAAAATTATTGCATTCTTTTTTCGTACAAAAATAAAAAAATAAAAATTACATAAAAACAAAATGCGAGTATAAAAGGAAGAAAAATAAAATATATGTACGAGTATGTACATAAATATTGCAGAAAAAGCTGTACATTAATTACAAGAAAACTGAGAGAATTTTTCATAGTCTTTAATAGTTTTTGTCAAATTTTCTTTTCTCATATAATAGCTACTAAGCTTTACTTATATCAACGCTTCTATAAAATTTTAACAAACGGCCCTTTTTTGTACTCTATACTCTAATGATGATGAAGGTTTTAAATGTTTGAACAAAGGTGTCAGCGAATAATGCAGTAGGATATTTAATAAAATTTAAATGAGTTTTTAACCCTAATGCTCCGAAGTTTATACAAAAATTATAAAATAGCAAAACATGGCAAGACACTATGCTCTAACAATAGCTTTATGTAACAAAAGACTTAACAAAAAATCTGAAAGAATTAATTATTTTGTTAGGAATTAGTTGAGGTTAGGTTAAATAGAGATACGCTCTCTAAATGAAAGACCACACGTAAGCCATAATATGCTTATTGCGTGCTCTCATCCCATGGCTGAACTAAAACCTTTATTTAAAAACGAAACGGTGATCCGTATTGCTTATCATTAAGGGAGTCAAATAAAAATATTATTAATTTTTCCAGAAGAAAGTTACGCACATAGTTTACTTATTTTTTAAAATTTACTAAAAGAAATAAAATAAATCAGAACTTGCGGGCTAATAAGAAGAAAGTTTTTTTATTTATACAGCATTTTATATACTCCTATCCAAGAATGACTCGAAGATTAGCTTGAATAATATCCGGAATTTATTGCAAAACTCGCATATGAATTTTGCAACAAACGACGGAAGCTTCTTTACAATCCTATGAATTTTAGAAGAACATTCTAGCATTTCATGGAGCTTTAACGATGTTTCGTGGCACTTTGCTTTGGGACTTTAGTATGATTTGCAGCACACTGTTCTTCGCATAACCTCAGGTTTGGCTAAATGATAGTCTTCTTCCTCTTTTTCTTAATCATGGCAGCTGTTGCAGAAATAATTATAGGCGTTGTTCAAAATTTAGGTATAATTTTACTTTTAATAAAAAAAATACTTTTTTCGGATGATTTTAAAAAACCCCACAAAAAAATCTAAAGGTTTCAAATCGTACGAATTTGGAGGCGAATTTACTCCTCCTTTAAGAGAAATATTGCGATATTCTAACTTTTCTCTTAAAAGATACGTTGTTTCTGTGATAAGTGGTGATAAGTGTGTGATAAGTGGTATCATATTGTTGAAACCACATATTCTCTTTGTCGAAGTCATTAATTTTGCGCCACAAAAATTTTCGGATTATCTCCTATTCTCTTGACCGCAATAGCATTACCACATTTCTCCGGATCACAAACCACATTACACCGTAACATCTTGTGGATGTAATGGCTGCTCTAAGATAACCTTTGGATTCTCTTCAGGGTAAATGCGGCAATTCTGCTTGTTGGCATAGCCATTGAGCTAGAAATCAGCTTCGTCGGTAAAGCTAGTTTTGTTAAAATTTTCTCATTTTCTTCTTGTCTTTTAATGGCCACTTTCAGAAAATGTTTTAATATAAAAGCACGTTCTTACTTCGTGTAACGTTTCATATTAACTATTAGGACTGTACTTGGAATCTGAAAATAAAATTTTGAATAACAATTACAAGTAAGAAAAAATTGCAGCAAAATTTTAAATAATTTTAAGCCTTTGAATCGGTTATAGCCCCTATAAGGTTTGTTATATGTAACTATGTGTAACACTTTATTGAATCCTATTGCCTTTTTCAACATTTGCTGCAGAGTGAATATCGAGTCGCAGCTGTTCAGAGAAAACTTCACAGCCAGCGTTCTCTGGTCTCTCCAAGTCATCAGTGTATACATCAATGACTCCTCTAAGAAAGCAAAACCATTCGGGTATATCGGTCAGGCAATCTGGCTTAAATTAGGGTTTTGGTATGAATTTAATTCTCACAAATTACAAGGTCCAGAAGTCAAAATAGAAATGCATGAGCTAGACTCCACTTACATCAAAGCCGTTGGTACTGCTATTCACCATTATCATAATCGCCATTATTGATATTAATCTAGTAAATTAATAGCTTAACATTTTGTCTAAGTGGGTATTTACTGTACTTAAATTATTTTTTAGGGTGTTAAGTAGTCAAACGACACTTAGTTTCATTTTTACTTTTTTATTACCGTAAATTTATGGAAGAATTGGCAAACGTTTGAATGTCTCTGCCTTTAGAATAAGGAAAACCTAGTGAAAGTGAACAAATTAAATGCAATATATTTCATTTTCATTGTAAAAGTTTTTACATACAAACTATGAAGAATCCATCAATGAATTTCTGTCACAAATAAAACAATTCTGGAATTCTTTTTGTAAAATAGCACTTCGTTTTTAATTTTCTTTTGTTTTAATTTTTTCTAAACGGATCATTACTTTTGTAATTTAACATTTTTACTCTGAAGAATTATTTATTAAAGAAGGAAAGAATTACAAAATTATTTTTTATTGACTTTCTAAACCTTTGATTAAACTTCTTAATCGAATCAGACCCTATTGAGCAAATAAACAAGTAATTGTTAATAAAGTTTTTCATTTTTTTTTAATTTAAAATTTAGAAAAAAAAAGCTTTCAAATAAATAAGGAAGTGAATCGTTAATGAACCTCCATGTCTTTTTTTTTTGTTTTTTGTTTTGTAAGCTTTTGTAAGTGAAGCATTAAGAATGAGATTCTTGTCTATTGCTTGCCATTGACTAGGCGGGAATTGAGTTAATAAATAACAATTATTTATGTTGCTGATGTTGGCTATGATTTTTTGTTTTTTTTTTTTTTGATTTGTTAGTATGTCCGCAAGTATAATAAGAGTTTACTTAAATACTAAGAATTTTTGTACTCAACATAGACACAATGCATGACACTAATATCGATATTAGTGCCTAATTATCCCTTGATTCTGTGGACATATTCTCTTTTGTTTATTATAGCTCATAATTCTTTCAGTTAGCATTTATTTAGCACATTGCATTATACAATCAAAAGATCTATACATGGGCTCTAATTATTTTTATTTAGTTTTAAAAACTTAATTAAAGCTCAAGCCTAACACTATAGCAGGAAAACTGCGCTCTCTTGTGTGTAAACACATTGAAAGCAATCGTTAAAGGACTGTATATTGCTCTAAATTCAAGAATGTTAACTTGAATAGATATTCTAGTAGCTGCCTATGAACAGCATGATCCAAAGCTGAAAACAAAACAACTATTGCTTTTTAGGTTCTACACAAGGTAAGAAGATCTATCTGGTGTCTTTTATAGTTAAATCATAATAAAATTAAGATATATATTTTCAATATCAATGAAACCGACCTTGTTGGATAGATAACTTTATCAATTTAATGTTTAAATATGATTTCGACCATGTGCCGTCACGACTGGTGCATACCAGACACAATATGGCACTCCAGTTTTCACAAAATTATCGCAACATACTTATGCTGCAGTATTTTTTCACTTACTCAAATGTTGATTTTCAGGTGTTCAGTTTTCTGTGGTTTATAAGCGTAGAAAAGTGACTTTACATAACCCAAAAGAAAATAGTCCAATGGGGTTAAATCACACGATCTCGGTGGCCAATTAATTAGACCATGATGTGAAATTACTCTTTCATATAAAGTTTCTTTGTGTAAATCAATTGCATCCCACGCTGTGCGTCCTGTTGGAATCACGTGCCAGCTAATTGAGCTGAAAATTATCATTTTTGAAGACATATGGACCAATATGAAACAATAATTTTCTGTGGATGTAATGGTGTTTCTACAAAAGTTTGTGGATTATCTTTACTCCAAATGCTACAATTTTGTTTATTAGCCATTCAACCAAAAATTCATCTTCATCTGGTGGTAAACTATTTCATGATAAGTTTGTGGAACGGATTCATTATTTTAATACAAAATTTTAAAAATTTGCAAGCGTTGGTATGGTGTAAGTCTACTCATAGTGAATTGTCAAGCCAAACTTAACAAAAAGCAACTATCAGCTGTTAAATCAGTTGTGAAATAAATCAGCGTTGCCAACTCCAAGTTAGGAACCTCTAAAAAAAACCCTTGATATATTAGGTATATGGAGTATAGCAGATGCCATTAGCAGCAGAGGAGGTTTGTGCAGTAAAAGGTTTTGGCAGTAATAGGTCGATGGGAGCAGATTTTAAGATCGTTCATATTTTGAGAAGATAAGACTACGATTACTGTTTTCATAAGGCCAACGGAGACAAGCTAATTCGCTCACAATGTGGATGAGGTCTATCAAACAAGAATATGATGGCAAATACAAAATGTTTAAAACGAAGTTTAAATTATAGTTTGATATTTAAATTATGACCTTTAAAAGTTTAAAAGGTCGACTACGACAAATTTTTATACTCTTGGCTTAATTTTATGCATCAAAACAAAAATAGTAAAACAATTATTAATTGTTTTTCGTTCTGTTAATTTTTTTAGGGAAGTTTTTTAATGAGCCCAAAAACACAAATGCTGAAAAAATAAACAAATAAAGATATTGTTAAAATTTTTAAACTCTTAACCAAACAAAGATTTCAATTCCTCCTAATTCCATAAGCCTCGTTCTGTTTTTCGAAGACCCTGGTAGTGCTTCTCTGGTTTCTTTTTATTATTTTATGCAAATGGCGAATATTTTCAATAGTTGATACGGGTTTATTTGAATAAGTAATATGTAAAATATATAATTAAATATACGTCGTGATGTTCAATAATGTTTTCTTTTTAGGCAAAATATTGAGCCCTAAAAGCCAAAAGACGTAAGCGAAAAAACAGGAGAGTGTGACGTCATGCGCGGTGTAAAACTGGTGCATATGCGGTATTCATGCGGGTGCAGCTTGTTGGATAAAGGCTGAGGACGCTACAAGCATGAATAAATTAGGCAGAGAAAAGTCTGCCTCCATATAACTGTGGCAATCAGCGCCCTTGGAAGCCCTGATTGGTTTGACATTACTGCGCATCTATGTGATAAGAGTGCCGGCATTTTCGGTGGCAAAGTTTTTCGCCAAGGAATCCCAAAAAGGAGTCGGTAGGTCTATCCGTTTCATACAGGGTGGCCGAAGAACTATTTTTGGTCCTATATGTTAGGTTTTTGGATCTGTTGAGATGCAGGGTTAAATTCCCGAACCGGGATCGTTAGTCTAATGAGGCATTATTTCGGATGAGTTTTATCTGATACCGATGGCTAAAAATGGAATAACTGTGCCGGCGCTGGTGTTCACTGACCAAACTGAAACTTGTCGTACTCACTGGGCACATCGTTGAGTGTCTTCCAGGCTGTGATCATGGCCTTTGTCATTTTTACGGGACTCAACCTGGACAGTGGGCTCAAGGATAAAGTCATTAATATACTCTATGGTTGCTAAGCTACCTTGGCTCAAATTGTATAACATCTAGACTTGTCAAATATTGCTATGATACGTTGCAAAGGTTTTCACTTAGGAATGAGGTTAAGTTGTTTTGAATACTTGGATACTGTGTCATAGATGGTAACGAAACAGCGGGTGCATTGGCTAGAGAAGGCTCTAAGAGACCCTGTATTTGATCCAGAAACTTAATATGTGGCAATACCTACTACCGTCCTCAATCTAATCGATCAGTCAATGATTTGCTGTCGCTCTGAGGTCCTCAAGTATGGCAAGCCGAACTTTAAACTCCTGACGGATTTTTTGACGACTTATTGTAGACTGACAGCGCATCTGAAAAGAAAAAGATCACGAATGTAGACTGCTGTAGACTACGTTCACAGGCATCAGATACGGTGGTACACATATTGTGTAAAAGTAGAGTTTTTGATATGTTTAGATGAATATGTTTGGGGAGGCATAGAGCTTGATATTCTCCATTAGGATTTAAGATCTAATGGTGGTCATTGGGAAGACGACAGACCTTCAAACAAACTTTAGACCGAAAGGGCACAACAGATCCTAAGGATTGCAGTGGTCTGCAAGTGTGCCTAGTCAGAATTATAATAATAAAAATGATAACATTTTTCGTACTCCTTTTTAAATGTTACCTTAAAGATCATACCACAAACAGATTTTATGTATAAGTGTCATTACTAATGCTGCTTTCTTATATTTTATATTATGTTTTAAAAGCCTTCTACCACAGAGTTGAATTTCTCGACAATTTATTTGTAAAAAATTATCTTCCTATTCCAAGACTATCAAAGCATATTCCTTCCTATTATTATTAGGCCCTTTCTTGTATGTGTTTTCTTTTATGTGTTTTTAAATGTTTAAATTGAATAATAGTATGCCACCCTAAAATCTGTCTAAATTATTTATTTTTTTATTTAGGAAATGAACGACAATCAACGGTTGACAGTAATTAATTTAATAATAAAATAAATTCCTGAAATCTCAACATCACTTATAATTATTTTATACAATGAGACCCTAAGTAATGCTTTTGTATGAGATGTTTTAAACTTCACAGCTTTTGATCAAGAAGTACAATTTTTTTTCTGGCCAACAGAGGCACAAAACAATAAAATTAACACAAAAGGAAAAGAAAAGCTGTGAAGTTAAATCGGTATCATTAGACTTGATTTAATTAATTCAGTAAAAAAGCCTTTATGTCGTTCTTAGCAAACTTAATGTCAGTATATTTGTCATTTTCAATTTATTTTTCTCTTAATAAGAAATCAAGTCTTTGCTAAAGGGTAACATAGAGTAAAGCAAAAAATAGCCACCTCTCTTCAGATCTCTACAAGTCTGTCTATTTTGTATTTATTTATTTCTTAGAAGATAAAAAAAATAATTTTCTAAACCTTATATATTTAGTTCATGAAAAATTGCATTTGCAGTTAATGAATTTTAGAGCGGAAAAATTGAAAAGAAGAAATGAAGAAAGAAATTGTGGCTTTGGTGTGAATTTGGTTTCTTATTGAGTGTAAAACATAAAGTTACACGGTGTGAAAGTGAAAAAAGTTGAAATAGTTGGGATTTGATATCATTTTTCTATCAAGTACAACAAAATCTATTTTTATAATTTACAAAACACCTTTAAAATCTTAAGTTATGGGTAAAAAATCGGTTTTCCATAACTTTAAGCATTTATAACCTAGTCACAAAGATGAATGAGGAGCGACTGTCAAAAAGAGGGCCGTCTGTCAACATGGGGTGCTCTCTGCTCTACTAAGGCTTATTACAGTGAGAGCGCTGCTAGCAGAACTTGGGCGAGAGCGATGCCGTGTCATAGCCTATGTGGATGACCTTGCCATTATATTTGAGGTAAAAATCTGAATCTTAAGTTGGTTTTGTTTATTAGGAAGCATAAAGTAGATGAATTTTTCGGCTGATGCGAGCCGTTTAGTTTTAGTGAAGAAGTAAAATCTCTGGGAATCATTCAGAAGACAAAGGTTTTTCCATATATTGAGAACAGAGTCAAAAAAGCCAATGTTGCACTCTACTGCAGCAAGGAAGCAGTTGACAAGCGCTCGGGACTCTCTCCGTAATCTACAATGTGGATCTATACTACGATATTTAGACTTATACTTTACTATGGAGTCATTGTTTGGCAAAAGTCGTTAGAGAAAGTTTATGTACTTGCTGAAGAAGGCTTAATGGTCAATCCTTGTTTTGATCTCTTTGGCATTTCAGACAACGATACCCGATGCCCTCAATATGTTTTAAAATACCTTGTGGTCTGATATTACGGCGAAACATATAGCCTGGGCTGCCGTGCTGCCGTGCTGTCGTGCTGCCGTGTTATCGTGCTGCCGCGCTGAGGGTAATTGAAATGAGCTTTGAAATTTCGCACTATGTGGGACATGTCGGTATTTTGAAGCTAAACCATGTAATCCGAAGCAAAGTCGATTATTAATTATCTGCACCACCAGTTAATAAATACAAGGTGCACTAATGGCTTTAGAATGGGCAGAAGAATGAACCTCAAGATTAGGGTCTCTCACTGACTGACTGCACACTGCAGTGGCTTTTAGGCTTAAGTGACAGCCATTCGCTAAGTCACTAATTGACTTCAAGGGAACATTATCACGATCAGATGGGTATGCTGATATGTGATAACAAAGTATTTTGACACGCTAATGGGTCACAGTGAATTCGCAGCGAACTGTGTGGCCAAAGAACTGGTTAAGTAGGGAACGATTAAACAGGTTCTTCTGGCATACTGACGTATGCCCATCCATATATGCCATCTATATCTTATGTGCTGGGCTAGAAATATCTTTCGCAAAAGATGGAAAACAGACAGATTTCTCAATCTAAAAGGGAGGAGGACTAGTCATCAAGTGAATCTATCAGGACGGTGGACTTCTACCATGGTAGTAAGGCTCTCTGGCTATTGTACAGTAAGCAGACATGGGTGTAGTGGATCAAAGTTTTGCAAGTAATTTATATGAGGAGATGGTGGTGACTTCAAGACACTTGCTACTGCAAAGTCCACCGCCATCGAGGCTAAGGTTAAGAGTACTGGAAATAGGCCAAAACATGCTGCTAAAACTACCGGGAGTTGTATCGGTCGCATCATTGTTAAAGCTGGCTTGAACTTGGTGGGCAAGTAGTTATAATTCTTTTTAGAGCAATTATATTAAGCGAAATTAACATAGGATTTCATGGCCTAGATTGGCTGGAATTAGAATCGGCTGCAAGATTTAATGTAACCTGCATTTTGCCAACTAAAGCAGCTGAAATATTAGCCAAGATTATTTAATTTTACTTTAAATTTTGACATGTACACCATTCACAAAATTGTGACCTAAACGTATATGTGTTAATGTAATTCCCACAATTTATGCTGGTGTATGGTTAAAAAAAAATGATAATGAATATACTGTAAACCGTAAATTAAACAATAGCCGTTTCAGATCATTTGTCCAATATATTGAGCATTTTTTTATTTTTTATTTTTTGTTTGCAATGTCTGAAAGGGACAAACAAGTAAATATGTACTTAAATATGTATATGTACGTTGCAAAATACATAACTGTTAGTTAATTTTTACCCTCTGTGGTGTAACTGGCTGCGCTGTTAATAGTTGGTGCTTGCTGATGAATAAATTTTTCTTTTTTTCATTTTGTGTTTGCTTGTTAAATGACAACATAACTGAGTATTCTGACACATTTATAGCACATTTTTCCTTGTTGTTACGACGTGTATAAATATGTAATAACGTATGTTTATGTAGGTCAGCAAAATTAAATAAGAGGAAGAGGCAAAATTAATACAATATATGAGTGTTTTTTTCTTTCCTTCACACGATAACGGTTTTTCCTGTTTCGTTTTATTCCTTATATTTCAACCTCTTACGAAGGGGATGTTGAACACCAAGCAACGGTCTGATTGATTTTAACTTGGTAAGACCCAGTTTTTTCTTTATCTCAGGTGGACACATGATGTCCCCTGGGTAGCCACTTTAGACAACCGTTAAAAGTAATAAGTTAATAGTGCCACGCGTTCATCCAGAGAACCTAAAAGAAAGTTGTTGAAGCTTTGGACTTGTAATCCGCCTTCACAAAAACCCACCTACGATGAAAAGAAGAAGAATTAGAGGAAAACGGACCCTCGCGAACCTAATAAGGATCATGATCTAAGGATCTGCACGTGGAATGTTCGCACTTTGTATAGGGTAGGTGCATTGATCAAATTGACGGACGTACGGGATATATACAAAGCCGATATCAATGCCTTTCAGGAAATACGATGGAATGGGCATGGAGTCAGCGGAACACCGAAAGCTTAAATACTCTACAGCTGCCATAACACGAGACACAAATTTAGATGCGGATTTTTTGTTAGTAAGAGAATCTCCCATCTGGTCTCAAGGTTCACACCAGTGAACGAACGCCTAGCAACAATCCGCATCAGGGCAAAATCAACTTCACAAAATCAACCTTACATCAACCTCATATGCGCCCACGCCCCGACGGATGATAAGGTTAAACAGACCAAGGATATTTTTTACGAGCACATAGAACGAGAATACGATCGCTTCCCCAGCCATAACATTAAAATTTTTCTTTCCACCACTTACACCACTCGACTATTCCAACTACTACCAGAGAACACTCCTCGTTCCGATGATATTGGCGCACAGTGGCAATAAATTCTGCTGGAGCCCTACTTTGATTTCAGAAACCTCCACAAAGAAACCCATGGTACGACCAGGAGTGTCCCAACGCTACCGAAGAGTAGAAAGCCGCATATATGGCAACATTGCAGGCTATAGCAACGCAAAGTACACGGGAGAGATATCAGGAGAAGAAGAGAGAAGAGAAGAAAAAATTTTTTTTCCAAAAATTTTAAGAAAGAATAAGACGACAAACAAATGGCTTTAGTACAGGTATTTCCTCTTGCAAGGACAAAAATGGTAATCTTAGTGACTGATCCGGCAGCTGTACTGAGAACTTGGATCATTTTCCCAATCTGTTGTTATCTGATGAGAGCGGCGATGTGGAAGATGCCAATGTTTCAATCTAAGATGATGGCATTGAGTGTAGATCACCTAGCCAATAAGAGGTCAAAACAGCAGTATCTCGACTGAAGAATAATAAGACTGCCGAAGCCGATTGATTGCCGCCTGAGTTGTTTAAGACTGAAGGCGATGAGTTGATAAGGTGCATGCATCAATCATCTTCTCTTCAGCAGTTGGTTAGAGGAGAATTGGAACTTAGTGTCCTATGCCCTGTACATAAGAAAGGAGATAAGACCGCGTGCGCCAATTATAGGGGTATAAGTCTCCTTCTCATTGCATACAAGGTTTAATCGAGCGTTTTGTGTGAAAGATTGAAAACTAGAGTCAACGAGATAATTAAAATAACCGGCGGATCTTTCTAACAAAGATCTTTCAATTTTATAGTTCTTACAACTTATGTTCGATCACAAACTTTTCAACCAGAAGTCATTCACCCTTAAATTTCTTTACGCTGAGCCAGCTCCAACTAAACTGGCCTTTACAACTTTAATACTCACTTCACTAGTATAATCTTTATATCAGCATCAGGAAAACTAACGTTAATGCACTTTACATTTGTGGTAGTAATTTGAGAGACTCTATCTCAGATTTTTTTTCCTTTACTGTGCCTCACAAATTAAGATTACATATAGTAAAAAAAAATTTTAAAGAAAGAAATCAAAACTACGATGAAAGCTGTAACAAAAAAAAAGAATATAACAAAAAACAACAGCTACAAAACAACGAAGAAATTTGAGAGATAATAGCAGAAAACAACAAAAAAAAAGAAAAATTGAAAAGTAATTTAAAACAAATTGTTACGTTTTAAACTTTTTAAAACCTTTGAGTTCGTTTAAATCGCGTTAATACAAAATTACAGTTACAGTTACTTTATTTACTTCACTATAACTTTTATACCGTTTGTCTTAATAGAACACTTCATATTCGTTTATAAAACTTTTTATTTCCGCTTCAACACAACTTTGTTTCTTGATAGCCAAACGATAACTAACTGACGTGTAGGTAAAGCAACCCTTTATATACGTAATTGCCTACAGTCTTGAAGGTTCCGGAAATATCGACCATCTTCTATTATCTTTACTCGCTGAATTTACACTTAAACTGACTGCTATCCGTATCGATGTTCTTTTTATATGCCTGAGTAAACCATACTACGAAAGCTCTCGAACCTTTCGATATTTCATATAGATTCCACTTGTTTACTTTCTTTTTAGTTCTTGCGAGGGCATGCGAATGTAAACATCTATTTATTTCAGTTCTTATTGTTATATAGTTGTTTGTTATTTGTTTACTTTTCTGCCTGTTTTTTTTTGTTGCCATTTATTTACTACATTTGTGATGTTGTTGTCAGCTTGGTTATTTGTGAACAAGATCGTGTAGTTGTTTTTGTCCCTTTTTTATTTTTTTTAGCGATGTAATAACAATATTGTTAATAATGCTTGTAAGAACTAGTTTCATAGGCCTAATAAATAAATAAATAAATACTCAAATACAAACATCTGCATTAATTTTCAGACCGATTTATATTTTCAATTTAATTAATAAATTAATCCAGAAACTATCTGTTTTAAAAAATACCGAATATAGAAGGTTCGTTTATATGACAGTTAACAGTACGAATTTTATATATAAAATACGCTACGTATACTTAATTTTTTATTATTATAATACCCATACTCTCTGTTTTACTAGCAGAAGAATTAAGCGTATAGTTTAAAGTTTAAACAATTTGTTAAATTTAATTATATGCTTGACTAATTTTAGTTTAACAAGATCGTGCATTGCAACGTAGTGAAAGATAATCGAAGCAAAAAATTAATACAATTCTTAGGTACTAAACCACAACTATTTGTGGATATTGCAACGGTATTTCATACATCAAACTCGTATTAGCCACAAGAGATTTCAGCAGTTCTATGGAAATAACTGATGCCAGCAAGAATGCAATATATTAGCATATTAACGTACATGTTGTGTGCATTGAAGTATTTTTCATAGAAGTAAAGCAAATTTGATTGAAATATTGAAGTTTACAGGATATTAATGTGTGTTATTCAACAAATGTAATTTATACTGATTGTGGCTGCTTTAGGATTTTAAAATTTGGTGGCACATTAAAATCTTTGAAACTTTTGGGTTGACAACGTATGTAAAAATATACTGAATGTAATTAAAGATGAAGTAATTTAGGATCAATGAAGAGGGCAGCTGTTGCTTTACAACAAATGCTCTCAGAAAAAATAAAGAAATAAAACAAAATTCGGTAATTAATTCTTGTTTTTAGATCAGCTGAAAACAATTTTTTTTTCCTAAACGGAAAAAAAATATGTTTGTTGGTTACAGAAAAATAACAAGCACCAGCAAAATTTAAGTTTTTTGATTTTTAAAATAAATTTAACAGTTTCTTGCAACTAAAATTAAAATTGAATGTGTAAAAAGCAATTTAAACAAATATTAATTTCTTTATGTTTTCTGAGACATATGGTAACATTTACGGTCAGAATAGTACAAGATACACAATTAAAATTAGCCAAAGTCCGGTATGCATTCGTGGTATTTGCTGAGTATTTTGGCCGAAACTATCTCTAACCAACGAGAGGCCAATAATTGAGCAAATAACCCTCTACAAACCAATCCAAAGTATACGTAGAGTAGCATTGGAAATCAATCCAAAGGGATGTAGAAGATGTGAACGACCAAATTTTTAATGATAAGCATAAGTAAATTAAACTTGGGAAAGCCCTGTTATGCTCCATAGAAGAGTAGATAAATAAGACAAAAAAATAATATTAATGCAAAAATTACATATTTTGATGGCGCTCGATTTGATTTTATTGTATGAAACAGTGTTTTTCAGTATCCTACTCGTGTTGCACCCAATTTCTCGGCTTTTAAATAAATTCTGGTGCTTGCAGGCGAGCTTGCTGCTTTAATAGCTCCGAATAATTTTGAAAGCTCTTCTTCAGTTTAACAATAATCTTTTGTTGATCTTTTTTGCCTTATATCATGTTATAATCAATATTAACTTCGACGAATATCATATCTTAGTGCCAGGAAACTATTTTTAGATTACCCAAAAGAAAAAGTAGTCTTTCTGGAAAATAACAAAAAAAGACCTGGAAATTGTCATTGGGTTTTTGGAAAGATGGTTGGGCTATGGCAATAAATATAATATGACTGGAACCAATTTTCTCTAGCTTCTTTGAGTAATATTGAAAATTTGTGATCTGAGTGCATTAAAAGCACCATAATAAGAAACTCTAAAAGAGTATTAAACATTATATTCTTCTCTGTTTTAGTGAAATGTACAAAACTGAGCACATGCGGATTTATTTTCATTCTAGAGTAAGTATATCATATTCAAGATACTTTTTGTCAAACTGCTTTTGAAAGAACTTAAAAGTGAATAAGCTGTGTAAAGTTTTGTTTTATTTGATTGCGTATTAACATTTTTACAGGAACTTTTCGGATCAACTTCTAAAAATGTACTAACCCTTAATCGCTATTGAATTATAACTATAGTGGTTCTGTAATTTGAAAAAAAAAAAAATATTGCTGCGTAAGTAATATGAATAAAAATCAATAATTTATTATTATGATTATCTTATTCTTCTATATATGTATGTACATAAGTAGTAGCAACAAAAGTTAGCACATGTTCGAAAGCTGAACTGAAAAAAAGTTCGTAAGATAAAATACGAGATCAAAAACAGAAGAAAAAACAAAATTTCAAAAATTATTCATTGTTAAGTCTTCTTAAAAAAAACATTCTGGTACGTTCTGTAAACCGAAAGCGTGTGAAGTTGAATTTTCGAAGACAAAAAAATCCTAATTAATGGAATTATTAAAAAAGATATTAAAATCTTTGTACAAAATCGCGAAAAATAATTACGATTTTGTATTATAATTTTTTTAACTTATTTTCATTACAGTTGTTTTTTTATTTTACTGTAATTTAATTAGAATTAAACAGGAATTGAAAATGGAGGTTTTATTTATCTAATATATAGAGTATTTAAGACAAGTAGTTTTAAGATGATAACATTATATTTCCAGTGATTATTGAAATGCAAATTTTCTTGTATGAGAAAAATTTAATAGATATTTAGATATCATATTATCAGTCAAACTGCTCGCAATTCATTTCGTGTAAAGAAAACTTAAAAGTTAAAAATTCTAAAAATTACCATTAAAATTGCCTGCATAAATATAAATCAAATTTAAAAAAGTATATTTTAAGACCTTAAACCTAAAATAGTATTTAAAATCCTAAGCATTAAGTTGGTAAAACATAAATTAAATTCAAACCCTAAAATCAATAACTTATATCATCTGTATATTAAAAATATAAAAAGTTATTATAAATTCTATATTCAATTATATGTGGATTTAATAAAATATTGAATTGTATTATATCTAACCTACATCTATCTCATAACTATATTACTTACAACTCATACAAAAAAGTTAGCTCACACACACACACCCACCCTCATACGTACTCATATACCACTTATACAACCTGCTAATCTATTTTATTTATTTTAAATAACTTCATCATCCTTATTTGCATATAATTTCTCTTTATAAGAAATTATAATTTAAGAAATTAGGTGTTTTGTTCTACAGGCACTATAACTCCAATTCGAACAACAACCCTAAAATACTGTATTTCTTCATGGTCCATCTAGGCTGAAGTAAAACCAGCCAGTTGACAGCATTGATTTTTCCAACCAAGGTTATTAAAGAGAAAACGAAAAATACTCTTTTAATCATCTTTTCTAGTTGGAAATAGTCGTAAAAAAAATCTAATTAAAATATAAAATTAAATAAAAATAAAAAATACAAAAAATAAAAGTATAATAAAAACAAAAACAACACAAGAAAACTTAAATACACGATACATAGGTATAATATAAAAAACAAAACCATAAGAGTACTTATATATTAAAAGAACACATATATACATTAAGAACAGTGAAAACCAATAAAAAATAGTAGTAAAACTAGAAGTTTGCAAACTTTAATGCAAAAGTACTTGGAAAAAGAAAATTACACACAGAGAACCACATTTAAATATCAAAAAACAAGAACAAAATCAAAAGAAAGTAAAAAGCAAACAAAAACAAAAAGTGTAGTCTGGTAGAGAAAAGTGTAAAAGTGCAGTGTACATAATAGGCGCAAGAAAAAAATTATTGAAAATAAAATTCACCACATCCATATGTATAAATTTAAATTTTCGTTGTTGTACTTTGCCAAATTTCGTTCAGAATTATGTATGTATACATAATATATATACAGTTCAGTATGGAATTTTTTTTAAATACAATTGTTGCTATAATTTTCAACAATTCTGTACAACGGTTTTCTATACCAATAACTAGAGAAAAGAGTACGAATAAAAAAAAGTATGTTTATTATTATAAAATGTGAAAATAGTTGCTTTCGTTTTAGTATATTTAGCAATTGAAATTGTTTTTAATTTAATTTAAAACAATATTAAAATATATAATTTTTAAATTAAGTTGAAGAAAAACACTCCAAAGCCACTGTCGTGTTATACAACAACAACAAGAGCAAAAATTACCAAGAAAACCAACAGGTAAATTGGGACAAGGGCTTATTCCACTAACATAGCAATTGGAAGAAGGCAAGTAAGCAGAAAGTATGTAAGTAATAACATACATTGCATACATTAAAATAAACATACAAATACTCGAAAATATGAAAAAGCTATACATAGTTTCTTAATTATAATAACATAAGCTTAATATCTACACGAGTTCATTCCTTATGAAGGTTTGATTTGTTAAAAAAGTTTCTGAAATAAAACCATTTGGTATTTAAAAAGACGTAATAGGAGTTGTACGCTATATTTATTTCACTGCATGTACGAATGCCATCAATTTAATTATCATTTTTTTACGTTCAGACACATGCACATGTCATTATACTAAAGCTAATCAACACTACATGAATTCACTTTATACGACGTCTGTAGGACCAATTAAAAAAAAAAAAAACAGTTTTTTTCTTATCAAAAAACTCAAATTTCCTTTTCTCAGCAAGGCTTGTATCTTTCTTCAGCAAGGCTTGGCAAGCATATTTTTATTTTAAATTAAGACTTGCTTTATTATAATTTTTGTTTGTTTTGTTTTATACAAGCAAATAGCACTGTGCGACAAATCAGTACCTTATATGTGATAATATTTTTCCGATAGCTGTTTCAACAAGAATCTATTTTTGAAATTTTTAAAACACCTCCAAAATTCTAAGATACAGGTAAAAAGCCGGTTTTTCTAACTTACATGAACTTATGATCTAATAATTTATTGAAATATTATCCAATTATAAATTTTCATGCGGATTTGCAAAGAAGAGAAACAGACCTTTATATTGACATATATTACATCTGAGTACCATTAAGAAATATGTGTGTATTTACAAATAGAGATTACCCGCAGCCTGTTAATACAGCCAGTAAAAAATTTTAGCAAAAACATCAAGGATAAATGTCAACCCAATAAAAAAATATATATGTACGTATATATTATCAAGCAAAAACCAAATTGATTAAAAATAATTTAAAACATGGCATTACATGTCGCCAGCGCTATAATTTGTTGATTTAAAGCTTTGAGTTAGTTATTTGTCAGAAGAAGCGCATAAACTTCCTTTTAAAAAATCCAAACTCCATATCACGGCCGCTTGCGAGAGTAACTATAGGCTATCGAAAATATTTGTACTTAAACCGTATGAGAAAAAAGAGTTATAATTAAGATAATAGTTAAAAAAATAAGTAAGATAGGGCCGCAGGTTTTAATTTTTCATAATTTTCTCTGTTTTTGGGAAAATTTTGCACAACACACAAAGATCATCCCAGTTTTTTTGCCATTCCACGCATACTCAATCCCTGCTCATGAAGTGCAACAATATCCTTTTTCATAAGGTGACAAATGTTTCTTGCGACCACGCAGACATTATTAAAATTATAAATTATTACAAAAAAATAAATAAATAAATAAATAAATAAAAATTGTGATATCTTCTGATTAGATTATTTGCTTATAAATCACAGACCTTTTCATTTTGACACAATGAATTTTGTACTTATTTATATAAATTTAAATAAACATGATATAACGGTACATCTCTAAAAAGAAAACCAGCTTATTATTCACTTATTTGAACGTAGAATTTTCTTTAATAAGGTGACCATACATAAAATT
The DNA here is from genome assembly GCA_023159175.1 of Wohlfahrtia magnifica. Lineage (NCBI taxonomy): Eukaryota > Metazoa > Arthropoda > Insecta > Diptera > Sarcophagidae > Wohlfahrtia > Wohlfahrtia magnifica. The sequence goes on along the minus strand of JAKWBJ010000486.1, from coordinate 10,952,899 downwards.
TTTTTGTTTCGCTGAATTGAGCAAATATTAAGGTGACCTCTTATCACTTTTAAGCACACCTTACTCGTTGTCAGCTTTGTACAAATAAAACGGAGTTAATAAATCATAAATGAAAAATGTTTATCAAATAGTAACATATGACATAAATACGCATACGATTTAGTTGTTGAAAAATCATTATATGGTCGAATGAATATTTCTATATCGTAAAGAAAAATAATAAATATTTATTTTCATATTTATGTCAACAGAATTTTTCTCAAAACCACAAATAATAATAATTCGCACATTAAAACGAATAATATGCAGATGATGGCGATAGTCATTGAACTTGGGGGATAACTGAATAAATGAAGACGTACTACTCTTCAACTAATTTTTGATTTCACAATTATATTCACAATATTTTTCCCTCAGAGTAAATTATGTTTGATAGATTTCTGCTGTCTATTAAGTAAAAAGAAATTTGTTTATGTGTAAGAAACCATTCGTAAGCGAAGAAGAGCGTAAGAAATAGTCAAATAGTCAAAGTAATCTAAAACATGAACAAAATATCTTAATTTCGTATTTATTTTAACATATGTTTTCATTTGAATATATAAAAAGCAGTCTTATGCCATAGTTTACACTTGCCTTTCAATTATTTTTTCGCTGTTTGAATTACTTATACGAGTTACCGTTTTCACGTGGCATTTTCTTAATTAGTTTTGACAGTTCGCCGTTTTATCCTTCTTCTTCATTTTGTTTATTTTTAAATTGTGTAAATTGCGCGTTAACTTCTTCTTGTTTTGTTATTTTTCCTTAATTGTGAATGGAAAGAACAAAAAAAAAAAAATTATTTCCAAGAACAAAATAAATAGAATTAAATAGAATAGAATTTAAATAGAAAATCAAGAAAAAGATAAATGGAATCAGTAGAGTGAGCGGAAACCGCTTTACTTGTTTATGCTATTTTTTATTTTTTTATGCTTTACAGCTGGTGATTAAAGAAAAAAAAATAAAAAAATCTCTAAAGAAAAAACGTTATTACGACGTAAATTTCCAACAGATCACTTAATATGGGTGGCATTATAAAGTCACCTAAACATACTTTTTTGTAAAAACTATCTTTTCTTACTCTCCATATATACCAAATTGAATATTTTATATTAATGGAATATGCCACGCCCATTTATTCAGTCTCTCCAAATTTTTGACCGATAATTTACACTCTCTACGAAGATTTTTTAACCAAATTTCTACTATTCTACTCTTATTGTTCTAAGGATGCACAAAAGTTAATATTTACTATGCATGCCAATTCCACATTTTTTGCAATTTTATTAAACAACGTGAGCTAACAATTTGTAATAAAAATCTTAAAACTAATAATTATACTAATTTACATAGACACTTATCGCATGTTACTCTCGCTCGTATTCGTATTAGGTCCGGAGTATATCTTCTTCTCAAGCGGATGTAGGTAGTGTTATTCAAACTTGAATGGGCTAGTGGGTTAGGGTGTACCTTTAAGTTCTACAAATACGTGTCAACATACCTCGGGTTTTTCCCCTCTAACCATGGTCATGTTAAGCTCTTTATGGATTTTAGAATTTCTTATAAACCATAAAGAATTTGTTGTTAATCACAAAATTTTATTTTGGCAGCTTTGTATTCGTTTATTGTTTAAAGTAAAGATAGTACCCCATAACTGCACTCCATACCAATAGATTGGTTTCAATATCGTATTATAAAGAAGGAGCTTGCTGTCGAGAGTTTTTATACTCGCTTATACTCACTTGGATTAACTACGTATTTATGTGGATTTTAAATACCGCGTTCACGATGTATTCCCAAGAACACACTTCTGTACTAGTAGTGTTAACATATTTGCAGAAGAGAATAATTTTAAATAATGTTACGTTCTAACCTTTCTAAAACCTTTGAGTTTGTTTAAATTGCGTTAAAATAAAATAAAATAAACACCGCTTTATTTTGTTTTTTTTTACAGGTTTTATTTATCCCATTATTACTTTTATATTGTTTGTTTTAATACAACACTAAATATTCGTTTATACAATACTTTTATTTCCGCTTTAACACAACTTTATTAATTGACAGCCAAACGATAACTTACTAACTTATAGGTAAAGCAGTCCTTTTATATTAGCTAATCTTCTTGCGAAAAAATGGTCGATTTGACAGTGCAGCAAAATTGACAGAGTGACATCAAATATACCTAAATATCACAATACATAATGAAGTGCTCATGAGTTGTATTTTTATTTTCGTAACAATATTAATCGATATTGCACAGTAGACGCTGCTATAGAACATATGATAAAAAATCAAATTTAAAATTTTTTAACCCAATACAGCAACATTGTTTCTAGATAGATCAAGATTTCTAAAGCTATATTTGTTTTTGTTTTATTTTAACCTTACCCATTAGCTTCAGAAGAGAGAGAGAGAGCAAGTTGTTGGTTGCTGCTTTAAATATAAGATGGTCGAAGATATAGAGCCCTATAAAAGATTTTAAAGCCCTAGAGAGCTGTTCGGTGTTGATAAGATTCAAAATGATTATTTAAAAAAAAAGTTTCAACTTGATTTCAAAATAATTTAGATTTTTATTCAAATTTTAATCACAGGAATTGGATGAAATATCAAAGAAAAATTTATAAACAATTAAGTAAAATTTGGCGAATTTACTTGTATAAAACATATGCAGCCGAAGCGTTAATAAGGCAAATTATACAATTTTAAAAATTACATATGTTTTGATGCATAAATTTAAGCTGGCAACACAGCTTTATTGGACAACTGATTTAACAGCTGACAGTTGTTTTTTTGTTAAGTTTGGTTTGACATTTCATTATAGCTAGACTTAAACCGACTCCATTTCAACGAATGCCTTGAAGCACAAATCGATATTGATATTGAATCTCCATTTTAAAAAAGCATAAATGTGCATTTGGAGGAAGGATAATCTACAAGCTTTAGTCGAAACACCATAACATCCACAGAAATTTACTTTTTGTTGTGCTTTGTGGGCTGGAGTGGTCATTGGTACATATGTCTCCAAAAAGGATAATGGTCAGAATTTACTAGCAATGGTGAATGCAATAGAGACATGATTATACATTTTTGCAAAGTAGGAAGAGTGCTCGCATTTAATTCGTTCCTAAAGAGCGATTCCTCTTGAGAGATGAATTTTAAGAGAATTTTAAATAGGACTCTTGAGAAGAATTAAAAACAAAAGAACTTAAAAATAAATTTCGGAAAGTAAACCGAGTCGAACAGCATCAAAACGAATTGAAAATAAGCAATTCTTTTCAATAAATGTTGTTTATGTAATATAAAACATGCATGTGTGTGATATTTATTGGTCGCTGCACACAAAATATACTTACATATGGTGCATGGTATAACGCATTTTATCTTACACTAACAACAAGCTTTAAAATGAATTGCTCGCCTTTGATTTTTTTGTCGTTTTTAATTCATTCGCACTATAAAATTCGTGCTCACAACTTTCTTTTACCCGAAAAAAACTTTTTTTAAACTTTTTTTTGAATGCGCTTATTTTTAAAATCTGGTCACAGTGCGTGTACGTAATATTTAATATGTAGTACTAAAATTCATTAAACATACTCGAAGCTTTTATTGCGACTTCTATGAAATGTATGCCTCAAAAATTCATTAATTTTTAATGATTTGAAAAACCTGCAACAGATCATTTTGAGACTCACAGTGAAATTTATTCACTTGATTATGCCAATCAAGTGGAGTCTTCATAAGTTTAAGAAATAAAACACACAAAATAAAAGAGCTAAATATAAATAATAATAATAATAATAAAAAACATTTATTAATTCAACTATATTTTTTAGAAAAATAATGTTATATAATATTACAAAAAATTCGAGCCACAGTGAAAATGGTAAACTTTAACTAATCTATCCAAGATAATGCATAAATGTCACATAACTTTTTTTAATAGGGTGATTCGTCATTGAGACAAACTAATAGAATAAATGCAATAATAAAGTTTATAGCTAACACTACGACTGTACTTAAGGTAACAAAGTTCAATTTACCAACACAAGCAACAGAATAAGCACACCAGACCATCACATTGGCTCTACCATGCTTACATGTCGGACTCAAATTATATGGACACATATATTAATTGGTTTTTTTCAAACTTTTATCATAAGAAGCCTTGATAGAAGTTCAAGTACACTGATTTGCCTAAATATATGTATATCCACGAGCTATTGTAAATCTACGTTACTGTCCTTCTAATCGATACACACTGAGGAGTTTTTAGCTTGGGTACTCGGTCGTATAGATATGAAAAAAATGAATAGAAAACGTAATAATCACTTTCATATGCAAATACTGCGATTTTCTAAAAAAAAAAAAATTTGCAGTGCAACTGTGAACTAACTGCAATCTAATCGTTTTGCTTTTTTGGCTTACAAGTGGCTTTTTACGTGCAATTTTTTCATTAGACTGATTCTTTCTAAGATCTCTGAGGATGGTTAGATGTAGCAGCTTATAGTAAAGTTTTTCCATCTTAGCTTGTAGCTTTGACGCACTTAGTTTAGATCACTTTTGATTTGCTTGACGATCTACTAGTGAGATCGATTATTCGACTTTTTTCAAAAGCCGGTTTTCAAATAATTCGAAAAACTGTAATTAAAAAAAAACGGTTTTCGGTTATAAATTATGTAATAATCTGTTAACAGTTTCTGTTATTAAAATAAAAATCTTAATTCAAGTTGCATTAGCAAATAAAATTGATAAATTTTTGTCTCATGTCGTAGTTTCTAGCAAGTACGAGTGTTAGAACAACGTTCGGACATTTCTTCCTCGACACCGCAACGTTCACATATTTTATCCATTTTTACAGCTTGTTTTGTAAGAGTTCTACTTGCCAGCGCCTACAGACAACCTTATATAGAATCAAATTTTCCTTGCTGCAGAATAGTGTCAATCTCATAAACATATTTAAGGTGATTAATAATTTTTCGTGTTGAAGAGCTTTTTCAGCTTAGTATTTAAGTTCAATCAATATATCTCGACTTCTCATTTCCATCAATTTCCAAATATTTTCACACTTTATAGGACATGTGTAGAAACATAAATACATGCATCATGTATTTACTAGTGTGTGCCACTGTGGTATATTAGGTAAGACCCCGCCTACCAACCAATTTTCAACAGCGGTATCACCTCACAACATTGCTTGCTGCTGGTTTTGATTATTTACATTTGAAAGACTTGACCCTGCAAGCCGTGACTTCTGGAAGCAGTGTTCTAATACGTATGTATTTACACGATAAAAACTTATGGTAGTAGGCATACGGCTTTACATAGAAAACTGGCTGGAAATGCTGGATAAATAGTGTTGGTCAAGAAGATTGAATATTAAGCCTGGTAAGACAAGTACCAAGTAACTTGGTATGAGAGGGAGTACCATTCACTAGAAAGAGGAAACTGTCTAAATGGAAGGAAATTCAGCTTTTGTGTAAGGTGATCATAAGAAAAATGGAAGTGAAATATTTGAAAACAATCCTGAATAGTAAACTGCTGTCCTGAAGGGCTCATGTAGAAGGCGTCTTAAAAAAGGCCGATCTTGGCTTTATAATATGCAGAGGCTGGTGTTGTTAGCAAAAAATACTCCACTGCACCGTACATCTAATATACTGATAATGCCGATTGTAGCCTATGGTTTCATTTTAAAGGCAGGTAGGACAATTTTGAAGACAACTCAGGTATATTTGGACTAAATAGAGAGACTGGTTAATGTGGGCATAACCAGGTCAATACAAAATTGAATTACTGCTGTGTTGAACAAAACCTATGATCGGGATAACTGGTTTGAACACAGGACTTTTTAGGGCCATCGTTATATAACTGGTTTGGAATCTTACTACTCTCTACTTAAAGTGATTTTCTACAGGACAAGGAAACTCTATGACTTTGAGAAGCGTAAAGAGTAAAAAGAGATTCAAGATCACATATTCCTTCAGGGAACAGACTATTATTTGCCAAATTATTTCATAGGCAGTCATTCAAGCATTAATTTTCCGCCTTAGTAAATTGAGCCGACTGCGATTAAAGATTATGTACTGAACGATATGTGGGTTCAACAGAACGGCGCCACGAACCACACAGAACAACCGATTTTGTTGAGAATTTTCACGGTGGCTAATTGGCCACCAAAATCATGTGATTTGGCACTGGTAGACTCCTTTTATGAAGCTACGTCAAAGTCTCAGTCTACACTAATAATTCCCCAAAGTAGGTGCAATTGAAAATTAACATTCGTTAAGTTATCTCGAGAAAGCGCCCGAAATGAGCGATAAAGTTTCTGAGAACTACCTCCAAAGTGATTGTCTGCTGCAACTAATCCAGTGGCAGTCATTTAAATGAAATTATAGTTCTTACATAATGGCTAGAACCAAGTGTAATAACCAAATAGGTATTTAATAGAAATTTTAGCGTAATATGTGTTTTATTTAAATTTACTTTTGAAAACGAAAAATGGATAAGCCCATGTAACCCCAGATTTTGAAGGTGTTTAGGAAATTTAAAAAACAAATTATTCTTGTACTCGATAGCACCTATCCGAAAAATGTTATTACTTCCCAAATATCCAGACTTCTTTCTTTTTTGTAGCACTGTGTTATTTAATGAAAATTTTAAATAACTGTAACGAATTTATTCAGTCAAAAATTCTTCGCGGCTTTTATAATATGAAAAATTAATTATTTCATACAAAAATGATATTAAAGATCTGGACTGCTTTTCTCCATAATCAATAAACCAAAATTGCCGTACGCGCTGTTCTAAACATTTTGTTATTGTTGTTGTTTTCTAATGGTAATCATTAAAATTATGATTTGTAATTATTTTTCATTTTATTCTTTTTTTTACTTTTTTGCTCGAACATTTATAAAATGAATTAAAATTTAACTTAAACACAAATAAAACATAAATGTTAAAGTATATTTGTTTTTCGTTTGTTTTCTGTCCTGTTCAGTATGCAAAATGCGGTCTAGAACAAATTACACTGACAAGAATTCTGGAGCCTGTCGAAAAATACAAACCGCATTTAATCATTAGTGTCAGCTTTTAATGTTGCAAGTCAATGAGATTGGGTTTTTTTTTTTTGGAGAGGAGTTTGTTGACCTTAATAATAATTACTGTAACATTTTGGGTGATATTTTTATGTTTAGGAAATTACATAATTTTCAAATTTGTTTAAGGTTATAAAACAAAAATATAAAAACAAACAAAATTTGGTCAAAGCATTTGATCAAGAATAGAAAAACAAACATCTGCTATATATTTCGCGTAACGAACGTCTTTTTTTTTTAATTTTGCAATGTCTTAAACCAATTAAGAGTCATAGACCTCATATTTAGTGTTTAATCGTTAAATATTTTTAGAAGAGTTAAAAAAAATGAATCATGAGACGTGACTAGTTGATACCATAAAATATAAGATGCAGGAAATATATTGTTTTCTTCTCATTTTAAAAGGTTTATTTTTTATTAATTTCAGACTGACTACAGCATACCTTTACACGCCATAAGTGTCAAAATGATTGAGACTTGCTTACGTAAGAGTGCAATAGATAATGAAGTCAAAATCAAGATATTAAAAGTATTCTTACAGAAATGTAATTTTAAGTAAACGCCCCTAAAATGTTGCTTTTATAAGAACAACAATGATGAATTATGCTTTTCTAGATAAAGACGGTATTAATGGCTGCACGATATTATAATAAGCTTGCGGAAAAACAAAAGATTCGTCCAACTGCAGCAATTGAAGGGGAATAACATGTTTATGCTCTGTTACACTCATAGAAAAATGCATCTTCATATTGATAGTACCCTAACATCAGGATTGCGACACCAATTTTATGATGAGGCATCAATGAGGCAAAAGTAAATAAATCATACAAATAAAAATAATTTTGCATTGATGTACGTTTGTCATTATTAAAGTTACAAAATTTTTTTTCAAAATGATGTCAACTGGTCTTCTACTTGATGACACTTTGATATCATATATTGCAATAAGCAACCCCAAACATACAAATGAAGTAAAAAATTTTTTCTCGTTCGGTTGTGCCTTGATGCTCACTAATTTTTGTGGTGTTATTAAATGCATAATATCATAACTTTATCAAAATTTTCAAGCCATTTCATCAATAAGAGACGATGATTATAATAAAAAAGGCAAAAAAGAAACAAATATTAATATTAATTCACTTTACAGATTCCGAAAAATACGTTTTTAAAGCTACTATATTGCCTACATTACCTTATTTTCCACAAGCGTACAGAAGTGCAAGGTGGGACAGATAGCAAAAAGTAATACAACATCTTTGTAGTACTAATTTAATGCCATTACATTTTTAAATTAAGCTCTTAAGTCGCTAAAAACAACATTCAGCGGAATTGTTGGAGAAAAGTAATCCCAGCAGCAAATTATTTTTGGTCTTTGGGACATGAAAAAATGATTTTTTTCCTTTGGGAAATAAAATAACAATTTTGTAAATTTAAATTACAGTTATACAACCTTTATCAAAAAGTTCCTGGAATTTATTCAGAACATTAGAAATAAAAGTTTATTAATTTAAAACTATGTTGTATTCTTCAAAGTAATCCCCATCCACTGCCAGTGCTTGATTCAATCCTATTCGCTTTTCGGTATGTCCATCAGTGCTTCCTGCGATTTTTCCATTATTTACTCTCTGCTGCTGAAACGCGTCCCCCGTAATGGTTTTTTAACTCGATTGAACAGAGAGAAGTCACAGGGAGCCAAATCAGATGAATTCGATGGCTGTTGGATGGTATTTGTAACATTTTTCGTCAAAAAATTTTGAATAATGATGGCACTGTGTGACGCTACGTTATCATGGTGCAAATTCCATGAGTTTTCTGCCACAACTCTAGCCTCTTTAGGCGAATTACTTCACACAAATATCTCATAACACCCAAAAAATACTCTTTGTTGACTATTTGGCCTTCTGGAAAAAATGTACTATGCACTACACCGTTGTAATTCATGAACACCATGAGCATTGCCTTTTTTTGACTGAAAACGATGTGGTTTTTTGCTTTCGGCTCATTTGGTGAACGCCATTCAATTGTGTCTCGTACTCATAAGCCCACGTCTTGTCTCCAGTAATGATCCTCTTGATAAATGTGGGATCGGATTCAGCCTCAAATCATGCCTATTGTGACCTCAACCTTTTGCATGAGATTGTGGTCTTTTGGCACCAACTTTGCTGCTAAACAACGGAAACCCAAACCATTAACCAAAGTGTCTTCAACGGATCCATGGGCAATGTTCAAGACCTTCGCTATCTCTCTAATGCCTAATATGTGGTTATTGGCCAACTAGTAAATGGCCGTTTTCTTTAGAGAGTCGTTGCCGAAAAACTTTACCGTTTTTTATAAAAAATTTAATTCAAGTTCGTTGTTGCAAATTTAAATCCTTTTCTAAAATTGTAAAACATCGCCAACACAAATATAAATAGACGTACTTTTGGCTACGTAGCCTTTGCATTGTAAAGCTATGACGCTAAGATTTAGCGAGAATATCAGCAACAGATGTACCAACTTAACAAAAAAAAAAAAAAAAACAACTCAATTCAGAACGATGGAACCGCAACACGAGGGTTATTCCAGGAATATATCTTTCGTGATATTACTTTGTCATCAAATTAATATAAAATCTACCTTTTAGTGACAAAATTTTGCTATTAAACGTATGTTATTGTCATCTTGCATCAATGGTCTTTAACCAATAAATAGGTGCCAAGTTATCATATCTCTTATGGTCATGTGCTGTTGAATTGTTAATTTTTCTCATTTGATTGATGCGCATCAGTAATTTCTTTAATCCCAATGTGCCATTGCATTAAAAACTGTAAAATTGAGCATGATATGTGATTTGTGTCATATCTCTGAGTCATCATACTAACGACATTTGTTTAATATATTGAGATCAATTAACCACGTTTGTGATTTCGACATGTTATCCCACTGATGACAAATTTTAAATTTTTGACTCTAATGACACACAACGATGAAATGTTTCATGGGGTCAAATACGAAGACACCAATTATAGTATTAATGTCGAAGTACATCAGCGTTATGACAGTTTTTCTATTATAGTATATCAAGTTTTCATTAGAGTAATATTTGAGTGAATTATTATGCATGTTGAGAGGAGGTTTCGCTCACAACGTGGTGACTTTCTAAGTTGTTATTATCATTAAAGCACATGGTTGAAATCCGTTTCTCCCCTCATATCGTTTTTGTTTTTTTTTTTTTAAAGGGGTTTAACTCATTCCAACGAGAATATATTTGGGTAAAAATGTAAAATCTTGAAGTTCTACGTCTTTAATCCGCATGAGAATTTCCAGCATTTGGTACTGCATTAGAAAATAATTCCTGAGCTTTTTAAGACGTTATATGGTGTACGACAAGGCTGTAATTTTATCAGTATTGCTGTTCCTTGTAGTTATTAATGCAGTATCAAGGAATTCAACATAAAAATAGCGTCGAACGATAGTGTTGAATCAAATTAGGTTAAATGTACGTCTTGAATCGCTCGGCATTGCTGATGATTAATTCCTATGTAGTAGCCGACGAGACACTTCTATTACTTAAAAATAACGTACATAAATTAAATAAACAATGTGCTAGAGATACTTGGGAAGTAGGATAATAAGGTGGTACTCCCAAGTAGAAATATTTTTCAAGAATTTGCTTTCACTGCTTATTAGCACATTTGAACTCAGCCAATATATACATACATATAATACATTATAGAGTACAGCAAATAGTCTTTATATTGACAGTTTGCTTTCCTTTATATCTTTTCAATTTTTTATTCCAAAAACGCCTCTGGTCCTGAACTTGTTTGTGTTAAAGCTTTTGTTTTTAGTTGTATTTTTTCCTTCAATTAAGTTGCATGCAGTTTGTAAAAGCGTTCTTTATTGTCGCAATAAAACTTCATCCCGTTTTTCAATTTTTATATATATATTTTTTTTTTATAAAAAAGATAAACATATGAATTTTACATTGTTCCTTTATTTATTATTCATTCTTTTTGCAGCTGTCACTCCTGTTTATTTAGTTATTTTGCGCTTTAATCTGCAACTACATGGACAAACAACACGCACATATGCAAAGTCCCGTACATACAATATCTGTACGAGTATATTGAAAATATGTAAAAATGTTGCTTATGGCTGTATATGTATGGTTTTTGTATATAATCGTGTATGTAACACGTACATGTTTATAAAATATAAGACATTGTGTTGTCCTCTAAAGCAAATTTTTATGAATTTATAAAACAGAGTGGGAACAGTGTGGAGCAGAAGTGTGTACGTCTCTAAGTCCAATTAACTTTAATTTGCATAAAAATATTAAAATTTAGCATATTAATTTTTTTGTTTTAAGTTATTTATGGATTAGTACAGGGATGCGCACAAAGAGCGAAACATTTAAAGTCATAAATACACTGAAGTTAAAATGCTGTGAAAAAAGACTGTGTAATAAGGGCTAGTGATACAGTTGATTTTGCAAAATTTAAGGAACATTTTTGGTTGACATTTTTTCTTTTAGCAACCCTTGGTGTAATATTCTCGAAGAGGATAAAGAAACAGCTGAAAAATTTCGTAAGGTGAAAAATATGAAAAAGCATCGCTGACTTGATAGACTGAGCTCCAAAACGTCATTTGCAAAAGCAACCGAACAATACCATATGTTCCTAAATGCAACCATGCAAAGTCATCCATTCCAAACTGTGTAAAATAAATTTTTTCGGTGCTTTCTGTTCACAAATTGAAATAACAATAGACTTTCGAATAGAACCAGCAATTGTTTACAAAATGAAGATGAATTTGCCTCCAAAAAATGGAAAAAAAATTGTTTTATGGGAAAGGTGCTGACTGCAGCAAAAAGAGTTTCTAAATGTAAAACTGCACAATTTTTTTTTTACAAAGTAACACACAATGTACTTTGCTTTGTATCGATACAGTAGTAAAACCGTATCGCTAAAAAGCGTTTTGATGTTTTGGGTTTCAACCGTACTTAACAAATTGCATTTAAAAAAAAACCAAGAGCGATAAATCCAGAACAGAGTGATAACGATACTAAAATATGTCACTTATCACTTACCTAAAAAACTACGTTTAGTTTATCGTTATTTTATTTTATGTCGTTGTTGCTTAAATTTTGCAATTAGTTCAACAAAGATTTTTATACAGATTGTCATATCCAAAAAAAAATAATATATGTTAGGAGAGAAGTTTTAATTCTCCATTTTCTATTATTAGGCATTAATGTAGGAATAAACACTTTGTTCTTATGCTTTTAGTTTTGTACGAATCAAAAAGAATTTTACACACAATATAGACCATGATATTCCGCATGTTTTAGAACACTTAACTAAAAAATCATGTTTTTTGAGTTATGACACTATTGAAGCAAATTTTCAATATGTATGTATATTAAGTGTTTTTGCCGGTGTGCGTTATGCAATATCCGCTGATCCAATATTTTACGCTTTTTGAATGACATGGTGATAACGAAATTTAACTGTAAACGTTTTTCACACTTTAAAAGTTCTTTATTTAGTATGAATTAGAGCTGCCGCGACTACTCAGTTATTGACTGATATTGTGTCCCGTCCAAAATGTAATTTAAGCCAAATTTAGGTACCTTTACTATTACCATTCTCAGTTGGGTCAAATTCAGAAACTTTGTCTTTTACCGTTCTCAAGGTAGACAAAAACCAATAATAACTTTGAATAAGAGGTGCCATGCCTACTTATCCAATTTCATATATTTTCCATCTGATGATTTCTACCTTCCATACAAAGTAAATATTGGTTTTTGTATATCTTGAGAAAGGTTAATGTGAAAGTTTCCGAATTTGGTCTGAACGACTACGTAGTTAATAAAAATCGTCATTAAAAAGTAGGAGAAGTTTAATACGAGGACCTCCCATTCAAAGTATATATTATCTTTTGCATATCTTTCTCAGGTGTGGAGTCATAAGGTAAGGTCAGTGAACAATCCCTATGGCCAACCACACAAGAATGCTTATGGCCTCCGAGTGGCGGCCACCGTGCTTGAGTGTGGGTTTTTAGAAAGTCTTGTCTACCCCATTTTACGACTTACTGATTGATGGGGACAGACTTTTCCTTTTCCTTAAGACTTATACTTGTGGGCGGCATAAGAAACGTTGTCTATGTATTCTGTGGACACTGCCAAGATTAACCATTAGATTATCGCTTAGTACTGTACCGCTATCTGAAAACGCATACAAAAGTTTGTTCTTTATCACCTTCGGATTGTAACCGCAGCTTGCAGTGATAATAAGAATTAAAACAAAGACGTCCTTGGCAATAAATATCGGCTATTTTTTTACAGTTACACAAATTTAGATCATAATAAAACAATTAAATATATTTTCAATATCAATGGAACTGGCTTTGTTGGAAAGAAAAGTTTATGACATATCATTTCGGCCATGTAGTCACCACAAAGCGCAATCTGGAACATAAATATTCCCAGATGTGCAACTGTCTCTGGCTTATCGATGTAGGAAAGTGACTTTACATAACCCCAAAAAAATAAACCAATGTTGTTAAATCACACTATCTTGGGGGCCAATTATTTAGACCATTACGTGAACCACATGTCTTGCAGATTAATGTCAGCTAATTAATGTAGGAGAAAACAGTAGCATTCTGACCATTATCATTTTTGAAAGCATATCAACCATTGACTCTGCCATATAGCGTTCCAAACAGTAATTTTCTGTGGATGTAATGGTGTTTCGACAAGAGCTTGTTGCTCTGGTGTAAGTCCATCCGCACTATACAAAAGCAACTATCAGCAGTGCTGCCAACTCAAAGTTATGAACCTCTCGAAAAAACAGCCGATGTGAGTGTAAGCGGAAGGACATCAAGAATAGCATTTCACATTACTGGCTACATAGCGGCTATAAAGAAACCAATACGTGAGTTGTTCAAAAAGAATGTTGCTTATCATTTGAATATTCCTACAAAGTACCAAAAATGGGCGTTTGAAGATTGGTAACAAGTGATTTGGTTAGACGAATCCATGTTTAAATTTTTTCAGACCTACGGAAACCTATATTATTGGTCCCGACCCGATTAAACAAAGACATCGCGTCAAATAAACTGTGAAACATGATATGGGGATGTCTGACTGGTTAAGGTATTCGACCATTGCAAAAAACTAAAGGAATTATGATAAAAATGGATTATTTGCATACTTTACAGAGAAATCTTCCTCATCATGTGGACATGAGTGTCTTGTCTGAAAATGAAGCCATATTAGGTGTTCGAAAAATAAATTTGACCAAAAATTGAACACCGTTTTCTGAAATTTGAAAAAAAATTTGCTGTTTTGATCTATAACCTTTACCATTTGTGATGTTAAGCTATTATACATGGTGAATTTCAAATCACTTTATAATATATAATTAACACTAGATATACCAACACCAGCCAAAAGGACTACGTATATAAAATTGTGACAATTATTCATTAATTTGTATATTATTTAATATAACTGTTTTATTGTTTATGCATTATAATTAATCTAATTCAAGTAGTTCAAAGAAGAAGCCTGCTAATCATTTTTTAAAGGCCCATAATTTTGACCAGTTTCTGTAGAAATAGGTATATTTAAATTGCGGTATACCGGTGTTAATATAAATACTTGATTTTTATTTATTTTGATAGATAGGTTTCTCTTATTAAATATTTTTTAAGATTTTAAAAACAATTGATTTTAAATACGATCCACGCTGAGATTCGCATGTGTAATAGCTTTTTATGGCAGCCTACAGATTTGATATCGAAATTGCTTCAGGTCTTGATTTAATTAACTATTTTTAATAATAATTTAATCATTTCGATTAAAACACATTCTGTTTACTCTAACCCCACAAGAAAAAATCTGCTGCACTTTGATATAGAAACCAGGAAGGTACCAAATTTGATGATTTTTTATTTGAAAATTTTCGGCATAACTCCGCCGTAAGAGGCCGGGCAAGGTGTGAACTTGCCCATCTTGTGAAAGCCGTACAAAAAATAAAGGAATTATCTTTTAGAGCATTTCAGAAAAAAAAAGATCCTGAAACATTTTTAAATAACAGTATGCGGTTACAGTGCTTTCTTCAAAGAAGTATGGCCCAACAACGCAGTTTGATGACACGGTGTGCAGTAAGACGAGCAGAAGAATTTGTGGAATAGAGTCAAGAGTTAAAAATTCCCATTACTGTACACTTTCGGAGACACAACTGCCAGCTTTTCTAAACAAAAAAACTGATCCAATTGTGTTTTGTAAGGCTGAAATTACAAGATATGGATAATATGGTGGATGGATTAAAACTTCCTAGCTAAGCTCTCTCAGTGTCTATTAGATCAACGTAAGTGTATGTTTCGTCTGACGTTGTCATGAAGGAATACGAAACCTTTTCTGTTAACCAATTCTGGCCATTGTAACTGAATTGATTGCTTGAGAGTAGAGATTACAATCAGTTGCTTGATCAGGTTGTAGAAGCTTATAATGAACAATTTCCTTTCAATCCCACTAGACACACAACGTTACTTTTCTCGGCATCAATTCAGATTTCGTCACAGTCTGCTAAGCATTAAGTTGTTTCGTTCATGATCTTTTTCTCATATTATTTTAGTATGTGATTTTCGCTGTTCAACATAGAGCATCTTGGTATGTCCAGCTTTCTTCAAATGGTTGATAACTATTTGATGACAAAGAATGCGTAGTATCCACGCTGCTTTTGTGCCGATCTTTCTAAATATTTTTCAAAAGCTGCAACGGCTTTTCTATAATAGAAATATATAAGAAATGGCTGCAATGTTTCGCTGCAGAGTTTTTTTAAGAAAAACCCAACCTACCGGGTTTTATTATTTATTATTATTATTTTATTATTTATTTATTTACATATTTAAATTTTCTGTATATAATTTCCTATTATTGCATTTAATTTAAGTGATTTTAAAAAAAAAACAAAATAGACAGAGTAGAATATTTTAATTCAATTTTATACCTTTTCGAATAAGGAGAACAAATAGTTTAGTCCTCTTAATGAGAATATTTTTAATACATTTATACGTACCAGGGTTGGCAAAAACCTGTTTTTTTTTAAACCCAACCAACCGGGTTTTATTGGAGATTTTGAAGCGTTTTTTGGTTTTATTGGGTTTTATAAATGCTTCCAAACATCGTACAAGTCGACAATATATTTTGCTTGTTTATACAATCACTTTATTTTAGTATTTATGATGCAAATTTGCAATCTTGGTCGGATTTAAAAGTCATTTTGTACTATGAGCTGCTAAAACTTGGTTATCGAAGCGGGCTGCAATTACTTCGTTTGAATGGTGGCAGACATGATTAAGTTATTCTTTTGCATGGTAGCACCAGACCTCATGTCGCAAAAGTTTCAGAACAATTATTAGAAATGACTAAATGCCGCAGCCGCCGTACTCTCACACCTCATAACACAGGCTTTCTTTACATGGCATTTCGTTATAACGACCTGTTTGTATTATAGAATAAATTCGATTTAATCACAATTTACCTCATTCTGCGGTTAAAAAAACGTGGATTCTTCGTTTTTTAAAAACAGTTAAGGGAAGCAAACGCAACACATATTCATCTCGTTTGAAGGCTTTTCGATTTACGGCCTACATTTTCAGAAACTATTTAGGTCGTATAAAGAGATATGAGTTTATTCTTTGACATGTCACCGAATCATTTCCTTTGAAAAAATAAAAAATCCGCTTCTACGTTGGAGCGCCTTAAAAGACGAGAAGTTTTTCTGAGACGGGAATAGGAAATTGGCTCAGAAGTGGAGAAAATATGTGAGCAGTGATTTGATAAAGTTATTATTTCATTATCTGTTTGAGGTCAAAAACGAAGCAAATAAATTTGTAGTCTCAATCCGTAAATTACACCAATTTTTGTTTTAAATAAACAACTTAATTGGGTTACCCAGTGGGTAGCCAACCCTGATTTTAGATAACCTCCAATAGAATGATGCAATTTTAATAATGTTTTTTAACAAAGTGAAGAAAAAATATCAGCTTTTAAACAAGCTCTAGTATTGAGTGATGCAATTAATATTATCAGAGATAATAAAAATTTTCCAAACATCAATATTTCAACAGAATAACTACACTAAACATACCTCAAAAATCGTCTATCAGATTTAGTCGTTCGGTATGTCACAAATTATACATGTGTTCAGAAAGTGTGATGGTGTGAAAAAAAACTATATATGTGTGATTATTTTTTTTGACAAGTTTGTCCAATTTGATAATATTTCGAAAATATTTATAAAATTATACTCTTTGTGAGATCACAATTGCCTTTTGTGGAGCATATGTTTTTGCATTTGTTTTGTAGGACAATGTTTCATCCAGTCACACATTTTCTAACGATTTTTTTATATAGAACAGGAATCTATTCGATTTTTATTCGACATAATCGCACGACTTTGTGAAATAGTCAGTTATGGTCTTAAGTGAGCTGTGTGTATGTATGTGATCGTAAAGCAAAGTCTTAGACAAAACTGAAAAGCTCTCAGCTGTTGTAGCAAATTTCGTATTTAAGAATACAAAATTTAATAGGAAGTATGCTTAAAAGCGTAAATAGTGTTTCAAAATGTATATGTCTTTCGACCAAATACTAATTTTGGTGTTAATTTTTACAAAATTAGCCAATTTTGTTAATTTT
This sequence comes from Wohlfahrtia magnifica, assembly GCA_023159175.1. Lineage (NCBI taxonomy): Eukaryota > Metazoa > Arthropoda > Insecta > Diptera > Sarcophagidae > Wohlfahrtia > Wohlfahrtia magnifica. The sequence goes on along the minus strand of JAKWBJ010000486.1, from coordinate 10,935,079 downwards.
TGAATAATTATAATTTTTATATAATTAAAATAATAAATAAAACCTAGAAAAATATACGTATATAGAATTGTGGTACATGATTACTGTATTCACTTCTGATCACCACTGTTCGTTCGCTTATATAATGTGCGGTTAAAAATGTTGTGTAGAGTGGGTGAGATTTAAATTAAAAGTGCTACTACACAAAAGCTATAGGAAAGAAATTTTTGTATTATTTGAAAGATCAAATTTAATCTTTATTATAAAATAATTTTCTGCTTTAGCTTCATATATTTAAATATTTTCGCTACCCCTATATTAATTGTTATCTGAACTTCTACCTTATTTATAATTTTCTACCCTTCTTCCCCATTTTTTACCCTTCCGGTTCAAATGCGAGTGCTAAGAATAGTCTCTAGTTCCTTTATAAAAAGACACCGAAGAATATGCTGTTTAGCTGTATACAGTCTTCAAATAAACACACATTAATTTTTAAATACAATATATACGTAGATAACTTATCCAATCTTTCCCGTTTCTTAGCTGATGCGGAAAAACAGCGAAGCATTAAACGCTGTTCTTCGCATAGCAAAAATTCCATATTTAGTATGATCCAAACTCGCCCATTTTATGTTTGATGATTTGTAGTGACTGCAAAGTCATTTAAATCAAGTTCAGAAACTTTTATTTCAACCGTTTTCAAGTTTTACATAAATTAATATTTTCTTTTTATGTGATTCACTTGTCCAATTCAGCCCACTACTTGACTAATTATTTGTATTGACTATAAAATGAATCAGAACAAGTACTGAAGCTTTAGCTTTAATCGTTCTTAAGATTTAATGAAAAGCATATTTAGTTTGTATGGGAGATAGCACGGCCATTTTTTCAATTCCACCGAATGTCTAATTCCGCCCACGTTTTTAATGCTCATTCATATTGACTATGAATCTGTTTGGGTCAAATTTCGATACTGTTTCAGTTATCACTTTGAAAATATAGACAAATAAATTTACACTTCGTACGGGCGTGGCACGGCCCAGTTGGAATTTTTTAGATTTATATAGCATATAAATCCCTCCAGGCATACAAAGAGATACTGTAAAAATTTCAAGAAAATCGGTTCAGCCGTTTGGCTGTCCATAAAGCACAAACAAACATATTCGTATAAGAGATTAAAAAATACAAATAAAATTCCTATTTAATTCTGTTAGCTCTACAAAATTCAATCTAGAAATTAATAGAAGTTTTAAAATTTATTATATTTTTAACACGTGTGAAGTCCTTTAAAAATATACAAAATCTTTTTACTTTGATTTACTTTCAAAACACACTCACCAACAATCATAATCTTATGAAATCATTGTCATTTCATGTTTAAAGCTTATAAGTAATCATTATTTATGAAGAACCTGAAATGAAAAATAAGACAATAAATAATATTTGAGGTACTCAAGTGATGATTTTAGCAAATCATAAAGTCATAAAGTAGGCATAACTTATTAAGTTTATGATAAAATATTGTTAACTTTAATATTAAATTTGATTTTATATAAATGCTAGCTAAAACCTGGTGTGCTTCGCTAGCCATATCTTAAATATTATCTTAGCAATTACTATTAGCTAGAATTTATTACATTTTTCCTCATTTTATCTTCTTCCGGTTCAAATCGAAACACTTAATATAGCCTCTAGTTCTTTCCAGAGAGATACTGTAGAATCTACTTTTTAAATGTATATAACCTTCAAACAAATACAGATTTATTTTTGTATAGATACATATGTACATAGATATCTTTCACCCGGTAGGCCTTGTGAAGTACCCGCTTATTCAATCTTTTATTTTTTAGTTGTTGTATAAAGATAAATAAGCTTCAATTGTTACTTGTTCGTTTTTTTTGCAGTTACATAAGTTTAAATCGTAATAAAACAAGGAGATATACTTTTAATATCAATAAACTGGGCTTTGTTGGGTGGAAAATAATGTCCCGTCCCATGTGGACGGGACGGCTAACTCGGTCTGGAACACCATATGCGGCCGTATTTCGCCAATAACTCTTGGCTTAGTCGGATAACAAAATTGTATGTGGTGAACAAAAACACTATTTTAATAAAAATATCAACAATTTCCAAGCGTTGTTCTGGTATAAGTCTATCCATAATAAACTGTCAAACCAAACTAAACAAGGAGCAACAGTCAGCTGTTGAATCGATCATCAAATAAAACAGTAAGTTATGAACGTCTAAGCAGACACTACATTAAAAAATTAATACGCATGGGTAATGCCCCAACCACTTATCCGCCTATTTTTCGACTGACAATTTCAATTTACTACGAAGTCATTTAGATTAAATTCAGAAATTTGTACTTTAACCGTTCCGACGATATACAAAACAATATTCAATTTGCATGGTAGGTACAGTGATCACTTTTCCAATGCCACCCACTTCTTTCTGATGATATATATTGGCTATAAAGTTAGAAACCGTAGATTTAACCATTCTCAAGATATACTACAAAAATCATATATACTACAAAAGTATGGGTGGTACCACGCGCACTTATTCGTTTCCGCCAACTTTTTGACCTATGATTTGTTTTGACTACGAAATTATTTTGACCAAATTTAGAATCTCTTATTGTTACCATTTTGAAAATATAGACAAAAAAAGTACGCTGCATGGGCGTGGCAGAACCCAGTTGTAGTTTTTTAAATTTATATACATACATACAAACGCACTTACATTTTTACTTATAAGATGTAAAATCTGCAATAAATTACTGCTTAATGAAACTGACTACTTAATATGCGCTTAAAAAATAAAAAAGAGAGAAATGAGTGTATCCTTATAAAGCTTTCAGTTGCTGTTAAAAATATACTGATAGACGCAAATTTTCTAAATTCGCTAGTAGTTTTGCAATAAATAAAAATTTACGTAAGCAGTGTTGCATTGCATTGTTAGAGAATTATCAAATTACCCTCGTATAATGTATGTCCATATTTATAGTATACATTTATGAAAATTTTATAACTGTCAACAGCAAACGAAATGAACGTATGTGTGTATGCGTTTAAATAAAATCGTTATACGTGATTGAGGTCAACATCCTTTTTTTCTGGTTCTGTTTGAAAGAACGTCATACTTGTCGAGTATTTACATACAGAATTCTTTATACAAAAATGTGTGCTGAGTAATGGCCACTAACCATGATGAGAACCATAAATGTAAATGTTTATCTGGGTATTGTAAATGTGTTAAAACATGTCGCCATTTCTATGTAAATGTGGGTTCAAATAAGAATATTTTTTATACGAGAACAGTAAATAACTACACACACGTTTTCTTCCACTCATTAAGAAAAGTTTATGTACTGAATGTTGTAAAATGAAAGAAAATAAATGTCAATAATCATCATAAATATTATGTCATTGAAGAGATTTATTTATTTATGTATAAACTATACATACTTACATATGTATGCACATATTTTCACTACATAATTATGAACCCTTTCACATCATCATAGGGCACACATACGTTCTGACTGAACTTTAGCACGTAAGTCCGTTTGAGTTCAAGTTTAATGGGCAAAAACATTTATTTACATTGTATGACAAACAAAGTAGAAATTAATTTTAATGTAAAATAATAAATAGTGAAGAACTAAAGTTAAATTTTGTGGCAAATAAACTATAATTTAAAAAGGTATTTATTGAGCATTCAAAAGTGTAATGGCATTCATATTATTTTTTAATAACACCGTGTGGTGGTCGAAAGCACTTATTGAAAAAATATATCAAAATTTACATATATATACTATAGTAATAATAAAAATAAATATCTTTTTGCGTATTCTACACCATATTTCTGACGATATGAAAACAAATTTAAGAACGGTCGATTGGGCTTAAGTCCATTCCAACTCAGAATCGGACACTTTTTTTTCAGAACTAAGACTTCCGCCAAATAAATTCTTTTTTTTTTTGAAAATGCTATAAAAAAAAACTAATGAATATTTTCTCAAATTTCTTTTTTTTATTTGAAGGAAAAATCCTTCCGGTAAATAATGGAAAATAATTTCATTCAAATGGCTTCCTCGGCTGTCCATGAGTAGCCTACATGATCGGTCTAATTTTTAAGCACATTTTCGATTGTGTGCAGCTGTATTTCACCAATGGCTTCACGAATATTGTCCTTTAAAGCGTCAATTGCCTCTGGCTTGTTGGCGTAACACTTATCTTTGACGGCACCCAACAAATAATAGTCCAACGGTGTCAAATCGCAGCTCCGAGGTGGCCAAACGGCATCAGCTCTGCGGCCAAGAATGTAGCTTCGGCTGTGTGGCACCTAGCGCCATCCTGTTGAAACCAAATGTTGCTAATATCCTCCTCTTCAATTTTTATGAACAAAAAATCGTTCAACATGGCCCGATAGCGATCGGCATTGACTGTAACGGCCACTCCTTGCTCATTTTCGGAGAAAAATGGCCCAATTATGTCTCTGGACCAAAATCCGCACCAAACTGTGACTCGTCTTGGGTGTATCGGCTTTAAAATGTATGCGTGCGGGTTTTCTGTGCCCCAAATGCGACAATTTTGCTTGTTTACATACCCGACAAGATCAAAATGAGCTTCATCTGAAAAGATTATTTTTTTTTTGGGTAAAATCGTAATCTTCTGTATGTCGATCGCAGGCCCACTTAGCGAAGCGAAAACGCTTTGGATGTTCAGTTGGTTTCAACTCCTGAACCAATTGGACTTTGTATGGTGTCATACCAAGGCCTTTATACAAAATTCGTCTCAATGATATCTCCGAAATGTTCAATTGTTGAGAACGACGGTGAATTAATGTTGCGCTTCACGCACACTTTCTGCCACACCTGCAATATTTTCGGGTGTACGCACTTTTTTTGGCTTTTCACGCTTTTGTTTATCGATGAGGATGCTATTTTCTGTCACTTTTTTCACAAGATAGTGAACATACGGAGCTGACGGTGCTTCTCTGCTTCTAAAATCCCTACGCAATTTTCGCACACATTCTGCAACATTACCATGATTTTCAAAGTAATGTCGCAATATTTCTCAGCGTTGTTCAAGCGTATATATAACCATATTTGTTCAGCGAAAGGATAAAACTAATTATCTGTCAAATCAGACATAAGCTAAGTGTTACCACTGACGAAATAAGCACTAGTTGACAAAAAAACGTTAGATGGCGGACCCGATATATATAGATTTTTTGGGATCTTATTTATTTTTATGAATAGCTGGAAAGCCAGCTTTTGATCCAATAATAACTGTTAGCTTCTATTCAAACACAAAAATAACTAACTCTTTTAAGCTCACCGCATAATCGTACCAAGCAAAATTTTGATTTTTTATTTAAATGCAATGATTGACCAATAAGCAATAATTTGCAACCTTGCACAATCTGTAAGCGTCTTTCAATTTATATTGATATGCTTTCGGCTCTATGGAGTATAATATTGCTAATAATGTCACACTAAAATGACCAACTGTTTTTGATGAACTCCCCTAGCCAACTCCTCCAAAATATGTTCAATTACGAAAAGTTATGGACTTCGAGCATGTATTTCTATAAGATCGTAACCATAAAGGATCAACTAAAGCTTTGTGACATTTTATACGTGCTTGGAATCGTTATCTTGATAGAATTCGCGGATCTTTTTGATACCCGATTTTCCGAAAATAGATTTCCATTTCAAATCTGATCATTTTACTAAAAACAAAATGAATTTTGACAACTTACTTACACCAGCACGTTTCTTGATAATTTTACAGTATCTCTCGGTATGTCTGAAAGGAACTATAGGTTAAATAAATTTTAAAAATTTCTACTGGGCCGTACCACGCCCATACATAATAAATATTTAAAATGATAACAGTAAGAGAGTCCAAAATTAGTGGACTTGAGAATGGTTAAAATGGAATTTTCTCAATTTGGTCTAATTGATTTCATAGTAGAGCTGCAAAACAATCGATAGTACTATCTATAGTATCGATAATTTTTTTTTTTTTTTTTGGCTGACCATCGATAGTTTTTTTTTTTTCACTATCGATACTATCGTCAATTTCTAAGAGTACTAAGTGTACGTAGTCAAAGTCACATTTGCAAAAATTTGTTCAACGCAGGTTGTTAGACGTCTGTAACCTTTTATAGTTACATAGGGACACAGTTTAACAGCTTCTTAGATTTCTATTTATTAAACTCAAAGTATGAATTTTAACTAAAATATGTTCGGACATACGATTTTACATTTGTTCCAAACAAATTAATCTTCATTTCATCAGACCATAGCATGTTGTTATGACTATTACGTGGCAGGTGTTGCTTCCGTTTGCTGAGGAATAATTCATTTCGAGAACTCTTACCCATAAGTCTAGTTTTCATAAGTTCTTTTTCTTATTGTGCGACTTGAAACAGGAGAATAAATTCATTTCTGAGGCATTTAATGACTTAAAGTGATTAATTTTTGCAGTACGAATTAAAAGTTTATCAAAACTGACAGTTGTTCTACGCTTTCTTTTCATAGTCTTTGCAGTTTTTTTTCACTGGGTCTTATTTATTTAGTTTTGGAGCACTTCCTGGTCTGAACAATTTTCGCTATATAAGGACTACTCTTTCATCAAAATCTTCAACACATAAAATTCTATGACATACTGGACAAAAATAGTGTCCCTATTATTTGTTTCAACACAGTGTATTTATTATTCTTCCTCTTTCACTTAAATTCTAACACTGTTGCCACCAGTAGCACTCAAAAGAATCCGATAGTTTCGATAGTTTACAAATAAACCGACTATTGATAGTTTTGCAGCTTTACTTCGTAGTTAGTACAAATCAGCTCTGAAATAAAGGGCGAAAATGGATGAGAGGGCATGGTAGCTCCCATAAAAATGATTTATTATTATTTTTAATCTTGAGAACAGGTTAAAGCTAATGCTTCTAGATTTGGCCTGAATGACTTCATAGTCAATACAAATCAACAGTAAAAATGTTGACAGATTGGATAAGTGGGCATTATACCTCCCACTCCAATATTTATACTTTTACATATATCTTGAGAACTGTTATAGTGAAAGTTTGTGAATTTGATGTAAATGACTTCGTAGTCAATACAAATCATCGACCGAAAGAAGGGCGAGATAAGCGGGTGAGAGGTGAGGCCGTAGCACCTTCAAATCATAGTAAATATCAAGTTTTTTATATAAGTAGAACAACAATTGAAAGATTATTAGAGATCCGATAAACGCGTATTGAACAAAGCACAATATAAAAATTAATGTGTGTTTATTTGAAGACTACATGCAGTGTTTTTCTGAAAGGAACTATATTTGGATTTGAACCGAAAGGAAATAAAATGGGAGAAAGTTGTAAAAATCTATAACTAATGTACTGGATGAGACAATAAGTAGCGAACTACGCCGAGGGTGACCTAGTTTATCATAAATAAAATTTTTTTTTCTTAGATTTCTAATAATACCGATCTGAATACAGAAAATCCCTTACTACTATGTCGCAGATGTAGTAATCACTAACATCGTACATAAACACGTTTATATTGTACATTTGTATATTCATAAACAACCAGTAAAACATATTATTTTAAGTTATTGCTGTGTGTGACAGACTACAGTTTAATTGTCAATGAGTAATTGAAATTTAAGCCGGAATCTAACGATTGTCGTAGCTATGCAGCAACAATAATATCAAAAATGTGTTCTTGTGCGATAATCAAAATGGACAATACGTATCTGTATTTAAATTTGTTAGTTAATTTTCGTACAATAAATTGAAATAATTATGATATTTTGTGGAAAAGAAGTAGAATGTAAGTTGTGTAATATTGCTGAATTTGCTTCAATCATATAACCCCAATTTTTACACTATTACAACTTTTAGTAGCACAATTAAAAAGCATTCAAGTAAACCTTTAACTAAAGTATTGCATCATCGAAATTTCAAAAACGAAAATTTTTATCGAAATATTTGTCCAATTATTCCTGTGCAATTGTAAATGAATTATTACTTAAATTCATTTCGGTGTAGAGTACTATATAAACAAAAATGAAAGGCGTCTTTACTCGCTTACTTTTTTAATTAAATATTTTATAAATGGCGATCCGTAGATATACAAATACACACATGTCAGCATTAATTCATTATGGCTATTTTTATAAACATTTTCGTAATGCAGTAATTATTTTATTATTTATTTATTCTTTTTTAAGGATAAATTTACGTTTTATATGCATGTACTATATATAGTATAGTATGGTTTTTTATTGAATCCTCTCAGGTTTATTAATTACCAAATATGTAATGTACGAAAATTAACTCTATCACGTACATTATCATGTGTGGAGTTACAGTTACAGCATAATATAATAAGATTTAAAATGTAAGACAATTGAGGAATTCGGGGTGGTTTATTGGAGAAGTTTTAAGAAAGTTGTTGAACAATTTCAAGATTTCACATTTTCAAATTAAATTAAGTTACTATGTATTTCTGAAGACCAATTTTGGCAGTCATCTTCTGCATTTAAAATTGTTTGGTTGATTTTAAGTCCGGTGATCGGGGTGGCCAGGCGATAGCTTTGAATCTGTGTCTCTAAAGCCAAATTTCAGCAATACATTTATACACGGATAGCCAAATAACGTCCATCACTTTTGGCCCAAATTTTAAAACTTTCGTAGAGACCTTGGTGCTAAATATCAAATATCCTTTATACCCGAAGTTCTTTCAAAAGAAAATTTGTTATAGCCTATTTACACGTGAACGAAATCTACTACTTACGAGATTTCGATCAAAATCTAGTAGATTTTAATTAGATTTTCCGTACAAAATAAAATCTACTTCGCCACGAAATTTTGTCGAAATCTCGTTAAAATCTAGTAAATTTATTGATTTAAGTCTCTTTTTTATACTAAAAATACTAAAAAATACGACTTTGTTTGAGAAGACATAACAATCAAGATAAAAATTAATTTTTTTTTTTAATTACAATATATTTTTTTTTAAATTAGGCAACACTAATGCAACACTGTAGTAAGCAAATAGTAAACAAGTTAACTGTGTATCACATATATTTGTTGTAAAAAAATAGTAATGGCGAATCGGTTTGACATATAGTCACTTATCAGCTATTGCTTACGTAGGTGAGAACGAAATCTCGTTAAATGTCAAAAAAAGTCTACTGTAAACGCATTAGAATTTGGACAAAATTTTAAATCTAATTGCCAATTAAGTTCATAATTATGGGTTGAATTATGATTGTTTTATAGATTATAATTTTTATCGAGAGGTACTGAAGTACTGCAACATAATAATTATTATTAATAATTATTATTATTAAAACATAATTATGGGTTGAATTATAATTGTTTTATAGATTATCATTTTTATCGAGAGGTACTGAAGTACTGCAATACTTTAATCTACGCTGCGCAGGTTCCGAGTATGTGCTATGGTAATTAGGTTTCCTTCTTACACAATCTATCTATACATCGAACCTGAACCAATTCCCATCATGTACAAATGCTAATTGATAATTTTCGACCAAAAGGCCGATCATAAAGATCTGAGTGTCAGGTAGTACTGTTATGTCCTGTTCCCTGTACCTTCTGTCCAAGAATAGAGAATAGTGATTTGGAAAAACGAAATGTTTAGGAGCAATGCCATTAGCTCCAGTATGGAGTATTCCACCACTTCCAAGGTGGCCATACAGGCGGATAATATACCTTGCTCCTTGTCACAGGTGGAAATTTCTTCCCAACGAAATAATCATTTGTGTTCTTTTGCCTTAGGTAAGGGAGAACGACCAAAGACTTAACCCTAAGTCCGAGCCGGTTTTTTCCTAAGTTGCACAACATATCGGCTTTTAGTCAGCTAAACTTAGAAGGTATTTCTCTTAAATTCTGGCGTGATTCAAGACTCAAAGCCCTCGTGAACACATAATGCTTAGAATTGGATAAAGGAGACATTATTGGCCTTCTGCATTTGTAAGAAGGAAAATAGGGTCTTAGAACCTGACGTACATCGCGATCATTAAACGAACTTATCTGGTTTAAGAAAGTGAGTATTGGACAACAGTTGGCCGTTCTAAATATGGTGCAGATACTATTCTGTTTTGTAATTACAAATGCTCCACATCAACCAAAGCACACGGGTCAAAAGCTATCTATGTATATACGTAAGTAACTATATAAAAATTAATCAGTGTATATTTGTAGACTGCTGAGGAAGAAACTGTGACCTATCTTAAATGTTTGGATTTGAACCGGAAGAAAAAAAATTGGTTAAAAAAAAGAATTATAACTAAGATAGTAGTGAGTTATGATAATAATTAGTGTATGGGTAGCAAAGCAAGTAGGTTTTTTTTGGTACTTAATTCAGTTTAAAATAGCTTTTGTATGTGTTTTTTATTTTTAAATTTTTTTCTGACAAATGAAAAAACTATTTTCATATGAAAACAGTAAATAAAATCTATAAAAGTATTTTTATCTTGCGTCTGCTAACTTTGGTTACCAAAAAAAATTTTTTTTTCTCCCTTGGGGTTAGTAACAGCTTGTAGTAATTTGTTAAAAAAAATTAAATGAAAGAATGAAACTAACAAACTGGAACAAAATATTATGGGTGTGTGACACAAAAAAACGTAAAGAAGAATTATTACCAATAAATGGCCAGTTGAAGGACAACGTAATTGGTATTTTTCCTTTGGCCAAGAAGGAACAAAAAATTAGTGCCCCTTGGGAATTTCACATAAATTTATTATATTTTTTTAATAGACGTAAAAATTAGTGATCTCCAAAATAGTTTTTCATATTTACAAAAATCAGGAAGTAAATGTCTTAGTATGTGTTAAAAGGCTTGGAATTAATATTAATGAAAATTTAATTTTTAGCAGCAAACTCCTTAAACTATATTTTGCTTGATTGATCTATCAGTAGAGGATAACTACTTTATATACCGATCAGACGTATAGTTGGCAGCAGTAGTTTTACAATAATTATTTTGGTGAAAAGTGTCAAGGTGACGCGTTCTTTAGTATTCACTCTGTGGGGTTGTTTACGACTATAAAACATTGGGTGGCAGAACAGGACCATAGTGGTGCCCTCGTTAGAAACGGCTTTGAAATACCGTCTGCTAATGCTAAGTTCGCACGACACCGTTTTTTCGTCATTCACATAATACAACCCCCGAATGTGAAATTAATTACATAAGAGTTTGGCATACTTATTAGCTCTTAATCAAAATGATTTAATTATAGATTTAACACTGCAAATTTATTAAATTGACCTCCCTAAAGTATAACGTAGAATAAAAAAAAAAATAAACTATAAATAAAATAAAACAAATAAAGACAACAAACAAAAGAATGGCCGCCTGCTGCATCGACTTCTTATACTACTTGTTAAAAGGTGCCTTACGAGTGTTAGAATCCAATTAAGTAATACAAACAGGGAACGAATCCGAAGTCTCGTGCGAACATAACATAAAGGAATATGAGCTTGCTGACATGTCAGACATTACAAGGGTACGATGTATCATATTGACCAAAAATACAGAAACGATAAGGCTTTACGCAAAATAGGTGCCCGGTTGGCTTACAGTGCACTAAAAACAGCTTATAAGTGTTTCAATAGAGTGTTTGGCAATGTTTCATGGCAATAAAGACGAGTTTTTCCGTCGATTAGTAATCATCGACGAGACATCAATTCATCACTTCACACTCCGAGACAGAAGAACAAAAAAAGAAAATGCGGTTTTATTGAGACAATCCAACAATCATACATCTACTATTAGGTTGCCAAAATCAGTGAATTGATGTTCAAATTACTTCCTCTCATATCTCGTTAGCCAAATTTGGCTAACTTGGATGATTTTTTTATATCCGCGTTTGGAAAAATGAGTCGGTGGTAAAAAATTTGCCAACAACTAAGAAGTGAATTCTTTGGTTATTCGCAATTTAAAGTAGCTAGACCAACCACAAATATATATACATAGCAATGCCCGGATGTCACCACTCGAAATCAAACTGACCACTTCCTGGTCAGCAGAAAATTTCTCGGTTGTCAAGGTTATATAAGGTGCTGATATCTACAGCGTTACCAACTCTTATTTGGGATATTGAGGCTTCGACCGAAGGCTAATTATCACCGATGAAGACCTAGTTATATGCTGACCCCGCTCGTCTGCGAAATTCGGTAATTGTTGCCAACTTTTCTAAACTCACTTGCTTCAGATTGGAAAAAACATACTTCAGTTTTGTTCAAACTTCCTGAGCGCATCAATTCTGAGCGTGGATCAATGAGTCACGGGCGCTGATAGAGAAGAGAAAAGTTTTGAAGTGTCAGTTGGTTATATCCGGAGGGAGGAAAGGAATTCGCAACGAATATAGTGAAGCAGAGGGAATATTAAGGAGATCACTACTAAATAATATGGGTCAATACATCAATTAAATTTCCCTCTAGTCGGAAACTGCTTCTGCCCGCGGAAACACAAACGAATTCTATAAAGAGCATTATCGAATAAAATTACAACATCGATCAAGTAGAATAATGATAATATAGTTGAAGTCGATGCATTCGGTCACCGGAATAAATAGAGCCCAACATATGTATGTTGGTCTTAGCAGAGTATGACAGTCGTCTTAAATCTCAAGAAAACATAAGATCCGCATCTTTGACATCAATGTTAAATCGGTGCTACTGTACGGTTGCGAGAGAAAACGCAAATGCTATAGTCGTTTTTAAAAAAATGCCTGAGACGTATAATGGCAATGTTCTGCCAGTATAGGAACGATGATCTACCTAAGCTCCAATGGAGTAACTGAATTTGTTATTATATTGTTTGTATTATATCAGGTGTATTTTTTAGAGGTTTAGGTTTTGAAATGGCAACATTGCTTTATTTGACAACCGATTTAACAGATTAAAGTTGCTTTCACATTTAATTATGGATAGACTTACGCCAGAGCAACGTTTGTAAATCGTTGATACTTTTTATCAAAAAAATAGTTACTTGTATGTTTGTCAAACTTATAGTGCACAATTTTATTCTCAGATGAAGCCCATTTTTGGTTCAATGGGTATAAAATAAGCAGAAATGTCGCATTTGGAGTGAAGGTAATCCACAGACTGTTGTCGAAACACCATATACCAAAATTTTCTATTTGGTGCGCTCTATGGGCTGGCGAAGCCATTGGTCTTAAAAACGATAATGTTTACAATAGTACAGTTAATGGCGAACGATATAGGGACATGATTAGCAATTTTTTTGTACTTCAATTAGCTGATCTTAATCTGGCTGACATACGATTCCAAAAGGACGAATACACATGCCACACAACGCGCCATACAATTGATTTACCCAAATAAATTTTTGATTAAAGAGTAATTTCACTTAGTAGTCCAATTAATTGGCCTCTAAGATCGTGCGACTTATAAACATCGGATTATTTTCTTTGGGGTTGTTTATATAAAATCACTTGTCCACGTCGATAAGTCGAAGAGTTATTGGCGAAATCATAAAATTTTCTATCCAACAAAGACCGTTTTATTTCATGCTGAAGAAAAAATTATGACTTATTATGAGCTTTTATCTATAAAATTTATTGGTCTGTGTCAAGGCTTAATAACTGCCAAAGTTACCTGTACTAAGTAAGAGTGCTACCATCCGCATATCTGACGGAATTGCCAGCTTGATTCCTTTTTGTTTTTATAAAGTTATTTTAGACCATTTGAATTAACGTAGATAAATCGAAAATTCATGTCTGTACTAGAAAATTCGAAGCTAATGATGATATACTATAAAAAGATGGCGCATTGCGGTTGGTGATCATTTGGCTGTCAATAAGTAAAGTCACGTGCATTTTAGACATCAGTGCAATGCTTGCAGCCATGGTGAAACAGATGTAAGTTCAGAATCAGAACTTTCTTATCAGTATTGACAAGAAACTTGAAGAAACTTCTAATGAGGTACGAAAAACATGTAGAGCTTAAAGTCGAGAAACTGCTAGAGCCGATAGTCAAAAACTTTTGGCTGAGGTACGTAAAACTTCTAGAGCGGATAAGCAAAAGTTTTTGGCTGAAGTACGTGAAACTTCCAAAGGAACAACTGATAAGTTACAGGATATATATAAAACGGTAAACAAGCCTAGAACAATAAATTGAGGTAATCGAGGACGAAATCAACAGTTTCCAGTGTCAAAGGCCGGAACTAGTGCGTAGCATACCAGAAGCTTCCAACTGAATAAAAAATACCTTGCTTTGATTGTAGCTTACCCCTATCCGTATTTAAATTCCAATTCTAGACAGTGGTGAGTATAAACGGATGGGACGATGAAGAGAAGGGTCTCGAACTAATTTAGGCGATAAAAGGTGCTGCAGCAAATATTGTCGAAACTATGCTAGCCAGCTGCAAAAACAACTACAACGACTTAATGGTGGCGCTACAGAGTAAATTTGGCGACGAGCACAAACGTGATTTGTAACGTATGGAATTAAGATGCCGAACGCAAAAGGCTAATGAATCATTACAAGATTTTGCAATGGAAATTGAGAAGTTGGTGCAGCTAACCTATCCAGGGGAAAATCACTTACTAGTAGATCATCTCAAGACTGAAGCCTTCATCATCGGTTTACGAGACACTGATGTTAAACTAGCTATATGTGCAACGCAAAAGACAACCTTTGCAGATGTTGTGGCGTTCGCACCAGCTCAGGAAACAGCTCGCACGGTATCAAAGCCACAAATACACAAGCATCTTCTAGCTGAGCAGAAGTCAAAATTGATATGTTTTAATTGCGAAAAGAGCGGCCACTTCCAGAGAAATGTAAAGCGCAACGCAGAATGTCCAGATCCGTTTCACCACCGGGAAATAATAAGCGAGCCAACTACCACCAAGAAAAGAGTCACCGTTAAACTAAAACGAACTAGCACTGAGGGGCAAGAGCTAGCTCCCAAAAGCGAAGGCCCCACAATCTCCATATCAGTAATGCATAAAACCCGGCTTGCTTTGCTAACCTTATCTTATTTATTATTTAAACTATCATCTTAGTTATCCGGTTCAAATCGAAGCACTTAAGACAGTTTTTAATTTCTTCCAAAATCACACGGTGGAATCTGTCTTTTAGCTGTAAGCGATCTTCAAACAAAAACGCATTAGTTTTTATATAGCATATGAGTGTATATATGAGCCATTTCTTTTAAAAGTGATGTAAATACAGTTTTTTTTTTTTGTTTGGAAATATTTAAAGGTTTGCATGTTATTAAATTTAAAAATACTGGTAAGTATTAATAAATATATTTTAAGGTTTTAGACTTATAATTCAATATTGCATGTGGAGCTAATTAAAAGCGTAAGAGCTTTTTTATAACTATATGATCTCACTTGTAAAATTAATAAAATATTTTTATTTGTTATATAATTTTTTTTAGAATTTTAATATCAGCCTTTTAGTATAAAATATTTTGCGGTGAAACAAAATAGAACCAAGTAGATAAGCACTGCCGTGCACAACAAGAATCTGTTTTTAAATTTTAAAAACACTTCCGAAATCTTGAGTTACGGGTAAAAAACCGGTTTTTCATATATTCATGTAATTATAATTTAGCTAAATATTAACCGATTTAAAGTTTCCGAGCTTATTTGAAAAGAAGAGAAACGGACCTTTTAAATGATATATATCATATAAGTAGTCTTTTAGAATCTGTGAATTTTTTACAAATTAATTTAGAAATTATGTTTACTTACAAATAAACAAAATTTTAGGTTTTAGAAATCGATTGGAAATTGACGGAGTTATTAAGCTTTTTTTCATGCATAATGGGTAACTTCATAATTCTGAAATTACTTGGTCTTCAATGGATAATTTTAAATTCAGCAGGTCGATCTATCGAAGTTGTGTAAAACATTTTATATGATACATCCATGTAACTGTGATCCAGCATATATGGAACCAATTAACAGTTTCTCCATTGGTAGTTTTCTTTTATCTTTTTAAATTGCTTTCTCTAGAGGTTGAGTTGAAAACTCTTGTCAAGTTTCATTTTATAAACTAAAATTTTATTGTTTTCGACAATTTCGAGTTACTTTACAATAATTCTGGGTTTATTGCACTGTCACTGCACATGTCACCATAAGCTTTAATGTATTTTTGTGTTCAAATGTTATTTCTTATGCTATTTGGTATGCTCTAGTTTCCTCCCAAACATCCACACCTTCTTCAGAAGTGATGTCCACGGTAACATTGCTTCACCATACGACAAACGGAGCTAAATAGTACCATAATACATCCGACCGAATACAAATTTGAGAGTTCCATCTCTCAAATACCAAAATATGTTTTTTTTTACAAAAAATTGTTTTCACCCAAAAGCATCATTAGAGTTTTTAACAAAAACTACCATTATATCGATTTTCTTCGAAAGCAGGCTTGCCGCATTTTCAAAATAAACGGCTTATATGTAGCTTTTATCTGTTTTGCTTATCTGATCATTTTGCCCGCTTTTGGACTGATGTGGATATGTAACGAAGCTTTAATTGTTGTGTTCCATATACACAAAATTCAGCATTCAGTATGAATGGAAGGTTTTGCACCCACTTATCTAATACCGCCATATAATTGACTGATGATGTAAATTTGAAAACGTGTACTATTACGGCTCTCGAGATATACAAAAATTCATGTATGCTATATACGGGTGATGCCACGCCCATCAATCCAATTCGGCCTATTATTCGACTGATGTTTTATATTGACTACAAAGTCTTTTAGACGAAATTCAGAAACTAACACTTTAACTGTCTTCAAGATGTACAGAAATCATTATTTGGTTTGTATGGAAGGTACTACGTCCACTTGTCCAATTCTGCCCCCTTTTTGACTGATGATTTGTACTGACTTTGGACTAAATCTATAAACTTTTATTGTTATCATTTTGAAGATATATACAAATAAATATTTCTTTTGTACGAGCGTGGAGTAATCCATGAAGTAAGTAATAAGGGTATACTGAAATATATATATATATATATATACGCTCAAATATGTCATGGACTATTTATGGCGGTAATCCTACACTGTATTCATGATAATAGCAGAGATCATTGATAGAAGAACTGCGTAATACACTTCTTTTAAATTTATTGATTTGTAGGTATTTTTTATTCAAAGGTTGTTGAATATTTAACAGATTATTTCCAAAGGGTAGAAAATAAAACACAATTTGCCTAAAATACATATCGCACACAAAGTCATGAACAATCAGAACTCAGAATTTATCTAAATCGGATCTAATCTCTAATGACTACGAAAATTTCGTTGTGACTGTTTTTATGTTCCCTGTGTCGCTTGCACATTATCAACTAAGGAGTACTATTTTTAGTTGTGAGAGTGAGATTATGAGTAACTGAATGATTTTATTTGACATAAATAGTTGTTACGTTATTGATGAACAAAATTTTAAATTAACCAAAATTTTATTTACAGTTAAAGAGGCATAATTTGATATAACACACACAACTCAATGAAATAAATTTTAATGAATTTTCAATTAAACAGTCACAACTCAAAACAATCTTCTATTTGCAAAAATAAACAAAAAATAAATAAACTGTTTTTTAAGTTGGTTTACTTCAGTATTGAATTCAATTTCATTATATAAATAAAAACAGTTTTATGCCTCTCCTGAACATTTACAAATTTTTAGTTGTGATGGTTCATAATTTAGTGGGCGATATGTATGTACATATTTTGTATATTATATGTAATTTGTTCAAAAATAAATAAAATGTGAAAAAAAAGTTTAATTTTAGGTCGGTAAAGTGTTGCCTGCTATAATCGATCTAATTTTCAACAAAGATGGTTTAGAATGTACATACATACACACACACCATCATTTTTAATGTAAAATTTAACTCGTTTTATTTCTTAAAGAAAACAGCAATAATCCTTGAATTTATGTTTCTTATTTTGTTTCTATTCGTATATTGATTTTAAGATAATAAATACGTATACTATTTATGTATATTTTTATTACAGAATTCAATATCAGTGTGTATTATTATTTAAAACATTTATAAAAATCCTATCAAGGCTCTGCATAATTTTATAGCTTTATTATCGCTTAAATTTCGATTACATCATAAAATCCCTTCAAAACTCAAGAAGAACGAGAAATATTTGCTAAAGCCATTATAGCAATAAATTATATGTTAGTATAACATACGTATGTGATTTCTGTAAATAGTGGCATAGTATAAAAAACTATATTGAAATTGATTTCGTAATAAAGTATATCAAAATATATTAATTAGTTAAGTGCTATTTAATCGTATGCCATTTCATTAACAAAATTTATTTTTTTATTATCTCTAAGAAATGAAGTTATGAACGTGTTATGGACCAGGTTTTTCTAATTACGTACAGTGAAGTATGTATGGATTATTTATTAAGGACTTATTTTACAGTGAATATGGTACATTCGCTTTGATACTGTCACTAAAGCTTTCTATCAGTCAATGGTTGGTTAAGATAAGACAATTTCCAAAATTTTGCTCACTTGAATCAGAAATACTATGGTATATACAAAAATTTTACTGAACTTTGGAAACTTTGGATAATTATAAAAAAAGAAAAAAGAAAAGTAAACAGTCATCCTACTATCTTGTATGGAAGACCAGTCCTTTTGCGTGAGTCTATATAAGTTAGTTATTAATCACATCTACCACTCTAAAATAGAAAACCTGTAATGCTTTTAAAAAGATGATACCAACTAACATGCTAATTTTTTTCAGCTTTTTTACGTTCGACCTACTCTACTAATGTGTTCGAGTACATATGCCGGAAAAGGTTATACGTATTGCATCATCCCTCTCAGATATAGGTGGCATGCCTGAACACACTGACTTTCGATCGTCTCGATCAGAATTCAAATATTCGAGCAAATGATAGTGAAGTCAGTTTTATACCAGACACTACAACATGAAAAGTGTGTGTCCTGTATTAAAGATTCGACATTATTATCCTCATGATACCAATATAGATATATACCAACACTAAGATATTCTAAAGGATGGTTAACGGTGTGTACATTTTTATATCCTTGTTAATAGACTTATCATTTTTGTATATGAATTGTTGCGGAATTATCTTAGAATTCAACCTTATGGTCAGTTTATTAATCTCTTGTTCGTTCCCGTGTCCATTTTAAAACCTTCCAAGAAAGAGCCAACAGGTAATTGGTTCATAAAAGAATTTCAGCCGAGTTGCAATATCTGTCAACCATAGAGAAGTTAAATGTCCACCCCATATGTCATAGAAGAATATAAAGAATAATTCTTTAACTATTACCCCTTGAGTGTGTTTCAAATTAATTCTTAATAATAAATCTATCGTCCATCTACAATTGTGGATACATGTATATGTATGTATAGCAGTGACAACTTTAAAAAATATTTATTTAGGAACTCTGTTTTAACAACTGGCATTTTGGAATGTACGGCATACAATTTGCGAACTTGTACTTCCACCATCCATGAATCCTCATACTAATTGTTATTGGTTGTAACAAGAGCTTAAAACACAAAAATAATGGGTAGACCAAAGTGGTGTAATTTAAAAATTAAATTAAATTTGCTAGTGATTGGATTGGTTTAGGAGCATTTCATAAAGATGTTGAATTTAAGCCCTGTACAATTCTTATGGGAAAATTTCAACATTTTTGTAAATTTGTCGTAGATGGTTAATGCTAGATGTTGATAAGTGTGAAAAGCCTATAATGCAAACATATGGTACCTCTAATAGTAATGAGAATAAAAATAGACACCTGGTGAATGTTATATATCGGGTTGGCCATACATCGGCTTAGATTTGAACCAGCTCTTATTTAAAATTTGGCAATACTTATGTCATTTTATTATGTCATAATATTAAGTACACTATCTCTAATGAACGAAATAAATCGATTTACGTTTGAGCAACGTTGGAATTTATTTCAAATTTATTTCTAAAACAAAGACAATTGGTGGAAAATTGCACGCAAATATCGTGCAGAGAAGGACCAATAGTGCAAGTTTATTGCTAAAGTTCGTGAAACTATTTTTATTCTTTAAGCGCCAATACGTAAGGGTGATCGTACACTCGTTATCGTTCTCAAGAATTTAAAATTTCACGCACAGGTTTACGCCGAATTTTGCGAAAAGATCTTGTTATGACGTCTTACAAAGTTCAACTGGTTCAAGACCTGAAGCCGCATAACCATCCGCTTTGTTTTCTCTTTGCTAGATGGGCCAACGAGAAACTGCATTTTGATGATTTTTCCAAAAAAAAGATTTTTTCGGATGAAATTCATTTTCATCTTATTGTGTACGCTAATATGCAAAACTGCTTTATTTGGGGCTCAGGAAACCCAAACGTGGCCTTAAAGAAGCCAATGCACACATTACGAGTGACTGTTTGGTGTGGCTTGTAGAGCGGAGGCATCAGTGGTTCATATTTCCCTAAAAATGAGGACGGCGAAACTATTATGATGGCGGTGTAGGTAGACCGCCTCCCCGTGGCGCACTCTGGATCATGCTAAATGGTCTACTTTCTCTGGCACGACCCTCCTTTCTTCTGTGGACTACTCTTTGATTTACTTTCTAATCTGTTGACTTGGGCTGGTGGTTGTGATCTAGTGGACTTAGTAACACCGGAGTTTAAGTAACCTGCGGTATGAAGGGCGTCATTGGCCACAACTGCCGTGAAAGCCCTGGCAGGGTTTAAAGTACCTTCCTTGTCTCCCGCCGTTAAGTTGGTGTTGTAGGTTCGGTTGAGAAGACTCCCGATTAGCATTGGTCTGGTTCTGAGCACTTGACCCATTAAGGCCGGTGCCAACACTCTCGTGGCCACCCTGCTTGCATAGAGTACCACGGGACCGTTATGGTAACTACACGTACAGGCAAGGATAGCGGCTTTAAGTG
This sequence comes from Wohlfahrtia magnifica, assembly GCA_023159175.1. Lineage (NCBI taxonomy): Eukaryota > Metazoa > Arthropoda > Insecta > Diptera > Sarcophagidae > Wohlfahrtia > Wohlfahrtia magnifica. Next base: position 10,914,107 of record JAKWBJ010000486.1, on the reverse strand, counting down.
AGAAATCATAAAGACTCTTCTAAAACTTCTACACCCGTCCTTGCAGCTGAACGCTAAACGCTTACTAGGCAAGCTTCTGCGAGCTCAACTGCAGCCTCTGCTAACACAGGCTACATAAAAACTGTAGATAAGCCAAGCAAGGTCACCCCTAAACTGGGTACCGTCTACGTCTGCAGCCAGAACCAATAATCCTATTTTAACTGTTGCCAAGACATTGGTAATCAAGTCGGCAATGTCAGTTTAAAGTATCAAACCTCTTTCGGATACCGACCATCCTGTCCGTGCACACGCTAAGAAAAGCGCTAGCCTAAGGGCTTATAGGACGTGGAGATCGGCGCCCCGAATCATTAATAAACTAGACTCAGTCGACACGGCTTTTCTAACCGACCACCAAAAGGGTAGGCTGGCCTGTGCTAAGGCCAATATGGATGAGCGGCCTTCCGCCTCTCAATAGCGGATGCTAGGCAGAAAAGGCAAAGATCGAGTGAGCAATCTGCTCAACCATCTTTGCAGTCCTCGCAAGGGCTGAAGATCTCCCATCCATCGAAGCCTCGCAGACCTCTTAATGAGCTTGTTAAGGAAGGTTTGACGTGGTCTGTGATCGACAGCAGTCACCCTGAGAGCACCATCACTATCGTAAATTAAAAGCTGGTGGAACAGACCCTCCTTGGAATATTTTTGGACATCATGTGTTCCAATCTAGGCCCTTCATACAGTTGCAGAGATACAGGGTAGTTTCAATGACATATTAAGGTAGGAGCTTGCGCAGACCTCCGTTCAATGGAGCTCTACAAAACAGCTACCACTAAAATTGGAGAGCTCTGGCCAGAGGCTAAGCTTAATGCTATCCCGTTGGACTAGATCCCTCAGCATCCCCGATCAAAAGTTCGCATTCCTGGCAAGCCCTCCTCTCCTGAATAAATACTTTAATATTTATTAGTACTGAAGTTTAGCAACACCGGTCTACCCACCGCAAATTGGAGAGTAGCAGAGGTTAGTGAGGTGAAGGATTATACTCTCGTTGCGAATATTATCCTCAATGAACAATCTGTTCTCCCGATCAAGATCCGCTATGGCGTGATCAATTACGACTTCGGATCTACAACTCTGGATATCTATAAGGCTGATGCTCGCAGGGCTCAAAATCCTCAAGCTGTGCAGTTGAACAGGATACAGTATGGTAGCACCGTTCTAGTCACTACGGAAGTGTCAAATGAAGATGTGGAAATCCAATCTTCACAAAGCTCCCCTTCATACAGTAGCATCACAAATTTTGGAACGGTAGAGGATCTCTTTGATGCTATGGACATTAATCCAGGCGTTTCCTCCCTTACCGGAGAAGGACGACGCGCATGCGACTGTGGTTGCATTCAATGTTGGGGGTCATCTAGATAAACCTCCACCACTCTAAGGTCGCGTCAGCGACTCTATTTTTACGTCTTGCCAAAGCAGACTGGGAGCTCATTCTTGTCCAACAACCTTTAATCGTTGGTGGAAGTATGTGTGGACTCAGTACCGTCGGTTATCGCACGGTTAAAACTCCCATTAATGCTTTTCAGTGACAAGGACACCGTGACTGTGGTTATCGATGTGGACGGAATAACGCACGGCTACGGTCAAATCTCCCGCAGGAGCCCGTATGTCGACTGGTTGCAGAAGCGTACGAACAAGGCATTCCAGTTCTGATTGGTTGCGACGCCAACACCCTTCGTGAAATGTGAGGCAGTTCGGAATCGTATGAACAAAGTGAATGTATATTTGATTTTATTGTATGGAATAATATTAGTATTGCTAACCGTGGTGATGAACCAATCTTTCTGACTTCCAATAGGAGAGAGGTATTGGACATCAATTTGATTAGTCAATATTTTACATAACCTTCTCTGTTGTTTTGACAATTTCCCTCGGAGGGACAGCCATGCTGCTAACAGGAAGGGTACTAATTGGTCGCTTTTTAGGGAGAGACTTGGAACTGGTCTTTCACGGTCTCCTCCTCCTATCCAGAACTGTGCGGATGTTGATGGAGCAGTGGATTTACCTTCCACTGCGCTCAACTTGGCTGCGGTATCTCCGACAAGGCTTCCTGTGTATAGGAGCAGGGGTAGGCCTCCTTGGTGGAGCCGTGAAATCGATGATCTTCGCCGCCTGTGTGGTAGGCTTTTCAATAGGACCAAGGCAACCGGCGAATGGGAATAGTACAAGTTCAGGAAGAGGGAGTTGAAGTATGCGATTAGACGTGTAAAACGGGCTTCATGGAGGAACTTCTGCGAAGGCATTTAATCCCCTACCGAGGTCAGTCGACTTCGGCAGGTGTTGAGCTCCACCGCCAGATCTCTCGATTGCATTCGGAAACTTACTTTCTTATTTACGCTAATGAGTCCCGTAAATTAGAATTTTCTCTTAAAAAGTGTCTCTCCTCTGTAGCAGACAACACAATGTGTGTATTTCCTTAACGCTTTTTTTTTTTGTATGTGGGCTCATTGGACATTGATGTTCTTACCTGCCAACTTTTTTCAACATTTGTCGATATCTTAGCAAATTATGGTACATACCCATATGCTTTTCAAACTTCAGCAGTGCTTTGCTATGCCTAATTTTCAATTACTATTTATGAAAAAAATTCTATTTAGCTAACTTATTAAACTTAACAACAAAATTCTAACTGATAACAAAGTTTTAATGAAATGTTCTGTTAAAGTGCACAATAATTTGTAAGCAAACATTAACAAAATAACAAAACACTATATAACGGTACATATTTTTGTTATAATTTTTTTCTCCAAAGAAGAGGTAAATAAAGCGTAAAAGAACGCATATGATTATAGCTTTACTGCGTTAATAATTTTTGAGATATTAGACGATTTTTTAGTGTGTGCTATTTAAGTGGCAGGCAGTGTAATTTTTGAACAGGAAATTTTTGCCTAATAAATTCACAAGGCCTTTAAATTTTGTTTATTTATTCAGGCTTTTTATTTATTATATTTCCATTTGAACAATTTTAATTTTTTCCAAATTTTTTACTTAAATTGAGCAATCGAATATTTTTATTTGGTGCAATATTTGTGTTGTTCCGTTTTTCGGGAAAATGTATTGAAAGTGTAAATAAAAATAAATTCAATGAATATATTAACAAATTTACTCCAAGCCGGAAAATATTTTTTTGTTGTTATTATTGTTTTATTTTTTTGCATATTTTTAATAAATTCTATTAAAATTATTTTTAGCTTAAAACTACGATATATATGTTTTAATATTCAAACTACAATAATTGGCTGCGTATTTTCGAGGGATAATTTTAGTGCATTTAACACTAGAAAGACGGCAAAATTTACATTCCTAGAAAGACGAATAAGAGTTAATTGACTTCACTAATTTTAATTTAATTTAGTAATGAAAAATTTATTACATATTTGAATTTAAAAATAATTTTTTAGCTTGAAATTATGTACTACTACAGAAATTAAATGAAAAAAAAAAATTGAAATGAAAACACACTTTTTATTACCGATCTCTGTGGGAGAAAAAAAAGGTTTTTAATTAAATAATTATGTAATTAAATTACGTACACGCTCATAAACATATTCTGAGTCAGTCATGATCATAATAGCTTCTATGTGACTAATACATTTCGACTGGGATTGATATTATCTTCGTTCTTATTCACTATAGTTCTTGTTGTAAGGTTTTCAATGCTACTATTAAAATCCCTTAATTTAAATCCCTGGAGAGTAGAGCTACAAAGGGTTTAAGGCTCAACATTGATAGATGTAAGGTAATGGTCATATCGAGTTGGAAGAGGTTAGTAATATCTGCATCCCTAACAGAGCATTCATTGTGACTGTAAACTATCCAAGTATTCATCAGTAGTTATCATCAATAAATTTTTTAAATATTTAAGCCAAACGCCATCCCTAAAATGAAAATTCTCGATCGCAAATGACGCTGGACTGGTCACACGCTTCAAAGATCACATCAAGACATACCAAGAATTTCCATAGACTGGAAACCACAGGCAAAAACGTACAAAGTTGGTTGGCCACTGCATACTCAGAGGATAGAAATAGAGTTCGAAATCAAACAAGCCGAACGAAATTGGACAGAAATCAAACATAATCTTCCAAATAGTACAGACTGAGAAAAGTTGATAATAAAGATTTTGGCCTAAATAAGTTTTTATTTGATAATTCTTAAAGAGAATCAGAATGATTTTAGTCCAGAATAATTTTAGTCCAAAAATAAAGCGGCGCACAGTGTGTCGTCTAGAACAAACTAGCTGGACAAAAGCAATATTAATAATTCTGAAAATTGTTTATACAATTAATCAGAGCATAATTAGGTTTTTATAATGGCAGCTAAAATTTTGTCTGAAATAATATATCAAAATATTTGATGGTTATAATAAAATATTTTCCAATTACATACATAAAAATTGTTGCATTTTCGTTACATATGCGAATACGTCTCACGTGTTGCTGTATAATACTAAGTTGTGAATCATTGTTGAGTTCAATAACCGAGGGAAAATTATCTTTTATATTTTTGCATTTTATATTGTTCAATCCGTTACTTTGAAAAGGTGAGTAAAATAAAAAAAAAAAAAAAATACAAAAAGTTATTAAATTTGGAATACGATACAGTAAGTAAGTCTAAGATACAGTACTGTAGTCATTTTGGCAGAAGGCAGTCTTAATGTTTCTAAAATGGACATTTTTAGCGAATGAGTCAAAACTTCCAGAAATGATAAAAATATTGCGATTTTTAATTTTGCTACCCCAAAACATTATATGAGCAGCATACAGGCGGTTATATTTGCATTTTCTGCACAATTTTAAAAAAGTGAGAGAATATTCCAGGAACGCTTTGTTACGTTGATTAAAGCATAGATAGACGAAAATAACATTTTGTATGTTTTACGATGATGTAGAACACATTACTTCAGCTCCTTCTGCCTGGAAGACAGAAGAATTTCAAGACCATGATGTTTTGGAGAAGTCCTGAATTTTTAAGATGTGAAGATGTCTGCAAGCTTGATCTGGTTTCGACTATGATTGATGGTAAAGTTTGTAATGCTTGGACTAAAAACTCTTCGTCACAAAAGTGATAAACTTGTGGAGCAACACCAACATTATGGAATTTGTGGCTAAATTGAATCTATGTTTTGGTTCATCTACATTATACGCCTGAATTCGGTGTATTGAATGCGTGCTTTACATTAGCCTCTAAATTAAAAAATTACAATTAAGGAATGCCTCTGACAAAGATAATGTAAAAAGCGTTCTTTAAGCATTGACGAATGCTTCAAGAAAGAAGTGGAATTATTTGTGGTCCAATTAAAACCAGAATTCGTAAAAATTAATGGCTGAAATAACGCACGTAATTTTTCAGGAATGCTGAACTGAATGCTGAAATTACGGGACTATACGTAACGTTGATAAAAACATTCGGCATTATACTCAGGGCGTTATCGTCAGACATTAACATTGGGGGTTTTTCTACGAATTGGCAAACTTTCTAAGGAAGCTCAGAGAGCTCGCAATAAAGATTAAAGAAGATCTCGTCAAAATAGTACCTGAAAACAGCCACTATTTGCTTAACATGCTGCTTATCACTTTTGATCCTGTTATTAACAGTCTCAGGAAGATTCACAGAAAAAGACAGGTATTACACTTACTGAGGTATTACACTTACTTTTAGAGTCTACAACAGTTAACATTAATGTATTAAGCATTATTAACAAACGCGTTTAAATTAAAATACCTTACAAAACAATTATGTTCAGCTAGCTATGCGATGATGGTTTATAACTTATTCGCATAGATTTGCGCTTAAAGAAAACCCTACAAGAAAAAGTTCAGCGGTGGCCATATTACCTCTATGTGATATGACAATGCCGTCAAATCACTCGCTCAGTGCCATGTCCTGTGTGGGACATAGCGCTGCCTTGTTTTAATCTTATATCGTTATTATCCATCCCATCCAATTCAAGCCAAAAGAAGTTGAGAAGTTGCCGTTGACGCAGTTAATATGGATCTATGATACGCAAGAACAAAACCCATACCAAGCAGTAAACTTTGACCTTATGTGGTTTTGTTATCGTCCAGTTCGTCAAATTTCATAATTTAGGTAATACGATAATTTTGACGTACCGCAAAAATGAGCCTCATCGTTTAAGATGATATTGAATGTAAAACGTTGCCCAGACAGAACATCCGTTTCGATAACACAATTTTATCTTTGGCATATACTGTTAAATGCTATATCCGTCTATAGAGATTTAGCAAAAAAAATCGAATAGATAACAGCTCATTCAACATGGCAGCTATCAGCTTTCGAAATTCAGAAATCGCTATTTATAGACATGTTATTTTAAGAAAAAAAATTACAATAATATTATAAAACAAGTTGTTTTTTAGTACAAAATTTCATGTGATAATTTATTTTAACAATGATAACTATAAAACTCATATAATAATATAATACAACCGCATTATTATCTTATTATTATTGTTCTTTACAAGAAAATCTTAACAAATGGCCATACGAATGACAACCATTTTACTTCACTTTTTTAAAATACTATTTCCTTTGTCTTTCAGTACTTGTTTTTCATCTTATTTTTAGTAAAGAAAAAATAGCGAAAGCAAATCTTACCCTATTAAGTTAAATCATACCCATTACTTACACATATAATGGTGTTACAAAGTTTTTATTATGCCAGCAATTTGGAAAATCGTAATATGGTATTTGTAAGATATATTAAGCAGGAAGGCATTGGTTTTTAAGATCAAATTACTTTTGGTGATAAAAATCTACATAAATTTCATATGATAAGGTCATAAAAAAACAATGATTTATAATGATTATGTCTTACTTTAAGGAAATAATAAAGTGTTACATTTGAATTTTCGTAATTATTTTTTTTAATAGTATTATCATATACAAGGTGGGCAAACTTGAGACTAGGAAGTAAATTGGCTGTCAAATGACGAAATATCGAGAATTGAGCTGTCAACCTTTGACACTAATTTAGATAAAAATTAGAAATTTTAACTATAGAACGCTATACTCTTGAACAAAAAATTTTAATTATAAAAATTTACTGTTTGAAAAACTGAACGCATTTTTCAACAAAATCATATTTAGTGATGAAGTCCATTTTCAATTAGGTGGTTATGTAAACAAACAAAATTGTGACATATGGGGCTCACAAATTTCACTTACAGTCCTCGAAAAACCAAAGAAAGTGACCGTATAGTATAGTTTGTGGTTAGGCAGCATCATCGACAGTATTTTTTCTAAAATGAGCAAGGAAACGCCGTCATCGTGAACTCTCTGCACTACCAAACCATGATAAGCAATTTTGTATCACCACAAATTGCTAATGTTGATATCAGTGACCCTTGGTTTCAACAGAACAGCGCCACAGCCAGCCAAACAAAACAGTTATTGCATGAGAAAGTTTCCGGTCGCGTAATTTCTTGATTTGGCGATGTTATTTGGCCGCCTCGTTCTTGTGATTTAACCCCGCTGGATTGTTTTCTCTGGGGTCTTTTGAAAGACCGAGTTAACGTGAACAAACCACAAACAACTGACACTCTGAAAGATGAAATATTGCGCTGCATTGACCAGATAAGCCAAGCTTTGTTGCAAAATGTGGTTCAAAATTTTGTGAAAAGAGCGGACGTCTGCCGACGTGCTATAGGTACTCCATTTTAAATTCCCATATTTCTTTTTTATATAGATATGAATAAAACTGAATTTGTAAAAAGAAAATATGTTTTTAAGCCAATTTACTTCCCAACCTAAAATTTGCCCACCCTTTATTAAAAAGACTAAAATAGGTCACATAATATAATGCATAGTTTATTTTTTTTTATGCTTAGATCGACTTGTATAAGGTAGAGTGTGGTTACTTCTGACTTTTATGTGACTAACAAAAAAATTACACACTTTGTTTACGAAAAATTATATTTTAAAATTACAGATTATAAAACGTAGCCATTAAAAATAACATGTTAAGACCTTCGGAGCAAATTTACTAATTTCATTTTCTGGTATCTTAATATAAGCTGATGTTCATATGTCAAATAGAGAGCATATATTTGAATTTGTGGAAACCCATTAACTTCTCTTTAACTTATTTTTTTTAATGTGTATTTATTGATATTAAATATAATAAATTCTATAAGCAAACAAATTGATTTAACTTTAATTAAAGTCATAGTCAATGTTGAGCTCTCAAATGCAATTTGGAATACATTTTAGGTTGAAATTTCTTTTCAAAAATAAATATAGTTATTAAAAAAATACACAATGTGGGTATATATTGTAGATTTTAAATGACAATGAAAACTAAAAAAAAACATTATCTTTTGTATAATATGGTATAAAATAAAAAAAGCACTAGATATTGATCAACCAATATTTATCTGAATTTGCAACTCTCATTTCAGATACATCTTTAAGTGGTATGTTTGTATCAAACCTGACTTCATTATTTAAGTTGTCATTAATTTTCGCTATCAATGCGATTGGTATGACACTCGTTCACCACGTGACTAATCTGCTGAAATAGTAATATTTCTTAATAATTGAGTTATGTTAAATGCTAATTTACGTCAAAGTTACATTTCCTGAAAGTGTGCTATAGATGTGCAATTATACGGATATCGTGAACGTAGTCATTACACACAGCTTATGTCGTCTAAGTAAAGTATGTTTTGGAAGTATTCTTGAACTGCGTTCCTTTCACCTGCTAACCATGGCCAGTTGATATCTAACTGTGGTAAAGTAAGAAAAAACACACGTATGTATTAGGTAAAGAAGTTATTAATGTAGATTTTTTTGATTGAAAATTGCATTTGTTTTAATAAAAAATGAACTGATACATTTTTCATAATATTGACCATCGTTAGCCACCACTTTTTCCCATCTATCTCGTAGCATATACATTCCTCGCCAAAAGATTTACTTCGGTTTTCAGGTAGAGAATATATCTATGATACCCTGTTCTGAAGTGAAGCATATTTCAATAAAGCCGTTCTGCATCGACCAAAACAAATGGCGGTCAGAAGGGGCAAGGTCTGGGCTATAAGGCGGGTGAGACAAAACTTCCCATCCACTCTTTTCCAAATAGTTTTTGACAGGTCTTGCGTGTGACCGAGCCTGGTTTTATTATGTTCTCATGTCTGGTCGAATATTCTAGTCGAATATTCTGGTCGTCTTTCGTTGATTGCTCTCTTCAAACGATTTAATTGTGTTCGGTACAAATCGCCTGTGATCTACTGACCCGACTTAAACAGCTTAAACACAAAACACCTTCTTGATCCAACCAAATGGCTTCTTTCTGTAGCGTTCAAACATCATTTCTTACATGCAAAATCGTCTTTCAACGTCTCTCGGCTTCAGTTCATATGAAGTACTTTTTGCGTTTGACAACAATCTTCGTCGAGTAATGCTTACAATTCCTCATCTTTAAACTTTCACGGCTGACTATGGCTCTCCTTGTCATCTGTGTCGAAATCACCACCTTCTGAATCGCGCAATCCATAATTCACAAATTTTTGAGTTGGTGCATGGTTGGTGCCGTAAGCTTCTAACAACAATCATAACTTTCAGCAGCCGATTTCTTTAAGTGAATGAAGGTTATCAGACTTTCCCGAAAGACATCTTTTTTAGGCACAAAATTCGACATTATTATAGCGATTGAAAAAATTTGTGCTTACACCTTGGCGTCTATCGAATACTGAATTATAATGACAGATGTTTACCCTTCAAAATTCCATACTTGTGATTATTGACACAAACCATATGTCATAGTTACGCACATTTGTTGCCCAAAATGGCATTATTAACTTGTATACCCAATATATTTCAGGAAATTTACTTTCTACAAATTTCGAATTTAGAAAAGAGGAGACGTTCTTATGTGCCAATAACCAAAAAGCCGTAATAATGATATCTAACATGTATTCTACATGTATTTCTAGCTAAGCCCGACACTATAAACTATTATAATAATAATACTAATAATAATAATAAGATACTATTACATGGATAAGTTATTCGTTGAATATATTTTGTTGATAACAGAACGGTCTACTCTGACCTAAGTCCATCGTTCCAGTTCTACCTAACTAGTAATCATTATTTTTTATCGCTGCATAGTAACAGCATTGTCATTATACATATCGCACGTTTACCGTAAAAGTGAGTCAATTCAAATTTTGTCAATTTTTGCTTTACAGGACATACAGTGGTATTATTTCTATCGCTTTTTGTAATATAATTTCATATTAAACTGCACAATTTTTTCCTTTACCAAAAATTTTAAAATTTTGAGTTGACTCAATTTAGCGGTACAAATACGATATATAAAACAGAATGCCTTTCCACAGACTGCCGTATATAATTCTTAAAAGTTTTTTTAAATCCAGCAAAAGCTTGCACTTCATTAGAGATTATACTTGAAAAATAGTCTGAACAGAATGTAAAATCAGATGCCTTAAAAATTTATAGCAATTTTCTCATACTCATTTCATACTCATGTGTGTAATTTAATTTTCGTTACCTTTTTCCAACGCAATTTAAAACAAAACAGAGAAATATTTTGTGACACTATATTATTTTTCATAAAAACGCATAAAGGTACCCAGGTGCAGGTGTTGTAAGAATGTCGACATAATACTTTTAACGGAATGTATTAATTATTCTTAAAACTGTGCAAACTAATAAAATATTAAAAGTTAGGAGCTCTCAAATACGAATTTTATCAACTTCTACAAAAAAACTCAATTACGCAGTAGGTACCTGGTTACCTTGTCGGTCACAATAAAATTAATCTGATTAATTAAAAGATGAGCACATGCACATTTTGTCGTAAAAATCAATACTTTTTTCCTGGTCATCAACAAACTGCTGATCAATACCTAATCATTTTAAAACGGGGCTGTAAGCACTTTTACCTTAATTTTTTAATTAGTTATTTACTTTTTATTTATTTATTTATTCGACGATTATTAATTATTAAAATTACGATCTTTCAGAATGCAAAAAAAGTCATATTAAATATTTAACTCAACTAATGGAATTCAATAAAATATTTTCAATTTTTACTACTTTAAATACCATTTATTTGTCCATCATTTATGTGTTCATCACTAGACTGTAAAACATAATTTGCAAAAAAAAAATAATAATGAAAATTTGAAACGATTTATATTACAAAGATGGAGCGAGTAGTAGGCTAAAAAGTATTATCTATTATTAAAGAGGATGATAAATGTATAGATAAATATTTTCTATGATTGCGGCGGCACAAAGCTTAAGGTGAATTTTAAGTTTTTTATTTGAATAAAAAAGCACTTGCAAGTTTTTTACCTACTTTTTTCTTGTTTTTCACTTTTCTTTTCACTTCGTAAAAATGTTTTAGACAATATATACCCTACACTAATGTATGCTGAATTTCTTCTAATGTTTAGAGGATAATTTGATGTCAGTTGTCATAATACAATAATACAACAACTTTTTCTTGCCTTAAAGTAAGCTTTGTAATTTTGTTAACAATCTGTTTAATATAAGTGTAACTCTAAACAACAAGTTAATGCATCAAATATATAATAAATTGATGAAATTCCTTAATGTTAATATTAATGTTAATTAATTACTTTTTACTCTGCTAGTGAATTTGTTTTGTTTAACGGGTGGAAATAATTCAAAAATATTATTTGAATTTGGGCCATATTTATCCAATAACGAGATTTTCTTTAAATTGGACATAAGCACCACGACCCAAAGGATCTTTAGCGTAGCTTTTATGTTGATCATATCAAGATGAGTCTTCAAACAAAACCACTTACCTTGTTTAGTGAAAGAAAAAAATGGCTCTTTAGGGGTTTCCCCTTGGAATTATTTGAATTTGGGCCATATTTATTCAATAATGAGATTTTCTTTAAATTGGACATAAGCACCACGACCCAAAGGATCTTTAGCGTAGCTTTCATGTTGATCATATCAAGATGAGTCTTCAAACAAAACCACTTACCTTGTTTAGTGAAAGAAAAAGTGGCTATTTAGGAGTTTCCCCTTGGAACTTTATATTGTGATTCAATGTTTCATAGTAAATGCATTATATATAATATACACCTAATAGTTTATAAGTTATGTTGATTGTAACTAGGACCACGGGATGTTCATAGACCAGGTTAACATTCTGCACTACATAACTGAACATCCTTTGAACGACTTAATCATTTTTCTCTACTGTTTGTAGATTTGAAGATTGATACTATCGGACGGACTGCCATGTGGTAGGCATTGAGAAGAGAAGGTGTACCCAGAAAATAATTCGAATCATCAGGTCTATGTACGAGTATGCTAAACTCTTAGCTCTTCACAACGGAAACGTTAGCCAATCATTTCATACCAACGCCAAAGGACGTGGACTATTCAGATAATATTTGGCTACTCTTGCACAACATATCCAACATGCAGGCTAAACTAGAAGATCTGATGGTATAAGCGTGTAATTTTAGTCTTGGGATTAATATGAGGAAACCTGGACCATAAAATTTAACAACGTTAGAGCAAATAACATCATACTATAAAGATGTAATAACCGCTGCTGTCAAGAAACAACGTGGTAACGAATAGCGGCTAGGAAACAGAAATAGTCAGCAGCCTGAATTAAGATAGAGCACCATTCGGACGCAAATATCCAGAAGAACAATGCACAAAATATTCAACAAATGTGTAAAGTCAGCTCTGCTGTATGCAAGTAAAACCAGGCTAGTGTCGAACACCGTTACGCAACAACTAAAAGTATCCATCAATAAATATGGAATTATATAAAGGGTATTCGGGCGTAAAAACATGAACAACACAGATATTAGAAAGGTAAATAACGATTCACACTTACACAAATAAATAAAATATAGAAAATGGACGTGGGTCGTGGGTCCAACAAAAAACACCTGGACCTGGATCTTGGGATGATGCGAAAAAAAACCACTACAAACCGAGTTAAATAAAGATGCTTTTTGGGAGCCATATGCTCCCAATGGACGTAATGGGGAAAACATTATACACCAACTCGTAGTACTTTAAATTTGCTCTTACTATGTAGTAACTTTACCCATTCGGTGTTTTCCGTAAATCTACATACATCTATTTTATAAAGAGATATTATCCGTTTTTTTTTCCGCCTGTCTGTATTTTAAAGACATAAGATGCTAAGATGTCGTTTGACATCTCCAGCTGGCATACCAAGTATTTATTTAGATGTACGACCATAAATATTATTTTTTTAAGGGAGGTGCCACACCTATTGTTCCTGTGAAGTACATTTTTTAACTTAATGTGTTACTAGATTATACAATAGCATGTGAAAAGTTTGAATAATCTATCTTTTATAGTTTCCAAGATATAACGTAATAACTACGCGAACGTTTTAACCCTTATTAGACCCTCAAAGTGCAACTTTTGAAAAATATAATTTGATTAAAAGTAACAAGTGAAAATATTTGCTTTAGAAAGAAAATATTTGAATTATTCCAGAAGAAATTATTTTAATTTTGACCATTTTCCTCTGATTCTAACGTCTCTTAGAAACAATTTTGAAAAAAAGGCACTCTATCGGACTTCCGTTAGCTAAATCTACATATCTGTGCACCAAATTTCAATAAAATCAATTTAGTTGCTTACACGTAATTGTCTAATAAACAAACTAAATAAGTAAATTATTTTTCATATGACCTTATTTGGCTCATTTCCCACCGATTTTAACATCTCCCAGGTCCAAATTAGAAAAACAGAATAACCTATAATATTTTCGTTATGTAGATCGGTAGGTGTTCCAAATTTTAACAAAATCAAAATATTTGCAGGCAAAGAAATTTGCTTTGAAACAGTATTTTTATTTTCATCGAAATCCGTTTTGTCGCTTACGCTTGATTGAATGACAAACAAACAAATAAACTTACATATATATTTACAATTTACAGGGTATCCGCCGGGAAGTTATACTACTTTGTTTTTCCGTCGTTTTGGTAAACATTAGTCTTGACAGTTCATATTTTCGTGAAGTAGAGACGTGGCAAATTTATTATGGAAAAATATTCAGTAAGCCAACGTGTTTTAATCGTTAAAACATATTATCAAAATCAATCATCGATTTTAATGAAAAAATCATAATGAGTAGCAAGGCACAATTTCATTTAAATGGTTATGTGAATAAACAGAATAGTCAGTTCTCGGCAATGAAAAATCCTCAAATCATCAGTCACCTTTGCATACATTAAAAGTGACAGTCTGGTGTGCAATTTGGTCAGGAGGAATCTGACAATGGGGATCGATATCGTGATATAATTGAAAACTTTTTAACGCCACAACTGCATGCTTTGGGCTTGACTAACACGTGGTTTCAACAAGACGGTGCCACATCGCATACAGCCAGGATTACAATAGAATTACTGTGGGGCCTCTTTCCATAACAAATTATTTCAAGGAATGGTGATGAAGATTGGCTTCCACGGTCGCCTGATTTGACTGCTCCGGACTTCTGTTTGTGGGTATATCTGAAAAGCAAGGCTTGCGTAAATAAACCAGAAACGCTGAGGCAGGCATTTATCTGATATTGTATTCCATACATAATTTCCGATATTAAATAAAACATTTATCAATATAAGATCCATCCTCTTGCATATAATCAAAAATTATAAACAATCAAAGTGGTATACCTTCCCGGCACATACCCTGTGCATATATATGGATTAGTAACTGCCGGAATTTATCAGGATATAATAAAATAATGCTCTTCAGATGTCTCAATCCAAAGGTACTCTTCTTTATCTGAATTAATATTTCCTCTGGCTATACCAAATAGTTTCGGTCTAATTAAAATCAGCTCTTCTATTTGCTAAGTAGTCAACCTTTTATTTTTTAGGTGGTCCTCATAATCAAGAATTTGACATAGCGGAATAAAACCAACTTTAGTGAGAGATGTTTGACAGTCCTTAGCAACCTTTAATTTTACCTCTAACACAAGTAGGAATGTTAGTATGGTCTAATGATATATTTGGCCTTGTAAATGTATAGGTATTTTATATGTATTAAATATACCATATTGAAAATGAAATGTAGCAAAGCAACGCCAGCTTCTTCACTAGTCTGTGTGGGCCGTTGGTGAACCTATAATATTATACCAATAATAACAGTTCATATATTCATACATTTGATGGTGTAAGGTATCAAATAGCCCGACCTTACCAATAATAATTCTCCCATTTATTTTTACGCATTTGCTTTTATTACCAATAACTCATCTTTTTCTTTATATAAAGTGGAGTACACGTTTATACGCTTCAAATTACAAAGAAATGTGGCCTTAAATTTAATACTTCTTCTTCCTGCTCTATTAAATGAAAACTCATTTCAGCACTTAGTTTGTTGGCTTATTTTCAAACTTTTTTGTGCGGTATTAACTATTTCTGTATTAAGTTCTTTTAACACAAGACTTTCTCTTTTTTTCTCTTTTTTGCTTTTACAAGATTGCATATAATGTAGGTCAGTAGTTAAAATGATGTTGCATGTTGTTAAATTACCGACACGCACATACTTTCTTTTTATTTTTCTCTCAGTTTAATTCATTCCATTAAGTCTTTCCGCTGGCAAACAAAAGATGCCTTAATAAAAGTTGACTACTGATTTTTGTTTAGCAGCAGATACATTCTCTTTTGATTTGATTTTACCAACAACAGTTTCTACTAAAGGGTATTTTTCTTAAGAGCAAAAGTAAAATTTTGGTTTTTAAGGTTCTCTTTTAATACAATAAATAGAAGTAAAGGAATTATTAGAATTAGAATTAGAATTCCGTATATGTAACTATTTTTTATTTAATTTTTAATTTTATAATTCATTTGGATTCTTCTTCTTCCCCCTCATGATATTTTTTATACCGTTAATTGTGCTTTAACACTATGAAAACAGGAAAATCGGCATACCTTGAAAGATGAATTGGGGTTACTTAACTCACTTATTTTTCTATCATGTTAAGTAGAGAGCAAATTTATAAATTGAATTTAATTTTGTTTATTCATTAAAAAAACTACAAAAATTAATTGAAAAAAAAAAATTGGAATGGAAATAAACTTTCCACTATACTCGGGAGCATATTGGCTTTTCACAAAGCATCCATTACTTTGGTTCAGAGTCAGCAATCAAGTTGATTTTTCGAGCTAAGTAGATGATTAATTTACTGTAGCTTGCCATATGATTGTGTGTAGTGGTAGCAATCCTTACTTATCCTTGCAATTTTTTTCCTGTAGATGGCGGTTTCTCCTGATCCTTCATCTGATGTTTGCCAGAGGTAAGCTGGATGTCTGAAGAAATGTTGAAGTCTCTTTATCGAACATTCGAAACCGCAATTTAATTTTTTGTCATGTTCTCTGCTGGCACTAGCACGTGGACCTCTAACTATTACACCACGCCACCCACCCCTTCCAGAAGAGTTTCATTTTACATAACACGTACACGTAGTGGTAACGGATGCTGTGTCACACCTGCAGACTGACAGGGATGAATATTTTCCTCGCTCCTATTCAATATAGTTTTTCATTTTATTATTAGTAATGTTTAAACAAGGAACAGGGGAATAAGATTGGGAAATAACAAATACTTGAAAGATTCTGACGTTTTAACGTCACATGTATGCTAAACTTAAGTCTCTGCAGAGTGAAGCAGTAAAGAAAGGACTAATGCTACATTCGCACGAGACTGCGGATTTCTTTGGTCTCTGTTTGTAATACCTAATTGGATTCTATCGTTTGCACGGCACTTTTAACAGATAGCACATGAAGTCAATGCAACATTGTTTTGTTTGTTGTCTTTATTTGCTATATTTTATTTTTTGTCTATTTTTTGTAATTGACAGCAATTATAAAAATTTGGAATGTTAAATCTATAATCAAAACCTTTTGATTAAGACCTTATAAATATGCCAAAATCTTTTATTTAAGTTTCATATAGACTAGAGATGACACTGACTTTATGTAATACAAAAAGTAATACAAATATTTGATTTTTGAATAAGAGAACAAATTACGCAAAAAAAATTGCTTTGTGTATAAATATATAAGCGACCAAGGTAATATTAAAATAAAATTCTTCATATCGCACATTAAATCATGAACAATCACAACTCAAAACTTTCAAATGTTCAGGTTGTAAAATTCATCATTGTTGTAAAATTAAATTTCTCGCTAATGACGTTATGGAATTTCGCCAATTATGGATCATATTGTTGCCAATGAGTTTGCTTTGTTATGTTACTACTAAGGCGTTATGATAAGTCACATCTAATTGTACTTTAAGTTGATTATGTTCAATCGCCACAAGTAAAATAATAATATTTTATCAATTAAGGAGGACAGTTATGCAAACAAAATTTTTGTGATCCTTAGATATTTGATCTGTGAATTGAATAATGAAAAAAAACAATTTTTAAAAATTTTGAGTTGTGACTCTTCATGATTTAGTGTGCGATATTAATATGTATGTATGTATTGAAAAGAAATATTTTTTCTCGTATCATGTGTTCTTTTTTTAGGTTTGTTGTATGCACGTATTGTATTTAATACTTCCTATTGTTCAAATGGTTTTCTTTAGTTCATTAATAACCCTTATGTCAGAACAAGTTTTCATTTTATTATGATTCCAAAGCAAAGCAAAGCTCTTTTTTATGCTGACGCATGCTCAATTTGTATACAAAATTAACACTCGTCTGTTGATAACAGTTTTTTCATTTCTTAGGACTGTTATTAATAGTTCCTTAAGTACGCACATACATACTATGCCACGTACTCGTAGAGTTCCACAAGTTGTGTTATATTCTGTTAGTTGCTTATTAAGTCTATAGGCATTAGAAATCTGTATTTAACTCGATATTGTGCTAGTAATAGCGTCTAAAAATGGCATATGTAATGGCGTAATATGAGTGTATGATAATACATAAGAGCATGCTTTTTTTTAAGGGCATAGCTGTAAGATTAAATACTACAGTGTCTGAATGTCTACTCGTATGTGAAAATCCCTCTTATGTTGTGCTAATAATAAGTCTGGTGTTAAACAGCTTAGCTGTGGTAATGTCAACGGAATTGTTTATTTGCCATTAGTTTTTTTGTTTTGTCTTTGTTATTGTATTCATATAGTGGATGGTACACACTTGGATAATTTTACTTAAATCATCATCTTATATGTTTACATTAGTAATAATATTTGTAAAATAGTATTTTAATTATTATGTGGCTGCCCTAAAAGAAAGGCACACGTGGGCCCATTGTGATACCACAGTGGATCATCAATCTCTATATTCGAAACCACCCTGAACTCATTATAAAACCACTAAGCTTACAAATTTTCGTATTCGATAGCTCCGTAAGCCCAGTCGCCTCTTTCTCCTGTAAAGTAAAATTAAAATAATAACATTGATACACAAGTAAACATCATTTAGACATTTCAGTTACATTTTCGAAATTCAATTCAAAATAATCCCTTTAGCAAGCAAAACAGTAATTAACCTTAAAGTACTCATAATTCCAGTCTTGCTTTGTAGTGTCATGTAAAAATTTATTGATCACCAATAGTCTTTTTTCGCTCTTTATAGTATAGGGTCCGCCATCTAACGTTTTCTTTTCAAGTCGTACTTATTTCGTGAATGGTAACACTTAGCTCATGTCTGATTTGACAGATAATTAGTTTTATCCTTCCGCTGAACGAATATAGTTGTGTATACTGTTCGCTAAGTGGGCCTGCGGTCGACTTACAGAAAATGCCGATTTTGCCGAAAAAATCATCTTTTCAGATGAAGCTCATTTTGATTTTGGCGGGTATGTGAACAAGCAAAATTGTCGCATTTGTGGCACAGAAAGCTCGCACGCATACGTTGAAAAGCCGATACACCCAAGACGAGTCACTGTTTGGTGCAGATTTTGGTCAAGAGGCATAATTGGGCATTTTTCTCCGAAAATGAGCAAGGAGTGGCCGTTACAGTCAATGGCGCCATGTTGAACGAACTTTTGTTCACAAAAATTGAAGAGGAGGATATTAGCAACATTTGGTTTCAACAGGACGGCACTAGGTGCCACACAGCCGACGCTACACTCGATGTTTTGCACCCTGTTTTTGAAGATCGCATTATCAGCCGCAGAGCTGATGTCGTTTGGGGTGCCGTCAAAGATAAGTGTTACGCCAACAAGCCAGAGACAGTTGACGCTTTAAAGGAAAATAATCGTGCAGCTATTGGTGAAATACAGCTGCACACAATCGATAATGTGCTTAAAAATTTGACCGATCGTGTAGGCTACTACATGGCCAGCCGAGGCAGCCATTTGAATGAAATTATTTTCCATTATTAACCAGAAGGATTGTACTTAAAAAAAAAATAAAAAATTATTTGGCTGACCCTTTACCAAACTAGCTAGAACCCGACATGCTTCAGCAGCCTTATCTTAATTATTATCTTAGCTTTTATCACAATTATTATTTTTTACCCTTTTTCGCCATTTTATCCCATTCTGGGTTAAATTCAAAAAATTTAAGGCAGGCCATAATTCCCTCCAGGAAGACACTGCAGATTCTGCTTTTTGTCTGTATATAGTCTTCAAACAAGCTGAGTCTTGATAATAACTGGGTTTGTTTCTGAGAAAATTTACGTACCATGATAAAAATGTTCTCAAATAATGATTCTAAGCTTATGATATGTCATATTAATGCACAGAGCCTTAATAATAAAATGGACGAATTTAAATCTCTTTTCGAATACTTTAAAGTCGTTATTATTCGCATATCAGAGACATGGTTCTTTGCAGATGTTGATAATAGTATGTATGACTGAAACGGTTATCGTCTTTTTCCGATAGATCACGAATGGTGGTGGTGTTGCTTTTTATATAAAAACTAATATATCGGCAGGGTGAAATGTATACGGTATACTTTGTGCTTTTTGGCTAATGTAGATAGATAGTCTCTAAGTCTCTAACTGTTATTTTCCACATATACAAAACTCCATATTTAGTATAAATGGACATATGTAGTTGGTTTTAACTGTTCTTAAGATATACAAATATAAAAATATTTTGACGGATGCTTTTTATTAACTACGAAGTCATTTAGACCAAATTCAGAAACTTACATTTTAACCATTCTTCAGATATGCAAAATTCAATAATTAATTCGTATGGAGGTATCATGCCCACTTGCCGAATTTCTGCAACTTTTTGTCTGACTGATGATTTATATTTACTATGAAATCGTTCAGTCTAAATTTAGAAACTTTAGCTTTAACCATTCTCAGTATATACATAAATCAATATTTGTTTTTATGGGAGGTACCACACCCACTTGTCTAACATTAGCTGTAACCGTTCTCAAGATATATAAAAATTAATATTTACTTTATATGTTAAGCCCACTTGTCCAATTCCGTATATAGTTTGCATAATGATTTTCATTTAGTGTAAAGTCATTCAGACCACATTTACTTTAACCGTTTCTAAGATATATATAAATCACCATTTAGTTTATGTGGGAGGTACCACGTCGACTTGTCCAATTCCACCAACTCTTTGGCTGATGGTTTTCATTGATTTGGACCAAATTTATAGAATCTTTACCATTTTGAAGATATAAACAAATATATATAAATTTTGTATGGATGTGGCACCGGCAAGTTTGAATTTTTAAAATTTATATAGTCTATAGTTCCTTCCAGACATACAGAGATACTATAAAAATGTCAAGAAAATCCGTTCAGCCTTTGGCTATCCATAAGGCAAAAGAATATACCAACAAACAAATCAATAAACAAACATGCAAGCATGCATTTTAGAGAAGTATACCAGAAAGAATTTATTTATATATTTTATCAAAAATCATTATTAGTGATTTTTTGATTTTTGTCTATGAGACAACGCACTGTATTTCGGGTAGACAATTTTATATTATCAAGAGGGTTTTGCTTACACTAAAACCAGTAGTAGATGAATCAAGACTTCCGAGAAATAATCGAAGAAATAAAAAAATATTATATGCCTTGGCATTCTGTTGTTAGTCTAGACTTTTTATAGAATGAAAATGATGACTTTATAAGTTGACTGATTTGCCGATAATTCTTTATTTATCCAAAAGTTTACACACCTAGTAACATTATCTAAATTGCCTATACCTTTGATGAGCTTTAGTTAACTTATTAAATTTAATAACCCTATTTCTTCTCCGTTTTCCTTTAAGCTTACATGGAAAGACTAGGATTTTTCTAAGGCTTTAGCACAATTACAAGCTATTTTTCACTAAAGTAGTGAGCAGTAGTAAGTTTTACTAAAGCTTGCCAATCCAAAATTTTTTAATTTTTAAAAACGTAGCATCGATGGTGTATTGAACATTATTAAGTTTTTTTAGTATAGTTTTTTTTTTAATGTGAAATAAAACTTTTAACTAAAATCTTAAAAGCTTTGTTACAAAGTCAACAACAAAAATGCTCAACGAAAATAAACTTTTGCAAGAGTAAAATTTAAGTTCGTACCATGTTTTCAAAAGATTTAGTTCTGGTAACAAACAATAAAACTAAAACACACAACAGAATAGAAAAACAGAATAAGTATATCATCTCAAAATGTAATAAAACATACTTTTATCTAAAACAATATTTACAAAAGCAACTTTATTTAATAAAAAAAAAAACAGAAATAATATCTAAGGACAAAGGAATACTTTAATTTTTTAATAAAAGCAGACAATTAGGAAGAGAACAATATTTTGCTAAGTCGAACTTTGTGATAGCCCACAATACAATTTAAATAAGTTTATTTCTATAAAAAGACCTTTTTTTCCTTTATTCATTCCACCAAGAATATAGGTAAAAAATAGGTGAAATCGGACAAGTGGACATGGTACTTTCCATACAAAGTACTATTTATTTGGAAACTATTAAAAAATAGTATTTTAATATCGAGGTGTCAGCTTCCATAAAAAATAATTTATGCTATTGTACACCTGAATAAATATTTCTGCGGAAGATTTTAATTGTAGTCTTAGCATTTCTTTTATAGAAACAAAAAGGTGGCAAAAAATGGATATAATCGAAGAAAATGGTAATTTATCTCCCACTTATAAAGTTCATATACAGCTTGTGAAGAAAACTTTTTATCATTAAAAGAATAGGATTTTTGTTTTAATTTTTTAAAGTTTTGTTAATTCAGTTTCATCTAGATACTAGCTAACAAATAACAGCAAAAAAGAAAAAAATATATATTTTAATTCAAAAATAATATAAAACACAAAGGAATTTTGTTGTCAAGAAAATGTTTTTACATACTAGTATATGGCATTTGATCAACAGGAGGATAATAACTCAAAATTTAAAATTTTTCAGTAGAGGTGAAAAACTGCTTGTTACATTTTAAGAGAATTTGAAAATACGAATATATCACAGTCAAAAAACAATAAAAGCTTTTTATCAAATATACGATACATTTCTATTTCCACTTTTGTATTAACTCAAAATAACAACTTTTTGGTGTTACAAAGGTAGTCACTACACTATAACGAAAATTGTCTCAAATGTGGTTTTCGAGATGAAAATGTAATCGGATTATGTTTTTGTTTTTTGTCTGACGTTGTTAGTTGATTTCTTGCAAAAAGTGAAATTTTAAAAAATTTTGAGTTAATACTCTTTTGTTGATCGAGTGCGATATTTTTAATAAAAGGAATGAAAATATTAATTTGCTAGATAATCAATATTTTGTATGGCCAACATTGGCATCAACTACAGATTAGATACGTCTTTTCAGCGAATAAATAAATTCTTGCACACATTCAGTTGGAATTTTATCCCATTCTTTCTTAATTACAGACCAAATTCATCTTGGTTTTTGAGACGCTTTTTCTTCTTTTAAGATAATGCTTAAGTTTAAAACTAGAGTCTGAGCATAAGTATCCAGTACTTTGCGACAGACATAAAGCAGGCATGTTCTTTAGAAAAGAGCCTATTGTTTTTGGTTATTCTTGATAGAACTTTATCTTCCGTATTCTACTGCTAATTAAATGACACTTTTATATGTCCAACTCTCATCAGTATTGTTCTCAATGAAGCAAATTACTCCAAAGTTCTTCATATTTTACAGTTTGAATTACTTCATCTGAACCGTCATTATAATGAAACACTTTTAAGGTCTCGTCACAAAATATAATTTGCTCCCAGTAGTCGTCAAGTTTGGAAATAAGCGATAGAGCAAAAGTCACTCGCCTTTTTTAATGTCCAATAGTGATAGTAATAGCGCTACTTTATATAAAACAGTCTATCTTTTTAGGACTTGACTTACTTGCCATTCCCGAATGGGTTAAGTTAGTATATTTAAAAAATATAAGATATAATGAAGATAAAAAATAATTTTAAATATTTCCAATAGTGTCAAATAATTTTTTATGTTTGGTGAGATAAAGTTAATGTGATGTTAGTAATAATGCTGACGACAACAAAAAATTTTCAGAATCAGTCGATTTAAGTAGATTTAGTTACATATGTATGTAGGAATGTGGCGTACCATCAGGAGTGCCAACACCAACTGACAGGAGCATTATAACACACAACACTGTATGATAATATACTTAAATACAACTGTACAAAGATGTGAACTATTTTAAGATCAACGAGTGGCTTTAAGAGACACTTGTAGTTTGATCAGCAACCGAGGAACATCTTCGGTATATTTAAAAAAAATTAATTATGATTATAATTCAAAAGTGTTTTATTTAAAAATCCAACAACTACATGTATGTGTAAAAAGTATCTGGGAAGTGACATTTTTCTAATAGGTTCTATCGAGTACAACAACATTCAACTAATTTATTAGCATTTAACCCTTGAAATCAAAGCCCCGCCTGTGAGGCGCAACGAATACCTTTTTACGCATTTCGTTTTGATCGAGTGCAAGTAACAGCACGATGTTTTAATCCAACAGATTAATATATCGTGTGAGTTTGTGAGAAGTACGTTGCACAAATGTTTTTCGTTGCGGAGATATACTACATCGAGAGGTTAAGTAACAAAATTATTTTAAATCTTGATCGTTTAATAAATAGATAATAAATAGATGGACAGAGCCTCTATCCATCGTAGAAGCGTATGAACGTTTATTATTGTGCAAGATGCTAAAAAACGTATTGTAAATTGCTATTAATGTGAATGGAAAAGAAAGGATGATCTAATTACTGTGTACAAAACCAAATGTAAATGGCATGTTAAAAATTTTTTGTTTAATTGAAACTTTGTAGAAACAGCTACAAGAAAAAAGTGAATTTATTTTTTTAAGAGTTTTGAAATTTTTTTTTTTTTTTTTTGTAAAATGATCTCTTTAAAAGAAATCGTAGTGCTGTTTAAGTTTGTATATTAATGACTTCTAATAACAATTAAATTAATTATTTTTTTTTTATTTTGCATTTTAAGATGCCAATATTTAAATGTAAACTTTTTTCAATAAAAAAACACAAAAAATTTACAAAAAAAAACAAAATAACAGTTGTTTAAAGAAAAAGTACCTGCGAGGCTACTTTTTCGAGGTTTAGTTTAAAAAGTTGCAAAAAGGATTTAGTTTTCTAGGGTTAAGTGCATAAAGGTTCGAATTATAAAGATTTTGGAATTGTGTTTAGAAATTGTAGAAATGGATAGTGCCTATCAAAAAAAGAATATCGTGCCCCAGGTATTTCTGCTTCATTCTTATTTATTGCACATTATTGCATAGTGTTATAAGTATATACAAATGCAATATACTGTCACTTCCTACAGTTTTGTGGAAAATGGGGATATGTACACAAGTGTTTGTTTTTTGTTAGATAAGAGTACTTGAGAATAATACAAATTTGGAGTAAAGGAAACAAACTCAGTAGATATAAATTTTAAAACAAACTTACACTCTAACGTACAACACAAATTGGATTTATTAAGGTGTATATGGGAATGTTTCTAGGTTGTGCGCAAAACATTTATTATTATACATACATAAGTACATAAATTGTACAAGCACATGTTTGAATACATTCGTACTGTAATCAGTACTATTCTGCGGCTTAAAGCAAATGCAATTATTTATTTTACTATTTTTATTAAATAATTAAAAACAACTGAGAAAATAGTTCATACCTCTTGAGCTGAGTTTTAGTTCTTTAATCAAGTTCAATTAAAATTAATCAACTGTAAAAGAAAATTGTCTTTAAAATGAAATTACAAACCAAATTCAGTGGAACTCAGTATAATTTTCCATATATATATTTTATTTAGAGCTATCCCTGCAAAAATTTGTGGGTTAATTTAAGTTAATATGCAGAAGTTATGATACGGTAGGGACTGTGTTTTTTTGAATGCATGGTAGGATTATAAGATCCTTGTCTAGGTCATAACAATGTTAAATGGAATACGTTTATCTCATACACTTAGGTTACGCTTGGCCTATTCCAGTCCCTTATGTGGTATAATTTACAGACGTATATGGAAATTTAAATTTTTCATTCACGATAATTTCGTACAAATTTCGAATTGATACTAATTTCGTCACGATAATTTATATGAAAATATCATTGCCGCTACCAGGAAACCCTGAGCCTACAAAGAGTTTCTTTCCGTAACATAATCTATTATTTTTTTCTTAAGGATTATTTATTTTCAATTTATTACTCCTACTCTTGATTATTGTAATTGACGATAGCAAAATGAAAACATTTTTATATAAGGCTTTAGAAATCTCATATAACCTTCAGATTTATTTAACTTGCTGGTATTTGAAACCTACACCAGCTAATATCCATTCCATTGAAGCAAGTTAATAATAAATGATTTCAACCCCTAAACCACGTACTAGAAACCGCAATACATTTGTGCATTTTCTTCGTGTATTTCGTGTCGGCTTAAATGCAATATTTAGGAAAATTAGAATAAGTCTTTGAATAAGTCAAAATGTATAAAAGTTGTTGCAATTTAATCACTCTTTAATGAGGTCATTAATAGTACGAATTTTACATAAACTAGCAAACAAAAACTCCTTTAAACTGAAAAACTTTGGAAAAAATTTGATGGAAATTTTGTTTGCTTGAGCTACTTAACCTTCGCTTTGGAAATACCCACCCGGCCTACCATTTTCGATTTTTTTTTAATAGCTTCGATCAAAATGTAGTTTACACTCACTGAAAAGCCATTAAGAGTTTTGTAAAAATATTATAAACTTTTGAATATATTAGGACATTTTTTTAACTTTTTTCAATTTTTCTTCAAGGTTTATCAAAAAGGTTCTCCACCTTGGTGGGTACAGAAATATTTTTAACTCTATTAAAGTTTTTCATTTTTATTTATCTTAACTACAATTCATAATTCAGTAAAAACGTTTACTAATTTAATGAATTCGTAAATTGCAGTTAAAATAAAAATATATTTGTATTTTGTTTTTAATTAAATAATTCTTTATTTACATAATTATGTGTTTCACTGCTTGTAATTCACCCATACCAATACTACATAAATTATTATTTACTACATTTCTACATGAGTTGTTGTTGTCGATTTGATTATTTATAAACACGTATTTCCAACCTGATTTTCGTAACATCATTTGATTATGATGATGGGGCTTTAGTTTGACATGTGCTAAATGGAGCTGCTTGCATGTAACGCGCACTTGCTTTGTGTTTCTTATTTGTTTGCCTGAATAACAAATATAACATTTGCCTTTCACTATATTACACCCAGTAATATCAATTCTGCAGTTTCATCAGTTTCAAAATCGGCATCCTGTTTCGTAGCGGTAACTTGTTCACCTGAAAAATATAGCGATGGCATATTTTCTCTTTAATTCTTTTTTCAAGTTTTTTCCCCACATGTATTTTATGGCTCTAAAAAATTGCTTTTGATGCGATTTCCTTGCACATTTTTTACCAATATTTTCTTTACACATATATGTACATGAATCAGGCGAGAGATTATTTATCCAAAATATTAAAAATATTTAGCATTATACCGAAATTCCACTGAAATGTTGCTCGCTTTGTGGAATACGGTGACACCATTTACCCATCATATAAATCGCATTCTTAGCCTCGTTATAATAAAAAAATAACTTCTGGCTTATTTTGTGCATCAGATATATCAAGATTTATTTTTGCGCATCGTGGACAATAAAACAACTGAAAACGACGGCTTAAGCCTTTCGGGAACATATCTTTTACTAATTTTTTTACTGTGCGTACGACGAATAACTTTCAAGCGACCTGCTCTTTAGTTGGGGAAAGTGTTGCAAAAAAACTGTCCATGATGATTTTTCGTCCAATATATTTGTACATGCCTACCAAGTCAAGGTGACATGGTTGCACGATAAAATGGAAATGTATTTTTACTCAATAACTCTATGACTGTCTTCTTAAAAGAATTATGGGTGTATTACCTGCAAATTACAAGATTCCATGCAAATAAAATGTTAAATTCATTTTGCCTGTCACTATGCTAAATGCGAACATTTTTAATAGAGAATGATTTTTGTTGGTCTCACGGAGTTCATTGTAGCCGAGTTTTATTGTACCTTGAGAGAACTGCATGTTATAATAACTTATATAAAGCAACAAAGAATATACGTAAATATAGTTTACAACCACTTGTTCATCACCTGTAAGCATGTGTTAGAAATGCAGTATCACCCGGTTGGGCATTGATAAACGATGTATACAAAAATCTTTGTTAAAGGGAAGGTTAAAGGTTATTGAATATATATAAATATATATATTATAAATTATAAATATATATTTAATTTGTTGCAGTTGTGTAATTTATTAAAGCCGTGCTAGATTATCCTTTGTTTATGACTGTAAAATATAAGTTGAAAGAGTTTAAACGAGGTCACACGAAAAAATAATTGAATTGAAATAACCATGTCAAAATCGCTTGAGTATATCCGCGTTTTCCAAATAAAGTGTTTAGGTATGTTTTACCGTATTGAAGGCAATTTTTTTTTCGATTCGTATCCACGGATTAGACATGAGACATGACAAGACTTCACTCCTGAGATAAGGAACGGTCAGAGAAAGGGTCTAGAATGGGAGAATCACGTTTAAAGAAAACGAAGAGAATTCCATTTGCAGATCTATCTTAAAAAAATGAAATAATCTGCGGCATTATATTAACTTTTTGTTGCGCTTAGGTAATGATATTAAGAAAACAAAAGAAAGTGTTGTCAAAAAACGATGCATATATTCGTGCTCCATCTAGATTCAAGTTGGAAAAAAGGCTTGGTGACAATAAAGAAATGGTGTCTGCTTTTGATATTTTTTTTATCTCATTGAGAAGAGTGTACTGAACTTAAAGAGATATTGTTCGTTGTGCTTTCTTTGTTAGGCCAACAAATTATGTTATATCCTTAAATTTGTTTATTTATTTGATAAAATAAATATTTTTATTTTTGTTTTAAGAGTTAAGTCTTTAAGACAACTATTAAATAAATTTCAAATTTATGATGAAATACTTATGTGACATTAAATGGACTTTTTGTATTTAATTGTTCATTCCGTAACTATTGCATTCTAAACGTTAAACAGTAGTTTTTCTAATATGCATCATCGAATTTTCAAAACCGCTTCTCCCCCATTATCTAACTCAATTCATTCATTAAATAATACAATACAAAAATACTATATATTTTTTTTCATTAAACCTTTTTAGTTACAAATACTCAAAGTGGACTTTGAAGTGCTAAGCACTTATATTACACTACTTTTCAAAACACTAATAAATGTATTTGATACCATTCTCATCATTATAACACGTCATCAGGCATATGAATCAATGAAATGGAAAAACATTCCAAAATGAAAATAGTGGACAATTACATATAAAAGAAATATTTACTAAGCATTAGCGACATATGTATATGTTAGACAAATGATTTTACATAGATAAACTCATAAATGGTTGACCAAATAAAATCATGAATGACTAAATGATTGGTTGAACGGATGCATGTCAGAGAGGACAATTGGCTGAATAAATAAATAAATAAATATAACCTGGGAATGCGATATTTAGTTTCACAATTTAACTTATATCAGCCCAAACCGCATATAATTGTGATTCAGTGAAAAATGTTATCAAAAGTATGATGCATCATTGAGGAATCAAAGCTATTGTTTGAATATGTCATAAGTTAAACGTTGATTTGCTACCTGATGTTAAGACCTCATTCACATATATTGTTCATTTAAAAGGAATAAAATGCAAGCACGTACGGAAAACGCAAATATAAATACCATATAATCATAGACAATAACGTTTTATCTACAATTATGGGACCACACTTACGTATATTATGTATGAATATATATTTATGTGTACAAAGAGACACATTAAAACCATTCGGTGTTCATCAACTATAATCATACTCAGTCATGCTGAAAATAAATGTGTGACAATTATGTACTTTAAGGAAATTGTGTCAGAAGTGACATAATGGCGTATCAGCAGTCAGTAAAATTCATTTAAATTTTAAATAAATTTCATTTTTATATTACAAATACTAAACAGCAGTTCGGTTCTTACATTTTTTGAGTTTTTTTGTAAAAAATAAGTTCCAGTCTAAAAATTAATCAATGAAATTCAAGTTAATCGGTTTATGACTTTTAGTAACCCGAACCGATTTAAAGACATAAGTCAAAACAAAAGTGAAAGAATTTTACATTTAGCTCTACGGTTGAAGGGGATGACTTCTACTCGAATAATACGTTTTTGAAAGGAGGAAAAATGGAGTAATATTTATCAACATTTAATTTAACTTTATTTGCATTGTAAGTAACCGAAAAAAGGTTCTTAGGAATATTGTTATACAAACGAACAGTGTGATTAAAGAACGTATTCTCTCTATTAAGCGTTGTGCGATTAATTGAACAGTAAATCACCAACTGATAGAGCAGTGAAATACAAGTCAAATTGCGGCTGAATAAACTTTAAAACACCAATCCGTAAAGGAGAATCGTAAATCATTTTAAGTCGGATAAAGCTTTTGTAAATATTAAGAAGAAAAGTATTTCTAGACCCATTTTAAGAAACTTGAACGCTTCTTTTTGCACTTAAAAATGTGATCGTTTCACCGCGGCGGATGGCATAGTACATTATCAAACCCAGAGAACATTAAGATCATCTTACTGCTCATTATTTTTATTCCAATTTGTATTTAAAAACAACATTGTGTCTTGCGCAAATTAAATCAACCCTAATCTTCAGGCTAGGCCTCCGTGTGAATGAAAACTAATGATAAATGCTGATATCATCTACGAATCGTAGATATGATCATGATCAGGTAGAAATGGGAAAGATTACATTGGTTCTCAATTCATTTAATGCGATCCCATAAATTATGACTCGTATTTTGCTGTATCTAGAATAAATAGAGAAAGAAAGCTTAGAACAAATAGAGAAAGATAACTACCAAATGTTTTGACACGATGAAATACTCATACACCCAAACTGCCTCAGCGAGGATGAGGACGCTGAGCGCGTGATACCCAGGTGTCATAGAATTATGGGCCTTAGGAGGTGGATGCCAGTCCACCCCAGCTGCTCGGTGAGGTGATTGTATCCGAAGTCAGATGGAATGAGTGTACTATTTTTGTGTAGAGAAACTTTAATGCTAACCAGCCCTTCGCGAAGTAATATGTACCTAGCGGCAGTCCCGCGAAGGCAGAGTGGTTGAAGGAAGTGGTGGCTTCCGTACGTACATAAGTATGTTTTGAAGATTACCACCTCCCGTCACTGACAAAAATCAATGCGAAAGCGTCCTAGCAACACGTAAACATGAAGAAAAAAGAAGATGAATAAATATAAAAAAATAAAAATAAAAAATTCCAAAAATGTTTTGTAAGAATAAAAAAGAATAATTAAAAATCATTAATACCAAGTCATTCTGAAAACATATAGCAACCCTAGTAATTCATTAAATATGTTTGTATATATAAAAGCTCTTCTATATTTCAACCATATTATTTTGTTACTTTATTTAATATTATTTTCGAATTTCCGAATTTTTGTTTACATTTTACTACCATTAGCATACTACTTGATATGCTTTTCCTATCATGTAAAAACTAAGTTAACCTTAAGCAATACTAACAAAGATGCTTCTGATTAGAAATACCAAAAAAATGAAAAATTTCAAACAAAAGCTTCGTTAAGTTAGTTTAGTTGCCAAAAATTGCCAACTGCATTAAAACCAAGAAACTAAATTTGCTTCATTCCTAAACCCTTAAGCCAATAGATTTCTTTGAGTCATTAAAATTCAGATCATATAATTTCTCTGCCACAAAAATAGAAAAAAATAAAAAAATAGTTATATAAATTTTCTTCAAATGCATATACTCTAACATACTCTTTTAATTTGAGGATATGGAATAAAAAATGCTTCAAAAAATAAAATTGAAGCCTCACTTATATTTTAACCCGAATAGCTAAACAACACTAAGCTAATAGTCTTACTTTTAAAGAAAATTAGCCTTTTTTCATCGTTGGGTGTAGCTTGTTAGTGAATGTGTAAGAAAGTAGTCTTATGGTTTCATGTGTATATGTTCTGCTTATTGTATAAGTTCTTCAGAAAAAAATTAAAAAAAAGTGTTTTTTCAACTTTTGTTGACTAAAACTTTATTTAAATCCATGATTCCGTTAAAAAACGTAATTAATGAAACACGAAATTATATGAACATTTAAGTCAACTTTTTTGACTCTTCGATACCCTATTCTACAATCTTATGTCTGAATGATCTGAATCTATGCTCGAAACTAAGAAAACATGCTTAACATTTATCTTACGAGGTGAATTTTTTTTTATCATATATGAAAAGTTGGTGGTAAATTGACCTCATTTTAGTACAATGGTTTCATACTCCTCAATAAAGCGAATGAAAAAATAGCACAAGTCATTGACAAGAGGATTTTAACTGCGCCTGAAACCGATCTCCAGTCAGTTGGCTAGAAATTACCTTTATAACTACAATTTATACACTTTGAGAAATTATTTGACACTCTCTCACACTCGGCTATTAGGTATGACTTCGCATGATAATCCAAGCTGCAATAAGGATGCATTAGTGATAAATTTGCCGTCAACCCTGGCGTAAGGCAAAGCTGTTTTCTATCACTCTTGCTCTTGAACGTAATTTGGGAGAACGTTGGGAAAAGAGTAAGCAGTGAGTGGTGAGGAATATTATGGAGTTTTCAGGGAAGGTTAGAAAAGCACGATATTGCAGACGATATATGCCTGATCTTTTTTAACTGAATAGCGGCAAATATCGCAGCCATACAAAACGAAGCTGAGAATGCTGGTATAAAACTTAACCTTGCTGTTAGGTAAAAGAAGACTTACGAATCTTAGCTAAAGGACCATTTGAAAGAACCATTTAAAAAATTAAAAAGAGAACACATTAGTCAAAGATGTAAGAAGGTAATTTCATGAAACTTATCTTCTT
Organism: Wohlfahrtia magnifica; assembly: GCA_023159175.1. Classification (NCBI taxonomy): domain Eukaryota; kingdom Metazoa; phylum Arthropoda; class Insecta; order Diptera; family Sarcophagidae; genus Wohlfahrtia; species Wohlfahrtia magnifica. Next base: position 10,881,575 of record JAKWBJ010000486.1, on the reverse strand, counting down.
TGTACCGTGTCGTAAAAACTTCAGGCGAAAATATCATATCCACACATCCGAAGCCAATACTCTTTCCAGTTTCCAGATGCCTTCATATATTGCGTTCTATTTGGTTACTTTTCCCCTTAATACTAGAAAAATAGAAAATACAAGAAGTGGAAATTTTTCAAATTTTTCTTGTGGGCAGTACATTAACAGCTACTGGGTGTTCTAGAAATAATATATAGATTCGCATTGACTTTGGAAATCCGCCAGTTGGCATCCTAATCCACATATGAGGTTCTCTGCACATATCGGGAAGAACTTAAAGTAAAATTTTCAACTTCTGCGTTAAACCCGTATTTTTCTATGGATGTAAGTCTTGGAGCACAGCTACTCGATATATAAACCAGAGAATGACAAAAGTATGGTTTTGGTGAGTGAGTAAAATTAAAAATAAAACGATGGGTATTATATTATATTACTAAAACTAAATTACTACAAGTAGGTATTACGTGAAGTGCCAGTTGTACCCGCACTCCTAAGTGTAAAGTATGTACGAGTTTGAGTATATTTATGCTCGAATACACTCAGAGTATACGTAGAGTACTTATTTTACAAATTAAATACTTTTGAAATTACTGTGATACAGTTAATACAAGTGTTTTGTATTTGATATTTTAGTAAAACTAATATATATATATATATATATATATATATATAAATATAAAATATTGATTAATATCGCTATAGGTTTATAGTGTATATCGCTGTAGGTTTTTATAAACGGATGTTTGTGGAGAACCTTGAAAATATTTTGGTCTCAGATGATTTTCAATAACTGCGTGGAGAAACGGGATAAAGTCAAAATCTTATGATTTTAAGTTTTATTGCAATGCTTCTACATTGATGACTGCTAAATTTTAAAACATATGCTTTATATTTTTACAGCGATTTTATATGAGTACTACACATTTATTTGTTCCGATCTACTTATTTATTTCAAAAGAAAGAAATAAAGCTAAACAAAACTGAAAGAAGCGAATATGGTTACACTGCTAACACTTCTTTTAACATTTAATAGCCCTGAAAGATATGTGGTTTATATACCATGGTATGCATAGTGTGACAAATATGTAGTATACGCACTACTATTTATCGTCACATGAAACGTAAAAAGGTCTATCATCACTTCTTTTTATTTTAATAAAATAAAAATAAAAAACTTAAGATGAAGAGTATTCTAAATATATATATACGTGATGATGAAAAGCAAGAAAGATATTTGAATGTCACAGTTTAATCAAAATTTCTTTTTAGGTGAGATCCAACACGTATTAAACCTCCTTGACTTCTCTAATATAGTTGTTATTCCTGGTAATAGAAGCTTAAAAATTTCTCTAATGTACTGTATTGATATCAATCAATAACTCTTGATTATTTTTGTTTTTCTTGGGCCACTTTGCATTTGTGATGATTATATATTAAAGTAATTTTTTTAAATAAAAAGAAAAAATTAATTGTCTTTCAAACAGTCTGAAAGATATGTATTACTACAACTTAAAAATTTGTTTACTCGAATTTTGTTATTTTCTTAAAAAAAAATAGTTTTGATTAAAATGTCGTTTCTGAGTTGTTTCAAGTAAAAGAAGAGCTGTATATAAAAGATTATTCAAATAATGATTTTATTAAAAAATATTGATTAAAAAAAGCGCAATTTTAAAATATGTACGAAAAGCGATTTTGCATACTGTATTTCCAGCTAGATTTATGCTAGGGTTTCCCATTTCATAACGAACGCGGCTGTGTTAAGTAAGTAGTAATATTATACTACATATATACCACCTTTATTTTCATAGTATACGAACCAGCTTTAAACTACAATGTTTTATGATTAAATTGCCGTACGGGTTGACACACAAATAGTATAATATGCTAGCATAGTATACAAATCCTATGTCTGTCAGGGCTACAAAGTGAAATTTTAAGCAGGTTCAGGCAAAGCGCAGCTTTTCTCTTATGTCATCACATGTACGTATTCACACGCATAGGCAAAAAATTTTAAAAAGCAATTGCCACAATTGTAAAATGCAATTAATATTAGTTTGCCTGACGCCGTTTTAATGAGATCATAGTGCCAGCGTTGATGTTGTGGTACTTTTACGTTGTTTAAAAACAACCCTATTGTTTATCAGACCTTTACACGTAAAATTTATTGAATATTTGAAAAAAGTTAAAATAAAATTCGATTTTAATAGATAAGATTTAAAGGTTATAACTCTCAAAAATATTTTATCCAAAGGAAAATTTGATATACTCTCTTTAAATAAAATTGGTTTAACATTGGTTTGATATCTACGTTACTTTATGCATATTTTTTTTTATCAAAAATTGTCATTTGAGTAAAAACATGTTTAATTTTGATAAAAACTAATTATTAGTACACATTATGGAGATCGAATGGTTATTATTCGGCCGGTTTAAACCGTTTTTTTTTTTGTTTTGTCGAATACGGTTTTTTCAAAATGTTCATTTTTCGAATACCGAATAAACCCATACTTTAAACACGATTAACCGGTTAATTTTAACATGTATAATTTTTATACAATTGACCACAAAGTCATTTGAGCCAAATTTAGAAACTTCAACAGTTACCAGAAAAAAGCAATATTAACTTTGAGCTTATTCAATTCCGCTCTTATTTCTACTGATGATCTGTATTCACCAAAAAGTTATTTAAACCAAATTCAGTACTTTTTACTATTATTGTTCGAAAGATACACAAAAATATATATTTATTTTGTATGGGAGCTGCCACTTCCATGTATCCAACTTCGCCCATTTTTTGTCGATTGATTTGTATTCACAACAAAGTTAGTTGGGCCACATTTGGAAACTCTTTCTATTACCGTTTTAACGATATAAACATATAAATACAAATTTTGTATGGGCGTGGCACCGCACACTTGAAGCTAAGCCATAAGTGATACTACGATTTTCTAACGCATGTGTTGGTTTGTAAATCGGTTTATTGGTACTCGAGTTATAAACTGACGAACAAAGGGCAACTAATTTTTATATATTAGATAGATTTCCGGTCAATGTCGGATCGGTAAATCTAGTAATAAATAAAGAAAGAGAAAAAATTATGGTCAGCCATTAAACATTAATTGATCGTTCTCCTTTGTTTTATCACATAAAGTGATGAGGCTGCCTGATTATTACCTAACTACTTAGGAAGAACAAAGGTCACAATAAAAGTTTACCATCATTTATTAATGAGGTTTCCATTCAAGGAATACTTTGGAAATATTTTTTTCCTGTTTTTCTTAATATCGTTATGCAATGGTGTTCTCCTAATTCATGTACGTATTGCGTTATAAGACTAAGTGTCGAAAGCCTTTTTAAAATGTATTGATGCGAATTACAAAGGTGGAGCCAACTGCCTTTTGTTAATGATCTTGGTTTAAATAAACCTGTCAGAGCTAACTAAATATTTTCTGAGTTCAGGGGATAGCGCAATTGAAATCCTTTTATTCAGAATGTGAGTTATAACGCCATTGAGAAATCAGAAAAGTTGCGGTAAATTAAATATACATATGTTTTTTTTGTAATAAAAAAATGTGTTTTCTTTATGACATATTAACCTTTCGCGTAAAAGAAAAAAAAAATCCACAGAGTACATCAAGCGCACACTTACATGGTAGTGATATAAATACTCTTCGCCTTTTGTTTAAACGCATGATTTAACACTTTGACTGCCACCATATGAAAAGAAAACAAACAAAAATTAATGTAAAAATTCAACTCTTACTGAACAAACCACAGTAAGAGGAATGTATATTTACAAAGGCGCCACCACAGGAAAATTTTATTTATTTTCAACAAACAGATAAATATATGATCAACAAACAAAATACCTTAAAAAAAAAAATGTGACACACTTGTGGTACGTCTTAAGTACCTATTGAAGAACGGCCGCAGCTCTAACCAATGTATGGTAGAGTTCAGAGAAACTAAATTGGTTGTTGTTTAATTTAAGAAGAACTATAAAAACCATTGGGAGTTACTCAAACAGCAATTTCAAAATGTTTGCAACAGAATTGATTTAAAAACAAGAAAATTGGGTACCACACGGGCTAAAGCCACACGTGGAAGGTGCAGACAATGAGAAATGTATCTTTTACGGCAATTCGAAGCTCATGATATCCTTTGCGAAGGTCGACTAGTCACCTGAATAAACGACAAAGCCAAGGTAATGCTTTGCATTTAATGGGATAATTCTCAAATCAGGCCAAACGATTGCATGTGACTTGTATCGAAAAAAAATTGAACTACTACTTTGATCAAAGAGATCCCAAAAGAATACCCGTGTAACGGTTCCATCGTTCCGATTTGAATTTATTTTTTTGTTTAGTTAGTACATCTATTGTTGATATTCCCACTAAATCTTAGCGACATAGCTTGACATTTGCAAAAGCTACGTAGCCAAGTGTACATCAGTCTCTATGTGTGTTGTTGGGTTTCTTCACTTTCTCTTTTTACAGTTTATATTAATACACAACTTATTTATCTTGCACTTAATATTCGTTTATAAAACACTTTTATATACGCCTCAACACGATTTTACTTTATGATTGCAAAACGATAATTAAAGTATGGCATTAACAGGGTGGTCGTGACATAAACCAATGCCACAATAAATTGTATGGCTAAGACAAGTACTGGACTAATTAATCTTTTGTATCTTTTTTAGGCATTACTTATTTTCGTAACAATATTTATATATGAAACAGGTTATGCAGAAAGTCCTTTGGATGACACATAGATGGCGTTACTAGAATTTTTTCATATGCATTTTATTTAGAAACTGATCTTCAAACGAGTCGTGCATAAATTTTACTGCAATCTGACTACTGATTCATGATTTATATCATTTTGTGTGAAGCAACTTTTGTTATTAAAAAAATAAATGCAAAGTGTGAATTTCGAGTTTTGATAAAGCATAGCTTTTTCATGAAAAAAGTACGTTGGAAGCCAAACAATGGCTTGATAACATTATCCAAGCTCCGCTCCATCGAAGCAAATAAAGTAAAGTAAAGAAGTGAATAGTTGAAATATAGCACAAATGATGCAGAGCGTAGTGTACGTCCAAATGAGGCAGTTATTCCAGAAAACATTAAAAGGATCCAAAAATTGGTTATCAATGATCGCAAATTAAAGTTGCACAAGCTAGCTGATATTATAAAGATATCAGATGGTAGTGTTTTTACTATTTTACACGAACATTTGGGTATGTGAAGGCTCTGTATATAGTGGGAGCCGCGTGAGCTCATAGTCGACCAAAAACAACAATGGAAAATGATGGCAAAATTGAATGAACATATTCTCTAGATTTAGCCCACAGCAACTTTTTCCTGTTTTCAGATCTCAAGAGAATGCTTGCTGGAAAGAAATTTAATTCCAATTATAAAATGAAAGCAGAAAATGAGGCCTATTTTTACGAGAAAGGGTTTGGTCATAATTTTATTATTTTTTTTTTCTTACATACCCTAAGAATTTATTGAATGACCTGTTATGTATATAGACGTCTTTTAACTGGTGTGCTTTGTTCAGTACCTGTTTATCTAATATTTATCTTTTTTTTGATGATGTGGATAGACAGCAAAGCTATAATTGTTCTTCTTCTATATTTAGTATGAATGGAAGTTGCGATATTGGACAAATATATCGCCCATTTTTTGTCTGATGTTTTATATTGACCACGACGTCATTTGGACTAAATTCAGAAAATTACACTTTAATTGTTCTCAAGATATACCGAAATAAATTTTTAATTTATATGGGATGTTCCATGACCACTTGTCTGATATCATCGTCCTTTGGCAGATGGTTTGAGTTGACTGTGAAGTCATTCAGACCAAATTCTGAAACTTGAAAATTTTTTGAAATTTATATAGCCTAGTTATAGTGATATAGCATAGTTACATAGTTACTTCCAGGCATACAGAATGATACTGTAAAAATTTCAAAAAAATCGGTTCAGTTGCAAATATAAACACACATTCATTTTTTATATACCTGTGGTTAGGTGCCAAAAGTGCCAATATCATATATTGCTGTTTTGATTCAGTCGTTACATTAGGTTCCTTTTCTAACTTTCTTTTATTTTGTTGAAACAGCCAATGTCCATTCAACCCAAGTAGCGTGATTCAGTAACTTTTTTTAGGATAATCACATTGCTTTTAACAGTAAACGACGAAATTGTCGATATTGCTTTTCAGTAACTTTTATTTACGATATTCGCTATCAACTGTTGTTGTAAGCTAAGGAGAGAAATTTTGGACTTATGTATTTACTAAAATTAAATTACCAAAATTTACTATTTTAGTTTTTCGACTGTGGCGTGGCTGCCTTGGAAAGCATTGGTGGTCGTAATGAGTAAAAGAAATTGTAAATATAAATAAAATTAATAAATAAACATTTTATTCAACTCATCTTGTGCACAGTTGCTAAAACATGATTCTCTGCCTCAAAATTAATTTGTTGTTTTTCAATATTTCTTTGTGCGTTTCGCTTTTTTGAGCAATTTGTTAGTCGTTAAAATGTACGTAGCGAATAACAAAATCGGCATCTTCTGTAAGTTGATCGCAGGCCCAGATTCCCAGCGTTGTTCAAGCGTATACACAATCATATTCGTTCAGTGGAAGGATAAAACTAATTATCTGTCAAATCAGACATGAGCTAAGTGTTACCATTCACGAAATAAGCACTAGCTGAAAACAAACGTTAAATAGCGGACCCTTTATGTACCCGGATTTCATGTGTTTAAAACTTTTTTTGTAATTCTAATCCATCTAAAATGCAATGATTTAATTTTGTGTTTTCAAAACAGTTTCTTATTATTACACGGTGCGACAAAAAATGAATACCTGGCAAGTGATACTATTTTTCTGATAGGTGCTGTCGAGTAGAACAAGGATGGAATTTTCGTAACACCTCCAGAATCTCGAGTTGCGGGGACCTTCATGCGCTTAAAAGCTAATAACTTAGTTCAATAATACCCGATTTTAAGTTCGTTGTCGAATTTGGAAAGCGGATAAATAGACCATTTAAATAATATATATATCGTTTAAGTAGCCTTGAAGAATCTTGGTGCATTTCCCAAGCAAACATCGAATCTTTTCCACATTTTTCAAGTCTACATGCATTTTTGCGCACTATTTTATAGAGGTACCATACTGTTGATGAATTAATGAAGGAATTATAAGTTGTAAAGTTGTGTATAAGTTGTGAAAAAAATGAAACGTTGGAAAATGAGGGAGTTATTAAGCATTTTCGTAAAGCAACTCACGAAAAAATAATAAAATTTTCAGCAAACTGGTGTTTTTCTTTATTACTTTCAAACTGTATTTTTAAAAAAGCCTTGAAATTTTGTAATAAAAAATATGATTTTTTCATGAATTGCCTATTAGAAAAACAGTGGCGTTTCCCAGGTATAGCAATTTCGTTCATTTTTGTCGTACTGTGTTAACTTTTCAACTGTTCGTCCAATAAAAAATTTTCAGTAATAAAAAAAATATATTTATCCTTAAGTGATTTAGTTTAGCCATTTTTTTTTTCTTGTACTCTTAGTATTGGAATAAAATCACAATAAAAAATGAATTCTTTTCCGTCTTTATGTCGGTTTATTGCAATTTCCTGTAATAGGAAAAAGCTGTATAATGTCAAGTGTTATTGGATTTCTATATATAGTTAAAATAAATAAATGCTGATATTTGGCTCTGCAATAGCAATTGTTAAAAGTTGTTTGTTCTTATTACAGCAATTGAGAAGAAAATAAATTTGATTTAATGGATTTTTCGTTTGTCCTTTTAAATTGAACAAAATACAAAGCAGTTTACTTATTATTTTTTTTTTTTTTTTAATTAAAGTTTTATGTGAAGTTACATATATAGTGTTTAGTATTACTTTAAAGGTGAAATAATAGTTCATATTTTTTAGTATCTGCATAATGCAGATACTAAAGAACAAATTATTTAAAAAAAATCTCTTTTTAAAAATGAGAATTGAGTAAAAATTTATTAGCTTACACTTTTTTTTAGTTGAAAAAAATTTAAAAAAATTTAAAATTAAATTAAAAAAAATTTTTGTGTTTGACGAAGGTTGCGCCCTTAAAGTATTAATATACAATTTGGTTTTTATTCCACTTACTTTGAATGGTTACTAGGGCTACTATTCGACCGGTTTTAACCAGTTTTTTTGGTTTTGTCAAATACGGTTTTTTAAAAATCTTCATTTTTCAAATACCGAATAAGCCGGTTAATTTAACACGAATAACCGGTTAATTTATAAGTATAATTTGTATGTATATTTTTTTATTGCAAATATGCTCATCAAAACAAATGGTGCCTAAGGAAGCAAAACGTCTGTTTATTTTATCAACGTAAGCATTGCCGAAGATACTGATGAAAAACAAACTGATAGCGAATAAATACATAATAATGTATACCGAATTTGATAAATGTGTATTGTAACCTTTGAAATATATATTTACATTAGCTTGATGATTTTAATGAAACAAAATTATATATTTTTTTAATCTTTTTCTTTATAATTTTCAATGAATACGAAAGATTTTTTGACTGTTTGATAATACCAAGACCAAGACCTTTCCAAAAATATTAATATCTTATATCTAACTCAGCGGTTAAATTGATTGAAAAAATGGTGCAATCTTGGCCCACAGTGCAAAGTTAATATCTTTGGTTAGCTTATATGTACACCTAAAAAATATTTTCTTCATTAAGCCAAATTCAGATAAGTTTTATGTGCAATTTAAGAAGCAAGTTTAGTTAGTTGGATTAGTTTGATTACCTAGTAGGATCAAGGTGGCATTGTGTAATATGAGCTGCTAAAACTCGGCGATCAGAATAGACTGCATTTACTATTATGAGAAAATCGGCTGAAATATAACAACTCTTGCCAAACAATTGTTGAAAACGATCAAATGCCGTACGAGCCTTCCTAAATATTGCTTCTTCAAATTATTGGCTGTTTCGATGGATACAATATCTATTAGTATGTCACCAAAATACTTCTCTTGAAGAAATATAAAATCGGCTTCAATGTAAATCGACTTTAAATACGAGAAGCTTTTTTAAGATGGAATTTCGGTTTTGGCTCAGAGTTGGGAAAAAGATGTAAATAGTTATTCCATACAATTTTATTTTGATAAATTTGTTAATTATTTGTTTGTAGCTAAAAAAAGGACCGAATAGGTAAATTTTAATTATTTTTTTTGTACATAAATTTCGAAACCACAATCTGGCTTTTTTAAATAAAAAACCCAATAAAACCCAAGCGGGTTTAATTGGGTTACCTAGTGGGTTGCCAACCTTGATTTCAACATGTTTAAAAATATATATGAGTCCAGTAGTCGACTATGAGTCTTTCTTGAAAAAAAGGAGGAAATTAAAGTCAGTAGAGTTCTACTATTTAATACCTCAAATCAATACCTCTTTTTTAGCTCATTAAGGCCCAGTGTTGCGTATACACAACGTTAACTTTAACTGTGTCTCAAGCTGGTTTGGGTGGGCAAATTTGTAATGGGTCTGCCAAATAATTTATTTCTTTGAAAATGCTATAAAAAAAACTACTGAATGTTTTCTCAAATTTTCTTTTTTTATTTGAAAGTACAATCCTTTCGGTTTATAATAGAAAATAATTTCATTCAAATGGATGCACAACCATATTCGTTCAGCGGAAGGACATAACTAATTATCTGTCAAATCAGACATGAGCTTAATGTTACCGTTCACGAAATAAGCATTAGTTGAAAAGAACGTTAGATGGCAGACCCTATACACCTGTACATCGTTTCTTTCTAGAGCTATTCTTTTAGATGATCCGTATCATAAATCCAACGCAAATAACCAATAGTTGAAACATAATTTTTTGTGTTTGAGGCATCTTGATTATTTTCTTTAACATACCATAAGGTTACGTGTTATGCAAATAACCCAACATTTATTCAGCAACTGAAGGTCAACATAATTCATGCCATTTGTGTGGAATTATCTGATTGATCACAATAAACTTATTTCCTCTATAAATTTGTTTATCTTAAAATATAAAATCTAACACTAAAAAACTAAGGACTAGGGATTAATTTGGTTACTAGTGAGCGCAACACTTTAGACAAAAAAAACCTTCTATTTTTTTTTCTACATCTTTCGTTCGCTACTCGCCCGTTTGTCAAATTTCAAGAGTCTGAAGATACTACCCTTAATAGACCTCAATGGAAAGGCAACTGAAAACACTTTGGACGTATTCAAAGCAGTTCCCGTTCTAACTAACTTATCTGCCCGACAATTATCATCCAAAGTGCAGCCGATTCTGTTTTTAGAGTCATCGATCAACAGTTTAACGCCAGTTCAGTACGGCAGATGCTTTAGTTAGAGAAGTGATACCGTTGTCGAAAATTGTCTGATGGTCTGGCCTGCAATTTAACCGGGGACCTTTTAGTTGATGGGAGGGTGTCATTGGGATGTTGCTTAAATTACATATGTATGTAAAGTGAAATCTCCCCTCAGTGGGGGACCACCAAAAAGGGAAGGAGTCCCACTTAGGCCAAATATTTGGCCCATTGTGACGCCACATGTATAAATGTCAACGCGGGGATCAAATAGTCTCCATAGGAATTCATTTCGCCTTCAAAATAAATCTCGCAATTGCGGCTACCTTTATCCTGGAGAGTTCAGTCAAAGATGACAAGAAGTAGGAATTTAAGAACTTTCGCCTTCTGACAGTAAGAGCCGGACATTGACACATAAGGTGAAAGACAGTCTCCTCCTCCTCTACAAAACCACATCTCCTGCAATGGAGGAGGGAATGCAAAGTCTATCGTCATGCCTCCCGATCAGACAGTGACCCGTTAGGACCGCAATTGTGCAGGGTATGGCTACCCGACTTATGGAGGGAAGACGTTTAGTCCTCCTTTTGTCAAGGTTGGTCCAGCAGAGCCTGGCGATATCGCACGTGCCCTCATGCTGCCAACGATATTAGTCGTCGACATAAACTGAACGGAGAATATCCAGCTTAATCGAGGCAATCGGGACATCAATGATAGGCCCTTGTTCGAAAGTATCGATCTCAGTACCCATCCTGACCAATTCGTCTGCAACGCAATTCCAGACACTATCCCTGTGTCCTGGAACCCATATAAGAGTAACGTTCGAATGAACCGAGATTTCCGTAAGAAAGCTGCAGCGTTCGTGTACTAGGATAGACGTCGAGATGCCATTAACGATAAACCTTATCGCAGCCCGACTGTTAGAAAAAGTTAAAAGATTCTCAGAGAGAATCTCTTCATCCAACAAGCATTGCAAGGCCTTCAGTATGGCCATAACCTCCGCCTGAAACACACTGCAATATTCTGGCAACCTATTAGAGAGTCTTGTGTCGGAATTTCTTATGAATATACCACTTCCCACAATGGCATTCTGAGGGAAATCTCGTCCATCAGAACACACTTCCCTCGTAGGTATACCAACGTGAAATTTCCTATGGAGAAAGTCATGAGGGAGCATGTTATCGATCCGAAGATGCCATATTCTGCCTACGGACCTTTAAAAAGCGCTATGTTCACATTCTTCACCGTATCCATTACATTCTTCCTCCAGGTTAGCTTGGGGTCAAGAACACCCCTAAATACTTTACCTTTGTGGACAGAGATAGTTTAATACCACCAAGTCTCGGCATATTAAATACAGGTATCTTGTATAGTCTCGTAAAGAGCAGCAAATCTGTTTTATGGGTGTTGACACTTAGACCGCGCGCAAGCACCATTCCATAACAAGTTTGAGGGCCGGATTACACTTCGATGAGAGGGTATGTGGATCGATACCCGATATTGAAATGATAATCGCATAACCAAATAACTTAAAACTTTGCCAGACAAAAATCTAAAAATATTTAAAATATGAACCAAATACATATGTATTGTGTAATACGCAGATTTTCTTTTTAATTTTAGTTGGCAATTATTATTATTTTTTTATTTATTTTTTGAATAACTGCCTTGAGTGTATTCATGTGTCTTACTGTATATAAGTATGTAGATAGAAAAATGAATTCCTGCAATAGAAAAACTTTCTTGCTTGTATTTAATTATAGAAATTTGATTTTAAAGCCCATTGTATTAAAATTTGATCAAGTCAAATCGGCATTAGAATTTTCCAAAACTATTAATGTACTTGACGCTTCATGTTTTATTAAAGGCGAGAATGGAAGAATGTCGAAGCTATAACGATCAAAAACTGTTATCATAAAGCAGGTTTTGTGCATAAAAATTGTTCCCTTCAAGAATTTTATGTTGAAGATGATATACCGTTATCAGCCCTGTTGAATTTTTATACAATTACAGAGTTTCACAACGTTAATTTAAAAGAGTTTGTAAACATAAGTAACGCTGAATGCATTGAAAATGATAGTAGAGAATTAAAGTTTGATGAAGTTAATAATGATGAAGGAATGTTGAGCGATTCAGACAAACTGTAAGCAGACTACGACTTACAAATTCTTTCAAATTCTGCTGAATGGTCTAAGCTTTTCAGATGTTTTTGTCATTTAATATAGAAAAAGTTCTTTAATTTTTTTAAAACACTGTCATCTACAAGATGTGTTTTTAATAAGACTTGGTTAAATATATTTCTTGATATATATTTCTTATTTACGAATGTGGGTATATACATACATATAAGGTACTGTATATACATATGTATGTACATAATGAAAATGTATTTAATAAAAGTAAATGAAAAAACGTTAAATCATCCATCATCTGCCTGTAGTTGTTATCTCAAATATTAAGAGTTTAATAGAAATTTCTGAGATTATTAAAAGTAACAGCCCCTTAAATGGACACCTCGACTGTGGCTGTCCGCTGATGGGTGTTTACATTGTCTTCACTTGTTATATACATTTATACATACTTTTCTGTATAAATTTTTTGATATATTAAAAGCTCTACATATTGTTACGTTTTAAGTTTTTTTTTAAAATATTTGAGTTCTTTTTAATTGCATCAAAATAAAACAAACATCACTTTGTTGTTTTTTACAGTTTTTATTTTCTCACTTTTTATAGTATACAATTATAACTATACAGCCTCCAACTTATTTATCTTGCACTTAATATTCGTTTATGCAACAATTTTATTTACGCTTAAACACGGCTTTACTTTATGACTGCAAAACGATATCTATATCGACGTGAGCAAAACTGCCTCTTATAAACCTAATTGCCTACAGCTTGGAAAGATCCGGGAAATATGGTTAAAGGTGGTCGAAGTGGCAATGCCGTAAAACACATGAGTCAGTACGGCAGTATCATAAATACACAAATCAGTATGGCAATACCAGGGTAACACATTATCAACATTGACACAAACTAATAGAAAAAAATTCGACAACACAGTCCTGATGTGGTGTATTTTCTTTTTAGGCATTTTTATTTTCGTAACAACTTTTTTTTACATACTTAAGCATTTGATTATCCAATAACGTTATATTTTAGGAAATTCTTTTGTTTGTAAGACAGTTCCTTTGGATTTTTAAAATCAATGGATTTGTGATTTTTACCTGGTTTTCCAATTATAGTAACTAAAGAAACTTTTAATTTCGTAGGATAGTAATTTAGGAATTAAAAACAATAAGTTTAATTTTATTTAGAATTAGTGGTAACCTTTAACATCTTATTACTCAATCTGAGTTAATACCAGTGACAAAATTAACAGCTCAATCAATTTTCCAGAATGACCTGCATGTGGTGAGAATTTAAATAAATAGAATTCTAACCGTTGAGAGCGGTCATGTTTTTAAACTACATCTGTCTGTATGGCAGTTATTTATTTGGTTTATTTTGTCAAGTCTCCGCAGACGAATACAGGGTTTAAGCAACAATTACTAACGATTGTTCTGTTCTGTCCCTGTTTTTCCCCAAAGACTGATTTACAGTGCACCAAACAGGTCACTGTCAATTTGTTTTGTGATAGATATTCGTCGGGTTCTAGCGAGCACTATATTTCAATAGCTACTGATTTTTTTGACATAAATTGGATGATATGGACACCGAAAATATGTAGTTTTAACAGGACATCTACGTGCTTTACAATTCATGCCACTTTGATTTTACTTCGTATGACTTGACTTCTTTAGAATTTTTATTCTGTGGTTTAAATAACACAAGTTTCCGTTAAAGGCAACACAACCCATGCCATAGGTCTTATATTTACATTAAACATTTCGTATGCTGATCACCCAGCAAACGAATTGTGAAATATTTGAACGATGTTATATTCCACACAGTCTCATTGAAAGTCTCTTTGAACAAACCTAACCTCTTTGAACAAACCTAAGCCAACCCATCTATTTTATTAACTTGATAGCAATTATTTAATTAATTTGAAATTACAATATAATTTCAAGTTTATTATAATTAGTTGTCCAATTAGCAAGATTTTGAATCGCTGTACCCTGTATTGAAAACACTTTTTGTTTACTTGCTTTTGAACACTCACTTTATCAATGTATGAATGTATTTTTGTACTTTATACGTTAAAAATGAGAAGAAGCAAAGGAATTTTCATAAATTCATTTTTATATATAAAATGATAAATAGAACCACAAAAAATTATTTTTTATTTAAAATATGTAAACTCGTATTTTTTTTTAAATTTGCTGCAGAAAATAAAAAAAAAGTTCTTTGTGTTTATATTCTTCTTCCTAAGATTTGGCATTCACATTACATTAATAGTACGGAAACTTATACATCTTTTTAACAAAATTGTATGAGTGTACAGTTTAGTTATATGAAAATTTCCAACAGAAAGCGTACAAATTTTATATTTCGGTAAAATCAAACAATGTTTACTATGATACAAGGGCTTTGTGAATGCGACAATTATATATAAGGGCTGTATAACTAGAAGACTAAATAATAAATGTAGTGTAACAGAGCAGAGTCTCTGATAAGAATTAAACACAAGCTCTCCTCACTGATAGACTAGACCTCCACTAATTAGTTTGCCAGAGCACATAATTTACTTTTATTTCATTGAAAAAGAAATGTTTATCAAAACCAACTTTATTAAAACCGCTTCAAGAAGCAGCCATTCATTTACATACGTAAAGGAATATATCGACATCAACTGCCAAAGACTACTCGTATACAGTACTCACGTTTTGAGTGAAATAGTGGCTTTTGCAAGCACAACGTGTCATTCTAAATGTAAGAGCAATTCCTTTGAATCCCCCCTGGTTTTATTAATTGCAAGTAAACTTTAACTTTGAGTCTTACATCTTCAAAACAACTTAAACAGAGTTACTTGTGAAAGAAAATTTGTTTATTTTCTTTTACTTAACGGCTGTAGCAAACTAATGAGGTGTGGTATAAAGAAAAGTGGTAGAGTTTTTAAGTAAGTTATTCTTACAACGTTCAACAAAATGCTTACAAATATTTATGTATATAATATAGATGTTTTTGCATAGTGACGTCTAATAAGGATTATCATATTATGTTAAAATTTGTTATTTTCTTAATATCTGGGCCCTTTACAATTATCCATTAAAAGGTTATGACCATGATTATCACATAATAACTACAATATAATTAAACTTTAAGACCTTTGCAGTAAATACTTCAGAAATGCTTTGCGTATTAAGTCAACAATTACTTGTCTTAATAGTTAAGCCTATCATATAATAACATTATTATAATGATTTTAATAAAAACATTATTGTAATTTTTATGAATGCCTTTCAGAGACCACAATACAAGATGTTAACAAATTTATATTTTATTTTAAAACTAAGAAAAATTATTCATTATGTTTTTAACATTTCTTCAATATAAGAAATATAAAGCTATCATCGAAAGAAAGCAATAATAATTTAAGACTAGTATCGTACTAAATCCGAAACAGATAGTCGGTACATATTGCTTTACGGCAAGAGCCAATAACGTAGTATTAAATGTTTGTTGATAAATATTCAACTGTTTGTAGATTAAATCAAGACCAATGATAGTTTAAGAAATAAAAAATATTGGTATCGTTTGAGTGGCGACTGCTCTCTCTATATTGTACAAGTTTCAGGCAAATACCTGCTTCGTCTTAAAATTTTGGTTATTTCTCGCCTAACCAAATCTGCTGAAGAATTCTTGATTGGATTTATATCTTTTGAATGTGGTGGATGTGCTAGAACGCTTAAAACGTTGTATATAGTCCCATACACCTAACGTGATCTAAATGGTAAGTTCCACACATTGATATTATCTTTTAGTGTAGCAAAATATTTTCTTTTGTCCTTAGCGAGCAAATACCTCCACACAACCTCGTTTTATAACTGCAGCATGGTTTCATTTTTCTACTCAATTATTCGATATTTTTACATAGTTTGGCGGTCTTCAGAGTGAAATATTTTGAACTTGCTTCCATCAAAAGATATCAGTTTGACTCTAGACTGCTAAGCCATTCAGATTTTGCTAAATGCTTCTGTAGGTTCATTAGTGAAATAAGAGGTTTTCGTATATCCACAATATAATTAAATTTTACTTTATGCTGTGAGCTTCGGACCGTAACGGCTAAATATAACTTTGCTAACCTATTGTATAATATCAGCAGAGATCTGTTTTGAGATTATTTTCAAGATCACTTTCACTTTTCTTACTATCTGGTTGTAATCACGGTTGCTTAAGGACTTACGCCGCCTAGTATGCTGTATATTTTCGACGGTTTATACTCCTTTGAAACACTGCACAATGCTTCGAATGGTATTCCAACTTCTACACATTATTCATTCAATCGCCATATCTAAGTCTGATAAAGAATTTTTGGGAAGATTTGGATAGGCAAGTGAAATATTATAATAATAAACAGAATTATCAGATGATGCAGGTATTTGTCTTAAACACTATGGTAGAGACAGCAGTCACCAAAAAAGTTTTTAATTCTATTCCAAGCTGATTGGATCCAGCTTTAAAACAAAAATCTTTAACATTTTAATATTAATTTTAGGTTTATTACAGTTGATTAAATTCTATTGAAAACTTAAGACGTATTTCGATACAATAAATTTCTATAAAATTCACCCTACAATTATAATATAAGCAAATTCATAATATAATTGAATTTGTTTTAGTCTTAAAAACCATTAAACTTATTTAGGGTTTTTGTAAATTCACTATGTCGATAAACCAGAGGCGATTGAACACCTGTAAAGAACATTTAAAGAGTTATTGGCGAAATACGGACGCAAATGTTGCGAAAAGTTTATGAAAATTGGTGTTCCAGATTGCGCCTTATACACGCCAGCCAAGCTGGCCACATGGCCGAAATCATATTTAAACATTTATGTCATAAAATTTTCTATCCAATGAGGCCCGATTAATTGATATCATTGATACAAAAAATATATTTCTTCGTTTTATTATGATTTAAGCTTGTGAACTGTAAAAAAAACATAAAAACAAAAATATTTTTTTTTTTTCAAAAGAACAGTGGGATCACATTACTATATATGTAAGTACCACTGACGTATGAGTGGTATTTCTGCTTCACTAAAAAATTATCACTCATACGTACGTGTTTTCTAAGTGATTTTTGGCGTTGTGTTTCTTTATTATTTTTGTAATTGTTATTTGTTGTTTTCCATTATTGTTTAGTAATTTTTTTATTTTTCTTCATTATTTTGTTTTCATTATGTTGTTTTGTTTTTTTGGTACTTCACTCCTATTGAAGTATGTTATATTAGCCTTCCACAAAGAATTGATTGCCTGTTTTCAGCATCATAAATAAATTGATTTTTAAGCTAAGTAGATGAAAATTATCTATCTCGCCTCCATATGAGTGTAGTGGTGGTGATCCTTACTTAGCATTGTAATTTTTTCATAGGCACTGTTTTCTCCTGGTCATTCGTTTTATGTTTGTCATCGTCGCCAGAGGTAAGCTGGAACGGGTCAGAGGGTCTTCATTTCGATGGATTTGTTTGAAGGGGTATTGAAGTCTCTTTATGAAGCACATGAAATTACAATTAAATATTTTTGTCATCTCTTCTGCTGGGGAATTGCTTGTGTTGTGTGCGTGCGCTCTAACTACTATAATACGCCAATTATTGCTTTTTTCGTTTATTTACCTTTCTTATTTTAAACGTCCTTTAAAATATGTAACCTTAAGATGTAAAAGTACTCTTTCAAGTGTACATAATAATATCTGTAAGAAAAAATAATTTTATTTCTTCTTGCAAAGTGATTTGTGAGACTTTATAAGTTTGCCTGTCGCTAACTTACACCAAATTTTTTTTTAAACCAATTAAACTCTTCTCATGCCAAACTTTGGTTTACACAAAATAAACTAACCGCTGTTCGCATTGATGTGCTGTTTATATAGCTGAGTAACTATTACTTAAAATCGTTATTTTGGATAGTCTTCTTGTTACAATTCTTTCTTCAATTTATTAAACAGTGCAAGGATAATCAACGTACAATTTCAGTTTTTCTTGTTTTATTGTATTCGTTCTTCTTAGTTTCTTTACTGCTTACTTTGTAGGTTTTATTATTTGTAAACAAATTGCTGTTTTTGTAGCTTTAGTATATTTTTTGATCAACGTGACAAAAGGCAGTGTTTCGCGTACTTGATTTTCATTACAATATCTAGCCAGAACGGGACTGTACATCCGCAATGAGAGTTATATCCTCCAAATAAGCAAATAAGCCTCCGATATCCCATTGTCGTTTTCGCAACAGCTTCTTCATATTATGTTACTGGCTATTCCGAAATGGTTAGCGTGTTCACTCAATGGCCACTGCTCTGTAATAATTATCAGAATACGGAAAATATATTATTTTAAACGTTTTACTATACTTTTCTTTATTATACATTCTTTTGCCTTTTGTAAGTCATAAGATGGCCATTTATTTACATTTCGCTTTCTTCAAAAACGGCGGACATAAAGATATATATAAGATGGAGTAAAAAAGTCTCCTCTAGAACCAACACATCGGCGACCTCGTTTCCTTTAACATCACAGCGAATAACAAACTAAAACAGTGTAACATAACTGCAATTATGGTACGTCTGAATCTTTCTACAAGCCCCGACGTTAACGCCCTCGATGTAAGGGCCTGTAACGCCGCTTGGCTGGCATTAAAAATCCTGATGTCCTTGTTAACGTTCAGCCTTATTACCAGCTATGCGGCCGATTTTACAAGTTTCGTGTTGTGTAGAATATTTTGACGGTAAGCACCAACCATTCCTTTCATTCATTCATATTAAAATGTTAGCATCTTGGTTCTTCTAGCCAAAAACTTAAATTAGAGGTAGACTTTTCATCCGCCTCGAAAACCTGATCATTATTTCACTGATCGCCGTCAAAAATTTACCTGATACTAGTAGCACTACTGCATAGACCACTACCTTAGTGCCTCTCGATGTAAACTCTTTCAGCAACGCATCTTCGACTGCCGTCCGTTATATGGCTGGTGTCCCGCTGTAGGTGTACACTTACTCATTTAACCCTTAGTGCTATTGAACATGTTTATCCAATTTGGATACACTCCTTTTTGGTACATTCAATCTATTATTTATTAATAGTTCCAGGAATGTTGCTTGAAAGCTAATACCCCATTTACACGAACAGACTTAAGCATCAAAAATGCTCGAATATTTTTATACCATAGTCAATTCAGCCAACACAGTTGAACGAAAAATATTTTTTTTTTTGAAAAAACAGTGACTCGTCTTTGGTGTATCGACTTTTCAATGTATGCGTGCGGGTTTTCTGTGCCCAAATGCGACAATTTTGTTTGATTACATACCCGCCAAGATCAAAATGAGCTTCATCTGAAAAGATGATTTTTTTTTTTCAGTTTGCAATATTACCACGATTTTCAAAATAATGTCGCAATATTTCCCAGCATTGTTCAAGCATATACACAACCATATTCGTTTAGCGAAAGGATAAAACTAATTATCTGTCAAATCAGACTAAGAGCTAAGTGTTACCATTCACGAAATAAGCACTAGTTGAAAAAAACGTTAGATGGCAGACCCTTTACAAATAAAGTAGGAATAAGCACGAGCAAAATAAACAACCTAACAGTCAGTAGACAATTAAAGTTCTAACACAGGAAAACATACAAAAACTACATACTCGTCAAAAAGTTTCTTTAAGTAATGGATGGGCTTATTAAAAATAAAAATTACTTTTGCACAGTTGTTCAGTTAGATTCAAATCTCACATAAACTTATCATGATTTGACAAGTGTAGTGTGTCTGTTCGCCGAAAAGAAGTAGATAAAGTGGTAGTTCTGATAAGAAGGTTATAATGAATCCTATCGACGAGGTCTTGGATTATTATGATCTAGAATGTGTGAGTGTATTGATATCAAACTATTTTTGCTAGTGAATATTCTGTTTACACTTATGCCAATATTTGTTGGTAAGATTTATTAATGAGCACGCAGACGTAAAATTTCTGCTAGGAAACATGTATGGAACAGGGTATATCAAGGCTTTTAAAAAACCTCCCATAAGTGAGCTATAGTGCTTTATGTTAAACTTTAGGTTACATATTACAATGTGCACATAAAGTACTTTTTTAAATAACTAAGCCAACACATCTTACATATGCACTCTCACGGGTACTTTAAAAATAATAACTGATCAGAGATCAAAATAATCTGCGTGGTACGTAGTAATAACTCACCTTTTGTGTTACTGTCCACTCTATTTCAATATAAAGATTGATTTCTGGGTTAATATATTCTCATCTCATGACTCGAACTAACGCGTGTTGAGTAACGTACAGTCTGCAAATTTTTGAAGGCGGCTTGAGCGGGATTGAAGCTAGTTTTTAGACTTGTTAGTTTGTAGTCGTTTTTATCATATCTTAAGCCACGATCATACAATTTTCACAAATGCACCAATATGACGACGAATTGTCTTTTAACTCCGAATGTGAGGAACACTTTTCTTCAAATTTAAAATCAATGTCTGTCCTATTAATAAAAAGGTGCAAATTGTTTTTTAAGGCATGAAAACCAATCCACAGTGGTTGCATTTATATATCGTCGACGGCCAAAAATACTTACAGTTACAACGTAAAGCATTGTTCACTGTATTATATAATTGTGGAAATTATTTATGATTAAAGTGGATGTAGTTGATATATAAATATACCTCTCTAACGACCACTTTATCATCTTGCAAGTGAAAACGCCAGAAAGTAATTAAAGCAATATCCTTGACATAAAATCAAAAATAAATTTAATAAATTTAAAAATGCCGTAAAATAATAAAAGACAATTTATCGAGAAAATAAAAAAACAGATTAACAACAAAATTATTTTTGCTTGATTAGTTATTTTACTTGCCCGGATATATAAGAATCTGCATTTTATGCATTTTATTCATAAATTCTTTAACAAATTCATAAACAGTTCATTTCTATCGGGTGGGCCATATATCCGTTTTAGTTTGAACCAGCGGTTATTTCGAATCTGGCAATACATATATCATTCTACTCTGTCACAAAATTCAGTATATTATCTCCACTGAACGAAATGAACCGATTGCGCTTGAACAATACTGAGATTTATTGGATTTATTAGTTGGAAATTGCAAAAAAAAAAAATAAAAAAAAAAAATAAAAATAAAGAAACTGCAAAAATTATATTTTCGGATGAAGCTCATTTTCAACTTGGTGGGTACTTTAATATACAAAATTGTCATTATTGTGGCTCAGAAAACATAAATATGGTCTTACGGAAGCCAATGCACCCATTCTGAGTAACTGACCCATATTTCTTTGAAAATGACGACCATGATAAACGATTTTTTGTGCACGATGTTTGGTTTCAATAGGATGGTGCAACTTGCCACACTTGCCGAAATGGTGATGTCAATTGGCCGCCAAGACTCTGCGATTTGACATCGTTGGACTATTTTCTGTAGGGCGCCGTTAAAGATAAATTTTAAGCCGACAAACTAGAGAAAATTGATCATTTGAAGGCCAACATTCGTGATGTCATTGCCTAGATACGACCCGACTGAATGTGGTAGAGTGAGGTCAGCCATATGAATCAAATAATATTTCATATCTAATCGGAACCGTTGTACTTCACAACAACAAAATAAATTTGGCAACATTTAAACCGTTTGCGTCAAAATGATAAGATCAGTGATTAATAAGCAATTAATATAATCAAAAGTTATCATAATTGTCATTTTTGTTTGTTATAATTTATAATTTAAATAATATCTGCGCAGTATGGATCGCGGAAAACCTTTGTCACCTTATGAACAAGGACAAATTGTGGCACTTCATGAGCAGTGATTGATTATGAGTAAAATGGCGAAAAAACTGAGACGATCTTTGTGTGTTGTGCAAAATTTTCTAAAAAACAGAGAAAGTTATGGAAGATTAAAAAGCACGGGTCGTCCAAAGTTCTAGGCTGCCTATGAAACTCGGCTAATTTCACGAAAGGCCTCGAATTTCAAGAAAAGTGCGGTAACAATAATAAAGGAATTGAAATTACAAGCTTCAAAAAGCACATTTCTAAGCTTTTAACGCTCAGCCAAACCTTACTCGAACAAAATTAAAAAAATTCCATGTCTCACTAAGCAGCATAAGATTAAGTATAAGGAGCTTGCGAAAACAGGTAAACATTTTTTTAAAAAAGTTTATAAGATATTCCTTACTTTTTTAGTTTTGTAGGTAATTTTTTGTAATGAGAAAAATGGCGTCAATTACTAAACTCTACATTCCTTACACTCGAATGGATAGTTTAGAGTACCAGGGCATTCTTTCTGAACGTTTGCTGCCTTATTTGGCCCAAAATGCTGACAGAACTTTCACCTTTCAGCAAGATAACGCAGCAATTCATGTCAGCAAGTCGACCAGACAATGGTTTGAGGAACACAATATTAAAGTACTTGATTGGCCAGCACGTGCCCCCGACTAAAACCCATGGAAAATTTGTGGGGACTGCTTGTGCGTAATGTTTATGAGACAACACACAGTACCGGAAAACAGATTAATTAAAAGTGACTATCTGCAACAGCTGGGGCGAAATCCGCTCCAACGTTGTGGACAATTAAGTAAGTTCGATACCATCTCGTATTTTTAAGACAATAGAAGGAAATGGGAACTGCATAAATTAAAAATAATTGTTTAATGCTTAGCTTAAATAAAAGTATGGATACATGAATCACTGACCTTATCATTTTGACGCATTAAATTTTGCATTATCATTTTTAAGCACACCTTAGGCACAGATTCCTCCAGGTTACCTAAATGCAGTGTAATCCAAAGAGCTGTTCATCATCTTTGTGAATTTAAAAAGAAACTCAAGATTTATGAGTTGTTATGAAAATTTAAAAACTCATTTTTGTTGAATTCTGTGTTGCTTAAAGAGAAACGCTACATTACATTATTCTATTTTGTCGCATTATATTACTCTGAATTTTGTCTTAAAATCATATAGATCGCTTCGATCTGTAGAATATAACATAAAGAGTGACACTAGGTGGTAGCTGAAATTCACAGCATAAAATTCAAAACAGTGTCTAAGTCTAAAAAAGCAATATTTGGTGAATCGGGGGGAATACAACTAAAACTTTTACTGACCTTAAAATATATTCGCGAGTAAAATATAAAAATGGCAAAAATGGCACAGGAGAATACTTTTTTATATTGAGCAAGATAATGATAATAAAATTATTTTGAAAAATTAAAACCAAAATTATTTTTAAAACTGTTTTGAAGTAAACACTTCCCTTTTTTTTATTTTTGGCCTAGGCAGGAACCACTGAGCAATGCACTGTAACAGTGATCTCTACTAGTGCATTCAGTACAGTTTTTAGAAAAACCGGTTTTAATTATAATTATGTGAGAGAAGAATTAGGGAGCTATGAACGTTCTTGTATCTGTAAAATCGTATTGTTACTTTTGTAGGTGGAGAAGATTTTTTATTTATTTTTTTTTTCGCAACCAACAAACGAAAACTATGCATGTCAAAAGCTCAAGTATTTTCCCTTTCTGTATACTAAATAAAGTTTAAAAAGCTTAATAATTTTTTTAAGGGTTGAAGTTAATACAAAATTGGCTTGATGCTAATGTTAGAAGTTGTTTTCTGTACATAAATTACAAACCAGTTAAACGAGCGAGAATATTCCACTTTTTGTATAATTTGAAAATAAATTTAATTGAATGAACCGAATAATTTGATATTATTTAACTGATTAACCAGATTCTGTATACCGGGTTTACAACCTAAAGCGATGTACTTATGACCAATAATAAATGCTGAGTGTCTTTCTATAACTTAATAGCACTTTTAACTGGCACCTACAATTTGTTTTTAGGTTTCTTCTTCTTCCTCTTATCTTAATTGTATTTTCCGGTAATAGTGTGTAAAAATGGAATAAATTGTAAGGATAGTAAATAAGAAAGTTTAGTGTGGAATAATAACCGATTGATTGTTTTATAAGCCACAAATATATAACCGAGACATTTTGGGTGATTCGTCTAAAAATTTTGTATATGGAATTATGTAATTAGGCTTGTAATGGGTGTTGAACTATGAATAAGAAAGCGAATTACATAAAACGTTACCGTGTGAAAATTTCATAACCTTGTTGAAAAAACTTACAAGTCTTTTGTCCCTGTTGAGGATCCTATAACAGATCACTCAATAAGTCCGTAGGATAAGTAAGAAAAAAAAACAAAGTTTTGACAAAACTCGATTTTATTATTCAACATAGTTGCCTCCGAGGGCGATACAAGGAGTATAACGATTTTCCAACATTCCGATACCACTTTTATACTACGATTTCTCTTTCTCAGTTTTTACGAATACTTCATCATTTGACTTAATTTCTTTTCCACAAAGCATTCTCTTGAGAACTGAAAACAGGAAAAAGTCGCTAGGGGCTTAAACTGGGTAATTCGTTTAATTTGCCATCGTTTTCATCGATTTGTGGCACGATTTGTGAGCTCAAGCGGCATCCACTGTGAACAGAGATTCCGCATACCCAAATGTTCGTGTAAAATGGTAAAAGCACTACCATCTGTTATCTTTACAATGTCAGCTAGCTCATGCACCTTCAATTTTCGATCGTTCATAACCAATTTCTGTTTTTTTTTTTTAATTTTCTGGAATAACAGCCTCACTGGAATGTCCACATGGTTCTGCATCATTTGTGCTGGTACGACCATGTTTATATACAGCAAACCACTGCTCTACCATTTGTCTCGATGGAGCGGAATTCAAACTATTGTTTGGTTTCCGTTTTATTTTTTTTCTTATTAAAATGAAATACTTTATCAAACTTCGAAATTCACTTTTTTCAACGTTTTTTTTATTTATTTTTTTTTTTCAATAACAAAAGTTGCTTCACACGAATCAATAGTCAGATTAATGTCAAACTTATATATATAATGTCATTTATGTGTCATTCTGCGGATTTATTGAGTGACCTGATAGTATTCCGTTCCGCGTTTCTGGGAGCCTTTTTGGTCTATACCTCTAAAATGTATTGCTCATAAGAAAAATTTAAAGAAACTGCGATTCTAACCGTTCTCTAGATATTTATCAATATTTACTTTGTATTGATGGTGACCACCTACTTATTCAATTTTTCCGATATTTCATTTGACGATGTGTATTGACCAGTAATTTAAGCCAAACTTAGAAATTTAAATGCTGATTTGTATCGACCAGAAAGAGGTTCAGACTAAATTCAGAACCTTCAACTATTGCCCTTCTAAAGATATACAAAACCCAATATTTTTTTGTGTAAGCGGTATCTATTCCTAATTCCACCTACTTTTTGACTGATGATTAATATTGACTACAAATTTATTTGGGAAAATTAAAAACTTTCACTGCCACCGTTTTAAAGATATAGACATATAAAAAAAAATTTTATATAGGCGTTGCTCCGCCAAATCGAACAAAAACCATCAGTGAAATTACACCCTTCCAATGCGTGTATTGGTTTAGTGGTTCTCGACTTATAAAATGACGAACATGGGACAACTTTTTTTTATGTTTTATTACAAAGGGGTTAATTTTAATGTCAACAACTCACGAACCAATAGATCTACCAAAACATAACAACCTTGGTATTGACTTCACCTTTCGTTTAAGGGCTTACAAAATAATATCGACTAACGCATTTCAGAGAACATCAATTATATTCCTTTTTATGTGTACAGAAGATAGATATGTTATGTAGATTTATATATTTATACGCGAAACTTAATCGCTTTTTGCGGTTTACCACACTTTGTCACGCTTCAATTCAGAAGTTAAAGTTTATTTGATATGTTACGTTTACATAGTTGTTGGTGGTTGTACAAATAAGTACGTACTCACATAGGTACATATATTATATATATACACACATGCAAACATATTTTTGAGCCATAGTTTTGAAATTTCGTTGCTGTATGAACAGTTCGTATGCCGTTATATTCAACAAATTATGCTTATGGTTAGTCAAGATTTATGTATGTATAAAGATAAACATACACCTATATATTTATAAAAAGTTTAGGTGTGTATATGTATAGATAGATGGATATTCTACTCACACATATATGTACATATGTAAAATTTTATTATTTCGGTATATTGTTTAAACATATACACACATGTATAGTTACAACTTATGGCATTTCATCCTTTTGAAACTATCATATATAGTACAGGGTGTCCACCAGGAAGGTATACTAACTTGTTTTGGCAGTCGTGAAGTAAAGACGTGGCATATTTATTATTGAAAAATATTCACAAAACCAACGTGTTTTAATCGTTAAAATATTTTATCAAAATCAATAATCGATTTTCATGAAAAAATCATAATGAGTAACGAGGCTCATTTTCATTTGAATGGTTATGTGAACACACAGAATGGACGATGGAAAACGGTTCTGGGCGATGGAAAACCCACAAATTATTCATCAGTCACCTTTGCATCCATTAAAAGTGACAGTCTGGTGTGCAATTTGGTCAGGGGGAATCATTGGACCTTACTTCTTTGAAACTGAAAACGGCGTAACGGTAACTGTCAATGGGGAGCGATGTCGTGATATGATTGAAAAATATCACGATATCGCTCCCCCTGATTCCCCTGACCAAATTGCACACCAGACTGTCACTTTTTAACTCCACAACTACATGCTACGTCAACAAGACGGTGCCACAGCGCATACAGCCAGGATTACAATAGAATAACTGCGAGACCTCTTTTCACAACAAATTATTTCAAGGAATGGTGATGTCGATCGGCCTCCACGGTCGCCTTAATTGACTGCTCCGGACTTCTTTTTGTGGGGATATCTGAAAAGCCAGGCTTATGCAAACAAACCAAAAAACTCTGGAGCAACTCTAACAAAATATTTGTGATGAAATTAATGAAATACCGCGTGAAATGTGTGAGAATATAATGAAAAATGTGTAGAAAAGGGCTCGCATTTGTGAGGCTAACAGAGGCGGGCATTTATGTGATATTGTATTTATTGTATTTATCAATATAAGATCCATTCTCTTGTATATAATCAAAAATTATAAACAAACAAAATAGTATACTTTCCCGGCAGACACCCTGTATTACGGTAAAGATTATCTATACAGGCACATGTCGGTATTGGTATTTTTTGTATTTAATTGGTAAAAAAAACTATTTTATTTATTTATTTTTCTTTTGGTACATTTTACACAAATAAATAAACCAGCTGACAGTAAATGTGGCGTGAATGTTTTTATATTCGAGACATTCGATGTAGACATCAATATCAATCGATTGGGTGTATAACTTAGAAATGCGAAAATACAACAGATGGCATATCTTCTCTACAATGCTTGTGTTTTTAACAACTTATATGACATTTGAGAAACATCGTATTTTTTTTTTTTGCTATATAAATGACGAATTACACTGCTCAACAAAACAAAATAAAATTGCCTGTTTCCTGGGATTTTTTATTTATTTCTGCATCAAATTAATGCACACTTTTAAACATGGCTGTCACTTTTCTCTAAAAGCTTTTGTTTTTGAGCTATAGCTGACTAACTTTATTTACTATATTTACTTAGATTTTCATGTTTTGTTTGACACTAAAATATATTCTCTTGGTTTTTTAGGCATAGCTTTGTTGAGAAGATGTTGTGCGTTCAATCCAAGTTGTTCTTTTTATATTTGTGGTGAATATGTATTTGAAAACCTTTATCGAAATTTATGAAAATTGTGTTTCATCAATAATTTAATTCGTAATCAGGACGAGCAATGGGTATTTTTAATGGGCCACAAATCAGTCAGCTCGTGAAGGGTCCTTATTTTGTAAAATTAATGTTTGAAGTCGAATTCAAAGCTAAGAGTTCATTCTTTTTGGTTATGAGTTATCTCTTAGGCAGAAAAAAATCTGACAACCAAGTCGAGCTTGTTGAGTACATACCACGAAATATGCATAAGCTGGAGTACAACATGAAACTCCACTTCCTGCCCTCGCATTTAGACCAATTTATACAAATCTGGTTAATTTTATGGAGGAGCAGGGTGAAACATTTCATCATGATCTTTGGACAAAACAAACAACAAAACAAAACTAGTGTTGAGCAGTGTTACATATCAAAAAATCATTATTTGGAGAACAATTTGATTTAATTACTCAACTAAAAAAAATTGGATGATAAAAAACAAAGCTTATCCTTAATATGTTCCATCGATTTCAACGGGGTTTGTAATTCTCAAGTGGATAAGAAAGATATTGAACTGGATGTACTATTCCATGAGTTTTATTGTCAATATCAAAACGAAGTTTCAAAACCTTTACAAGAACCAAAATTTTTCAAAAAAAAAAAACAAGGAAGAACCAAATGCTCATGTATTCACTATAACAAATTTAGGCAACGAATAAAGTTAGTTATCCCGCAAGGAATTTAATTCTCAAAACCGTAACAGTAAGAAACTCACAATGTCTCTACATCACAGATTAACCTGAAAATTACTTCAGATATGCTGACATTAAAAAATCCCTAATATAAATTACAATTTTACACTGACAGACTACAGTTTTTGCATCAAGTAAACAGCTTTTTGTTTGTCAACTATTTAAGAATAGAAGAGAGAAAGTATTATTAGCAGCTATGTTGTTGGTGGAAAATCATTATTTATTTAAGAAAAAAGCTGGGGTTACTTTTGCAAAAACTGCTCCATAATCCATTTGAATCCATTTTATTTCTTTCAAGTAGACATTCATTCACAATAGTAAGCAAGAGTATTGCCATATTGAAAGAGCTTAATTCAGTTTGGTTTTGTGCATTTACATCAAACTTAATGCACATATAGATGGGGATAACTCACAAGGTAATTTGCATTCAGGCTCTTAATGCAGATTAACGCTGTCATCTGTCTACGCTATTATCTCTATTACTATTGTGATCATGTTTCTTAACGAACATTTGGTTTTTATTGTAACTTTACTTTTGTAATATACTATTTCTTAACTACCATTTAATATCATATAAATTTAGACTTATTTTTAATCTTTAGACTATTATTGAGAAGTATAAAAATAATTCCTAAATAAATGTAAGTGTAATCAAAAAATACTCTTTATTTGCATTATACATACACATATAACAATCACTCAATAACCCTCTCCAATTTGCTATCTCTGCAAATTTATTTAATTATAATTAATAAATATTATTTCACAGTTCAATTTCTTGAATATGGATGTAAAATATTTTACATTTGTACAACTATACATCTGTAAAAATCGCTTTTATTGAGCAGTAATATCCTTCTGAATCTTCCCGGAGAAAGCAAAACAAGTTTTCTGGCCTATGTTATACTGGAGGCATTCCTCTAAAACCGAGTAAATTGTGCCTTATCGCAAGTCAAATCGCCCCCAGGCTATCCTCTAGGAACACAAGACCAGTTAAAGACTATAGAAGATAATTGTTGCTTTACTGGTCTCAGTGACCGACCTTGCCTCTACTGAATGAACCACATTAATTTTTTGCTTCAAAAAGCAAGTAGTTCTTTTGTAGTGGAATCCATATGTTGCCCGAATGATGGAAAAAGGTAAAACTTAGCTATAATCCACAGTTGGAGAAATATATCACATTAAACGCCCCCAAAAAAATTGCCAAAAATAACGCATTTTTATGTTATGCATCCAATATATAAGATATAGCAGAGTATAAGAGTAATGTAGTAAAAGGTTATATATGGTAAAAAAGCATACAATATACGCAGTACATATCGTACTTGTACCCATGAAGTGAATCCACTCAAAATTTGTCAGAGCAATGGTTTCCACTGTAAAAATCTTAAAGCATTTTCTCTATTCTTTTGCACAAAACAAAAATATACTTTTTATCCCTTTTTATAATATAAAACATAAAATATTTTAGCCTCCGCTGAAGTTTTGGAAATTTGACTTATTTTAGCGGTACAAGTGCGATATGTATTTAAATACAAATGAAGTTCTCCATGCTACGTGTACCATTCAAATAATCTATTTTACATGTGAATGTGGGTTATTTGTTAACTTTTATTACAGAATGAGTATGTTGACATACAAAAATTAATTAAATTATCAATTACAGAACTATACTTGTATACATATATATATGTATATATGTCATATATGTAATTAAATGTAAGTCTCATTATTTTTAATAGAATACACAAGTAAAAGGTTACAATAAATACGCTACTAGGGTGTATATTTGAGATAGCAATCACTATTATGTAAACTAAAATTACACACAAAAATATTTTGCTCGAGATATTTGTGAAAAATCTTTTTATGAATATAATGTGAAATATATTTGTGGTCATATGGAAGAGTAGCTTAAGTCGACTTAAGTCAAAATTCGGTTATTTCGTTGAATGCTTTATAGAATTTACGAAGTTTTAATCTAAAACCGTTAAACATTTTGCAATATCTACATGTAACCAATTATGGATATATTAGTGCGATGCATCACTGGTTTTCTGCCTTGAATGCTACAACAAGACTAGAACTGTGTTGGCCAGCAAAAAGTACTTTATTGTTTGGGATTAAAATTGTAATTGCAGAAAGTTTTGGCATGTGTTGAGTTACAGATTTTTTGACAAAAAATTAATTAGGATAGAAATCACACAAAATAATTTTTTGACTTAAGCCTGGTATTGTGTTCAAAATTACGTACGAAGTGTTATCAAATTATATATAAAAATATTTCGTACGAAATACATATATTGACACAGCAGTATTCTGTGTCATTTACAAAAAACATGTGAAATGTTTATGTACATCAACTTTAAACTCTAGCTGCAACAAGTTTCTGGCAACATTTTTTTCAACTATGAAATAATATGAGTCTCATATATTTCATACCAAATTTTAAACAACAACTAATCAATAGTAGAGACATAAATAATGTTAAAACATCTTGTTACATGGGTTATAAAAACTAACCCCTATAGCTTTAGTCTGCAAAAAAATTCTAGATTGTATCAGCTTGTATAATGGAAATGTCAAAAAATATGAACCGTGAACAGAAAGCTCTGTTTTACCAATAAAAAAATTTTTGACACACGGGTTGAATGCCAGGTCATCTTAGGAACTATCCCATGAGTTCATTACATGGGTCGAACACGGTCATCATTTTGTTGCGGTCATGACTTGGCAGTGCCTCTTTAAATAAACTTTGAACTAAATTTAACGACTACTAATATGTCTAAAAAGTTCAAAACTACTCTCAAAACAATTCGAACCCCTTTTAGTTATTATTCATAGAATGAATTCTTTATTTTTATATGTGTAATAATATTTATGGCCCTATTATTTGTTATGTTGGTGGAAAGAACTTATGGATTTTGTTCACATATGTAAAACCATCTTAAGGCGTAAAAGTAAAAAATTTCGAAAAATTGTTAAATGACTATATTGGATGCATGTCAAATTATTTGTATAAAAAAATAAATGCTGAAAAACTTTTTTCACAAATCTGAAGAAATTACGAGGCTTAAAGAAAAACAAATTTTTTTTTTATTTGATTTCCAAAGTTAAAATTAAATCATTACTGAAGTGGTATTTTCTACCCCAACAAAACATAGTGGACACTGTATGAGTAAGAAACTTTTTCCTTGCACAAGGCCAGATAGACCAGAAAATTGATGGTTTAATGTACAACCAATGCATGTCGGGGCAGCCTGAAAAATTTTTGCAAAAAAGTCGATTTTTAAAAATGATAATTAAGGATACATTTTTATTAGCTTACACTTTACTTATTGCAATTAACAGCATTTTTTAAATTGTTTCGCATTTGACGAAGTGCGGGCCGTCACAAAATTTTTTACAAAATTTTGCTTTTATTCACAATTTTAAACGGTTATAAAATATGAATGTCATAAATTTTATTATTTTTTTATTTTTTTTGTTTTATGCTTGGCCATATATATGTATCGTTATAAATACTAATGCTAATTTAAGCCACATGAATTTAAATAATACGACGACTGTAGCACCAATCAAAATTTTGATTTTTCAGGGCTTTGGCCTTTTTCCGGCAACGGTTCGCAAGCGTATTTTTATATGGGATATTTAGTCCAAAGTGTGTAGTTTCCAGCTTTAGTAATTTCGTTCTGCCCAATGCTGCCCACCAGAAATTTTTGTTTTGTGTTGTTTTCTGCAAGTAAATAACACGGTGCGACAAATAAAACCCGGGATGTAATTCTCTTTTCTTATAGACGCTATCGAGTACAACTAGAATCTGTGTTTAAAATATTTGAAACACCTCCAAAATCTTGAGATACGGATAAAAAACTGGTTTTTGTACTATCTTGAACTTTAAAGCTTATAATTTATTAGAATATTATTTAATTTAAGGCTTCTCAGCAGATTTGGAAAAAAGAAAAACGGACTTCTTCATTGATATATATTTTGCTTAAATAGCCTGAGGAATATCTGTGTTTTTCTCAAGCAATTAGTAGAAGATAATTAAAAAAGAATTCAAGAAGAGTTTAAAACAGCTTTTAGACTACATATAGATCAGACAAAGCTTGACGGTGGTAATTACAATATTGAATGTACTTCCAGAGTATTTTTTAGGCAGTACAAAATTTCAGCAAAAATATCCTGATTGAATGTCGACGTAATAACAAATATATATATGTATACGTATAATATATGTAAAAGTGTTCGTAAAAAATTACCAGAAGTGTAAAACATCGCTAATACTATATAAATTGTTGATTCAAATTTGGGAAGTAGTTTAAAATTATAAATAACCTGTTGGTTCTTTGTCTGAAGAAGCGCAAGAATCCATTAATAAAACATCAGAAAAAAATAGAAAGCATAACGCAAGAAAATGTAGTAGTATTCATAATTTTGAAGATATCTTTAACTTGATTTTAACAAATTCAGGATCTGTGGTCACATCTGTTTCTTTCATAATCTAATAAGGTGGTTTTCATTGTAAGGAATATATACATATCAGTGTATCCTTAAATCTATAAATGTGTTTGTAGTCTTCGAAATATTTATGATTATTTTCATTAGCTTAATGATTTAAATAAAACAAAATTACTTTATATTATTTTACTCTATGTTTTAAATGAAAATAAAAGATTTTTTGATTGATAATACCAAGACTACGACCAAAGATACCAATATCTTATAGATATTTAATTGATTCCAAAAAGGATGCAATCCTGCCTCACATTGCAATGATAAATACTCAAAAAAGTCAAAACTCTCTAATCCTGAATTAAAGAAAAAAAAAAAAATACTTGTTTTACGCTTGATGGTCAAGCGAAAAATGATTTAATTAAAACTTACAATAGAATATTTTGGTTGCATTTTAACAGCATACAGATTTTGTATCCAAAAAATATTTTTTTAAGCAGGCACAATGTAAGAAAAAAAAAAAAAAATAACAATAATCATAAGAAAAAAATAAAACAACGGAAGAAACTACAAAATTAAATAAAAAATTAAATTAAATTAAATTAAATTAAATTAAATTAAATTAAATTAAATTAAATTAAATTAAATTAAATTAAATTAAATTAAATTAAATTAAATTAAATTAAATTAAATTAAATTAAATTAAATTAAATTAAATTAAATTAAATTAAATTAAATTAAATTAAATTAAATTAAATTAAATTAAATTAAATTAAATTAAATTAAATTAAATTAAATTAAATTAAATTAAATTAAATTAAATTAAATTAAATTAAATTAAATTAAATTAAATTAAATTAAATTAAATTAAATTAAATTAAATTAAATTAAATTAAATTAAATTAAATTAAATTAAATTAAATTAAATTAAATTAAATTAAATTAAATTAAATTAAATTAAATTAAATTAAATTAAATTAAATTAAATTAAATTAAATTAAATTAAATTAAATTAAATTAAATTAAATTAAATTAAATTAAATTAAATTAAATTAAATTAAATTAAATTAAATTAAATTAAATTAAATTAAATTAAATTAAATTAAATTAAATTAAATTAAATTAAATTAAATTAAATTAAATTAAATTAAATTAAATTAAATTAAATTAAATTAAATTAAATTAAATTAAATTAAATTAAATTAAATTAAATTAAATTAAATTAAATTAAATTAAATTAAATTAAATTAAATTAAATTAAATTAAATTAAATTAAATTAAATTAAATTAAATTAAATTAAATTAAATTAAATTAAATTAAATTAGATTAAATTAAATTAAATTAAATTAAATTAAATTAAATTAAATTAAATTAAATTAAATTAAATTAAATTAAATTAAATTAAATTAAATTAAATTAAATTAAATTAAATTAAATTAAATTAAATTAAATTAAATTAAATTAGATTAAATTAAATTAAATTAAATTAGATTAAATTAAATTAAATTAAATTAAATTAAATTAAATTAAATTAAATTAAATTAAATTAAATTAAATTAAATTAAATTAAATTAAATTAAACTAAATTAAATTAAATTAAATTAAATTAAATTAAATTAAATTAAATTAAATTAAATTAAATTAAATTAAATTAAATTAAATTAAATTAAATTAAATTAAATTAAATTAAATTAAATTAAATTAAATTAAATTAAATTAAATTAAATTAAATTAAATTAAATTAAATTAATGCATTCAAACTGTAATTTAATATTACAAACTGTAATTTAATATTAATCTCTATTACTTCTTACTGCAAAACATTTCTTTCTTTTTTTTCTGCAGAATTAAATTGTTCTGATAATTTTAAGAGATTTTAAGAGATTTTCATGACTTGTAGAAGAAAAAAACATGTTATTATTTTTTTATTTTTGTTCGGTCTGCAATCAATTATTCAGATCATCAAGGTTTTACTGTAAAAATATTGGAAAAAAATAATTCAAAATAATAATACGACAAAACTTAAGTGACTACGCGTGACGTCACAGACCTTTTTATTAGAAAAAATACTTCTTACGGTCTAGTAAGAAAAAAATCTGTACTCTTGACTCAGACATTGATATTTAAGGTATATGACACAAAACTAAAAACAGATTTCTAAGAAATTACATTTTAAGATTTTACACCATAAAAACGAAACAATAATAACATCTACCTGCAACTTTCAAAATAAATTGTATGAACTTTTTCAATAAATTTGAAGTTCATAAGTCTTTAAGTGAAATACACTTCACAGGTGTTACTGAAGTTGTCAGCAATTCAGAACACGTTTCAACACAATGTGAAAAAAGGCGAAAAATATAAAAATTATTGACCACTCCAGCCATATAAATAAAAGAATGGCGATGACGGTGTCGTTTTATTATATGAATGCAAAAAATCATCACAGTAATTATCTCTACCACCTCTAATGGAATAAACAAACAACAATAATATAAAAAACACGTGGATGCTTATAAATAATCTGTTCAAAAG
Source organism: Wohlfahrtia magnifica (assembly GCA_023159175.1). Taxonomy (NCBI): domain Eukaryota; kingdom Metazoa; phylum Arthropoda; class Insecta; order Diptera; family Sarcophagidae; genus Wohlfahrtia; species Wohlfahrtia magnifica. The sequence continues at coordinate 10,845,599 of JAKWBJ010000486.1, read as the reverse complement.
TCAATGCAAATTGCTAAAAAAAATTCGTTGATGAACGTTATTAACTAATATAAACGGTCTTTTGATTTAACTTTAATGTTTGGATTTCGTGTTTTTCTATTTTTTAAAGTGTTTTCTCAAATAATTTGAAAAATATTTTGGTCTTACAATGTTTGGCCATTACCTAAATTTGATTTTTTTACTTTGTGGTAAAACGTAGTAAATATTTTCTATTAAAGTCTTTACATAATGATGTTGCTACTAATAACTCATTATTTTCGTATGTATTTTGAAATTAAAATACACTTACGAATTATAATATATTACCGCTAGGTAAACCAAGGCGTTCCTCGCTACCCCTACTTTAATAACTACCTTAATTATAAATTTTTACATATCATCTCCTTCTGATCCCAACCGAAAAAAAATCAACTTTTTAGCTGTATATTGACTTCAAATAAAGATACGTACATACATACATTAAAGAACACATACATTTTTACATATACAGAGATAACTTTTACACAGTGCCCACCGTTAACCCCTTAAAAAAAAGAAATATCCACTTCTACAATCTCTCTTGCATTTTAGATGATGTGGATAGATAACGAAGTTTGAACTGTTACCGTTATTCACATTTGCAAAATTACATATTCTGTATGAATGGGAGGTGCTACGCATACTTATAAAATCTCGCTCAGCTATTGACTAAAGATGTGTATTGTCCAAGAATTTGCTTAAGCTAAATTTTGAATCTTATACCATTACAAGGTATACAAAAACCAATATTTAGTTTGTATGGAAGATGCCAAGCCACTTATACAATTCCGCACATTTTAAACTAATGATTTATATTGATTTTCATTTCATCTAAATAGATATACAATGATCAATAGTTACTTTGTATGGTGTTGGTATTATCCTATTTTTTGACTGATGAATTGCATTAACTAGGAAGTTATTTAAACCAAATTCGTAAACACTTTAACCGTTCTCATGATATACAAAAACCAATATTTATTTTGTTTTGACAGTACCATGATCACTTGTCCAATTCCGCCCATTTTTAACCGATAATTTACATTGTCTACGAACCTATTTGGAATTAAAAGAGTGATTCCCGAATTATTAATTGACAGTTTGAATAAAAATAAATCAGAATAGAATATAACATTGCAAAATGTAAAACAAAAGCAGTCATGCAATTTTGTAATGTTCCACTACAAAAACTAAATTCAAAATGACAACAATTAAAAGCCTAATTACAAGTTAGCAAAATTTAAGCTTTATGATTAAATCCAACCCGAAGATTTTAGAAGCTGCTGTAGATTTCAAAGGGTTTTAAGAAACACATTTGCAAGACTTACGCAAAAGAGTTATTTAGCGTAGTGCTTGCATTTGAAATATAATTATACTTTAATATTTAAGTTTGTGCAGTTTAGAATAATAATATAACAAATCGGTTGTTCACAATCATATTTTAATTTGGCAGTGCGAATAAGAAACTTTTTCCAACACTCATACGCACCAGTATTCGAAAAATGTCCATGAAAATACATGAACGTACGTTCATCTGGGTGATTGCCATTAGGAAAGCCAATCATGAACGGTTTTTACACATTCCGCGTTTTTGAGCCACATGCTGCTCAGCGCACTCTACAATTGATTTACTCAAAGAAACTTTTGATAAAGAATGATTTCACGTAATAGTCAAATTAATTGGCCACCAAGATAATGTGATGTAATCCCACTGAATTATTTCCTTTGTGGTTATGTAAAGTCACTTTTCTACGTCGATAAACCTCAAGACTCGAAGAGTTATTGACAAAATACGGACGTATATGGAAAAGTTTGCTAAAGTTTGGTATGCAAGTTTGTGCCTTGAACGCGTCAGCCGTGTTTGCCACATGGCTGAAATCATATTTAAACATTAATGTCATAAAATTTCTATCCAACAAAGTCAGTCTCATTTATATTAATGCTAGAAAGATAACTTTATTTGTTTGACACTAAAGATGATGATAATATTTATATATATAGTATGTTAATGAGATCACTTATTTAATAAGTTGCTTATTTGTGAATCAAAAAGTATGGTAATTGAAAACAATAATTAAAGAAATAACTGCAACTTCAATATCCATTAAAAATTAACATAAAATAAACAGCCTTTTTCAAAGGACCCAAAAACAGATATAAAAAATGAAATGGTTGACTTTTCTAAAAGAATTTAAGTATTTTTATGTAACAAAATTTATCTCTATCAAATAAATTTTAATTTTGTGTCATTATATGCAAGAATTTTTACGTTCTCCTGATACAGGTGTTTCAATTTGGCACAGAATATACGAGTATTTGACACTCAATGAATTTTCGAAGAACAATATTTTTTTTGTCCGCATCAAAAACTAAATTTGAAATATTTTCACGCAATAATTTTGATAAATTGGGTGTTTCAAGAACCATTTGCATTGCATCCAATGTGTCGTTTAAAACGAGAAAAGTTTTTTCATGTATTCTTTGCCACTCAAAGCTTTTGATTGGAGCAAATTTTATTTGAAATATATTTATTGCCGAAATCAGAGCAGCACCATGCCGCAGTGCCTATTTTTACTCAATGTAGTTATAGAAAACTATATTATGCTGTGAAAAGTCATAGCAATTTCTATTATGCCTTCAATGGTCGTATTACATTGACCGAAATTCTACGTCATTTTGAATATTACCATTTAATTTTGTATTCTCTTATCCAATTAAAGTTTCAGATAAAATTAAAGTTACGTACCATTATTTTAACAAATTTTTAAAATAAATGTTCGTAAAGTACCTGAAAATTTCAAGGAAAATAAGAAATTAATAAACTTAAAACATTACACAAAAGTTAACCATACGTTTCCAAGGCGTATGGCTCCGTTATTTCTCAGAATCCCCAAAGCATTCCACAAAAACAATGGCCACTAGAAATCTACTGATAATAGCTGACAATAATGAGCATCAAAAATTTTCTTATAATAAACGACAAATGTGTAGTAAAAAATCAGAAAGGTATACGTCTAATAGACGTACGTTATTTTTCTAGGGTTAAATGTTTGAATATGTAGCTGTAAAAGAAACCCCCGACATATATCTAAAATTTCGGCATTAAAATACGACAATCGTCCGATAGTCTTAAAGATTTCCTTATGTCATATTTCACTTTGCAAAAATATGTACTATGATGATGTCTGATGTATGATGTACATGCGTCACCATTTGGAACTTCTTGTGTTTACCAGCAGATGTCAAAAACCTACCAATCTACGGAGCCATATATAACATTTTAAAGAGCGGAAACTATAACAGTCTATGTTTTCTATCCACCGAAACCCAAGAAGCAAAATGAAGACGCCATCTAAAGTTATTACAAGAAGCTTGTAGTATTTTTAGGAGTACATCTATATCTACGGTTTCTGCTATTGACTCATGAATTTATTTTTATTATAAAACGTTCATATGTTCTCAGTATGGGTATATAAAAGAAATTTAATCTTAAACAAAATTTTTGCGGCTATTTACAAAACAACAACAATACCTTATTTCGTCTTTTTATTATTTTAATGAAGTGTTCGTCACAAGTCACTCATACATATATAGCACGAATGTCTACGAACAGAGAGCGAAAAGGATACATAAAAAATGCAACTTTTCTTCTAAGAAAATAAGTAGAATTTTTGCAAAATTAAAGCATATGTTAAAATCTTTACCAACTTTTTGTCGCGTGTGTAGCATACACATTATCTAGGCATTTTAATTATATTTTCTTTGTGCCGACTACTCTTTTATGTCTTCTTAGCATCACAACCTATCGGCCTTATTTTTGCCTTCAGAAAATGTTGATATTTTCTTGTATACTTACGAGGTCGAGAGGGAATGTGTGCTAAAATGGAAAGTGAATTATTTTTACCAAAAAGTTACTGGTCACGTAGCCAAAATATACTTTTTGATAGGCAAAGCATTCAACAAACATAACTATTGCAAGGCAAACATCAAGCAAACACCTACTTTTAAACATCTTAATGCGGTATTCTTGTATTTGGAAAACACTTTAGCATAAATAAGCTTTATACGTCCTTAATATATTTAAATACAATTAAATCCATTGTACATAAATAGAAAATACCCCAAAAGCATACACATAGTCATTCACTTTTAACACCTAAAGTCAATAAGACGAAATCTTTTATAAGTATTAGTGTATATCTAGGAGTAGGAGAGTGTGTTTTTATTATGTACTAAGTTTCGAAATCTTTATATATGTAGAGTATAAATTCAATTTATTGCAAATCATTTAGTACAACAAACAATAAAACTTCTGGTGGTTAATTTTTGGGGGCTAAGAATGTGGAAAAGCTATTAAAAGCAGCTAGGAAAAGATTAGACAAGAAAGTTGTTTTGCTAATAATTAAACACTTTAAAAATATTAATTAAAGATAAGAACTGCGAATATATTTTTCTAAGCTCGAACTCTGTTACAATTAATTATTGAATTATTTAATCAGCCTTAAGTCGTTTGTTGCATTACTTCTAAATAAAAACTCTGGCTATTAATATATAATTATTTTAACTTTTAAAATTGTACTAATGATATATTAATAATAAATAAAAATCCTAAAAATTAAAAAATATTCACCAATTTTAAAATAAAAGAACAAATTCTTATCAAGAGATTTTAAAACACAGTCACAAATTACTAAAGTCGAGTTGGGTGAAATAGTAAAACAGACAGAAAAAATTGCTGCATTCAACTTACTAATAAAACCTCAAATAAGCACTCTATTACTGAGAATACACTCTAAGTTGATATCGATATTAAGATCAGAGGTTGATTTAGCCACAACAAAGCTTAAGAAGAACAAATCGCCGGGTGTTGATAGTATTACGGGGGAACCATAAAAGCTATGAAACATACATCCATATAAGCAATTCATACATTGAGTAATGAAATATGGAACTCTTTGATATTTACACAAATACGAGTTTATAAGAAAGAAGCTCCAACAGATTGTTCAAACTACAGGACAGTAGCTTTAATATAAAGGGAGGTACAACCAAACTTGCGATATTAATTGTAAATAAAACAAAAAGTTTTCAGAGAAATATCATAATACTTATATTATGATAAAAGGATCAACGACAATTATATGTGAATTAAAATATCGGCCAAATGCTCTCTACGGCTTCGGCTTCATAACTTTTTCCTTTGGTTCATATTTCAGTGACTCTGAGACATAACTGAGATTCAATGTCGTTAATGTGCAGAATTCGACATCCTTTAGCTCTTGAGTTGTTCTTGGCCTATTGACGTACACCTTCTCTTTCAAATATCCGCAAGGAAAGAAGTCTAACGATGCCAGTCATATGATCGTGGCGCCCAATTAACATCGCCACGATATGAGATAGCATGGCCATTGAGTTTCCCGCGCAGCCAGTGTTTCGTTGGGTATGTGGTAAGTGGCACCTGTTGGAATCACGTATCGTCCATATCCTCAATTTCTGGCTACAAGAAGTCTGTTATAATATCGCTTTAGCGAATGTTATTCATGGTAACAGCTTGACCTCATTTTTGAAGAAGTATAGTCCGATTTCACCGCCAGCCTACATACCGCACCTAACAGTCACTCTTTGTGGACTTATCGGCTTTTCAACAATCATTCCCATTTGCTCAAAATCGGAAATTCTGCTTGTTAACGAATCCATTGGTCGATTATGCTGACAAAAAATCACGAAGTGCACGAATACATTTTGATATGAACGCCAATTTTCATAAAAGGCTTCAACAATCTTAACGCTCTGCTCAATTGTGTACCACTCCATGGTTGAATTGTCAAATTGTCCATGGTTGCACCACCCTTTATCATGCAAACAAAATAATTTAATTTAAAACTACCTTTTGTAAAAATATATCGCACCTAGGAGCGTATGAGTAATATTTGTCATTGCATTATAGAATATATATACGTACTATCGCCAAAAACCGATAATTCGTTTGACTTTTATTCAAAACAAGATCGAAGTAGTTCTTTGTTTCAAAACATTCAATGAATTTTGTAAAACAAATGATTTTAAATACATATCTACTGTGCCATTATATTTCTATTCATCTTCGAATGGATTTACACAACCGAATGGATTTTCACACATTAAAAAACACTTTAATGAAAAATTAATGTAATTAAATCAAGACAAAAGAAAAGCAATCTTATATTAGAAGAGTCATTAGCTTGTCATAGGACTTTTGTCCCCGATCAACTCACACGTACTCTTAAGCTCTTGCTTGTTAATAAGACAGTGACGAATGCAAATATGTGGTGAATATACGCAAATTTGTTTAAGGCACAGACAAATAATTTAACGAAGTTCTTATCCTGTTCCTATTAGTTGTCACTGACACAACGACAAGCGGACATGTGAGCGGATGTATGTGGATTTTCTCAAAATTTTTTTAAAACATCAACTTTACTTTCTCTGTGGGAGTAATTTCCACGTTCTCACTAACACTATATTTATACTTTTGCACATCACTGTAATAGAATCAACTCTCATTGACCTTTTTTTAACAAATTTTCACAATTTTTTTTTTATTCGTGGTTAAAGTTGTCATCTCAATTAAATATATTTTTGGCCACCGGCCACTGTATAATGGCTTGGTAACGTTTGGAAGAAGTATTTCAAAAATATTTACATTTAAAAGCTGGTGGTTTCAAAATATTCCACGCATAATATACAAAAAGCCTCCAAAAAAATATATCGGTAGAGGAGCGCAATAAAGCCCTTGCAAAAATGTTGATTGGAAAAGCAGAGGGACACAATAACATAGTTCCAGAGCTCCTTCGATACTTGGGCAACGGTGGTAAAAACTTCTACTCCAGAATATGAATATGGTATTTAGAAAGAAGAAAATATTCAAAGATTGGCAAATAGCTATAATAAATTCAATATTTAAAGAAATATTACAATCACTTATGTCAAAATCACTTGGAAATATATTTCCTGTCAGCACCACAAAATAGAAAGACTAAAGCACAGTATTGAACATCATAGAGCTAACAGAACTCAAGGCGAAATATCCACAATCCGACAAATTACTGATAAAATCATCTAGTACAACAAACAAACTTATACATGCTTCATCGACCTAAAGAAGGCTTGCTATACTTGCAAAGAGGAAGAAATATGGGATGTATTAGAAAAGTGAAACCTCGATAACTCACTGATCTAAAGAATCGAAATCAACGGTGTAGTGCATGTCTATAATATTTGAATACGTATATACAAACACACATTCATTGTTTTACATAAGATTGCTTCTTTTCTATTCATTTGTCTGTCATTTTGGATGTCGACAAATTATTTCTTTTGAAACATACATATGTATGCTTTTACAACAGACTTATGATAATAATTTCCTGTCTGCATTAATTTCAGTTGAAGCTTTCATATTTTTTTTAAAGTTGTTTTAAATCATGCATAAATTACTAAAAATACTACTTTGAAAACCCCCATCGTTCGAATCTTTTTTTTTTTTTGTTAAGTAGGTATGTACATCTGTTGTTGATATTCCTGTTAAATCTTAGCATCACAGCTTTACATTTGAGAAAGCTACGTAGCCAAAAGTACATCTATCTGTATGTGTGGGTGATCTTTTACAATTTTTGATTAAAAATAATCATTACTGGAGACGAGACGTGGATTTATGAGTAGGACACGCAATCCAGACATCAGGCAAATGAATGACGTTCACCAAATGAGACGATACCAAAGAAATATCATTTTTCGTCAAAAAAGAAGGCAATGTTTACGGTTTTCATGGATTAAAACGGTGTAGGGAATCACGAATTTTTGCCAAAAGACCAGGCAGTAAACAAAGAGTATTATTTGGGCGTTATAAGATGTTTGCGTGAAGCAATTCGCCGAAAGAGATCAGAATTGTAGGCAGAAAACTCGTGGAACGCGTTTCAGCAGCCGTTTGCAAAATTTAAAAAATCGGCAGCACACATGGAGATAGATGCACTCTTGGCCACGTAGCTTTTGCAAGTGCCAAGTTATGACGCTAAGATTAAGCAGGAATATCAACAACAGATGTACTAATGTAACAAAAATTTCAAATCGGAAAGATGGGACCGCCACACAGAGGCTATTCCGGGAACTTTTTGATCAAGGTAGTATAAAATCAAAAATCAAAGATGGCTAATTAATTTATGTAACCACTGTTAATCTACATATTTAGATATAAAAAATTATATCTAAAAAAAAGCGAAGTAATATAAAAATGAAAAAAAAAACATTTATAAAATTGCAATATAATGTTTATGACATTCAGCAGCTCCTTTAAATGTTTGACGGTCTACCCTCTTTACTCATGTTGGTATGTTATGACGTTAATAAAAATTAATATTAAATATGAGGGGTGCAAATATTTTGCAAATAAATTTTATGTAAATTTTATAATAATAAAGAGGTAATATGTATGTATATATGAGAGTGTCCCATAAAAATTCAAATTCGAATATGTTGGGATGGTACCCACTAATTTGTTTCCATTTGACTCTGCTATTTAGGGAAGTCTTATTCATAAGCGAGTAACAATATAAATGTTGATTATCAAAGCAAACGATAAAAATTCCGACTTTTGATTTTAAGGAACACTCTTAACATGTTTCTTTCTCTTGTTGCGTTATAAGTTGAAGTACCATTTGAATAATTGTACACAAAATATCAATCGTTAGTTCAATCACCGCTTTTAAATCATTGATATGTATACATACATAAATTAATACATTTTCAGTGTATGTAAAAAGTACAAGAGAATGTTCAAAGAAACCAATATTTATTCATATAAAAGTTAAATGTGTAAAATATTGTCTGATGTTGTTTAGTATACAATAATTTGTGTTTTATTAAAGCGTTCTGAACTGTTAATGTTTGTAATAAAATTAAATATAAACATTTCAATACGTTTATGTCATAAAGCTCTTAATTCAATATTTGAATATTATTTCTGTCAAGATAATAAAAACAAAGTACTACTCACATATGCTTACACATAAACTCTAACTCATATCGTGCTTGATAAATTGATTGAAGAAATTTTATTGTTTTATTTTATTTAATTATTTTTTTTTAACTGCAAATGTGAATGTATTTAAGCACAGTCGAAAGCAAAACAAGTGTTATGTTTTTAAAATTAAATCAGCTTTTGTTAGGTGTCATTGATGTTCAAAAAATTATTAAAAATGTTTAATTATAAGTAAAAATTTAATTTCAAATTTTTTTGTATATAACTTACCAGTTTACCGGTATGAAGTGAGCGTCTAGATACAAATGTCTCCTTAGTGAACATTTATTGTGAACGAGCCTTAATTTTTTTATTTTTTTGTTTTGGCAAAGGCATATGTCAAACATATTCATTATACACCAAATCAGTGCACAAACAAGATCATATTTTTCATCGTCTTTAAGATGGCGATTTTTTTTACCAGAAAATGATGATTTGCGGTAAGCATAAATGTTTTGTTTTCATTTGATGAAAAGTGCTGCAGAGTCACATCGAATGGTTGTCGAGTCATATGGTGATCATACTCTAAGCGCAAAAAATCATGGGTTTATCGGAGTTAACCATCAACTTCGACTGCAAAACCAGATCGCTTCGGCAGGAAGACAATGATGTGTGTCTGGTGTGACTAGAAAGGTTTGGTTTACCACTAGCTCCTAAAACCTAGTGAAAGCTACCGACAACAAATGATCAATTTGAACCATGTATTTATCGAAAAACTGACAGAATGGGCCACAAGACACGGCAAGGTAATTATGCAACATGACAGTGCACCTACTCACAAAGCAAGACTGATTTAGGATAGACTCAAAGCATTAGCCCAGAAGCTGCTAACCCACCCGCCGAATTCACCAATATTGGCTCTATCCAAGTACTATTTGTTTTCCTCGATAGAAACGCATTGGATGACCAGCACTCCGATTCCTACGAGGAAGTCGAATATTGGATGACATATTTTTTTGCTTCATAAGACGAACAGATTTTTGGCGTGGAGTCCATAAATTGCCTGAAATATGGGAAAAATATGTAGCCTGCGATGGCTCATTTCATACCGCTATTCTGGGTATGATACTATTCGTTACCAATAAAGTGAAAGAATCGATTTGGAAACTTTGTTATAAAAGTAATGTACGCACTTTTGATAATTTTACATTCGCGTTTTAATTTATTTCTTTCGTTTTTTTCTTGGGAGCATATGGCTTTAGCAAAGCATTTTGCCACGTTTCTCTCCAATCATTTGCCATAAAGTTTCTAGTCCTCTGTGTATTAATGAAGAATATTTGCTTATCAAAAAAAAATCTTTTATTCACCTTTATGTTCAGCTCTCTATACAGCTCCTAAACCTTACACAACTCACTTTCATGCTGAATCGCCATCTGACCGAAATTCTGAACAAATTTATTCGACCTATTTGCGGAATAGACTCCTGCGACAACTCAAGTGGAACAAGGGGGAACTCAATTTTATTATTGTGTTTTTACTTGTTGAAAGCGTTTAATGCAGTGAGTTAGTAGATTGCAATTAACACAGTTTTGTGTTTCACTGCTCGTAATCTTTTTACAAGTAATCTTTTTACTTCTAATAATTCTCTGTTTATACCCTTTGTGTAAAACAATAACAACTATTACACAGAAGTTTCTACCTAAATATTTTCACACCCGTTTAACTGGCACAGCTTAGGTTCGATCACGACGTTTTCAACTCTCTTTACAACTTCATTACGATCACGGATCACTCCAATTAAACTCTCTTTGCGCTGAGATTACCAATAAACTTGTTACACTGGGTTCACACCAGCAAACAGACAACTAAAAAAATTATATTTTGAAACCCGTTGCATCAGTTATTATATTCTTATTTAAATTTCTTTCTATTCAGTTCTTATGCAGCAATCCCATCATAAACATCTAGTTTGTTTCAGTACTAACTGTTTTTAAGCACACAGTTGTGTTTGCGCAGACTTCAGCGAATAATTTTCCTATGGAAATACAATTTTTTTTCTAAAATATTACTCATTTAAGCGACGTTTTCGCTATACAATATAGTATATAAAAAAGGTTTAGTTGTTAACAATTTTTGTGCATTAAAGCGTGGAAATTGCATATAAGCGGGAACAGATGTATTCAATTTAAGTAATTAATGTTATTAAATTTAAATTAAAAGTTTTTAGATGCAACTATTTTGCACCCTTCGAATGCTCTGCGCGAATATAGATCATCCCCTAAGTGCTGGTTATTATTAAAATATAATGTAAATTAAACAAATTAATTAGCTAATTAACTTGTGTGCAAATTCTTACAAGAAAAGAAACATTCAATTCAAGTTTAGGAAATTCGAAAACAAATTTAATTTTTTTGTAGGGACATAATATGCCCTAAAGAAAACATCTACTACAAAAAAATATAATAGGAAAGTTAGGCGATGTAACCTTTCGATACAAATAGAAGATAAATAATTAAGATAAGAAAAGATAAGAAAATATTTCTCATCATTACACCAAATATCAAGAGTGCGCTATTTCTATATCACGACAGATGGCAGCAGAACCATTTATCTTACAATACAGTAGAAAAAACGTCTGCTTATTTAGAAGGCAAATTTAATGATAAATGACAAAATAAATTAAAGAAGCCAAAAATGACTTGAGGAAGCCATATGCTCCCAAGGAAAAAACTGGTAGTAATAATGATATTAAAATTATTGTTACTTTGTATTTCATCCTGCTTTAATATTTTACATTCGAATTAAATCGAGAATTAAAAATAACAATGGAAAAGCAGAAATAAATATTTATGCTGATGAAAATACTATATGCATTCTTTTTTTGTCAAAATAGCAATTTGAAAAGAAGGATCAAACTAAACAATTAAAATAAATATTTTGATTAATTTTGTATTTTTTTTTAATTTTACTATTATTTTTATTTTTATTATTATTATTCTTTTTTGTTCTAACAAATTTTTGGAAAAAGTCCATTTTTAATAATGAAATTGAGTAAAAAATTTTATGTGACTTACTAGCTCGCATTTTTTTATATGAAATGAATTAAAATTTTTTAATTATTTCGCCTTTGGCGGAGGGCACGCGTTCAAAATACACACTTCAAACTAAAAAAAAAAAAAATATTCATAAAATTTTGGGCTTATTACACTTAATTTATTTTTTTAATTTTAGAGATATATAAATGTCGTTATACTAACACTAATTGAAACTACATGAATTTAAAAAAATTGAATTTTTTCTTATCAAAAAAATCAAAATTTCATTTTCCAAGGCTTGCATCTTTATCCAGGATTCGCAATCGTATCTTTATATGGGTTACTTAGTCCGAAGTGTATAATTTCCATACTACTTTTCTGATAGCCGATATGGAGTATAACAAGTATCTGTGTTTGAAAGTTTTGAAACACCGCTAAAATCTTGAAAAAGAATAAAGAATCGGTTTTCTGTACATTTACGAACTTACAGACTTATAACTTATTCGAATATTATCCAATTATAAGTTTCTCGGCGGATTTGGAAGGTAGAGAAACCTTTCAATTACCAATTGATAAAAGATAACTAAAAAATAATTCAAAAAGATTTTCAAATAGCTTTTAGACTACAAAAAGATCAGCCGAAGACTGGTGGAGGTAATTACAATGATTAGTGCACTTCAAGATTTTGTTTTTAAGCAGAACAAAGTCTTAGCAAAAATATTCAGGATAAATGCCGACCTAATATATAACAATATATATATATATCTATATTCGTAAAAAATTATCAGTGATATTAGGTGTTGCTAACGCTAGAAAAATTGTAAACTCAAAGTTGGGAAGTAGTTCTAAATGCAAAACTATCTATTGGTTCCTTACCGGAAGAAGCCAGAGACTATATAAATTAAATATTTAAAATTGTTAGGGAGCACAACGCAAGAAAATTAAGTAGGATTAATAATTTACAAGGTATCTTTAACGTTCTTTTAGTAAATTCAGACCCGGTAGTTACGACAAATCGCAAAACTCCCAAAGAAAAACAAATGGTTGCGCCTAAGGAAGCAATATGTCTGTTTCTTTATAATCTGATGAAATGGATTTCAACGTAAGCAGTGGCGAAAATACATAATAATGTATCCTTTAATTGATAAATGTGTCTTATAACCTTAAAAATATTCACGATAATTTGCATTTGCTCAGTAATTTTAATAAAAAAATTTACTGTTTTTTCTTATATCGTTTTCTTTAAATTTTTCAATAAAACCAAGGTTTTTGATTAATTCCTAATACCAAGATCTGGACCTTTCCAAAGATACCAATATCTTTGAACTCAGCAGCTTAATGGATTCCAAAATAGTGCAATACTTCCCCAAAGTGCAATGTTCTAAAGTGTGTTTTCTACATAAAAAACAATTGATTGCTTTAATGGGTTAAATATTAACTATCTTATGTTACATATGAATGTATAATTTAACGGTTGAATTATGACTAACTGACTCTGGTATATACCGATTTATATAAATAGCTATTTGATAGTCGTTTAGAAAGTCATATTAAATTTTACAACCTACTATAACGTTCAGGTACTGTCAAATCAAATGTATGCTTTTAGTAACTTTCTGACTGATAGTTCGCAATATCAAAATGTGTTTGTAATAATGATCGAACTAATACAGCCATGTAACTCTGCATTATAACTCTCGTGGCATCGAGATCAACCAATAGAATCACCTTCACAGTAAAAGTGTGTTGCGAACCTTATGTAGCAAAAGTTGACAGTACTATTTAGGTAAATTCATTTTCTTAACAATATGTATCTTTCAATTATAAATCATTGTAAGAAAAACAAAATAATAAAAAAAACGTGTTGAGAGAACACACTTTATTATTATTTACTGTATTTCTACACACATTTTCAACGGGCTGAATGAATAACGAAGTGAATAAATGTTTTTTATTGCCTCCTTATGAATCGTTCCATATATTATCTGTTTTTACAATTTTTTTTTTTTCTTAAATATTTTTTTGTAATTTTTTTTATCCTTTCACGGCAATGCGTCAATCAAAAGTATGTTCTCAACTCACGCACGTACCTACATACACACTTATTATAAGCCTCAAAAAAGAAAACCCATATTCATCAAAATCGCACACAGTCATATGAGTATAATAAGTATCCATCGAAATTTTTATATATTAAATGAAAGTAAATGTAAGAAAACGTGTTAAGAAGAAAAATTGGTTTCATTCATTGGCAATGGTATTTAAAGGATATCGTAAAGGGTCCGCCATCTAAGGTTTTTTTTCAACTAGTGCTTATTTCGTGAATGGTAACACTTAGCTTATAACTGATTTTACAGGTAATTAGTTCTATCCTTCCGCTGAACGAATATGGTTGTGTATACGCTTCGCTAAGTGGGCCTGCGATCGACTTACATAAGATGCTGATTTTGCTAAAAATATCATCTTTTCAGATGAAGCTCATTTTGATCTTGGCGGGTATGTAAACAAGCAAAATTGTCGCATTTGGGGCACAGAAAACCCGCACGCATACATTGAAAAGCCGATACACCCAAGACAAGTCACTGTTTGGTGTGGATTTTGGTCCATAGGCGTAAGAGGGCCATTTTTCTTCGAAAATGAGCAAGGAGTGGCCATTACAGTCAATGGCGATCGCTATCAGGCCATGTTGAACGAATTTTTTTTCACAAAAATTGAAGTGGAGAATATTAGCAACATTTGGTGTCAACAGGACGGCGCTACGTGCCACACAGCCGAAGCTACACTCGATGTTTTGCGCCCTGTTTTTGAAGATCGTATTATTAGCCGCAGAGCTGATGTCATTTGGGCACATCTGAGCTGCGATTTGACACCGTTGTACTATTAGTTGTGGGGTGCCGTCAAAGATAAGTGTTACGCCAACAAGCCAAAAACAACTGACGCTTTAAAGGACAATATTCGTGAAGCCATTGGTGAAATACAGCTGCTCACAATCGATAATGTGCTTAAAAATTTGACCGATCGTATAGGCTATTGCATAGCCAGCCGAGGCAGCCATTTGAACGAAATTATTTTCCATTATTAACCGGAAGGATTGTACTTTCATTTAAAAAAAGTAATTTGAGAAAATATTCAGTATTTTTTTTTACAGCATTTTCAAAAAAAAAGTTTATTTGCGGACCCTGTAATATTTTTTGTGTACTTGTGTATGTCTGTGAAAATAAAATGACATTAAAATTAAATATATAAGAAATAAAGCAAATGTTTAAGTGTAAATAATATATTCTTCCTATGAGTTTTGAATTATTATTTTTTTACCAAAAGTATAACAATGGCATAGATGTGATAAAATTAATTAAGTTGAAGTAATATTTCTGATGATGGTGTATATAGGTGATTCACTTAATAGCCTTAATAATTGTCTATTTCTAACGCCTCTGTTTGTGCTGTCGAGCTTGATAAACAGATGGGTATGGGCATGATGGAACGAAGGTAGACCAATATAACTAGTAGAATATCCTGGCCTTCTCTATTTAGGGAGAAGATTAATTTTCTTTTTAGGTTTGAAAAGGAATCAATCAGACTTCTTACAGGCATAATTACTGGGCACTGTATGATAATGCGCATATCGGAGCTTGTATAGCACCTTGGTAATGGTAACTGTAAAAGCCTTAAGAATGAGAAGGAAGACTAATCGGTCCGACACTTTCTATGTGACTAACCCGCTCTATGTGGAGCTCAGTTCAAGGTACCTGGTCGCATGTAACTTCTATGGTCTTTAATGTCTCTCACTATCGAATTTGATCACCTTTCGTCAGGGCTACCCGTTGACGGAAAGACAGTACTAAACTGGTGTTATGCGTGGATTTTTTAAGATTCCTCCATATATGGTCTTTCGGCCTGTATTATGGGTCTGACCTCTCAATGGTAGCACCCAAGTGACCTAACGTAACCATTAAAGCTTCATATTTTGTATAGGTTTCTTTGATGGTAATAGCAGAATCATAATATCTACTAAGCTTAAGTAGTCGCTAGCTAGCTTACACAGTAGTCCATATTTCGGAAAATACTAACAACACTACTTCTGGAAATGGTTTTAAAACCGGGAGATTAGGGTGGACAATCAATCATATTGTAGCCGTTGGATTACACAATTTTTGTAACAACTATTTTGTGAATTGTTATAGTTCCTTAACACTAGAAAGACGGGAAAGGGTTATTTGACCCATTTTTGTATTTTGCTGCCAATGGTTTTTTTATTAATGATTTTTCTGAATTGACATTCCGTCAATTATATTGCCAACATTTTATCAGGTACTTTTTTGAATTTTTTTCGCTTTAAGTTGACGGTAAATTGTCATATCCTGCAACTTTGATTATGAGTGTCTATATGTTATCTCCTGTGGTGCCTAGGAGAAACAAAGGGCCAAAACAAACTGCTTTCATTCGGTCTTGCTCGGTGTGGCTGATTTTGCGTTTAAATTGTCGTCTGCAGGCAGGATGTGGGCGACTACCTTGTTCATTTTTCGTTGTGGTTTCCAGTCTATTGAAGTACTTGCTACGTCATTATGTAGTCATGCAGTCTTTGAAGTGTGCTACCAATCTAACGCTATTTGAGATTAAAAATCTACATATAAAATAGGCGTTGCTTTGAAGGTATTCAACATGGTGTTTGGCCAACATATTTCCAGTTTTCTTCGAAGACAACTATTGATGAATGCCTGAATAGCGTTGACATTGCGCCCATATGGTAAAGTTGATTTTATTTGGGAGGTGAATTGGTAGATCTTAGCCCATTTTACGATAGCAATAAATTTCCACACAGGTCGTAAAATTCCTAAATATTGTTTGGATTTGGAGATCCGAAACATTATGTCATCACTCGACTATTTATTAGAATGCTGCCAAGAAAGCAGAAATCACTAAACTCTATACAATTTATATTAAGTATCCTGAATTTTGTGTTGTTAGGGGTATTACGTATTACCTTACATATATCAATGTTGAGCCTTAGTGCCGCCTTTGTAGTTTCAATCTACAAAGATTTTAGTTTAGCAGACATGTGACGATAGGGGTATTTTAAAGAGGCCTCAAGTGTTGATTAAGTCCATATCTTATGCCACTGTTGATTGTTGTTGAAATGCGCTATATTTAGCGCATCCAGTTGGATCGCAGTTGTCACGCAGAAGTTGTTACCGTCTTGGCTGAACTATCATTTGTTTGTGAGCGTATAAGAAATTCATAAAAAAATTGTAACTTTTTGCCTGACTTAAAGCGGTTTTACATAAGCCGTAATTTTTGGAACATTACCGCAACGTAGAAGGCTTATTTTGGTTACAATTTATTTTTAATGAATTCCTAAGATAATTTTGCCTAAAAACTGAACATATCACGAACATCACTGATGCGAATTTTGAGTAAAGAGTTGAATTTACACGCTTACAACGTTCAAGCGTTGTCAATACGCCGAATGGTTAGTTGAGCAGACAGAACTGAATCGTTACTACACAGAAAACTATCTGCAGCGACGAAGCACACTTTCACCTCACAAGTAGAATTTCCGAATTTGAGCGAATAAGAATCCACTACTGATTCTTTGAAAACCGATGCATCCACAAAGAGTGACTGTTTGGTGTGGCTTATGGACTAGCAGAGTCATCGTGCCGTACTTCATCAAAAAATGAGGTCGGCCAAGCACTTACCATGAATGGCGTTCGCTACCGCAAGATGATAACTAACTTCTTGTGGCCAGAAATTAAGAATATAGGTCTGGACAATATATGGTTTCAAGAGGATGGTGACACTTGACAAACAGCTAACGAAATAATGTCTCATTTGCGCGAGAAATTTAATGCCGTGTTATCTCATATCGTGTAATGTTGATTAGCCGCCACGATCATGTATTTTGACAGTGTTGGACATATTTCTTTGGGGATATTTAAAAGAAAACGTTTATGTTAATAAGCCAACAAAAATTCAAGAACTAAAGATTGAGATAATTCGGCACATTAACGATATTGCACATCAATTATGTCTCAGAGTCATTGAAATTATGTCATAGATCCTACTATCGCAGTGCAAAATATTAAGATAATTCTTTGAAAACTTTTTGTTTCCTTTACGTTCGATTGGACCATTCAAAGATTCCTAAATTACAATAAACAAGTTAAAAAATCTGGATTATAGCATTCGTAGTTATCAAGGTCAGATCTGATTGTATAAATGTGAAGATTTGTTCATTATATTTGATTGACAAATCACTTTAAGCCACAAATTTTGCTTAATAATCCTTTAAAATACATCTCTTCATGCTCTTCAAGAAATATGACTACTACGTAAAAATATATGTTTACTAGGAATTAGTTCCTTAATTTCGTCAGAACACATTCCGACAGAGTACCGATAGAACAATGAAACACACGCCACATTGCGACTATGCTCTAAAGAATCGATAGAATTGGCTACCCTACCGTCATTAATAAGAACCTTCGCCCTCTCCTATACGCGGTCGAGAAGCTCCAAAAGAGACTTTGAGGCACCGGCCCATACATGAGGGTTGTATTCCAATTTGGGTCGGATATAGGTCTTGTAAATATTAAGGAGATCAGATAGAGTGAAGTAATACTTACACCGTCTTAAGAAGCCGAGACACTTGATTGCTTCATTCGACACTCAAAATATGTGCTCGTTCCAACGAACGTCACAATAAATTCTCATACTCAGAACATCAACAGAATCTGATTCCTCAATATCTACATTACCCATAGATACAAATGACAACACACCACTACGTCTGTGTGTCAGAAAGCAGCATTGGGTCTTGCGCGTATTAAAGTCGAGCCTGTTCGCGCGACCACAGTCAGAAATTCGTTTGTAAGTGTGTCGTTCATATTCCGCCTTTTCGCCCTAATCTCCAAAAGGTTCGACCTACGATTAAAGGAATATGAATGACAAATATTGCTGTCATCTGCAAAAGAGTAGATAGGATTAGAAGTGAGAAAAAGAAAGTTATTAAGAAATATTTGAAATAGAGTTGGAGAAAGAACAGAGCCTTGCGGTACCCCTGAATTTATCCTGAACTGGTCGGATGAAATCCCGTCCATAACAACTCTTATAGTGCGATTTTCGAGAAAGTTCGATATGAATCGAGAGAAGTGACTACCGACACCAAAGGAAATAAGTTTGAATATGAGAGCCTCGTGCCAGACTCTGTCAAACGCCTTAGCAATATCCAGGGCCACAACCTTACTCTCACCAAATCCATGAATGGACCTATTCCACCCTTCAGAGAGTAATGCCAGCAGATCACCAGTAGAGCGACCTTTACGGAAACCATATTGGCGATCGCTCAGCAAATTTTTTGACTCTAAATATTTCACAAGGTGATTATTAATCATACTCTCCATAACTTTGGAAAGTGGTGAACAATCTATTGGACGGTAGTTTTCAGGGTTACTAGCCTCACCCTTTGTAGGGATTGGCGTTATATTGGCAATCTTCCAGCAAGATGGAAAAATAACCGCACGATAAGACGCACTGAAAAGATTAGCCAATGAACGCGCAAGCGTTGAAGAGCACTGCTTCATGACCAGAGGTGGAATGCCATCAGGCCCAGAAGACTTATTAACGTCGAGATTTTCAAGAATCTTTTTAACTGCACGGGCTCGGAAGAATATACTGGGCATAGTCACTGATACTCTTTCAAGTTCTGGCAGTGGTTAAACGCTCTCCTTCAAGTTCGAATTACCTACAAACATTTCAGCCAGTAAGTTTGCCTCATCAACCGGGTTAGTGAATGTTTGGTCATAAGTAGTGGAACCGAACTAGCGCTGTCTTTAAGCCTTTTAACAAATGACCGCTCTTACTTCCCCGTGGAAAAGTAAGAAATTTAGTACGTAGGCGCTGTTCGTATAGAGACATGAGGTACATGGGGTGCTTTTAGTTTCAAATTTTTAAAGCTTTTTTTATGAGGTGCTTTAGGACAAGTAAGAGCACATTTGTTTGAATACATAAGTGTTTAAGTACAAGTATATTTATGGTTGTAACAGAATTATTTATTTAACGTATAAGTTAACTCTTTACTTCAATTTAAAATTTTGAAAACTACAACGACAGCTATAATTAACACGATATATGTATGAAATACAAAAGAGAGGAAACACATGTTTAAAATTTAAGCAAAAGGGAGTAAGAAAATATGATTATAAGCACAGCAGCAACAATATTTCGAATTCTGTTACTCAAAAATTTACCCATCGTATGATAAGATTTGTAATTTTTTTATTTATTTATTTACTTTTTTTTTTTCTTTAAGCAAACAGCAGCATAAAAACAAAAACTTGTATAAGAATTTAAAGGAGGTTAGCACGGAAGTTATAAAAACATAAACTTTTTTGATAGAATAATAACGAAACGTGTAAAAAAGAAAGTTTTGATTTAGGGAGAGTGGCAAATAGCTTAAAAAAACTCGAAAATTCTTAGAAACATTCTTTTGTACAGAGAGTAAAAGAAAGCGAGAACAATTGTTACACAAAAACCAAACAAAATTTCAGCAAGAAAAATAAGAAAGGAAATTATATGTGTCATGTCCGACTGTTAGAAACTCTACACTCTGCAGTCCGATAGCAAAACGCATCTCACAAGATAGTATATGTATATCAGACTTTTAAGTTAAAAATATGCGATTCACAACAGATGGAGTATCTTTTATAGACGGTTTGTGTTTTCTAGAGTAAATATCTCTCATACTGTAAACAACACACTTTTTCTTCTGATTTAAAAATATCTGAATTTGTGGGAACATAACAACAATCTGAGCAAAATAGCAACAATAACACATAGATTATTTACCGAATCTCTTACTGTATATGTTTCATCGATTTCATTATGAGAAAGACGGTCCGAACTAATGGCTTTGATGCAGAAAAGACAAATATCGTCTAGTTCAATTAAAACAAAATTTGGATCTAACTGAGGGCATCACTTCAGGAAGTTCTCATTTAAATCAAAGAAGAAGCCATTTTTATAACGGGTCAACGCTATATCCGAATATCCAATGCATCAAGATAATGCTCTGGATTGAGTGTGACCACAAGGATCTTATCTATTGTAAGTTACTGAAATCAGGCCAGCTGACTACAGAGGAGATGTGACCAATATAATTGATTCATTTGAGGCTAGAAAATTCCCTGAATATGAGACCTTATCTTAAGCTCCAAATGCTTATATGCAGAACGGCAACTTCTTCTACATGAAATTGCAAAAAGACAAGGAAGATAGTGGGAGGTATCCCTCAGATATCCTCTCTGGCTTCTTATAATTAACTCAATCCTAAAGGAGTTCGAGGTAACTGTTACAAATGTATGGTATACGCCGATAATATCGTTATCCTTAACTCTGGCAAGTTTAATTCAGACTGAGCATAAATCTGGAAAAAACCGAACCGGTTCTCCTTACTAGAATGAGGAGGATACCAAACATCTTGCTCCACAGAATATGCGGATAAAATTTGTGTCTCTCGGATCATGCTAAGTATTTTGCAGTGATTATGACAATAACGTGTCCAGAAAGACTCGGTGGCCTACTATACCTGTCGCAGAAAGTTTGATTGCCGCCGGGACCTGAAAACTAGGGCTGTACTCTGGATGGTATAGTTATCTGCGACGGGACAGCAGTAGCCGTCCGGTGGCTGAGAAAGGTGCGAACAAGCTATGCGAACCTGTCCGTCTGTGGCTCTTGACATACTGTTGCATCTACTGCCGGCTGAGTTATATATTTGGCTTGCGAAGTGTGAAAGACTGGGATATGAGATCATGCAAGGATTCTGAATGAACTTCTGATCGGACTGAACTCAGCTTCCGAAGTCTGTACTCCGAAGCTCAATTTTGGCAAAAGATTCGGGGCGAAAATCCATTTCCTTTAGGGTTGACAGAAAAATCTTGACGAAAAAAAATATTGGGTGTTCGAAAAACTTCGGTAACAAATTGTTGATGGCTGTTAAATTTAACATCTCTAGTAATACTAATTGCATCTATTGATTGACACTATAGCTTAAATGGTGAGACAATAATGTGGGAAAAATTTTATGGATGAAGCAAAATTCGTAGACGGTGGCAAAACCAGGATTGAAGCCAAGTAAAGTAATACTGAGTGCATGGCAGGATTGGAAAGAAATCGCTCATTATAAGCTTCAACAACTAACGATATTGTAGCTTTTTATTCAATTAAAATAGTCAAATTTAATCAACAAAAAAGGTCCCTTAATGATGTAAATTTAAATTCCATAGAGGCCTGAAAAACGGAATTGGAAAACATGAAAAATGACTTTACTTGATAAATGGCGAAAATTTATCGATAAAAACGTCACAAATTTGGTTTAATAAAGCTCGTTTCAAATACTTCTAAGAAAAATGTCTTTTATTTTGGGTCAAATTTATAAACGAACTTTTTCTAACACCTATTATAACAATTTAAATATATAAAAATTTTTGCCACATACATCTTCGATCCGAGGCTACTGGCAATGTAAATGGGACCAATCCAAAGCCTGTATACAGTACCTATTAACATTTACGCAGCATTGGCCTAGGCCATCAGGTGCGTCCGATGGAACAGACATCGTAAGCATAGATTGGATGGGTCCGATGGAACGTGCATTGTAAGCGAAGGTTGGATGTGTCAGATGGAACAGACATTGTAAGTAAAGGTTGGATGGCTACGATGCTACAGACATTGTAATTGAAGGTTAGATGGATATCAATTTTTTTTTCCTTTTATTTATTTATAAGCCACAACCCATAGACTGCTCTTTATACTACAATATACCACGAAAAGGGTTAGTCCACTTGCACTTTAAAAAACACATTTATTTGTAATATTTTAGTTTGGAATTAAAAAGAACAATTGGCAAAATATCATTAAAAAAGAACATACAAAATTCCTAATTGAAACTATTATTGTAGTAACGTAATATACTACTAAGACATCTAGCCATCCAAATCGGATGATAGTGTGATGGCTTTCTCTTTTGCTTCTAATGTATATTTAACTTTATAATGTGTTTGTAATATGACCTATCTGAATCGGATGTTTTTTGTTTTTGATAAGTATTTTATTTTCCAATTGGATGCAAGTTATATGTGCTTAAAAATTTTTTTTCAGTTTTTCTTATTGACATAATAGTATACAATCGGATGAGTTTAAATTTGTAATAACTTTTGCACTGCTGGGTAGAACACACATACACCTTAAACACTTTACATTATTAATTCACTAAAATGTTTAATAGCTTTGCATAAAGATTGTGTAAAGAGTATTAAAAAAATTTTTCAAAAACTCTTGAAAAACCATATTTTTTCTTGATTCTTGACAAACTGTAAGAATTCTTCCACTTCCCATTCTGAATGGAGTCAGGTCGATCCACTCAGTGGCTTCGACATCTGGATCTATACTGATGATTTAAAGATGAGGAATGGTATTGGATACTGAGTCTTCACGGTGAAGGCTAACCTGAACCACCAAAATGGTCCTTCTGATGATTAAGTGTTTTTAAGAGTGAAATATTGACCATTAAGGACGCATGCTAATTAGTATCTCGAGAGGGTCATCTTTGTCCTTAAATTTTATACTAACACCTCTTGGTTGGTGAGAGAGTGTGAGAACACATAGAATACTCACGATCCCTATTCTAAGACGACCTTCGTTTGGACTTCGGGCCACCGTGCGGGCCGAAAAATTGGATCAAAAAGGATTGGCATCGAGTAGACGAAGAGCGGCATAGGTGACATTGTCCATAGGAAGGTTATTTTTGTCTTCTACTTGGCAACAGGAACGAACCAACAAAGCCGTAATATAATAATGGTTAAAACGTTTTGCGCCTCCTAACTTACAGACCAGATCTTGTCTTATGCGACTACTATTTGTTTCGAACGAGGCAGAGCACACTCACTGAAATGAACTTTAGTGCACAGCAGGGAAATTTGTTTACATATTTTGTCTTTGACTTTTAAGAACTAAGCAGTATCTTTGCCTTCGACTAATAATGAACATAATTATATTAAAATCTCCACAGTGGCCCATTTAGGTCTTTAAATCCTTTTGTCTCAAATCTCAATTCAACTGCAGTAAAATCTTACGTTACAATTGCCTTATTACATAATTTGTATGAAAATTTATGAACATATTGTATTGTTATTAACATGATATGTTATTTTACAAATACCGGAGTAAAATTGATTAAAAAGATATTTAAAATCTAACGCTACGATTAAAATTATTTTTATACTACACAAATACATATAATAGGGTGCTGGCAATAAATGTTTGTATAAGTAAAAAACAAAATAAAAAATGCAAAAATAACACACTGGTAGTCAGTTTGTTACTCGATCCGTTGAGTAATATATCGGACATCAGTCATCAGTCCTATCAGCCCAACGTGAAAAAGAAATAAAAACATTTTCTTTTGCATCAAGCTTTTCCTTTCACTACATTTTTTGTTTTGTTTTAATCTTACATTGCTAGGATGTCTTTGCTCTGGTGTTTTATATATTTTTTTTCTGTTTTATGCTAACGTTTTACAACCTGTGGGACTTAAATTAGAACTTTGGGAAAATTTCAGGTTTTAAAAAAAGAACGGTACTTCCAATGGGTAAATAAAAGGGGCTTATAAATTATGGTTTTTCGATACATTGAAGTGTCTTCTGATCTAGAAGAAGTTTTTAATTAATAGCCGTGACTTTAAAGTTTAATGTTTTACCTAAAAAATTCCACTATTACTATTACATACTACTATTTTAAAACTGTTTATTACTTCGAGTTCCACATAACATCATACCTGACAGAATATAATTTGAATACAATTAAATCATTCCAAAAAAGAAGATACTAAAGTCTAATATTTTACCAGATGCTGGTTTTATGGATATGTAAACTAATAGCCAAAATCGTTCTATCACCGCTTAATATAGAGACTTGGACAGCATATAAGACAATGAATAAATTTATCCTAACAGACTGTATTATTGCGGTATGAAAAATCAGACTTTAGAGCAAATACAGGCTGCTTTGATCAGGTTTGATCTATGAAATGGGCCCCCTCTCTGTAACTAGCGTTCGTCGATTTCAAGAAAGCATTTGAGATACCATTAAAAGAACTGAAATATTAAAAGCACTGACGGCAAAAGGAGTACGAGATGCAGAACTTTCAGTTCTTCACAAAGGGAATATCAATCAACCATTCCACGCTAATGTTGTAGTAAAAAATTGATGCCAACAATCACCTCTGCTATTCACCATCGAGCTGAATGACATAATGAGCAAAGTCTATTCAGTGAGAAGAGGAATAACAAGGACTCAAATTAACCCACTACGTGGATGGCATTTGTCTATTCTCACATGAGATCTTCAACGTGTAATCGAAATTAGAAGTAATAGATAGATTGACTCGCAGTGTTGTACTTGAGATAAATATCAAGAGAACCAAGGCCATGAGAATAAGCAATACTAACAAGGAAAACATTATGCCTAAAGTTTAACCATTCGAGTATGTAGATAACTTCTGCTATCTAAGAAGTACAATGACTAAAAACGACGCTGCAAAAGCAGACGTAGACAACAGGTTAAATAAAAAAGAAAGCTGCATTGGGATGACTGCAGTCAGTATGAGAAGCACACATATATCCAGCCAAAGTAAGCTCTGAATATTCTGCTGTATGTCAGTGAATAACATCACGCAAAAGTTTCAGGTATTCATTAGCAGTTGCCTCAAAATCGTATGCAAAATATTCTGCCTTCACACCATAAGTAATACAAAACTGTGAAACATGAATAGTGAGGAACCCATACTGAAGCAGATAAGGAAAAGAAAATGATGGTGGATCGGTCACAAGATTCGAAGAAGTTCTGATAGTATCACCAGATTGTCACTCGAGTGGCATCCTTTAGTCGTGTTGTCGACTATGAAACCCCTGGAGAACCACAATTATCCAGAAACTAAGACACAACAATCATGCATGGGGAGAAGCAAAAACAACAGCAGTGTACTGTGTGAGTTGGAGATGTTTTGTGAAAATCATATGCTCCCAAGAGGAATAACGAGAACAAAATCACGTATATTATGAAATGTGGCTTTGAGCATATCGTACATGCTTATGTTAGGAAACTATATATACTTTTTTCTCTTTCTTGTAACACTCACTGTCAAGGATTTTGTGTTAAAATAGAAAAGAAATGGTTTCGCTTCAACAATTAAATGTCAACACCATCATTTTTGGCGACTGAAGCGTAAATTAGAAGATTCTGATGAAGTTTTTGCGATAGTACGAAAAATAAAAAAAATAAATAGACTCTGAAACGTATCAAATAAGAGCGGACAACCAGTCTTATCTTTGTAGCATTTTTCTTGTATTACTTTTTACAAGACAACGATAAGAAAGAGAATGACTTTGAATAACGTGATGATAGAACGATGGACAGAACTTCAACTAACTCATTTATATACAGAAAAATTACTAACATACAGCGAAATTAGAAAAAATATTACTGTCAAGTTCAATTTGGGCTATAGGTTAACCATGAATCGACTTACAAATGAACAACGCTTACAGATTATTGAATTTTTTTATCAGAATTCATATTCAAAATTAATGCTCATTTACCGGAGGATAGCGATTTGTACGGAGAGCGTGATTAGGAGCAAGTCCATTACCTCCAGCTTTGGTATGGGCAGAATAAAAAAGGTTGTGAGAAAGAGAACGCCGCAGGGTGGTGTGTTTTAACCATTTTTGGTGAACCTAGTCTTAATTAGAATATAGTGTTTTTCAAGCTCAGTGGCATGGGTAAAAACGAGGTCGCTTATACAGATGACGTCGTACTGCTTTTCATCTCACGTTAAGCCAGCTAATTGAATCATCGCTAGGCATTCTTCTGACTTGGGCAAGGAAAATGGTCTGGGGCTTAATCCTGCGAAAACCTAGCTGGTACTATTTACCAAGTGATCAGTGTGACCAGATTTTAATATAACACAAAGCTAAATCGCATTCAAAAAAAAGCTAAGAGATATTGTTTTCGGCTTAAAAAGCGCATACGGTTAACATAACACTACATAAATTGTTTTCTTTAAATCTAATGCAAAAAAAGGGTTTAGGTAATAAACAAGATATTATTTATTCTATTAATAGAACAAAAATTTACAGCCTGGCCCACGATGTAAAACGTTATCTTTTTGAACGACAAACAGCTGTTTTATGGCACACTAATACTATCTCCTTGAAAGAATATTAAACGTAAGCATTTCAATACAAAATTGCGGTTCACTATATCGTTTTTCTTATGTTTATACGAACAGAAAAGTTAAAATTACTCACTTGTCTTCTCTTGTCGTTTGCGTTACTGGAGCGCCCTGGAACGCTTATTCTAGTACCTGGCTTGATTGCTAGATATTTACACACTGTAAATGCTTCAATTTGTTTCCACCATGGTTTAAAATAAGTAAAAATTATTTTCATAAATTTTATATTTTTATTAATTTACCGTATGAAAAATAATTATTCATAAACATTTTCAAAATCCATTTTTTAATAAAAATAATATTTTATACGATTTAAAAAACAAGAAGCGTTATTTCTCAAAATAAATAAAATATGATGTTTTAACTATATGTTTTTTGAGTTGAAGGCTTTGCTGCTCACACTTGTACTTTACATTATATAATTTGATTTATTGTATTATATAATCTTTAATAAATAAATAAAATATTTTTTTAATTAACAAACTAAATTCAAGTCAATAAATTTTGTAGGTTGTACGAATACGGATTTTTGTTCCAATTTTTTACAGTCAAGTTCTAGTGGTACAAGAGTTACATTTTTCGTAGTTAAATTTTTACATTTTAGAGCAATCCAGTTTATTATTCGGATTACGTTTGAAACGTAAAGCCAAACGAACGATAGATCGTAATATATTTGGCCGCTGTTACGAAAGAAAGTGTGTGACTGCCTTTCGTTCGAATAAATTTTCCTTCGACACCGTGGGCCAGACTGTTAAATAAAATTGAAATGTAATGCATAATTGTATATAATTTTCAGTTTTAAAAATATTTCAAATACATATTCATATTAAGATGTACATACATACATACGGGCAAAATAAGTCACATGAGTTGTCGCCTAATATTGCAAATTTATTACATTGGCCAACCTAAAACCTTTAATTAAGAAATACAATTAAGAAATTCAAGAAGAACGGGTAGAATCAAGCTTTTTTGACTGAAATGACACTTTTCTTTTTAATGCAAGTTTTTGATTGCTAACAGCCGTCATTTACTTCAAACGTCGTGCATTTTACTTATAAAGGCAAATAGGTGGCACAAAAACTAATAGGTGTGGGACAAAGGGGATCGCTTATCTTATTTATAACATATGAATATAGGTGCCCGGGAAACACCGGATGAGTGAAGGTTATTTTAAATAAAGTTGTAGAAGGAATTTGTAGTAAATTTTAAAATTATTTGGTCAATTTGAATATTAAGTTCGGCAAATTTTTGAAACTTTACGGCAAAATATGGTCAATTTTAAGCTGATCAAAGATGTCCATTGTCATAATGGTAAAACCTTAATTAAAAATTCTTTAGTTTATTATTCTGATTCATTTACCTTTTTCAACCCCAGCAATGATGCACTTAAAAAATTCGATTTCGTTGCTTTTAACTGATTACAATTCGATCAAAAAAATTTCTTTGATGAATTAATGCTGCTTCTTTAAATAGCCAGCCTTTCCTAAATGATTTTATAATACTCCGTTGGCGTTTATTGCCCAAGTAGTATCGAGGTGCCTCTTTGATATCGAAACAATCTTCAAAATTTTTGAAGTTTGTTTCGGCATATGCTGTGATTCTATTCTTTAAATTTAAAATTGTTCGACATGATTTTGTAGCCTCTTGTAATTTTTATATCGAAAAGTATCACATGGCGTATATCTTTCTGTGTAAAATCAATATTCTATTAATATATCTTAAACACGAGCGACGAATTATAAAGCTTTATTGACCAAAAATGTAAATTGAAATTTAATATTTTAAACAAGTGCTCCATTTGCACAATTTATTTATTTTTACCGATTTATGGAAAAAATGTATATAAATAATAAACATAACACAGGTGTTTAAGATTTTTTAAAGGCAACTTTTTTGGGTATAAACACAGCGCCCGTTCTTTGCATTAAAAATAAAACACAAAAAAAAGAATGGGCACTCACATCAAAATCAGTATGAATTAATAATATTAGCATTCTATAATGCTACAATTTTACTGGTTTTCGATGTCAAATTTTACAATATTTGTAAAAAAAAAAGCAGAAAATTAGATCAAAAATATTCAAGCTCAATCGAACATTGAAAAGCTAATTTTAGCTTAAAATAGCTAATATGGTCACACTGCTGTCGGTATAAAATACCAGAGAGTTGGGAGGCATCACTCTGAAATTATCGATGTAAGCGTGATTTTTGGCTCGAAGCTCTAGCGAAAACCTAATGCCGATAGTTAAATAAGAAAGGTATTATATGCCTTCTACATTTGTAGGACGGTTTCGGACAGATTGGGCGATACCTACTCTGAACTTCTGTAGAGCTTATACGGGCAGAAAACCGTTCAGGTATGAGTGGGCTACTAGCTCTGTGTATACCGATAGCTCGAAGACGGAAACGGGACTTTAGGGTGTCTTTCAGGCTTCCCGATGATTGCACTATTTTTCAGATGATGGCTTATGTAGGATCTATGTAGACAGTCTCGCCGCAATCAACACTCTCGACTTGTATGTTAATCGAAATGTCTCCTCAGCTGCATTCGCTCACTGGCCAACCTGGGGCATTATCAAGTTGAATTGGTATGGTTTCAGTCTTTCGAGCATCCAATGGAATGAAATTTCTGATGAGTGCGCTACTAAAGGGTTTTCTCTGTGTCTCGTACAGAAGGGCGTTCATGGCTCTTTATGCGCGTCATCGAGATAAATTGGGCATAATTACCGCGCATTGTATGATAGGCCACATATCGGAGCGCATGAGATGCCCTAGTTAAAGCTACTGTAGGTGCTGTCGGAATAAAGAGAAGGATGAATCGATACAACACCTTATCTGCGACTATCCTGCTCTATGGGAACTTGAACTATCGCACTTTGGTGAATGTCGCCCATAATCTGGACTATCTTAGGGATGTGTAACTTTCGAAGTTGATAAGCTTCGTCAAGGGTACCGGTTGGCTCAAATGACGTAACTGATATTTTTTGAACCTTTAGGTGAGGTTTTTTCTTTTGGGACCCTCCATTATCCGGCCTTTTGCGTTCTTTAATGGATTTTAACTTGTTTTCCGATCAATTTTACGCCCAAATCGTGAGATTTAACGCTTTTGGACTATTTTTGTTGACACTCTGGAAACCAATATTGAATATTTCATTCGTAAGATACCGACGCGTACCAGAGTTTGAACCATTTGAGGCGTAGCCACGGTCAACATTTACATAAAGTCATCTTTCAACATTGAATTATATAAATCGCTCTATTGACTCATATAAATATTTCATACATTTCTCTAAATCTTATGTATTATTATTATTTTTTTTTTAACCAAATCCGACAGCTTTGAAAACATCACGCATTATAAGCGTTATATTTCCGTATAACTTTTGATGGATCAATTAATAAACATTTAATGAATTTTATAATGTAATGTAAATATTCATGAAATAAAAAGGGAAATTAAAATTTTTATCCAAAATATAATCAAACGACTAATGAAACGTAATTCGTCGAAAACGAAATTCAGGTTGGGTGATCGTTAGAATTAATCGATGGTAAATTGTTGATTGCTTCATAAAAGACGCTATATGATAAAACAAAACAAAAAATACTGGAATTAGAAAAAGATTCGGTTTAAGAAACTTTTGTCAAAAAAAAGAATATTGAATTGTAAGTTAAGAACTTAAGCTTATGAAATATGTAAATTATATATTATTAATTATATACTCGTACAGTCATAATTATAACATAAAAAGAAAAGCCCACAATAACTGAAATTTGACACACATACTCCTATAAGACATACTGATATCATTTATTATTCTATTATTTTGAAAATGACTGTTCAATTCTTACTCATGCACGATGCTAATTTGATTACGGTGTTAAAAAAAGTGTCATGTCACATAAATAAAACACAAAACGTTTACTATGTTTATACCTGATTGTGCGGCATATTGTAGCAGTTGACAACGATATTGTATTGTTCACTTTGTGACAAGCAATGAAACTATTTAGAGTGCTATGTGCCACAGAGCCAACGAAACAGTGGCTCTTTTACGCGAGAAATTCAATGAGAGTGTTATCTTGTAATGCATTCATGTATGTATTCACCCATATGTAAAATTAAAAAAAGAAAACAAAAACAAATAAAATAAGTATAAACATAATTTAGAGTAGAATCACAAAGTGACATCACAAAAGTAAAAGTGTAATAAATCATAGCTAAAATGCATGATATGTTATTAAAAGATCAACGAGTGAAATTGTGTGAGATAGGTAATAGCATAGGCATTTAGATATGGCACAGGCATCTAGAATTACAAATGTAAAGGTTTCTGCACAATAGATGCCGCATATGTTAACAGTTGACCGAAAATTCGAATGGAAATTTCTCAAGCTTTTTTGGATCGATCTAAGCGAAATAAAATGGATTTTAAGCGTCGTTTCATAATATAAGCCGCTGGAAGTACACCAAAGAAGGCAAAAACAGTCCAATCGGTTAGTAAAGACATGGCGACGGTTTTCTGAGACTAAAAAGGTATGTTATTGATCGACTACACAAGAGTATTTTTACAATGGCAAAATTCAACCAATTGAAGTATGAATTGCTTGACCATCCACCTTATTCTCTTGATTTAGGTCCCTTTGATTTCTACTTGTTTCAAAACTAAAAACAGTTTTTGCTGGCAAATATTTTACATCGAATTTAGATGCAATGGCAGCTGTAAACGATTATTTAAAGGATTTTTAGAAAAATTATTTTAATCAAGGAATAGAATGGCATAAAAATGTTGGACTAAGTGTATTGCAGTCTTAGGAGTTAAATTAAAAAATAAAATAATTGTAATTATCTAGCTCTTGTTTTTCATTTCGGACTGCCCTCGTATATATAAAAATCATTATATATATCAGCCAAGACTACTTAATTATAGATTACTTGGAATAAAGATTTCCAACGAATATAATAGCCATTCTACTATAACCGGGACTCAATGCAAACATATTTTCAAAAGAACAATTATAGATTTACTGACAAAAAAACAAAAAAATAAAAAAGTGTCTTTAAATAAAATCAATAAATCTGAAACTTTTTTAAAATATCAGGAATTGTTTATTTATCTTTTGTTTGTTTGTTGATGGCCAAAAGCAAATTTACTTTCCACCATTTGTCTACGCGTTACCGACAAATAAAATAGAGAAATAAAAATAAACAATGAAATATTGAAAGTAAATTTGAAAGGAAAAATTTAATAGAATTGCTCTTGAATAGTTGACAGCTAATGCCTAAAGGATATTTAACAATAAACACACAAATAGCTTTTATACACAGCTGCCCGTGTGTGTTTGCAGCGAAGATTGAAACCTCAAATTGTTTTATTTCTGTGGAAGAAATTTATGAGTTTATTGTAATATCACAGGCCATGGCTGTAATTGGTACTAGCGATTATGCTCCTTCAGATCTTTTGGGGTATTACAGTCTGACATCATAGAAAACATCGTTAAGTAGCTGCTGACTTAAGCAAATAATGTATTACGCGAAATACCATCTGATAATGCTTTTACAAGATCAGCACGTAAACAAACAGACAAATCTCTTCGATATTTGATATATGTATATCTATATTTATATATATATATATATATATATATATATATATATATATATATATATATATAATCTACAAGCTATTATCCAGATGAAAATTCGGCAGTAGGCGAGCAGTTATTTCCACATAAAGGTCGACCCAGTTTTACTGAGTATTTGATTTACTGTTGTATAGCACAGCTAATAGCTATCCTTTAAATGGAATTATTTACCGTTGTCAGTGACAGGAAAATGTAGTAGAAAAAATTGTTGTTTAACTCTGATTGATTTTTACAGGTAATATAGAATTAATATCATAACAGGTAAGTTGCTTACCTCACTCCCTATGTTCAGTCGACTTCAGGTTGGGTAAGTAGTCAGTAGTTTTCGGCAAAACAAAGCATATATTTCAAAAGATCTACGACCAAACCCAATGGATGATATATGTAGGTACACCCTGGTAAGGTTTCAACAGAACGTAACTCTTTTGTCCATTGTAACCAAAAAGATGAAGAACATGTACTTTCCATCAACAATACAGGATACTTGAGGGAAGTATGTTTCACGGCAGTAAAAACAATCTAGTAAATGCCACATTACGGTTGCAATTTTCGTTTTTATTTGTAGCTAGAAGTTGTTGATTAGCCAAGAATAAATTAAAACAGTAAATGCCACTTTACGGTTTCAATTTCCGTTTTTATATAGAAGTAGAGATTGCTGATTAGCCCAGAAAAAATTCATTAAAACATTAATTTTCTCGCTTTTTTAATATATTTCCCATAACGGTAAACTTTTTTATATATCTTTAGACAAACCAATATTAATTTCATATAATACCCACAATCTTAAACCATTGCCAACTATTTTCCCAGGAGAGATTAGCAATTTTTGGACCCACTGCACCCAGCTCACTGCTCAGGGTACCATCATATGAAAGTATTATATATATATATATATATATATATATATATATATATATATATATACATATATATATATATATATATGTATATATGTGTGTATGTACCAAAATACCACAATGCAGAGTTGTATTTTAATTTTCGTAACATTATATTACCTGACTAAAATATAACCATTTTTGATTGTATTCGACTTTATCGTTTCGCACGAGTCACTGGAACCGACTGATTACATAAAAGACTTGAGTGTATAACACGTCGTCTTAAAACTGCTTCCTTTAAACTGCTTAATCCCAAAAACATGTACAGTTCCTAAACTAAAAATCGGCTAATAATAGTAAAAAATTCAAACTTTACCGCATGCTTGGCGGGGCGATGCGAGAAAAGTGATAGTACCAACTTTTCTTCTAACTATAATTATGAGCTACCCTGATCCGATGCACCAGTATATGAAATGAGCTGATACAAGTAGGTTATTTCATGCCAAACATCAATACTAAACCTAATTGGACAAAGGTGCGACTTTAGCAAAATTGTTGTTCGGATCCAAACGTGAGTTATCATAATTATGACAAAATTTTTTGTTTTGTTTGAATCAATTTCTGGCGCTATTCATGGTAGGTTTCTTAACGGGAAATCTGGAAATGTGTTTATATTAAAATCAAAAGTATTTCTAGTTAAAACCAAACCAACATTACAAGATACTTACCTTTGTTTAGAAATTATGTAGTTATGAATAAGTACATAACATAGTGTTGGAAAGTTGTAAGAACACTATGCAAAAAATGGAAAATATTTTCTGACCTGGGATAACTACTATATTGTTTTGATGCGCTATGGTCGCCTAAAAAGAACCCCAAAAAAATCTAAGGGTGTCATATTGCACTATCTCGGTGGCCAATTTACTTTTCCTCTACCAAAAATAATGCGGTTTTCGAACTCTTCTTCCAAATATCCATTGTTTATCTTGCTGTGTGACAAGTGGCACCATCCTCTTAAAACCACATGTTCTCTACGTCTAAATTACCAATTTTCCGCCACAAAAAGCTTCGGATTATCTCCCTGTAGCGATTTCCATTGATCGCAATCGCATTTCCATTTTCGTTTTCAAAAAAATATTGTCCGATGATTTCTCCGGACAACAAACAACACCAAACCGTAACTTTTTGTAGATGTTATGGTTGCTAGACGATACTTCTTGGATTCTCTTCACTCCAAATGCTGCTGGTGACGCAGCCATTGAGCTGAAAATGGGCATTGTTGATAAAAATTATTTTGTTAAAAAAATTCTCATCATCTTTTTTTTCGATGGACCAAGAAACGAACTGCCGACGTAAATATTCCATTTTTCTAGTATTAAAACATATACACAGAGTTTTTTATAACCTGAAAATGTATGGGGCTCTAAATGAGGTTGGTAAGAGAAGATTTATAGCCGGGTTATGAAAAGATTACTTCGATAAAGGTTTTAAAGATTAAACTTATTTAAAATTATATATAGTGTTTATTTTATTAAAAAACCTGAAATTTATCAGCCATATATGTAAATGCACTTTTAATACTCTGTATATTTAAGTCTTTGTGATATCTTTATTTATAAGGCAGCTCTTTTTATAGCTTAATTGCAATATTGACCCCTGAATTAAATAAACGTTTCCTTTTGTCAATTTTATTTAAAAACTTTTTTTCCACACAATATCTCTCATAAGTAAAAAGAAATTCAATATCATATTTTGCTATATTAAGCATGCATATCACTGCGTATTTGGTTTTCAAATATAAAAAATATTTTTCTTAAACCAATGTTGTCATGTTAGATTATAATAAATACTTTCGATTTCTAGATAATATTATATGTGACAGTATAATAAAACTTTAAAAGATTAATAGTGACCTAATATTGACTTATAACAGTCTAGACAAAATTGTGGGTCCTTCTTCTTCTTCAATATTCTGAGTATTAATTTAAAATTTGAGTTTTTTCTCATATTTATTGGAAAACTACTGCTTTTAAATACTGGACTTAATCTCTCGTTTTGTGTGTCAATACTTACTTACTTGTGTATAAAATGGTATTTAAAATTGTTTGGTAATCTTTTAATGAAAACGAAGATTACTTTTCCAAAAAAAACTGAAGATATTAAAAGATTCTTTGCTGACAGATAAAAAAATAACCAGTATTTAAAGGAAAGTAAATGAAATGAAAAAAAAAAAAATGGAAAACTACCATTTTAACTTTTTAATAAACTCAATGAAAATGTTTTTTGTTTAATTTTTAGTGACAGTTTTTGATTCCTTTTTCTTGTCGTGTTTTTAAAAGAAAATAATTTGCTCACTTCGGCGCACTTTACCAAGTACACAGTTGTGTATTGCAGAAAAAATGTCATTTCTACTTACTCTTTCAACATCCTTGTTTTTTTATGTTTATAGGTAGTGAGATATTAAACTGCTGCAATTTTATTTTTTCCTCTTTCTTATATTTACAATTTCATGGTTATTTATCTTTCTGCTACAGCGAGCTATTTTTATACTTTATTTTTCAAAGGTAACAATGATGCATTATTTTTTTCTTGTAATAAATATATTATTTTTTTTTATTTCGTTCTCAGTTAGTTGCTAAACTTACCGAGTCAAACGTATATATCTATATATGCGTTGTAATTGATGTTCTCTGATATATGCCAACCGATACCAAGTTTTGTATGATCGCGGGTTATTGACTTTAAAGTGAACCCAGCAAAAATTTTTTACAGCATTTAAGCTTTGTGTGAGTTAATGTACACATGTATAAAAATGAATGTGTGTTTGTATGTATGTTTGTTTGTTTTTCCTTTTAGACAGTTAAATAGCTGAACCGATTATTTTTAAATTTTTTCAATATCTCTCTGTATGTCTGGAAGGAATGCAAAGTGTGTATTTATTCGTCTATATCTTCAAAATAGTAACAGAACGATTCTCGAAACTTGGCCCGAATAGATTGATATTCAAGCTAAATCGTAAGACAAAAAAAGGGTGGAATTACACAATTACTTCCCATACAAACTTAATATTGATTTCATTATATCTTGAGAACGGCTGAAGCTCAGTATTTGGTCTAAACAATTTTATAGTCAATGCAAATTATCAGTCGAAAAGTTGGCGGAATTAGACAAGTGGGTTGGGGGTATCTCCCGCACAAACTAAATTCAAATTTCTGTATATCTTGAGAACCGTTAAAGAGTCAGTGTTTGTTCTGAATGACTTCGTAGTCAAATCATTAGGCAAAAAGTAGAAAGAATTGGATAAGTGGGTGCGGTACCTCCGATACAAATATTAATTAAATATTAATAGTTGTATATCTTGAGACCGGCAATAGTAGAGGCTTATAAATAACGTCATGAATAATACACAACATCAGTCTGGGCGAGATTAGATATGTGGGCGTGACACCTTTCACTCATACCAAATATTGGATTTTGTATATGTGAAGAGCGACAGCTATTAACGCTTCGTTATCTATCTACAAAAACTATCTATGAACACAGAGTGCCTTCTGGAAGGTAAAAAAATGTTTCCGAAAGGGAACCAAATTGAGAAAAAGAGTAAAAAATTTAACTAAGATAGCATTTAAGATAATAGTTAAGATGAAGGTAGCGAAGCACGCAGGGTTTTAGCTAGTTTTCATTTCCCTTCAAGTTCCCTTAATA
The DNA here is from genome assembly GCA_023159175.1 of Wohlfahrtia magnifica. Lineage (NCBI taxonomy): Eukaryota > Metazoa > Arthropoda > Insecta > Diptera > Sarcophagidae > Wohlfahrtia > Wohlfahrtia magnifica. Next base: position 10,808,072 of record JAKWBJ010000486.1, on the reverse strand, counting down.
TTCTCTGGAATAACGTCAGGACTTCTCTTATTCAATGAACTGCACTCGATCCTATTTTTAAACTCATTGAAGGGGAAATGAAGGTTAACTCCTGCGCCGAAAGGCAAATGCTTTAGAGAAGTTTTCAATAGCAGTATTATTCATAACCAGTTACTAGCTACTGTTATGTGGCGATTACGCTGTTGGAATTTTTATTTTATTTTTTTGATGATCTAGCAAGGGATTGAACCGTGGACCTATTAGTTTGTTGTCGGGTGTCTTACCTACCATACCGCAGCGGCACACGTTTACTTCGTTATATATACCAATGCAGTGTTAGATTAAATTGCCAAAGAATCTGTTCACTCTGACTGCTGGGATCGGATATTCGCAGAGAAGGGAGAATACCACTTCCTTCGTTTTCCTGTAATTGTGGCTGCGACAATCCTTAAAAGGGGAATTTTGAGTATGTTCTAGTCAAATATCCGCTTCATTCAGCTTCATGCAGCTGTCGGCCACTACACTCCCGTAGCTGTTGACGCCTTTAACTTCAGGGAACAGCTTTAAGCTACGTTCACATTTGTCAAATATTTGACGAAAAAACTTAACCATTTATGTCAGTGTTCCTTAAAAAAATATTATAAAACAAATAACAGTACAATACAAAAAATATTTATTTTTTTAAATTACTTAATTAAAAAAAAAAATAAATAAATAATAATAAAATTAAAAATACATATTTCAATAAAGTATTTTATTAAAGTAGCATAATACCTAAGACCATGTGCATATATTTATGTGAATTAAATATAAAAAACATTAAAAGTTTGTATAAATTATTTTATTCTGTGAGATAAATAAAGCAGCTAACTGAACAATAGTTATTTTGCAGAGAGTTAAAAGACTTAGTTTTCACCTAACATGCAAACAACTAACTTTTAGCTGATTTAAGTAAAACTAATTTACAGTTAATTTATAAAACCTAATTAGAACCAGCGGAAAAGCTGTTAGCTTGCAGCTAGCTACAAAAAGTCGCTTAAAATTAGTTAGAAAGTAATGCAGAGTTGGGCACCGCCTAGGACATCGCAATGTTAAAATAGTTAGTTGGTGCTATTGAAAAGTAATCCAAGTGTCAGTCAGCACTAATTGACAAATAACTTAAGTTAGTTTTAAGTTAACTCAGTTTCCGACTGGGAATTGTATATTGGAGACGAACACATACAGTCTTAACTGTTGGAGCATTAAAAAATTTAAACATGAATAACAAAAAGAGATATCCTTTCACTTATCTTAAACAGATAACATACATATCACAATGTATTGCATGAGCTCAAGGGACCCTATTTGTTTACTGGGAATAAAAATTACAAAAAAATAAGTAAATTTATTTCTTCATTACAGCATTCATAGAAAAAAATATGTACATCACTACTGTATCTTACATATAACAATGAATGTTTGTTTATATATTTGTTTGTTTAAAGTCTATAGATAGCTAAACGGCTGCACGTTTTTCATATTTTTCTCTCTGTTTGTCCAGAAAGATACAGGCTATATAAATTAAAAAAGCAACAACTATCTGCTATCTAATTTTCATCAATTGTATTTTAATCAATTAAGAGACTTCATCAAAGGTTCGACATTCGAAATACTATTGTCAGAATAAAGCAGTTCTGTATATGATGAAATAATTGTTTATACGTACACAGAATCTATTTACAATTTTTCAATTTCGTTCTTTTATTGTAACTCTATATGACTAATTTTTTTCCATATGTTATTGAATATAATTCACACCGCAGTATGCACTAAATCTTAAATTCAGCTTCAAGTCTGGATACGCTCGTCTGAGTACAATAAATGAGTAAAATAAAACAGTAGTCTTCACTTCAAAGAAATTTTCTCAGGGTTGTTATGGACGACAACAACATGAAAAGATAAAGGAATGAAAACCAAAAGCCAAAGACAGTTGTGAGTGCTTAAATGTGTGTCATTAAATTTATATGCTCATATCTGCTAAATAATAACAGCGAGAAGAACAACTACAAAGGCCATAAAATATTCATAAGAATGGGAAATTCACGTGTAATAAATTTAGTCGACTAGTAAACTTAAGCGAACTGAAATGAACTCCAGTGTTAGAAAATTTAAATGCTACGGTGTCTAGGCTTTAAAATAATGGATTATAAATTCTAACTAATTTAGAGATTTTCTGCATGTCCCTCTGAGAGAAACAGTAGCAAATTTCTCTTGTATTATAATATCTTTAAAGTCTATTATTCTTTTTTTTTTTTGGCTTAGTATACAATATTGCAGAAACTCAATTTAAAAGTTCAAAAGAAAGACAGAAATTTATATTGTAAGAGGAAAATGTGAACACATTGTATGGAGTGGGTAATTTAAAAGTTTGAATTTAAAAATGCAATAAAACAAAAAAGTTTCAAAATTTTCCAAATTTATTTTGTTGTTGTGAATTACAATTGTTCCGGTTAGAAATGTAATATTATTTTATTCATATGGCTGCCGCAGCTGCCCTCAAGATTTGAAAGAATGATCGCATATGATCGGATCAATTTTCGAGAACCTTTTCGAGTGTGTGGGGTCGTGTCTCAGCAATAGCATCACGAATGTGAAATTTGCAATTGTCTCTGATTTGTCGGCATAACACTTGTCTTTAATTGCGCCCCACAGAAAATAATCCAACGGTGTCAAATAGTAGCTTCTTAGCGGCCAACTGACATTACATTAGACGAAATGGCTAGTCAAACGGCCATCAAACGTTTGACGCAATAAATCGATTGTGGCGTGAGATGCGGGCACAAAAAAATCGGTTATCATGTTGCGATAGGTGTCTTCATAGACCGTAATGGTTGCGCCGTCTTCATTTTCAAAGAAATCTTAGCAAATTATGGATCCTCTCCACAATCCGCACCAAACAGTCACTCGTAATGGGTGCATTGGCTTCTGTAAGACCACGTTTGGGTTGTCTGAGCCACAGTTTTGCTATTAACTGCAATTTTGCTTACTAACGTACCCACCAAGATTAAAATGAGCTTTATCCGAGAAGGTGATTTTAAATGATGATGATTTCCAATAGATATCAACGTTGCGCAAACGTAAATTAATTCATTTCGATCAGTGGAGATAATATACTGAATTTTTTATTCGAGTATATAAACTTTAATAACAGACGTACTTAATATAGAATTACTTTAAAAGATTTGACAAAAGAAGTAATTTGATTTTATTTCTAAATTATTTTGTGTTCTGCAGAACACGAATCGGGGTGGACATATTATTTTATTATAGAACTAGATATGTGTTAGCAAATCACATATAAAAGCAGTAATTATCAATTTAATCATATTACGCAGCTGTACATCTGTATATAAAATAATAGGAGTGGCGAATAAAAATTCGAGAAATATTCTGTGGATAGACGGAATCAAAATCATACTATTTGGTGGAACTGACTTTTGAGAGTATGTCCGACGGCCGCCTAATACAAAATATAAAGCACAATTAACCCTGCTTTTTTATGTGGCCGATTTGCTCCAAATTGAATTTTTATTTCTTCATAATTTCTAAACAGTTTTATATGAATGTTAATTTCTGTTGTCGGCTCACCTGTTATTACTTTTAAACACAATTTTAATCAAAATTTCAAGTGCCTGACATAAAGCTGTACTGAGAAAAATTAACAATATACTAATCTAATTTTTGGAACCATTTTTATTTCATTAAATTGGGAATGCTATTTTTTTTTTTTTTGGCTTTATGAACACCAAATGTGATTTTATTGAATATTTTTTTCACTATATTTTAAACAAAATATTTTCGATTGCTTTTTAGACTTGTTGCAACTAAAAATTATCTGTTGTTTAACGATTGATTTATGTAGAAGTACCTTTACTTCAATAACTTTTAGATTATTAGTAACAGTATCAACACCCAAGTCATTTCGCATTCGTATAAGGGTGGTCTACTGAGGGCGTCATTTTATCTCTTCTGAACAAAAAGCATTGTCTAATGCGGAAGTTGCTTTTTTTTTCTTGGACTTTGTCTTTAAGCAACTGGGGAGTCAATCTTAACTTGAATTAATTCATTCTTAGCTGCAGGATCACAATTTCGTGCCTTGATGAAAAGTTTATACTGTGACAGCGTTAAAAATGTGCCTTCAAGGTGGAGTACTATCTCCATTATTGTGGACGGTAGCAGCCGATTGCTTGCTACAATGTCACCTCATAGAGTTTTCGATGTTATCCTCAAAAACTTGGTATGACGACCCGTCTGAAATATAGAAGTAATTTGATCGACTCTAAACGAGTTGTCAGATTTATACACTGTATTTTTTTTCTGGTTACCACCATCAATTTTTCTTGGGAGGTTAAATATCTAAGTGTCATTCTACATACAACACTTAGTTCGAATTCACACATCAGTGCTGTACAGGCTAAGGCCATAAGAAACTTTGCGCAAGTCTCTCTCCTATATTAAGACTAAGGCGTCTTCCGCCATTATATGGCCTATTATCACTTATGCGGTAATAGTCGGATTGAGCCGGAGACTCACTTTTATTCTACGCAGAGTAGTCTGTCCAGGATGTAATGACTTTGGAACTTCGCTTTGGAAGGAGGTTCTATGCTGAAGTGCCGACTGCAAATAATTCGACTCAATAAAATAAAATATTTACTATGGACAAAAATGTCCTCAAACTTAAGATTTTCACATTTTTTAAGCTTAGCAGGTTTAACAGAAAAGACAGTTAAACATGCTGGGGACGAATATATATAATATATGCCGTAAAGAAATCGAATAAGTCGGTCAAAGTTATCATAATATGTATGAAGCAGGCTCTTCAAAAATATCACATTTTAGAAATAATTCTAAAAAAATATTATCCATAGAATCTGAAATGCTGTTGGTTTTTAAATCTAGATAGTGGCCTAGATCATCAGGAAAGTATATTGAATATCAAAGAAATTTTTGCTTGTTAAATAGTGTAATCAGTATCGAGTCCAGCAAGAATCTGTTGCCGAAATTTTTGAAATATCCTCAAAATTTTCAGATACGGGTAAAATACCGGGTTTTCGTACCTTCGTGCAGTTGTTCGCTGATAACTTAGCTAAATATCAACCAATTTAAAAAGAAAAGACAAATTCAACCCGTCTTTACCACAATTCCACTATATATAAGTGCTTTATAGTAATTCTTATCTATGCTTATCTATGATGTCTCTTACTTTATGAATTGGACCTACATCGTTGTAGCATAATCTTTCCCATATCATTACTTTTTCAGCAGCATGTTTAACTGTTCTTTTTATCAACTCTGCTGTTAAACTTAAAAAATGTGTAAATCTAAGATCTAGGGGCCATTTTGTCCATAGCACATTTTATTTTATTGAATCGAAATCAACAAAAACTAAGGTCCTATTATAGCATTATTAGCGTTCGGCACTTCAACATAGAATCTGCTCCCAAAGCAAAGTTCCAAACGAAATCGAATGAGTCGTTTTAGATTTATCGTAAGATGTATTAAGCAGCCTCTTTAAAAAATCTCACATTTTAGAAAAAATACTGATGATTTTTGAAGTTAGGCGACTATAAAGCATAAAAAAATATATTAAATATCAATGGTATTTTTGCTTGTTGCATAGTGTGATTTTAAAATTTAGGCGACCATAACGCATCAAAAAAATACCGTTTATCCAAGATTTTTTTTCCATTTGTTGCATAGTGTTATCAAAAAAAATAGTATCACTTTTCGAAACTTTTAATTTCGTTCTACTTTGTAGCGCCTTGCAATGCATTTATTTATTTTTCTTTTTTGTTTAATTTCACGTTTCATTAACATGGATAAATTGTAAATTTGGTTAGTCTTTGTTTAGGTCACTTGATTGCATTGCTTTATTTATTTTTTTTTAATTTTAACAAATTGTGTCCACGTTCATACATAGAAAATAAAATTTCATTATTGGATTGACATATTTTCGGTTGTTATTCGCTCAGTACAAAAAAAGAAGAAATTGTTAAAGCCTACTTACTGCAGCATTGATTTTGCCTAACAACATTGCCTGTGCTTTTACCTTGTTCACATCGTACAAATAATGTTGGTAAAATGCAATAAAACTTTTTCGCATACTTGAATGCTCTTAAAATAAAAAAAAAATACCTAATCAATCATTAAGTTGAAAGCCTTTTATAGATTCACCAATTTTTGACTTCTTACCCTTTTGAAAATCCTCTTACGTTACCATGTTAACTGCAGAAAATTAGTTTATGAGTATTTGAAACAAAGTTGGTATGTTCCTGCAAGTTATTCGATTTGTATTCTGCGGTATTTAATTTTTGGTAAGGAGCATACAGGCTTTAAAATACTTTTATTTTACTTTTTATCCTAAATACCAAGGCAATATAATAGCCATGGCAATTTTACAGTAATTTCAGACAATAGCAAAACAGGAAGCACATATGCCTTTTTAGTCTTAAGGAATTTCCTTTCATCACTAAAATTTTTATTTTTTTTTTTTTTGGAGTTTCAGTCTCGTACTCTGTTATTGTCAAAAAAAACTGAGTTTCACATTTGATTTGAAAACAACGACTGCAAATATAGACCATAAAAGATAAAAACATAAGCATTAAACGACTATTATTGTGCACTGTTTTAGGTAACACTTGCAAAGATAATGTAAAATCTTAAAACTCTTTGTTTGTTTGTTTGTTAAGGACGACAGCAAACGTTACATGGGTGCCAAGCACACAACGAAAAATAGTTGCAATTAAAAAGTTGTTTAAAAAAAGTTAGAAAATAAGATATAAAGTTTTAAGTAAAACTTTTGCTTGACTTTTCTTTACTTTTGAATATAAAAGAATTCGGCGTGTTATGGTTATATTGGTGTTATAAACGATGAGAAATGATTCTTCTATTTACGAGTTGAACAACTTTATATACAAAAGAGAAAATAATAATTGAATGTAAATTTTTTCAATATAAAAATATTCGCGACATGTGGCAACGCTAATAATGCTAAGTAACGTTTGCCATTTTACAATGAATAGAATAGCAACGAACAACGCTCAAACTCAAAATGTACGCTGTGTGAGAAATGTGCATAGATCGAGAAATTCTTTAGCGGCAAATCCCATTTTTGGTGCATTGGTAACATCAATGAACAAAATTATCGAATTAAATGTGAATTGTACTTGGCTGATATGTGGTTTCAATAAGACAGTGCCACATGCCACGCGGTACGCTATACCGTGAACCTATTAACAGGTGAGTTTTGTTAGCAATTAATCTCATTGAGCAGTCAATTGGACACCAAGATCATGCGATTGACTTTACTAGATTATTTTTTGAAGAAGCACGTAAAGTCTTTAGTATACTTATTCTTTTACACGAAAGCCCTGAAAGGCAGTATTTCAGGTGCCATTGGTGAAACATCGGCCGATCTTTTGATTAGATCACCTAAGCTGTAGCCGTAGCTAACATTTATATGAAACAGTTTTCGAAATGTTAATGGCCAGCATTCATATATCGCTCCAAATAAATATCTTATTCTCTTTCTCAAAGATTGTATTTTCAAATTTCTAAGCCCAAACGGTTATTTTAAGCCATCACCTGATTTAAAAAGCCGCCAAATATAGAACAATTACTTGGTTTAAGAATACTGAGCTTTGGCCTCAATTTGGCGGTTTGGTCAGAACACACACATTTTTAGAAGTCATAATGTATCCACCTGTAATTGCTAAAAATTATAGTATATAATGAATAATGGGGTACTTAAGCTTTTGGAAATAGCTACTTGAAAAAGAGGTGCATCACAACATATCAGAACTTTTCATTTATTTATTTATGTCTGTGCACAAAGAAACATTATAGAGTAAAGTGATAATAAAGAATTATAATAATAATTAAGAATTCAAACGTAATATAATTTTTCTCTTTAAATTATCAGAGATTCGGCACAAAAGGATCATTATTGGCGTAAACATATCGATGACATTCTTAATTTTACTAAGCAGAAACTCTGATCCACAGCACCGCAAATAACTGCCAAAAAAAAAGTGACACTTAGCATTACTGGACGATTTTCCAAAATAGGTATTTAATGAGACCAAGACTGTTAATGAACAACGGTTTACACATACGAATTCAGTCGAAGGCTGCGTAAAAAGTATAACAAAATTAGCTTCAGAACGGATTTAATTCTGTTTATATGGATGGTATAGTAAGGTTGGGTCTCATATAGTTGAACCACATTCGAGTATAGTGCGAAATAATGCAGTATAAAGTTGTTTAGTAACATAGGAATCAGAAACTAGCGTTCTACAAAACCAAGAACGCTATTAGCCTTATCAACCGTAAGTGTAATGTCATCACAAAAATTAAGTATACAGTCCAACGTAATACCAAGATCAGTAACATTGTCTACTTTAACGAGCAGCAGTAATCCAATTTGTTATTTATGAAGAAAGACATACACTGTGGTTCAACAGAAAATAACAACCTTGTTTTTTATATTTTTAAGAACCATAAATCGCAGATACTGCAACAATAAAATATCTGCTTTTCGTCTGAAAATAAATTTTCACTTATTGTTTCTTTATTTGCGATTTATGTTACTTTTTAAGAAACCAGTGAACCGGGGTGTATACTTACATTTTTTTATTATTCACTTCCATTAAACTTATTTGGCATCAATAAAAAGTATGTCAATATCCGTCTACAGTAAAACAAGGTCATTAAAATTATTTAAAGTCATAAAAATTTTAGCATCATCAGCACACAACAATTAGCACTTTGGTATGCATAATAGTCGAGGGTAAATTATTTATAAATAAAGCAAACAGTAAGCGGCCCAGATGACTTCCTTGAGGAATACCAGAAGGAACCACAATGTTTTTCGATGAAACATTTCTGAATTTCACTGCCTACATACTATTAGATAGATACCAATTTAAAATTGTGGTACTAAATCTCATATGCGATAATTTTTACATTAGAATATTATAATTTACTTTATCAAAAACCTTGTTAAAGTCAATATAAACTACATCTGTGTGTTTACAATTTAAGAAACCATAATTCACCATAGTAGTTAGTTCAAAAATATTATTTGATGTGGAGCGAGACTTACAAAAGCCATGCTGGTATGTAAATAATAGTGAGATGATTGAAATAACAGTTAAAATCAGTTAAAATCTTTTCAAGCAGTTTAGGAATATCATTTAGCTTAGCAATTTCTCTATAGATTGATATATCTATTATACTTCTATTTCTTAAAAATGGTATAATAAATAAACTCTTACATATAAGTGGTAAATAACATAACTCTAAAGACTTATTAACTATTGTAGTAAGCGGATTGCACAGAGATAACGCTCAGTTCTTTAGGATGCATCTTGGTATTCCATCAGGACCAGGATTTAATGAAGATTTTAAAGATTTTAAATTCGAGAAGACAGTTTTGTTGCTTGTCAAGGAAAAGAGCACACCCGATGAGTCCAATATCTTAGAAGGATACGAAGAATTATTATCGTATGTATTATTATAAATTATAAAATAATTTAGGATTAGTTTTCAGTTTTGATCTCAATCCAGAAGTATACATAGTTATTGTGGGCAAATGTATTTATTTATTTATTTATTATTATTATTTTTTTATTATTATTTTTCTTCTATTTTTAAAATTTTTTAAAAAAAAGTCATAGTGTGCCTTGATTATCGCGTATAGTTATTTTTGGAAAAGTTTGAAACGATACTATATAGTACAGCATACTGCAATAGTACTAGTAAAACCATATATATACTAAAATGCTCATTTACCGATATATTGGTAAAGAACTTTCGGATTTGATTAAAAAAAGACAACATTTAAAGAAATATATGAAATCTTTATTTGAGTCCATAAAACGATCTATAAGACTGAATGTTTAAAGATGATTTGAAATGGTTCATACGCTGGTTCCAATCTTGGCATAATCTCTTCAACATATCGGCTGGTATATCACGAATAAATTCGTTCAACCGTTGCGGGTTTGTTCCTATAGACGTGAGCGTTAATATAGCCCCATAAAAACTGTCTAAATGCGTAAAATCGCAGGATCTATGCAGCCAATTGACCAGCTCCAAACGTGAAATAAACTGTTCACCGAACTCGCCTCCCAATTGGGCCATTGTTTCACGTGCTGTGTGGCATATGACACTGAATTTTTGAAACCACACGTCAGTCAAGTCCAGCCCTTCCATTTTGGGCAAAAAAAAATGTAATCATAGCACGTCGTCTTGGAACAAGTACGGTCCAATGATCCACACCACACAGTGCCTTTTTCTGGATGCATTGCCGGTTCTTGCAATGCATCTGGCTGCTCTTCACACCATATACTGCAAATTTGCTTGTGCACTTATCCATTTTTCGACAAAAAAAAAAAATGGTTCTTCATCCAACCGAATTTTGATGATAAGATTTAATAATCTATAATTGTTTTTCGTTCGTAAGTCGTTTCATGGGTTAATTGTTTAACAGTAAAATGTTGCACGAAAACAGCACAGCAATTACAGCACGAAAATTATTAAAAAATCGCCCGATACATATGAATTTATATAGCCAACTTGTGCTGTGTCAACAAATGCACCTTCCATGTAGACTAAGAGCCTTAAAAACAACAGAATATATTGTAGTTCATTTTCCAAAAAAAGAAAAAAATCTGTTTCTATGTTAATGTTGCTGTTGTGTTTGTGTATAACAAAAGCTCCTTTTTTGTCAATATCAAAGTCTGTATGTCAGCAACTGTTCATAGATTTTGGTATTGTGTGGGGGCACGTATAGGCGTTGTCTACATGTAAAATAATTTTATGCTGCATAGGTATTTCATTCTTAAAGAAGAATTATTATTTTTGAAATGTGACTCTTGTTTCTCTCCACAAAAACGAGCACAAACAAAACAAAAAGAAAAATATTTGCAACACTTTATAATTCTTCTAAAAATAATTTAACTTAAATGTTATATATGGCCATTTTACCTAATAGATAAAGGGTCTCCAAAAATAAAAGTAAAATAAAAATTTCGCATAAACAAGGAAAAAGATGCGCACACAAGTTATTTTAATTTAAGAAGACCAAGATACCTATGTATGAAACTTTTGTATAAGAGTCGATGAAAACAAATCCTACGTTATTTGAGGCGAGCTCTCACATGTTGAAAATACCTCATTGTTGTAACAACAATCAGATGATGGCAGCGTTATAAACACAATCTAAATTTTATTATTAAATTTTTTTTTTGTTAAATAGCCTGCTTGTTGCTTGTTCTTTTCTAACAATGTAACTTTTAAAAAGTTAAAATATTTTGCACTTTGCTCTTCTTATTTGATTGTTGTTGACAAAAAATATATTTGTAAAATACGAATTCTTAGTATATAAAAATATTAAAATGGAAACAACTTCTGCGTTTATATGTTGTAAGCAAGTCATTGAAAACTTGTAGGAGTCATCATCGTCATCTGATGATGACAAAATCTTACAGAACGAGTGGCAAGAGTAAAATAAAACCAATGTAAGTTAACGTTTTATGGAGGATGATTACATTTTCACTATATTTTATTTTACTTTAAGAAAAATTTGTGCCTTAGCCTGGAAAGTGCCATGTATCGAATGGAAAGATATTCGCTTTCATATGTAGCAAAATCTTATCAAGGGGGAAACAAACAGTAAACAATGGCGTATTAAGATATACTTATATATTTAAGTATACAAAAAATAAGCAAAAAAATATCGGCTGGTGAACAGCTGTAAAATGAGCATTTTTCGTTGTTCTATTGTGAAGATAAAAAATGAAGAAAAAAAATGTTAGAAATGTAAGGTTGACATTTTAAAAATATTACTATTTAAAAATGCAAAATTTTTTTTAGAAAAGAAAACTCTGTAAGTGTATCTATTATGTTTGCGGATGTTTGTGATAAGAAAAAAATTTTAAAACTTTACAAATGAGATTAATGTGATATTTTTACTTCTCTATAGCAAACACTTACTAGTTGAAATTATTTTATAGCGCGTGTTGCAAAAATCGTACAAGTGGTCACTCAGTCAAGCTGTATACTTTCCATTTTTAATGCCAATATTACAAAGAGAGTTGAGAACTCATGTCAGTAGATAATTGCTATTTTTGCTTCATGAAATGGTCGGTAAAAATGCAAAAAATCTAGGTTTTTTATCTTTCTTTATTAGGATCAATAATACTTTAAATTTACATATACAAAAAGTTTAAATAACACAGTTTAGCTTTAAGATACATTGTTTTTAACAAAAAGTATAACATTTTTTCGAAATATTTATGTTTGGATTGCGTTTATTTTAACGCCACTGGTTAATTTGTTGAAGAGCTGGAGTCCTTTGTAAAACAATGAGCAATGCAATGCGGTTGTTGTAGTTCTCTGAATTCTAAAGCCATCATTATTCCTCAATTGGTATGGCTGCATAGTAAAGATATCTAGACGCGTCATCAGTTCCCTGTACGAGTAACGACCACTCCCCTTATAGTTTCAGGGAAATGTTTTGATATTCAAACAAAAACCATTATTAACAGAACTAGAAATAAGTCGAATTTCAAGCAAATAAACGATAACTTGTGGCAAAATTATAGCAATATTAAAGCATGAATGCTTCTCTAAATACATTTTCTTCATTTCCATCTCAATTTTTTTCCTGAAAACTTAAGTGATATGAACAATAAGCAAATAGAGCAACTACACCAAGATTTTGAGAATATGAAGAGACTATATTAAGGATTCTGAAACAACGGAATGATGGATGACTCCAACAGATCCTTTACTATACTAGCGACTCAGTAAGACTGTAAAATGTTTGTTGCCATTACTTGTTTCGTGTTCCTTTTCTAAAAATTTTAATACAAGGAAAGGGTACTGTGTTTATCTCCAACCATCTTGCCTTTAAAAATCGTTGGCATTTCTTAACTTTGTGACGACGTTTTATTGCAAAAAACGAAGTGCAGCATTTTTTGTTAGAAAAGAAAACGTCTTTAGATTTTGGTCTATTTGGTCCAGTAAATACATATTTTTATTTAATTAACTTGGCTTTATGAACAAAAAAGTAGATTTAACTGAAAATTATTTTTCACTGTACAATTTTTCACAAACAATCTGGGACAAGTGGAGCATACATATAATGCCATATTTAGACTTGCAGCAATTACAAATTCTGCGCTGTTTAATGACTTATGTAGAAGCAGCATTAATTGTATCAACAATGAAGTTATTTCACTGAAAGCCAACTTATCTCTTCTTGATAAAAGGCATTCGCTGATGATGAAGTTGCTTTTATTTTCTTTTGATAATAAAGACTTTGCTACTAGATCGTTGGAACGAAAAGGAGCGTAAAAGTCAATCATAACTTGGATTAGTTCATTCTTAGGGCAGGATTACCGGCTCATCCCTCGATGAAAATGTACTATTGTGATGACGTCAAAAGTCTGAGGAATATTATCTCCATTGTTATGGACGGTAGTAGTCGGTGGCATGCTGAAATATTATCTCGTATAAGTGTCGGCTTAATTGGGTATGCTGAAGACAGTCGGTGAATCCTTCACAGATAGTTGTTATATCTTCTACAAGCAGACTATATTTCTTTTTGGGTTCCACCATCATCTTTTCTAAGGAGGTTAAATATATATCTATAATTCTTTCTGGATGGGAGACTTAGTTGGAACTTGCACATCGGTATTGTTCAGACAAGCTATTTTTGTCAAGTCTCTCCTGCTGTAGTAAGAAGGGTCTAATTGCTCTTTAACAGAGAATGACACTATGGTTTAAAAGTGTACTTTGGACTTTAGGCTGTGGTATTTTGTCTCCTCACAGCATAAAGACCTCAATATTAATTAATTTTATTGAGTTTTAAGCACTTTCAATGAATAATAACACTCTTAAGACTGTAAATCATGGTGGCGTTGATATTGTTGTTTAGGATTAATTTTCTTACTATGGTGTTGGGTTACTCTATAGGCTGCAGAAATTTATGAAAGCACCAGATTATGTCGAAATCCTCGAACTCGTGTGCTATCTTAGCTTGAAAAAGGTACGCTATTTTGTTGAGTGTTTAACCGCGAAGTGTTCTAAGAAAGGGTTTGAAGATAACAATATCACTGTATTAAACTGGCCTCCAACAGTCTCTAGATTTGTATTTGTGGAATGTAGTAAAAACAGCAACCAGAGGAAAGTGTCCTACAATTCATTATGAGCTTTGGGAATAAATACAAGCTGCGTTGTATGATATATTGGATTCAGTAGGCCAAAATCTTGCCGACTTTATGCATAGACGATGTTTTGCCATTTTAAACGAACACAGGGCATCGAAAAAATATTAAAGACTCTGAAGCAATTCTATTATTATATTCTCTTTTTCTTATAAATATTTTAAAAATACCTTGAAGTGTCTTTTTTCACATGGTGAATTTATATTTCATGTTTAATATAATTAAAATTTTGAAATACGAGCCATAATATAATAAAAACATTGTGAAACGTGTTTCAGAAGTTTATTAATTGAAAATAAATACAATTATTTATCAGCTACTGTCTCATTTTACTTTCTTATCAAATCTCAATGTGGCACATTTCTGTTCCTATTATTTTTCACATAACTGTGCATACACACACGTTGTATCTATATGACTTAATGTATGATATTTTGTGGTCATGCTGAGAATACTTAAATGGTGTTAAATACTTCGACAGATTGTTGGTCGTTGAAATAAAATGTGATTTCATTTTTTCCGTCAGTGTGTGTTTGTGTTGTAATTGTCTTGATTCAAATATAATATTTATTAACCCCAAGAATAAAAGACGCTTAAATGTAAATTACACGTTGTACATATTAAACCACAATTCGATGTATAAACGTGGTATAAAGCATTTAGTCAGCCTGCCTGTAAGCCTGTTCCAGAATCATATGCAGAAGCCCAATAAGCCATTTATCGTAAGGCAAGTGATTATCGAAATCCATTATCTTTAAGTAAATTAATATAAATATTTGCATGTAGCCATTAAGTTATCATCACTTTTCATCACGACATAGTAAATTTATAAAATCAAATCTTCGTTCAAGTGATTTATGTCGCCTTCAAAATAAACGGCTCACATACATATGAGTTTAAAAAAATTAAAATATGGACATATTCAGTTAATGGTTTCACAACCGCTTAAAATAATTAAAAATTGTAATTTAAACGGAGCTACTTGGTTTTGATTTTCTTTAGCAATTAAACTTATTTCCCAATCGGTGGTTATGTCAACAAGCAAAATTGTCTCTCGAAGAACCCAGAAGTGACTGTGAAAAAAACCATTGTACCTAAAAAAGTGACTGTTCGATTAGCATTATGGTCTGGAAGTGTCAGTTGGTCATACTTTTTAAAAAATTCGGAGTCAGATGCGGTAATTTTTATGACATTGTATTTTGTATATAATGGCAAAGTTCGAGTATAATAATGAAATAAATCTAAATCATAGCACATGTTATGCGTGTTTTGCTTACCTCTACTTTTGAAGCCGAAAAGTGGATGACCTTGTAAAATACAAATTTACCTTTTTTGACAATTTTTATTTATTTTCTTTTTTAAATTATTATAAGGTTCACTATAAAGGCATTACTCCTTAGATTCATTCCATTTATTTATGCTGTTGTAATAAAATTTGCGAAATGAACAAAAATTTTGACTTAAACCCTATCTATATATATATATATATATATATATATATATATATATATATATATATATATATATATATATATATGTAAATATGTATATATAGAAGAAACATCCTCTTCATTATTGTTTCGAACAACTGGTCCTCGAGCAGAAAATTTCGGATATATGATACATATGTATATAGATTGTATATGTATATATATATATATATATATATATATATATATATATATATATATATATATATATGTATGTATATAGATTGTAATATATAAGAGAGAAAAAATTCTTATAAGTTTGCCAGAAAACATTTTTTCGCTTATTGGGCCAAAGTACACGCATTTAATTTTGAATAAAATCCACAATAGCTTATCAGCAATAGCGTACTTTATTCTTAACATTTTAAGCTCAGCATTAAATGCTTAACATCTAAAATTTTTATTTTGAATAAATTTTTATACATTTTTGAAATTAAAAAAAAAAAATTGCTCTCATTTTGTGCAAATTTTTTTTTTCTTTTATTTTGCAGCTAAGTTGTGAATGACTCCGAAACTGTTGAAAATACAACAAAACGATGTTTAGGTAATTTATATAAAATTTTGTTCCTAAGCGTTTGGTTGTAATTGCATTAAAATCATTCAAGTCGTTTTTAAGTTATGATGAGATATATTGACATAACTACCATATTTTGGACGAAAAAATTGCCACGCCCATAAAAAGGAATTTCAGCTCGATGGAAAAAAACTGAAAACGGATTTGAGTTTAGCGCATAAAAATTATTACATTCCATACAGTTTCATTTAAAGGCGTTTTTTGTGGTAGACCAGTGTAATCACGTAGAGTCGAAATCAGAGTGCTTTACAAGACTACGTCGTCAGATATACATATGTATGTATGTAGTTGCAAAGGAATCTGTTTCTCTTGACAGTAAGTACTTGCAATTGCAGAAAAAGTAGAAGACTTCTTCTTCCTTTTTCTTCATTGATTCTAAAAGCTGTAAATCCAACTCTTATATAAACTTCAGAAATATATTTAAAAAAAATGAATAAAAAGAATAATATAATACGTGAAAAAATTTTCCTTCCACATCATGCGAACACTTAACACATTTTATTTAATTTTTTATTATCAAATTGTATGTCACCGCTAAATTTAAGTTCAAGCTACTTTTGTTAATGTTTATCTCACTGTTATTATAAAATTAACGAGCAAGTACTCCGTCTTAATAGAAACGAGTGAAGGCAAACAAGAACTCTACGACATCTAAAACTAAAACTCAAGTACCATTAAAGTAATTATTATTAAATAAGTTTTGGCACCTCCATGTACATGTGTGTACATGTGTGGGTAATGGAAGCAATAAAGCACATATTTGGTTTTATTACCCTATAGTCTATTAAATGGAATTAAAAAAGAATGTATGTGAGTTGAGAGCCAGTGTTGCGGTATAATTAAAATTATCTGAATATTTGTATTTTAGCTTGTTAATGATTTAAATGTTTTTAATTTAGTCTTCCTTTTCATATTTTTTATTTTAGCTTTTATGTATGCCGATAAAAAATTAACATTAAAATTTTATCGTGAGTAAAATGATTTGTTACATATGATTTCGTATTTTCTATTCCTTTAAATCAAAAAACCAAGTTATAATCCTTTATAAATTACCAACCAAGACTGGCCTGCTTCGCAAACCGGTATAATAATAGTCTCCAAATAAGCACACACAAATTTTTATATAGATAGCTTTCTCCCAGTGCTGTATATTCAATACCCGTTTATCCAATCTTTTCAGCTTTTTGTCTGATGTTGATAGATTGCGAAGCTTTAATTATTGCCGTTCTCCCACTTATGCAATCACGCCCGATTGATTTGCACCACTTGTTTTGAACCAAAGTTAGAAACTTCTAATATTTTCCTTCTTCAGATATACAAAAATGATTATTTACTTTGTATCGGAGGTACCATACTAACTAGTCTAATTCCGTACTTTTTTTTACTAATGATTTGTTTTGACCATGAATCTATTTGAGCGAAATTTAGAGACATTTTCAAGATAAATAAATATTTACTTTGAATGGTCAGGCACCGCCCAGTTAGAATTTTTTAAATTAATATAGTTTATAGTTCCTTCCAGACATACAGAAAGATACCGTAAAAGTTTTAAGAAAATTGATTCTTCCTTTTAGCTGTCTACAATGTCGATACAAATATACATACATACAAACACACATTAATTTTTTATATAAGACAAAGTGCTTAAAGTCTCTTTTAACTTGTGTAATAAAAATGTACTCTGACAGTTATTGTATTGTAAACAAGGTAATTGATTTAACATTGTACATTTATATAAATGAAATAAAAGCCAGAATATTGTAAATGAATCTCGCAAATAATATGGCGCAGAATTAAAAGAAGATAGAAAAGTTTGCACTTGTATATAGTGATAAAGATAAAGAGTTGGTTTGCTTTCCATTTTTCCTTTGGGTAATTATTAGAAAATTTCTATGAAAAATATTACGTTTCAGGGACGATTTAAAGCTGTGTAAATTGGTTTTTAAAATATTATATGTGCTCTGTTCGAAAAACTTCTTCCTGTGCCGTTTATCCAACGAATTATTGAAAAATCGGTATCGTATATTCACTGCATGACATTAAAACATCATCGTTTTATAGAAAAATAAATATTTTAATTTAGAGATACGATTGTTTTACTAAACAATCACTTATTTTATGACGTATTGACAAATTAAAATCAATTTTAATACGTTGACTGATCGAGCTGATTTAGTTGATTGTAATTTGTCAATACACATAGGTTACCAGCATCTTAGGTTTTGGTTGGTCAACACATGACAAATTTTGTGTAGAGATCTTGGGTTAAATCTATATTAGTTGAAACATAACTATCATTAGTTGAGCGGGTTGGCCTTTTACTAAATGTTCCCATAAAGAATTACAAAATATCAATATTGCGATTTCTTTAATCGTAAACAGACGTATACTAAGGCTAACGGATTGATTAAAAAAATATATATATATATCATTTACTTTTTGTGTTATAAAAACAAATTTAAAATTTAAGAAGGTAGTCATTATTTTTTCTACTGCCAGTAATGATATTTGCTTACAAAATACACTATATATCATATAATAGGAAAGACTTATAAGGAAGTGACATTTTAATACAAACTAGACTGTTAAAATTTACTTCAGCAATAGCAGTCGCAAAAAGCAATATATATTTACTAAAACATGGAGAGCATTAGTTATGTAGAATTGGCCGAAAAATATTTTAGAAACAAATATTTGTAAGACGTTCTTTATTATATTAAAATAATATTACTCTTAAAATTGTGGTTCCACTTGAAGATCTATCAGAAGAAGCTCAGGAAAAAAGGAATAAGGATTACAGACTTTACCCCGAACAACACCCGAAAAATTTCAAGAAATATCGCAATTGAATATCTATTTAATATATTATTGGCAACCTCAGATCCGTTCATCTCTAATATCCGACATCAATAGAAAGTGGAACACCAGGTCTTAGATGAAGAAGTTAAAGAACTACTACAGGACAGAAATAAATCAGAAGAGAATTTGGAATATTTGCAACCAATATTCGATTCAATATACATATGTATGTATGTATATTAGGGACCACTTTATAGAAAAAAATATATAATATATATATATATCAATACCATCTCCGACATTTGATAGGTTACACCGATAAATCATATAAGAAATGAAAGCTCATTGTGTAAAAAAGCTCATATCTAACGGAAATTTCATTTATCTGCTAGTTTCCGCAATTTTGAAAAATAAATCCATCCAAAAATTCACGTTTATTCATTCCGGTTCACAATGTGTCAATGGATCCAAAATTTGTATACACTAAATGAAAGGTGTTTGCTAGAACTTTTATTTGATATCCATATTGATATGTTTACTGATAAAAAATACGGGATATATTCCGCTAAAATGTTGGAACTAATAGGCCTTTATCTCGCAAATCAACCTTTGCTGCTCTAAAATTCTTATATAGCTGATCTCAGAATAAATTGTTTATTTAAGTAGTTTTAACGCGCCCACGGTCGCTTGCCACACATGGATCCGTATTTAAACAACACCCAAGGTTCAGATTTGAACTTGAATTCCTTAATAAGTACTCAATTAATATTAATGAAATTAAAACGGAATAAAGTTATACTTGTTGTCTGTCCGCTACAAACAGAATTACTAAAATATCTTCATCGGTTCAAAAGTTACAATATTTTGGCCAATAAAAAACGATTTTCAGCCACTGGGCTGAGGTGCTCAAGATTACTCTACGTGTATATTTGATAACACTGAACAAAATGGATCAGTCACTTTTAAATGTTTTAATTGCTTAAGCAAAAATTTAAAAATATCAATCACATAGCTGATGACCCCCGCTGCCCTAGCTGCAAAGGTTACATAAATATGCGTCAAAATTTAAACAGTAATATAAGTAATAGGAATAAAAACTTCGCATCCAACGATTATTCTGAAAACATTAAAACCACCAACCCAGCACCAGGCAACTTTACTTAAAGTTATGCTAGAGCCTTAAAAGTTCCGAACCAACAAACTATCAACAATGATCTGTTCACAGTTGATGAATTATTTAATATATAATGACATTGCCTCGATAAACAGTTTACAGAAATGACAGAGATTCTCATGGTGGTGGCATTACGTTAGCTATAAAGTCATCAATTAAACACAAATTATTAACTCCACTTGCAACAAAGCTCTTTGAAAACATTCATTTGTTAATAACGTTGAATAACATGGAAGTTGCCTTTATTTCGACTTAGTGTCAAAAATACACAAACAAATTTATCAATGATTTAAATGTTATCACAAATGTACCCGGCGATTTATTCCTTCTAGGCGATTTTAACGCCCATCATCACAACTGGAACTGTTCTAAAATCAACGAAGCAGAACGACAGCTGTTCAATTGCCAAATGTCATCTAATTACTATATATATTTTTCATCTCGTTCTACTAGATTTCCCCAAAATTGTGTATACAGAAAAACTTTAACTATTGATCTTCTAATTATTAATTCTTCTCTTTCGTGTACTAATATAACTTGTAATCCTTTTCAACTGAATTCATTCGATATAAATGAAAACTGTGGCGACGTGGTAGAGGAAGGGACGGCTGATCACTTACATGTTACACAAGGGTTAAGCTGAACGGTTATTTCTTTGCTTCTATTTTTCACTCTTCGAATTTTATTTTTTTCATTTTTTTTTTTTTTGTGTCAATTATCTCATGTCACTTAATAAGATATTTAAGCAAACTGTTATTGTTAACGACGGGCAGGAGTGTATGCTTCATGTCGTGTTAACACTTATAAACTTTTGTACGGTAACGTTCAAAGCAAAGGCAAATATTCTTTTTATGTATATAAGAACACAAAATTAAAAATTAACAACAATATACAACAATATGTAAGTTTATGCAAAACTTAATAACTATACATTATGTTTTCAGTAGCATTTCTTAAACTTGTATATATATTATGTATGTAAAGCGTGTTTTTTATAGAGGTATAGAAATTTAAGTTGGCATTACTTTTCAAGATGGCGACCGATATAACAGCTGTCAAGTGATTTATTCTCAGTTTGGTTTGGCAATTCATCATGAATAGACTCACGTCTGAACAACGCTTGCAAATAGTGCAATTTTAATTTTTCATAAGTGGTTTTTTTTTAATTTTTTCAATTTTCATAAGCGAATTTTGTTTAGCGATGACGCGCACTTTTGGTTGAATGGCTACGTCAACAAACAAAACTGGCGCATTTTTAGTGAAGGTAATCCTCAAGTGTATGTGGAAACACCGTTACATCCAGAAAAACTGACTGATTGGTGCGCTTTATGGGCTGGTGGAATCATTGGTCCGTACTTTTTCAAAAACGATGGTGTCCAGAACGTTACAGTCAATGGTGATTGGTATAGAGCCATGATTACTAACTTTTTCATTCATGAATTGAATAACCATGACGTCCAGTAGATGTGGTTTCAATAAGACGGCGCAACATGTCACACAGCTCGTGCCACAATAGATTTATTGAAATACACGTTTGGTGACCGTCTAATTTCACGTTTTGGAGCTGTGAATTGACCCCCAAGATCTTGTGATTTAACACCGCTAGACTACTTTCTGTGGGGCTATGTAAAGTAATTGGTCTATGCGGTAAAGCCGCAAACGCTTGACCATTTGGAAGACAACATTCGCCGTGTTATTGCCTATATACGGCCACAAATGTTGGAAAAAGTCATCGAAAATTGGACGTCCAGATTGGACAACATCCGCGCCAGCCGTGGCGGTCATATGCCAGAAATAATATTTAGAATGTAATGCCATAAGATTATCTTTCGAATAAATAAAATTCATGTCAATAGAATAATCCATCGTTGTTTTATTGCAACTTAAAGTACTATACCTATATAAAAAACACCCTTTATATACTATGCTTTACATACATACATAAAAATAAAATCATGTGTAAAAGTGTTTTAAAACCTTTAATTTTCGAATAGGAAAACTAATTGCAAAGTAGCAATTGTGCGTAAATGTGCGTTTGATGAATAATAAAATAAAATTATAATTTAAAAATGTTAATGAAAAATAACTTAGATTAAATAGTAAAGGAAAAGAAGACAGCATATGTTAAGAACCACTATAAATAAAAAACAAATAAAAATTATTACAAAATATTCGAGAATACAAATCTACCGAATAAAAGTTTTGCAACAGAATCTAGGTATTTTTCAAATTCACCATGCTAATCCAACAAAAGATATTACAGAATTTTCTGAACACAATCAGTGAAACGTTACCATCACAGATATAATCCGCCTTTGTTCTAAATGTACATATTATTTCACACAGTAGCTGGCGCTACTTTAGAAATTTATTATGTATTTAATTAAATTTGCTTTAAATTTTTTTAGGATTTTGTATACGGAAAGGTATGTAAATGTACGAAACTTTGTTTAGATTTAATTAATATTTATAGACCCCGGATATTATTAAACGGCCTCATATGAAAAAATCACATTTCACATGTGATAACACAGGTGAAAATGAGCAAGTGTTTAACACCAAATAATGCTTTTAAAGCATAAAGCAGACCGTTGATCGGTTGGTTGACCGGTTGGTTGGTAAGAAAATTCCTCCCAAATATTGGCTAAATGTGTTGAAGTTTGTTAGAAAACATAGCAATCCAACAGCAGATAACTAGTCTGATTACAAAATATGTAGTCTGGTTACGTGAGTTAAAATTTAACTGCAACTTTCGTTGCATACACACATGGTTACCCGGCTACCCGACAGGAGTCTATATTCATGCTATCGGTATAGTTTCAGATAAATAACATGTTCCCATATTGTTAAAATGGTTTGTATAAAAAAATTTATTTTATATATATTATAGAGCGATTTTTACGGCTTGTTACAGATATGTCAAATAGGGGTATAAAGGGATAAATAAACAGGGAAGCAAGGTGGAGAAAGCGTTATGTTATGTGATTGCTTTAAGCTAGGTTGGAATCCTATGAGCTTTGTTCGATTCAGTACTTCGTACGAAACGTACGAAAGTTGGACAACTTTTAACTATTGACGCAGGTTGTGTACTATGAGAGTTGTATTGAGTGGCAACAAAAACGAAGTCAAATAAAAAGAAAAAAACTATAAAATTAATTAACTAAACAACTCCAAAATATCCTCCGAATTTCATTGAAAATGTGTGCATTAATTAAATTTTGTTGAAAAACATGAAGAAACCAAAAACAGCAGACTAAATATCCATGACCAAATTGGTCATAATATACAGATTTTACATCTAAAGTGTGTGCCACTGTGGTATGGTTGGTAACCAGAAGGTCCTCGGTTCAATACCAGGCCAGACCATCTGAAAAGTGAAAAAAGTTTTTCAACAGCGGTATCACCTCGTAACATTAGCTAGTAACTGGTTACGAGTATTACTACCATTGAAAACTTCTCTAAATGCATTTGCCGTTCGAAGCCGGGGTTAAACTGTAGGTCCCTTTCAATGAGTCTAAAAATAAAATTGGCTGCAGCTCATTAACTGAGAGAAGTCCCCGTGTTTCATCATGGAATGTCATGAGAATTATATATACATCTAAAGTCGAATTATTTTTGCTAAAATTTAACAAACTGAGCTTTTTTGAAATTTCCATTAAATGTTTAATTTCCCCTACATTTTTATCAATCAAACATTACCTAAAAATATTTTTCAAAATCACAAAAAATATCACTAGTTTATTAGAGCCATCGTTTAGTTCAGGCGAAAGGACATTTGCCACTCATAAATTTGTGTTAAGGTAAAAAAAGACATATTCCCTCATGCAAACGCTCTCTATTTTCAAAATAATGCCTCTTAATATTTATTCAAATGTCGAAAATATTATTAATACAGGTTGTGATATTTGCTCACACATCCATTAAATTTAGACTGTTCACCATCACATTTTTTTTTAAGAATTTCAAGCAATTCATTTCACTTGTGGTACAACTTGCATGGGTCGGATAAAACTGAAACAAGAACTAAATGGAACACTATAATCAAGATATTTTTTCATTTATTCCTATTTTCACAAATATCATGGGCTTAATTTATCCTCAACAATACACCATACATACACAATACAGCAGACAACATACATATCTATGCATGTTCATATAGTATATATTCTGTGTTATTGCCAAAAGTAAAACAAAACCTGAAACTGAGTCGACACGAAAAAAAATGTAAAACGATTTATGCTAAACTACAATAGCTTTTCAACAGAATTGTACCAAAATTGCAGCGAGTCATGCGAAATCAAACACTTTCTACACAAAGATTCACAAATATTATTTTGTATAATAAGGATATAATTGATCATAAAAATAAAGTGTTTGTGCAAAGCATTAAATTTAAAAAGTTTACATTTTTTGCTATTTTGCGAAACATATTACAGTTCAATTATAAAGCGAACATTTGTATAGAATGTTCTACAATGGTTTATGTTTCTCAATTTAGAATTGTCATAAATTGTCTCATTAAAAATTGTACATGTATGCATTGGTTATTATTAATGCCATTAAACTCATAGCCGACAGCAGGCAACACGACATCATGACAATGAATGTTGTTGTCCACTACATAAATAGAAGTAAATTTACGAAGTGCTGTTTGCTAGAGAAATATATTACCATATACTTCTTTGATGACATTTTTAAATTAAATTTTTTTTCAAATTAACTAAAATAGCTTGTTTAAGATATACTTATGTTACTTAATAGCCGTTTTATTTAAACCATGTTAAAAGAATTTTTCCACAATCATTTTCATTATCAAAATTTTTATTTAAAAAAATAGAATAAATAATTAAGGTGAATGCGACTGAAAAAATTTTCATTCCATTCTGATCTGATGAAAAGTTTATACTCAAAAGCTTATGCAGATTTTTTTGGACGCATTTTATTGCAGGCAGTTCCGTATAAATTTATATTGCTATTTTCTGTTAAAACTAAAACGAAGTTATCTTTAAGATTTTATTATTTAAGATTTTGTATTGCATTGACATCACTAATCTGCCCAAGTGTAGCAGCAGAAAAGGTGGATATCTAAGCTTTTGCTCTACTGACATTAAAATAATCATCTTTATATAAACGTGTATTGTTATATTTAGAGCTTTCTGTCTGCTGCTAGCAGTCGTCCATTTGTTATTGTCATATTTAAATTAAAAGTGCCGAATATAAAAAGAGACTTACTTCCCATTATAAAATCGTTTATAGAATGAAAGATACCTTCTACAATTTCTAGTGGTTTTTAATAATTTATATGTTTAAAATACATATTAAAATTTGTAAGTCATGATATTGAATAAACACATTATGGGATGATATATCACATTTTACATAATGATAGCTGTAGTAATTTCGTAAAAGCATAAGAAAAACTATGTCCTCAACACAAAGTATTATTTTGTATTGTTTAATTGCAATCCGAGCTAGCTTTCTAACTGTTTCCTATTCCCTGACTCTATGGATCAAAAGCAATTAAAACAGTGGATTTCTGTCCGTAAAATTACTCCCAATTTTTTTTTTTTACAAATTTTATTAAAATTGTATACGTACTGTGATATGAGCTAACATTTTTTATTCAAATCTTAAAACTATACTAATTCTAATATCATGCTAACTAAGTTCAGCCAGCGAAGAGCATACTATCGTGGAATTAATTCGAAATTGTCCTAATTCTTCTTATAAGGCCCGCAGTGTCTCTTCTTCTTAATCAGATGTGACCATCACAACTTATATTGCATGAAATTGTTGGTAGGTCTTTGTTGATGTTTAAATTTCTTATAAACCATGGAGCGCTTGTTATCTGCCGCTTTATTTTATTTGGTCTCCTTTGTATACGTTCAATATTGGAAACTGAGGCAGTACCAGGTTGGCTTCAAAATCGCCTTATAAAAAAGGAGCTTGCATTCAAAGCTAAGGACCAAATTTTTTAATAAGCCATTTTATTTTTAATAAGCCTTAAATTTCATTTGCGTTAAAATATATTACCAAATATTTAACTTCAGAACTCTGTCAGATAATTTGGTTGTTTATGTGAACAGGTGCGCATGTCTCCCTACGTAGTTAAAATGTTCATTGCTTCAACCAGGAAGCCAGGTATACTACGTGGTCATGCAGATACCTAGTTGCTTCTTCATGGATGCTTAAGTTAGTTGTATAGTCGACATATGTTGAGGTATGGGTACGATCTGATGTGTTGGCCTACCAGAGGAACATACCAAATATATATAACATATGTTCCAAGATACTTCCTAATAAGCTGCAGACATTTGGTGGCAAACGAATCAAATGCCTCTGAAACGTAAAGAAATAAAACGGAGCAGTATTTTTTTTCTTTAAAGGCCCTCCTTATAGCGGTCTATTTGTTTGTTTGATTGTACTGTGTTTGCTTCTAAATCCAAATTGATAATATAAAATATACTCACTTTCACTCAGTAATCGATGTAACTTTTTAATTAAAGCTTCCTCGAACAACGTATATTAGACAGCAGGCTTATTGGTTTGTATGAATCTATTTTTGTCTGGTCCTTTCCAGAATTCTAGATCATAGAGATAAGCAAAATTTTCTATATTCGGGGATAATATTATAGGATTATTCTGATTTTAGCTACTTCAGGTGCCTTTTTGAGGATTAGATCGCTCATCTAATGGTCTGCATATATCTGGCTTTTGGAGGTTTCTTGCTGCGCTAACGTCTATCTGTCGTCCATGACTGCAGTTAGTTAGTATGCATGAGTTGTCATTCACTTCGATTACTTAAAAGTAGGTAAAATGATTATTGGCTAATATTATTGAAGTCTTTTGAATAGATTGAATATTGATTTAAAACTAAAACGACCTCATACAGCAAAAAGCAGCGCTCGTGTACATGAATATAGTCACTTTGAATTTCCCAAACCATTGAACAAATTACGGCATTCGATATCGAACTGCTTTAAAACTGTCCGAAAGTTTATTCTATATCGAATTCATTAATTTTCCCCCTGCATAAATTTCAAAATTTTATCGCTTGCGAATATTACCTGTTTCCATATTAAATAAAGAAGCGGATATTTTAAGAGCTTTTAAGAATCTTATGCTTTTACGAGAAAAAAAAAATACAGAAAATTCCTCTACCGTATGCATTAAACGTTGAAAGCCTCTGCTAAAAATAAAAGGCTATTTTGTTAAAACAAATATGTTTCAACCGAACAACTACTAAAATTTATACGGCTGTTTTTTTTACAGTCGCACAAGTTGAAATTATATAATGGTGCGTACAAGGCGCAATCTTGAATACCAATTTTCACAAACTTTTCGCAGGTTATACATTTCTATTCTATTAAATTGTTCATCATTGAAAATAAAATTTTTGTCCTCAAAAACGACATATGGACCAATGACCCTGCCAGCCCATTAAGCGGACCCAACAGTAATTCTCTGTGGATATAATGGTGTTTTGACAAAAGCTTGTGGGTTATCCTCTCTTCAAATGCGACAATTCAGCTTATTTACGTACTCATTCAAGCAAAAATGAGCTTCATCGGAGAACAAAATTTTGTATTTTGAAGTTTGGCAAATAGAACCATTATTTCGATTAAAAAAAATTCAACAATTTGCAAGCGTTGCTCTAGTGTATATCTATTTATAATGAATAATCAAACCAAACTAAACAAAAAGAAACCATCAGCTATTAAATAGGTTGTCAAATAAAGCAGTTTTGCCAAGTTTAACTTATAAACCTCCAAAAAAACCGATCTATATTACGATAATGCATTTTGTAATTGATTTTAAAAAAGAAAGCAAAACATCAAAAGATTTGATCATATATCATATTTATATGATTTGAACCCAATATATATTTGTCCCTTTTACTCTTCAGAGAATCATAGGCCCATAACACATATCTTCTAACACTTCGATCGTAGGCGAATTTTCGTTTCAGTTTGGTGGTATATTCAGCAGCTGTTTTAGAAATTGGACTTTTCAAGTAAGTTTAGGCTTCTATGCCTGCTTAATACCCTTCCTGGTGATATCATCTTCTGTCTTCTTTAGTGTGTCGAATCCAGTTCTACTTATCTCTTCCTTCAATTGACTATTTTTTGCTTGTTCTTCTTAGTTAAGAATTTGACACTATTTTAATGGTGATGCTAAAGAAACGCAGTATTGGCGGCAGGCATTTTTTGGCGAAAACATACAATGTGTTTGTGTTACGTGGTGCTGTATTACGTGCTGCTCATTCATACAGCAGAGTAGATTTTATGAGGTAAACGAATATTCTAAATTTATTCTTTTGCAATATGTTTGGTGAATATCAAGCACAAAACATATTTGTTAATCTCTAAGCATAACTCAATCCAATTGCGTAATTCGGTTAGCTTAATTGCAGTTTAGTCCATATATGCCATCATTTATTCAATATAGTAAATTATCTTGGTCATCTTCCGCCAAGTTCAAGGTTATGAAGTCATGGATTTTTTTCAAATCATTCGATGTAAGACCATTCTTGACGTAGAAACATATATTTTTTCCTTGAATCTAGAACAGTCTTGGGACGTTAATTTCCAAACAACTGCAAAAAATATCTACAGACTTTTATTTCTGTTCACCTTTACAACTTCGGACTTTTAGGTTTGGGTAGTCTTTCAAAAGCATACTTACCCTCAACAACGTTCCTTACGTGTAATATTGAAATTTTAAACACTTTCTTTGTTTTTCCATCATTCAAATATGGCCATATTTTTCGAGTTTTGCAATAGACAGATTCGTTAACAGTTGTCTATTTTTATTAAAACAAACGTCGATGAATCTAATTGATCCGTAATTAAATGCGGTATTGATAAGTAATTTTCGATATGAAATTTACACTCTATAGGAATTTTATGGTTACTTTGCCATCAGTATATATTCCCTTTCAATGAATAAAAAAACAGAATTGGGTGCAGCTCATTTAGTGAGAAAAGTCTTCGTATTCCTATATAGTGAATTAACTAATATTAATAACAGTCAAAATTTCGGCATTTTAGCCTTCTAAACACTTTGACACTCAAGTACCACGTTCTTTGGTTCAGTTGATATATTGTTACATTTTAACCTTTCAAAAACGTTTAAGTTCTGTTAGATTGCGTAAAGTAAAAAGAATGCTGCGAACTTAAAGTTTATTTATATTCCGCTTTATACAATTATAAATTTAAAGTATCCAATTTATTTATCTTGCGGGTTAAAAACGGTTTTTTAACTTCATATACTTATAGACCTATAATTTAATGGAATACTATCCGATTTTAAGCTTTCCAGTGGATTTATAGAGAGATGGAAGTAGACCTTCTATATGATGATATAATAGACTCCATAGCCCTAGGATGTGCATATGTAAGAATTTTTCATGAAAATACAATAATTTGTTTTCCACATATGTCAGGTTTAGAGCCTTTTTCGTACCATTTATGAAATTAAAACATTCATTGCCAGTTGCCGGCAATAGTATTATATAAGTAAACTGGAACCTAAAAATCTATTAATGTCAGTTTTATATAGGCAACTACAAATTTCTCGTTTCCGAGAAAACAATTGAAGTTCAGCTGCTGCTTATAATCGACACACCATGTTCATGAATTTCATACATAAAAATACTTAAATAATAATTTTAATTTTTGGAATTTTTTTATCAAAAATAGCCAAAAAAAATCGCCAATTTGTTTACAAATCGCCAAAAAGTCGCCAGGTCACCAAGCCGAAAATTAGGACGCCAAATAATTTTAAAAATCGCCACGTTTGGCGAGAAATCCCCAGATCTGATAAGCCTGTTTGCGATAACTTTTGATTTGTTAAGTTATTTTTCTGTTAACTAAAGCAAAAACAATTTCATCAATTACTGTCATTAAAATTGTTAAGTCCGTAAAATTTTTATTTTATGTTAATTTTTGCTTTGGGTAACATTTCGCGTAATAACATTTGAGGATATTGTGATTAATATGAGGTTTTATAAAATTTCTATAGATATAAACATTTGTTTAGCAACATTGTTGAGAAAAATCAACACGAGAAACAGCAACGTCAAACCCGTATCTAAAGATCTTTTGATGGCTGAACGATATTAACTGATGTAAGTTTCTTTTTATTTTTGTTTATATTCTTTCTATTTTCTTACGTTTTTAATTTTTCTTATTGTTAGGCTAACCAGTAAAATAAAGGTGTTTTTTTTTACATTTGCATGAAATTATATTAGAACTATTACACATTTATTTTTACTGGTGTATTTTTATATATATGATTTATGCATAATACAATTATTTCTTATTTTAATAATTTTAAATTTTTTATAACGATTAGTATTTATTTGAATGAAAATTTGGTAATATAATCATGTCTGCTTAAGGATAATACTTTCTGTTTGATGTTAATATTTGGGGTCACAGCCTACAGTTTTTTTTTTTTTTGATCATTATGGAGAATAATCACGGGTTTTTCTTTCATTATGATCAGGTCGGGTGGGCAGAACGTGCCAATGCTACCTGGTGACGTATAACAATATTTTGTACTATTAGATTATTTCAGTGAGCATATGTTGGCACGCAATTTTCTATTTTTAAAGTTTATAATGTGGCATCTTTGTGTTTAATATAAATGATAATTTTGTCACTTTCTCTTTTGAAAGAGTTATGATATAGTGCCTTCATTATAATAATCGCCATTGTCCTCATAGTTAGTTTGATATACAGTTGTGGACAAGCAATCAAGTAAATTAAGTGTTTGACAGTCTTTTCGGCGTATTGGGTCTACCGCCATTTCCGAAGACATTAGAATTTGATTCATAGCCTCGAACTACACTCTAAGCTATTTTTGTTGAAAATTGGACCGATAATAGTAGGCAACACTTTACCGACTATTTCAAATCTAAAAGTAAACAATTATTATTTTGGGCATTTTGTTAATTTTCGAACAAAATATGCCTAATTATTTTACACAGATTATGTTTAATTTTCCACATTTTAAAATAAATCTGTTTAAAATTAAATACCCCTTCAACAAAAACAATTAAAAATTGTTAATTACATTTATTTAACGAAAGTCATTAACCGTCTTTTCAGTCACAAAATTACCGCAAATAAGGTGCAAAAAAAGGTGTACTTTTTAAGCCAGTTACGTAGTTAAGCCGTTAGTCACAGAAAATAGGACAATTAATAGAAAAAGAGGTGCTTACCAATTATATATATCCATAAAATCAGTTCCTCTAAATAAACTTATTTTATAAAGCCCGAAGAAAGTCTGCAAGTATAAATTAAAAAAATTATTTCCTTAATTTTGACAAATTTTTTACTCATTTTTCAGTTGTTTGGAAAAATATGTTTAATATTCTTACTTAATAAAATATGCTTAATTTTATTTAAAAATAAAGATTTTTATAAGCAATTTTTTTTTTGTGTAAAATGCAACAAATTAAGTGTGTTTGTTAAAAATGGCTATAAAATTGATATAATATTAGACAACACGAAATTTTCAACATCAATTTAGACAATATCCTTACAATATCCTTTGATCCGTACTTAGGTAGGTTTTCGCAAGCCACAAGCGTTGCTGAACATTCTTCTTCGACACGTTTGGCTTTTTGCCAGCAATACGACCATGAAGATTAATTTCTGTCAGAGGTCTTATTACGGCCTGTGCTGATATTTTAACTTTGTGTTCTAATTCCATATTCGATCTTATCTGCACAGATGTGAGAATAAGAAAAAAATCATCTTTTCAGATGAAGCTCATTTTGATTTTGACTGGTATGTAAACAAGCAAAATTGTCGCATTTGGGGCACAGAAAACCCGCACGCATACATTGATAAGCCGATACACCCAAGACGAGTCATTGTTTGGTGCGGATTTTGGTTCAGAGGTATAATTGGCCAATTTTTCTTCGAAAATGAGCAATGACCATTACGGTCAATGGCGATCGTTATCGAGCCATGTTGAACAAATTTTTGTTCACAAAAATTGAAGAGGAGGACGCCGCTACATACCACACAGCCGAAGCTACACACGACGTTTGGCGACCTGTTTTTGAAGATCGCATTATCAGCCGCAGAGCTGATGTCATTTGGCCACCTCGGAGCTACGATTTGACACCGTTGAACTATTATTTGTGGGTTGCCGTCAAAGATAAGTGTTACGCCAACAAGCCAGAGAGAGTTGACGCTTTAAAGGACAATATTCATGAAGCCATTGGAGAAATACAGCTGCACAATCGTTAATGTGCTTAAAAATTGGACCGATGGTATAGGCTACTGCATGGCCAGCTGAGGCAGCCATTTGAATGAAATTATTTTCCATTATTAACCGGAAGGATTGTACTTTTAAAGAAAAAAAGAAATTTGAGAAAATATTCAGTAGTTTTTTTTATAGCATTTAAAAAAAAAATTATTTGGTGAACCCTTTACATAAGGAAAAATGTTCCTACTTTTAGATAAAACTTTGATCAATTATTGTCTTTTGTGAATTTAAAAGCTGTTTTGGCTAGATTTTGTGATAAACGATTTTTGAGGTATGGTTTAAATAAACGCCCTTTTTTTATTGAGACACTGCCCGAAATCGTGAAAAAAAATAAAAAATTAATAATTACCTTTCAAGTAAAAAAATTTCTGCCTTTGCCTAACTTAGAAAACAAATCCCTAATTCCGCTTTTGTTTTGTTTTGTACTGGCAAAATTACGCTCATTAACTGCTATAAAAAGGGTTCACTATTTACATATTTTTAATGTATTTTAATGTATTTTTGTGTATTTGTGTTTTCTCATATTTTAACCCTTCTTATTTGTTATTACTTGAATGCTGTACTGTGGTAATGAATGACTTCCTTCCAAGTATTCTTTTGTCCTACAAATAACAATTTTAGTGGTTGTTTAAAAGGTGTTTTTGTGATATTTTTTTTTTTTTCGTGAAAAACGGAGAAAAGATTTGTACTTAAGTGGTAAAATTATAATAAAGGAAATCATTCTGCTTAAACTTTTTTTGCGTGACGCAATCTATTAAAAAAGTTTCAGCTTCTTCTCATTTAATTGTATTATTGAGGATGAATTTTACAAATGGGTTCTTTTGTATTTTTGCTTTTTTTCTTCTTAAACAAGTGTAGGAGTTATAAAAAATCAAACTTTTTTAAATAATTCAATTGACCTAAAAGTTTTTGGTTTAATTAATTAGTAGCGAGAAAATATAAAATACAAGCTTTATGTACTTTATTTTTCAGAAAGCAAGAGTACCTCTAAGTTTTCTACTACACTTATTTTATCATTACCTTTTTTAGTGCAATAATTGGAAATTCTTTTTATTTTAAAGTATTCACATAGTTTTAATAATATTATTTTATTATTTATATTTATGTATGTCTTTGCATACAAAAATATTAAGATTTTAAAATAAATTTACGTTAATTGATTGATTGTCAACCACAGTCACATACGAAATGCAATAATTTTCGAATATTTTCACGAAAGCCTATCTAATTTTCGACAGAACTATATACGAATGCATCAAAATAGCCATAAGAACCGGTGTACATCAATGCTGCGTTTAATTGCTGTTTCCGTCTTTTGAACCAAGCCATTCTAGAAGCAACAAGGTAGAAAAGGGGCATTACATGGGATCTGCAAGGTAGATAACAATATTTTCTTCCTGAATCATAATTTTACACCCAGAGAAAAAATAACAGGAATCCAACTAAAACAACGTTAAATCAACAAAAAAAAAAAAACACTATGGAAACTAGCCAAGGTAGGAAATTGTAACTTGAACAGTGTATTTGAAAAAACAACTTATATACAAAATTAATGCTGAAGAAATTATAATTTAAAATTATTTCACTTGTTTTAACATTCGCCCAACCCAAATTAAAAATTGTGCATTTTTAAACTAAACATGTTGTACATTATTTCAAAATAGTAAATATTTCCAACAACGAACATTAAGATGCCGAAGGTGTTTTCACATTGATTCGAAAATGTACTTCAACCTGCAGTTGTCATCTTTGATATTAAACTATTTCAGTAATCCAACATTTTTTTGTTGAATTCAATGTTGAACATTTTGAATGTTGAACATTAACAAAAACATTTTTGTTTAAAGATGAGTACTTTGATTTTATGCTGTGTTACATACTTTGAAAATAAAATTAACGATAAAAAAAATCAAGTTGTAAAATGTTAAAGTCAACAACGACCCACTTCGATTTACAAATGTGATTCTTCTCTCTGTATATGGATATGCATGCTTAAATAGAATTAATGAGAGAATCGGCCCCAAATTTCAACGAAAATATATAAGACGGAAGACTAAGAGCTTACGTATGAATACAGTGCGTTTCCACATAAGATCAACCAATTGAGAATATTGACTAAGTCTAAAGGGTCCACGAAATAATTTTTTTTTTGGAAAATGCTATAAAAAAACTACTGAATATTTTCTCAAATTTCTTTTTTTAATAATGGAAAATAATTTCATTCAAATGGCTGCCTCGGCTGGCCATGCAGTAGTCCACACGATCGGTCCAATTTTTAAGCACATTATCGATTGTGTGCAGCTGTATTTCACCAATGGCTTCATGAATATTGTCCTTTAAAGCGTCAATTGTCTCTGGCTTGTTGGCGTAACACTTATCTTTGATGGCACCCCACAAATAATAGACCAACGGTGTTAAATCGCAGCTCCGAGTTGGCCAAACGACATCAGCTCTGCAGCTGATAATGCGATCTTCAAAAACAGGGCGCAAAACATCGAGTGTAGCTTAGGCTGTGTGGCACATAGCGTCGTCCTGTTGAAACCAAATGTTGCTAATATCCTCTTCTTTAATTTTTGTGAACAAAAATTCGTTCAACATGGCCCGATAACGATCGCCATTGATTGTAACGGCCACTCCTTGCTCATTTTCGAAGAAAAATGGGCCAATTATGCCTCTGAACCAAAATCCGCACCAAACAGTATCTCGCCTTGGGTGTATCGGCTTTTTAATGTATGCGTGTGGGTTTTCTGAGTCCCAAATGCGACAATTTTGCTTGTTTACATACCCGTCAAAATCAAAATGAGCTTCATCTGAAAAGATGATTTTTTCTTCGCAAATCGGCATCTACTGTAAGCCGATCGCAAGCCCAGATTCCCAGCCTTGTTCAAGAGTATACACAACCATATTCGTTCAGCGGAAGGATAGAACTAATTATCTGTCAAATCAGACATGAGCTAAGTGTTACCATTTACGAAATAAGCACTAGTTGAAAAAAAACGTTAGATGGCGCACCCTTTACTACTTCGACAAAATAAAAACAAATATTCAATTAGATTCTCACAATCTCTTAACCTTCTGAAATCTTAAATAAATAAAATGTAATAACAAGCGACATCAAATACAACCAGACCCTCATAGATAATTGTGGTTGGAGAGCATTTGCCGATTGACATCCACATACAAGAACATAAACGTGGGTGGGCTATAATCTAAGAATGTGCTAGGTAGTAGACGAAATATATGTACATCATTCTATAAAATTTAATTTTTATTTCAGTCTTTTAAAAACGATAAATTTAAACATATTTATCCAATTCGCAATGTCTTGTATAGTTCTAAACGCAAAACTACTATTTAGGAGCCAAAAGCACTGTTTTGAACAGTATATCCGTGTGGGTAATAGAATCCCATAAAATATCAAAAAGTACAGACTTTTTTATTTTTACATAAATAAAAAATCAAGTATATTTTAAAATTTCTACCAAAACTGAAAAGAGCAATGTTATAAAATCACGGTGTGAGATATATGCTATATATACTTCCATAAAGCCAGCTCCTGTTAATTTATTTATTTATTATACAAGTCAATTAATAAAATTGATCCTTAACAAAATTCATACATATTATATATACAATTAAATAAGAGCACAGATAGGTAAATTTTAGTACACCGATATAATTGATAACAAACATGATAACAGTTAAGTTCTAAAAAAATAATATTACATTTTATAACACATAAATTTAAAGAAAAATCAACAAAATCTGACAAATAATTGTATTGACGACATAATCCCAATCAGCAATAGTATAATTAGATCTACATTAATGAATATAAATAAAATTATAATGGCGAGAATTATGACTTGGAATACTAAATTTTACAGATATTAAAAGTAATTCAGTGCAAATATTTGCATTGATCAAGTTAATCATAAAAGATATATTTAGCATAGTACGATTACTCTTTAAAGTAGGCAGTTTTATTAATGCCAGTCTGCTAGTATATGAAGGCATATCTATAGAGTCCCATCCAAGACCACGCAGACAGAACAGCAGAAATTGTTTTTGCTCAGATTCAATATGGTCGCTATAAACATTGTAGTGAAGATCCCATACGACTGATCAGTCTCGAGAATTGGGAAACATACAGCTGTTTCTTAATGTGTGAATCAGAAAATTCCTTTGTCCATCGTTTAATAAATCTGGGAATACCTCTTGCCCTGCTTACAAACATAGCAATATGGTCGTTGAAACTCAGTTTTCCGTCAAGTTAGATGACAATTAATGAGTCTA
This sequence comes from Wohlfahrtia magnifica, assembly GCA_023159175.1. Lineage (NCBI taxonomy): Eukaryota > Metazoa > Arthropoda > Insecta > Diptera > Sarcophagidae > Wohlfahrtia > Wohlfahrtia magnifica. The sequence goes on along the minus strand of JAKWBJ010000486.1, from coordinate 10,771,199 downwards.
CCAACTCAAATTGATGACCTTCAAATAAAATTACTTCTTAAGAACCGCACGCGTCTACATTTTTTAATATTTAGCTCCATCAAGTTATATTTGCACCATAAAAATAAGCCATTGTGGTCACTTTGAGGGTATACATGCTAAATGAAATGGTTAATAATAATTAATATTATAGTCATTAATAAATAGTGAAAACAGAAGTGGACCAGGATGGCTGCCTTGAGGAACATAAAATGAAACATATATGTATTTAGATATGCTATCTTTCACCCGAACTGTATGTTTTCTACCAGTTAAATATGACTTTAGCCAGCTTAAACTTCTCCGAGTCAATCCAAATATATCCAATTTAGTTAACAAAAGTCTATGATTCTCAATTCAATTGAGCAATGGCCCTATAATTTGTAACATCAGACTTATTACCAGATTTAGAAAAGCGGTATAATATAAGAATATTTTCAAAGCAGTGGCAAACTACCTTGCTTAATCGAAGCATTGAACTATAAAGCTAATGGTGTGACGAAAGATTCCACACATCAATTCAAAATACAACTTGGAACCCATCAGGACCTGCACTAAAACACATCTTAAGTTTCCTCAAGCACACTAAAATATCACAGTCATCCAGATTAGGGAAAGAAATTATTTGACTAAAACTTAAAAAATTTTTGCAGCAGCCTGCGATGTATTCTAACAGTTACAAGAGTAGGGTAAAAGAAAAGCTATGTTCTGACATTTAATTTTCTGCTATAATCAAAATTATTTGTAATATATTTTCGTTCTCTCTGTTAATGTCTCCAGATCTGAATTTGTTTGTATATGTGTTTACATTTGCGTTTTCGCTTCAATTTAAAAATAAGTGCATTTGCAAAACTTATGTTTGTTGTTGCAATAAATTTCATCCTGTGTTTCAATTTTTCTGACTGCTGTTAAATGAAAAAGAACCAAAGAAAAGAAAAATATTGCCAATCTTTTTGCAACTATCGCTGCTGCTTATTTGGTATCTTTAAGCTGAACCGTATCAATAAATAAAAACAATATTAGTACATATGCGCAAACTAACACATACAACACCAATATACACGTTTTGATATTTATGGTTTCATATGTTAGTGTATGTTACTATGTGTGTTTTTATAAATTACGATGACAACCGAACGTTAATGCATATTTTAATAAAATTTATAGAAAAGTCCATAGAAGAATAATGGGTGTGAAAAGTGCATTATAAAGTTTATGGGATTAAAATAAGAACACAAAAACAGGATATAATTTTCGCTTAAAGCCGGTTATTTGATATCGTGTACTACAATCTTATTATTACACACACATTTGTGAATCTAAGCTTGGACCTCAACTATACGTAAAGCCATAACTTCTGGCGCAGCGCATTGCGTATAATCGGTGGATTTCTGTCAATATCGGCCATTGAAATAGAAAAGGTATCTAGTTGTGGTCCTCCTTCACTCCTATAGAGGAAAGGAAAATAGTAATAGAATTATGGCTGGATTGTGCAGGATTAGTAACAGAACTAGGGCATTACTTAGGTATATACTGCTTAGCGAGAAGAACTTTCAACAGATTACCGTCGGAATTAATAGCATAATGATGGAATTACGATTAATATAAATATTACAACGCATGGTTATATTGTTAGTATGGAAATGTCCAGGCCTGACCCTCCTTGCGACGATGATGAAAGACATGGGGATTTTTGTCGGAGGTATTCGGGATCTATATATGATTTTTACCGTCAACACTCAAAAATAAAAATACATCCCCACTTAAGCCGAAATTTTCCAGATTATATATATGAAATCATTACTTCTGCGTTAAAACAAAACTCTTTCCAATTTTATGCAGTAAGAGTTGCGTTTTATATATAGGGTGTTTTTTTACAGCTACACAAGTTAAAATCATAATAAAACAAATTAATATATTTTTAATATGAATTAAACGTGGTTTGTTGGATAGAAAATTGTATGACTTTAATGTTTAAATATAATTCTGCTGCCAAGGCTGCCACGTACATTCTAGAACACCAATTTTCAGAAACTTTTAGCAGCATTTGTATTCCGAATGTTGATTTCCAGGTGTTCCATAGTCTCTGATTTATCAACTTTACAATTGACTTTACATAAGCCCAAAGAAAATAATCCAATGCGGTTATATCACACAATTTTGCGGCCAATTAATTAAGCCATTAGAGGAATTAGTCTTTCTGTGTCTTACTCAATTGTAGCGCATCAATGTGACATGTGTCTCTGTCAGCAAGATTAATGTCAGCTATTTGAGGTACGAAAAAATTTCTAATCATGCCCCTATAGTACTCACCATTGTCAGTAAAATTCTGGCCATCATCGTTTTTAAAGACATATGCACTCAGCCTGCCAATAAAACGCATCAAACATAGTAGGATAATAGTGCTTATTTACGTACCCATTGAATCAAAAAAGGGGATCATGTTTAAGTGGAATCTTTGATAGTTTTTTTATGTTACTTTTATATATTGTTTTATATTTACCCGTAAATAAAAAAAAAATTAAAAAATAAACACTCAATTAATCCTAATAATCAGTAATTTTCTGGTGCATATAACCTATACTTTTACTTATTTGTAGGTATTTTTTTCAGGAATGTTCTAACGTAGAAGTTATTTTCTTGAACTTGCAACATTATCTGTGATAAAGTAAAATTGTATAAAACTAATATATATAAAATTGTATAGAACAAATCTAAATTGCACAAAATTTAAATCAAATTTAGAAAAAAATATACATATTTATAGCTGCTCGCATATGAATATCAAGAATATGTGTGCTTTTAGTACGCTTTGCATTAGAAAATGCATTTATTTAAGAATTTTTGTTAGAATATAGCGCAAAGGCTTAATTCATGCAAAGTGATTTTAGTTATATATACATACATATATTCAAAAAGTTTATCAGATATATACACATACATACTATGTTCATAAATTAATACATACATACATACATACAAGTTTAATGTTTCGCAATCAAATAATAATAAAAATATATAATAAAAAGCATTTATTTTTTAATACAAGTTCTAACTGTGTTTACAAAATATTTTATTTTAACTATAAGTAAAAAAAAAATTTAAAAATGCAATTTTTATGAAATGTTTTTTTCATTAACAATATACATACAAATATATATAATTGGTTGAAAAACTAAAATCCATTTTATAACTTTATTTATTTCTATTTTTTCCATGATACACCAAAAATGTTATTTTATCTAAAACGTTTTTTTTTTTTATAAACAGATAAGTTTCTTACCAAATTTTTAATAAAAACAAAAATATTTGGATAGAATTATTAATATTTTGCTAAATTTGTTTTTATTATTTTTGTACAGTTTTGTATTATAATCATATATTTTAAAATTTGTAGAAAAAAGTACAAACATTGTTATATATTTTTAATATTTAATGCTCTTGTAAGCAACAACAAAAATTAATAAATAATAATAATAATACAAAGTTGCAGATTTTAGTCGCATAAAATAATAAATTTATCTTTTAATAAATTATTATTTTACATATTTTAAAAATTTATGTTTGCATGTATATTTTTATATACAAGACATACATATGTACAAACGGCATACATATGTATGTCACAAAAAAAAATTAAGGTTGACAGTGTACTTGAGTACCTCATGCAAATTTTGTGTAGTTTTAAGCCAGGCGAATAAATTACCGTTTAAAATCAATTATTTGTATATAAAGGACATACTCGGTTCATACAATACATCATCATAAAAGCGTGAAAAGTGTGGTATTTATATCTTTAAAGGCGAATAACTCAAGAAATTTATATCAGTTCAAATTTCAAATTTACCTGGATAAGCCTACTGATGACGATTGCCATAGATATGTGGGAGTTAAAATAGTCTTCTACCTACTCAGTGCATATAAGAACTCTAGGATAAAATACCAACTGATTATTTTTTATTTACCTGCAATTTGTCCAGACTCTAAGCTCATGGAACCTTACAATGGTTTGAACAATGCAAAAAAACAAATTTTATGTATTCTTAAAAATGCTACCTTATTAAGATAGATGGGAATTAGCATACAAATGTACATATGTTTGTATTTAATACATAACGTTCATATGTATAAATATATAATAAAAGCACACACAAAAAAAAAACAAATTTAAAATCAACATGAAATAATGTCAAGTTTAAGTCGTTATAAATTTTAAGTAACATTTTATATTTAAAATAACAATTGTTTAATCAAAAATAAAAAACAACATCTCAGCTAATAAAATTATATATTAAATTATAAAATCTTTACCCAAAAATCATATATTGAATATACGAACTTACATATATACATATGTACATATATGCTTCGTATATGTTAATGTCCATATAGCCTAACATTTTTGACGTGGACATACATATACGAGTAGATATAACAAGCTTAGCAGCGGCTGAATAAGTATAGGAATGTCGAAATCTTTTCATATTAACATGAAATTTTATGTTATTTTAACATGTTTTCATGTTATTTTAATATGACCATAATATTAGTTTTAATCGAACTTATAGTTAAGAAAACATTTATTTTGTAATAATTCAACATGAAACTGACATTACTTTAATTTTCAGTACGTTGATTCAATAAGAATTTTACACACTTCAAGCATGGTTATCACTTTGATTAAACTAGAACTACTATATTAATTTAACATGATTTCTAGTAGTTTTTACATGACCTGATAATGAAGCAAAATTAAAATCTTGAATCAACCTTTTTAAATTGATTTGACAATGTTTTTTTTTTGTGTGCAGTAATAATGTTATCATTAATGAACACAAAACGTGTAATTGATTTAAATTTATCTGCTAAACCTGAAATTTTGTCATTTTACAATGAAGCGAAGGGAAGGGTTGACAATAATAACAAGTAATTAGATAAATACTAAGCGAAAGGAAGGAGCAATACATACATCTTCGTAAATTATATGAAGTAAAATAAATCTACAACAAACGTCAACTGATCGGCGCTGAAGAATTTTGAAAGACAGCACTGTAAATAAGATATAGCAGAACGCACCCAAAATTCGAAAGTATTTGCAAAGCCTTTCTACCGGTGCTTGAGAAAAATTTCAACTCTTGTGGAACAAATTCTTCTAGCATTTCAAACAGAGATGGAATTGGCCGTGTTAGAGTTGTGGGTAATTGTGGTATTTACAGAAGATAAAATTAAAACCGAAAAACCTGAATAGCTAGCGCAGGTTACTCTAAAAATGTTACCAATTTTTAATTCGAACTAAACATCTAAAATAAAACACATTTTTTCTACTCCGTCACTCATTTAGGGAGAATTTTGGCTTTCCACAAACCGTCCATTAAAAAATTTAGTTAAGGAGTCATACCGAGATCTTTTCACAAAATTCGACTTGAACTGGAGCGTGAAATGTTCAATTCTTGAGAACGATGACGAGTTGATGTTGATCGATTCTCACGCACACTCTCAGCCACAGCTTAGATATTTGCGCGTGTACGCACTGTACGAGTACGCTTACGGCTGGCGCATCAACAATGAAACCAGTTTCATGAACTTTACCAATAAACTTTCGTATAATGGACCCTGTTATTTCTTCTCTGCGACCAAACTTCGTACGACATTTTCGTGCAATTTCCCATCAATTGTCTTTGTTTTGGAAACAAATTTCCAATAAATTCCAACGTTGCTCATTTTACTTAGTAGAGATCCATCAAAAAAAGCAAGTCAACCAAGTCTAGATGCTGCTATGCACCCCTTAACTATTGAACTATTAAACCTTCCTAGTGACTAACCGTACCTATATATATATATATATATATATATATATATATATATATATATATATTAGTTTTGTTTTATATTTTACTAAATATTTATTAAGTTTAAAATAAATTTTCCATGTTCTGCAAATGTAAAAAAATTATTTTTAATATTATTGATCTCAATGTACTACAACAGAAACTTGAATTTTTCTTTTTTTATATACTTAATTCCTTCTTTTTTTCATTCCTTAATAATAAAATAAAATTTTGAATATCACACAGAACTGTATCTATAATAGTTTATTCTGCGAAAGCCTGTGTACAATTCTATGAAAGATTTAATCAAACAAACGACAAAGTATCTTTACTTGAAAAAAAAAATATTCGGATTAATTAAAAAAAAAGAAAAATACAAAAAATTAAAATAAAATTTAATATGGAAGAAGGCTAAGAAAGCATTTAAAGAAAAATGGAAAAAAAATCCTTCTGTGCAAACACTTATCGACATATAGAATACTCGTATGAAAACAACTAAAAATTGATTTTATTTTTTGGTTAACCAATACCATTATATATACACATTCACAATAAGAAACACAAATACACATGGTGTACTTTTATCTCAAATTGTTTTGATATACTCAAGGTATGTGAGAAAGTTTTTACGAGAGTTAGCAATTATATTTCAGGAATATAAGATAATAACAAATATTTTTAAATGAAAATGGCTTTATTGTTCTTAAAAATATTTCCTTTGGTGATCAATACACTTTTGCATTTGTTCAAAATATTTCTCAAGGCTGGTTTTCCATTCCTCTTGAGACAGCTCCAAAACATAGTTTTTGATGGCTTCAACTGCTTCTTCCGCGCTTGTTAATCTTTGACACCGCAGTTTACTTTTGATATTCCGGAACAAGAAAAAATCAAATCAAGACTGTACGAAGGAAGAGACATCAGTTCGATGTTTGGACTGCTTAAAAATTCATGAATTTCTCCGAAGAAAGGCAAACATATGGTCGTATAGCACTCAGAATTAACAGTCCTAAGTAGCACAGATGAACGAGTTGCCACATAATTCATTCGTCCGTAGATACAAGCGACCATTTGCTTCGTTGTGCTTTCACCACAAACAACTTTTGTTGAATTTGGCTCGTCTTAGAATACCCACACGGTCGACTGCTGTTTTGATTCCGGCTCATACGCATATATCCATGCTTCGTCTCCTATCACGATATTATACACGTCTTTTAAAGCACTACGGTAGAACCTTTCAGTCATTACCTTACATCAATCGACGCAAGTCTTTTTTTGAGCGATTGATGAACCATGGGCTATCCAACGAAAACAGATTTTTTTTACAACTAAGTGTTCAAAATTGTATGAAGTGTATGAAGTGTAACTAATGTGCCAGGCTGCCGCTATCTCACAATACGTCACATGACGATAGTGCATTATCAGTTCAAGAACTGATCCGCGTTTTACTGTACAACAACTAATTTTGGACAACCTTCACGGAATTCGTCGGCGACCGAATTACAACTACGATTGAATTGACTATATCAGCGATATACTGTGGTTTTTGATGGTGTTTTATCGCCAGACAAAGAAGTAAGTTCATCAACGTATTCTTGTTGCGATAATCTACGTCGAAAATTGGGAAAAATAAACTAACGAATACCTTCACTAGAAATTTACATTGTTTTGCCAAACTGATTTTATTAACTCACTGTAAACAAAACAAATAGCACTTGTACACCAAAACGGTGTAAGTACGTTTAAGGCCTCATTAGTCGACCGTAGAAATCGAAAATGTAAATATAACGTAAATGTTAACGTTTTTCCACTTAAGGTAGAATTAGCCGGACGTAAATGTCAAAGCCGTAAATGTATTCGTTGCAGCTGATCAGTTTTTTTATATCAAAAGCTATGAAGGTGCTTACTTAACCGTAATGTATTTTAACTGTAACGACCCAATGTGTCAAAATTTGAATTTAACGACAACGTTACGTGACATTTGTCTAGCAATGAAGGGCTTGACAATATTTTTGTGGTATTTTTACTCGTTTTTTTTTTTTGGTACATAAATTTGTTAATATATGCATAAAATATTAAATATGTTTATTGTTTAAATTTTGACTAAAATCAGCAAAAGCCAACCGATTTTCATGATTTATAGCTTATTTTATTCCCAACATTTAATTTGATTTAAGTGCTTAACACGTAAAATTGTCATTCTGAAAATTTTTTATGACTTTCGAAAAAAATAAATAAATTTTGCTCCAATTTTGCACGAAAAAATTTTTTTCGCAGCTAAGGTATGAATAACTCGGAAAATTAAAATAATAAAAGGTTATAAGAAATTTTGTTCTTAAACATTTAAGATCGGTCAAGTCGTTTTGATAAAATATATATACATAACTACTATATTTTGGACGAAAAATTTGCCACACACAAAAAAAATTGAGCCAGATAGAAAAAAAAAACTGAAAACCGATTTGAGTTCAGCGCATCACAATCATTATATTCCATATAGTTTTAATCAAAGCCAGTAAATTTTTTGTTTTTTGTAGACTAGTGTAATTTGTTATAATGTGCTTTTACTACGGAGAAATACTTCCAGTTCCTGTAGCCTTCTGAAGAGTTTAAAGTTGTTCATATATGAAACTGCCACCGTTTGTAGCAGGGTTGGCAAAAACCCGTTTTTTTTAACCCAACGCACCGGGTTTTATTCGGTTTTTTGATTAGTTTTATTGGGTTTTATAACAGCTTCCAAATTTAATTTATTTCGACAATATTTTTTGTTTGTTAGTATTTATTATGCTTTTTTGCAATTTTAGTGGGATCAGTTGCGTACTATGAGCTGCTAAAACTCGGTGATTGGAGTAGACTGTAATTACTTCATTTGAATAGTGCATTGTGAGCAAAAGGGCTGGAATATAAAGACAGACCGACAGTTTTCTTTTTGCATAACAACGCTCGGTCTTATGTCAAAAAAGTTGCCAAACAATTGTTGGAAACGATCAATTGGCTGTTTATATGGATATAATATCTTTTTTTATATGGATATAATATCATGGCATTTGATAAATCTTTATTTTGATAAATTTGTTGATTCATTTTATTTTTTGATCTAAAAAATCGGATACGTAAATTTTATAATTTATGTTGTGGGTTTTATTGGGTTACCCAGTGGGTTTCTAAACCTGGTTTTTAGCGGCCAATATTTTTGGATCAGATGCAACGTTTCGGCTCAGTCAAAAGCTCGTCTTACTTGGCTCGATTGGCTCTGGTAAGTCGAGCCAACTGATCATTTTATCTTCTAGGAGATTAATTGAGATATAGTCAGCTTGCCGTTCCCTACAAACACATTACTCCCATCAGCACCTTTTAAAGTATGCCGTAGTGTAAAGTATTGATGTTCGAACACTGCATATCAGTTTTTGAAATATGTTGTGAAGCTGACTGGTTACATTTTGTTAAGGAAATTTAATCTTTGTCATCACATAAATCATTATAGTATTTATCACACTGTTTTCCACCTTTTATGTTTTACATTTTTCGCATACTTACTCGTTACAAGCTCATTGAAGATTGACATAAAAAGAGGCTCAACATCTTTAAGTTAAATAATGGCTGCGATGAATTAAAAAGTGGTGTAAGAAATGTTACTGAATGCCATGTCTGAAGAAAACTTTTCCTTTCTTTTTTTGACTTATTTTATATGTTTCACTTTTTCAAAGAAATAAAATTTATATTTAAAAAAAGATATTTTAGGAAGAATTGTAAAATCCAAAATCAAAAAATCACCGACAACAAATCCGCATGCTAACAGAGAAAAATTATTACATTCTTTTGTCGTACAATAAAAGAAAAAAACTAAAGCAAAAAGAAATCAGTAAAGGAAAGTTTCCATAATAAAATGTATATAATAAATATTGTTGTAAAAACCCTGTACAGTAATTAGAGAAAAACTGGAATAGCTTTTCATGTTCTTTATTCTTTCCTTCATACAACGGTTGCGTTCATCAACTCTTCTATACCATTTTAGTGTGTTGCTTTCTTCATCTCTGTATATTACGAGCTGGCAAGATTTTATCGGTTAGAGGAGAAGTTTCTGCAAGTTACGCAGAACTGCGTTTAATACAATATAAATAAGTTTTTAAATCTAATGCCATGAAATTTACACAAGAATTATAAAATAGCAATACAACATAGAACTATGTTAACAATAGCTTCTTTAACAAAAAAGTTACGGAAAATATTAAATATTTATTTAACAACAGAGATGATAAAGAATGAGTCGTTTTATATATAAAAATTTTTATCTTTTCTTAACAAAAAGTAAAAAGTGTATGCTATCTTTTGGTTGCTCTATAGGTAATCATTCGGCAACAAAATGGTAAAAAAAAATTGCGCTCATATCTGTTACGTACTAGTGCGAAATTCGAGGTATAAATATTGAAATTTAAATGAAATTGTAAAATTTTGATATTTTGTGAATATAAAGCAAAATAAAAATTCGGTCAACTTAACACTAGAAAGTCGAAAAATTTGACATTCGTACCTAGCGAAAAATTTTAGTTTATTTAAATTAAAAAATTGCTTATTTACTTTCGAGAAAAATTTTATTAAATTAACTCAATTTAAATTAATTATTTATTTAATTTCAATTAATTAATTTAATTTTAAGAAAAATTTATTTTACGAAAGAGAAGTTATTGATTAGTTTGATTAAATTAATTTAATTTAAATTAATTATTTACTGAAGGATTAATAAATAATTATTTATTTTAGAATAAATAAATAAAATTAATTAATAATTTCTTTAATTAAATAAATTTAATTTAAGTTTAAGTCTAATTAAATTAATTTAATTTGAATTAATTATATATTTAATTTAAATTAATTAATTTAATTAAATTAATCACTAATTCCTTTTTCGTAAAAAAAATTTTCTCGAAATTAAATAAACATTCTTAAAATTCAAATAATACATTTTACGCAAAGGGCAAAATGACCCCAATAAATTTAATTTTCATTTCCTAAATTAAAAACAATTTTGAATACTCTTAATTGAAAGAAGCGCTTCAGTTCTCTTTTTGTTTTAACATTTTCTATACGAATTATTTTGATATTTAAAACATTTGCTTTGCAGGTTCAGTATTTTCTAAAAATATATTTATTTATTTATTTTTATGAGTTTTTTAAATCTCTAAAAAGAACTTTAATCAAATGGGTCTCCATAAAGCAACAATAAATTGTTGAGGTATTGCCATATATATTTGTGAATTTATTTAAAATTAAAAAAGCTTTTGAAATAAATATTTGATGAAAATTTTTGAAATCACTAGGAAAGGATAATCAAATGTTAGTTGATTAGTTCTGATTAAGAAAGCATTTATTTATTTATTTATTTTTTGTTTGATTCAAACATGTTTGTAATCATTTGAGGTTCTCTTTAATGCATGTATGCAATATAATCATTTTCGTACACGAAACATTAAGAAAGGGGAGTTTGTTCATGTTTTGTCACTGAGTTGTGCTGTCTTTCCCCTTTTATTCTGCTTATTCTGAGCTGGTTTCGGTTTAATAAATAATGAATATTTATGTTGATGATAATGACCATATATAGCTAGGGATACATTGTGTGATGTCGATGTTGTTATATTCTGTTTTAACTTAAATATACAATATTTACAAATGCCAAGTTTAATTAAAAAGTTCATGTAAGAAAAAGGTACGACTAGTTTTAAAGCGAATAAAAATAAATGGCTAATTTCTAGAAAGTCTAACCACTCTGTTCATAATAAATTAATGCTTTACAAGAAAATATCAAAGTATGAACTTATGGATCATGAGATAAAGGCAGCGTAATTGAAGCCATACAAAATTCTAAAATAAAATGTCAAGGGCCATATTAGATTGTGGTGTGTAAAAAACTCTGATATTCATGCAGAACTCAGAGGTAATAATGCTGCAGAAATGCTTGGAATCGAGGTATAAAAACATATAGTTACGAAAATAAAAATGCCTAAAAAGAAAGCACAAATCAGCTGATATTTATGCAGACCTCCGAAGTAAGATTGCTGCAGAAGTGTTTCGAATCGAGGTATAAAAACATATTGTTACGAAAATAAAAAGGCCTAAAAAGAAAACACACATCAGCGCCTTTAAAACTGTATTGTTGGATTTTGGATTATGTGTCATCCTATTAGTCCATTACTTATTAGCGCTATCTGGCAGCACTACCAAATCGACCATCTTTACGTTACATATAAATCAACGGATATAAAATAGAGAATATAAGACATTTCCGGCACCTTCTAAACTGTTGGCAATTAGTCAGTTAGTTATGGTTTTGCTGTCAGAAGTTAAAGACGTGTTTAAGAGCAAAGAAAAGTGTTGTATAAAGAAATATCAAGTTATTGTATTGAGATAAGCTGTATAAAAGTAATAGTGTAGTAAAATAAAATGCTATAAAAACCAAAAAATATGCAATATATTTAAACGTTTTAAAATGTCAAAACGTAGTAATATGCAAAAATTAGTTTATTTATTTATATATATGAAGAAATATAATAAAAAAAATAACCAAGTATATAGAAGAAGAAGAAATGCATTTATGTGAAGAAATATCATCCTAGTAAAACTCAAGCCTGTGATTCTTAAAGCGTTTAAATATAAATATATATAGTATATATACACATATATATATATATATATATATATATATATATATATATATATATGTATATATATACTCTATATATATTAATTTAATATGTATTTAATTGGTTTTTTTATAATAATTTTTGTTTGTTTATTTAATAGAAACAAAAATTATTATAAAAAAGAACCAATTAAATAACGTTGTTTAATTCTATTTATGAGATCAATATCAAAATTTCTAAATATAGAAAAACCTATAGTTCAATCATTACAATTTGTGCAGTGACTGAGTGGATATCAAGTAAAGTTATAGTGTAATAAAGGGTCCAACATCTAACGTTTTATTTTTCAACTAGTGTTTATTTCATGAATGGTAACACTTAGCTCATGTCTGATTAGACAGATAATTAGTTTTATCCTTCCGCTGAACGAATATGGTTGTGCATACGCTTGAACACCGCTGGGAATCTGGGCCTGCGATCGACTTACAGAAGATGTCGATTTTGCAAAAAAAATCATTTTTTCAGATAAAGCTCATGTTGATCTTGGCGGGTATGTAAACAAGCAAAATTGTCGCATTTAGGGCACCGAAAACCCGCACGCATACATTGAAAAGATGATAAACACAAGACGAGTCACTGTTTGGTGCGGATTTTGGTCCGGAGGCATAATTGCGCCATTTTTCATCGAAAATGTGAAAGGAGTGGCCGTTACAGTCAATAGCGATCGTTAACCGGCCATGTTCAACGAATTTGTGTTCACAAAAATTGAAGAGGAGGATATTGGCAACATTTGGTTTCAACAGACGGCGCTACGTACCACACAGCCTATGCTTAACTCGATGTTTTGCGCCCTGTTTTTGAAGATCACATTATCAGCCGCAGAGCTAATGTCATTTGGCCTACTCGCAGCTGCGATTTGACACCGTTGGACTATTATTTGCGGGGTGCCGTCAAAGATAAGTATTACGCCAACAAGCCAGAGACAATTGGCGTTTTAAAGGAAAATATTCGTGAAGCCATTGGTGAAATACAGCTGCACACAGTCGACAATGTGCTTAAAAATTGGACCGATCGTGTAGGCTACTGCATGGCCAGCCGAGGCAGCCATTTGAATGAAATAAGTTTCCATTATTAATCGGAAAGTTTGTACTTTCAAATAAAAAAGAAATTTGAGAAAATGTTCACTAGTTTTTTTTTATAGCATTAAAAAAAAATTATTTGGCGGACCATTTATAACTAAAATTTTAAAGGTACAGTTTTACAATATTAAAGGAAAGCCTTAAGTTTTTCATTTATTTAATCGGCCATTTGCACAATAAATAAACTTTTTTGTGTGAAAAGTTTTTTATACCATATATTCGAAGTGAGAAGAATTTTTCAAAATATTTGGTAAAGGATCCATGTGGTCCGGTGATACTTCTAAAAGTTTTAAGAATGAGGTAATTATTAAATAAAAATCGTAAAGGATAAATTTAAAGGAATTTTAAAATCAATTTTATTAAACAGATTTTGAAATTTCTAATTACCTTTATGCTTGTCACCATTAATATCAAAAATTGTATACAAAACCACAAATCAACGGATTTAACACTTATCCCTAACAAAATTTTATCAATAATATTCAGCAAAATTGACAACAGTCTTGAAGAAGAAAACTTTTTTATCACAAGCTTAATTTCTAGAACACCTATCCGTACCCAAACAAAACCATCAAAATTAAGGAACATCCATCCATAGCCAAATTTCAACATCAAAATTAACGTAAACAGTAAACCACCTTATCATCGGCCAAATTTAAGTAACAGCAACCTTAATTTCATCTATATCAGAAACAGCATCATCAAAATTTGTATAACTGAAATAGTTTGAGAACAACATTAGTATAATACTTTATGTACATCATACAAACACATTATCAGAGAAAAATAACAAAAAAACATAATTACCATTAATTTCAAACATCTAAATCGATTAGTTTAAAGTAATATGCCGTAAATTGTTCTTAAAATCATATTTAAAGCCTATAGAACATCACTAAATTTTTAGCAATATTCCAGTTCTAGAACAATATTAAATATGAGCTTTTCAGGAAATCAATTGTCTAATATAACCTCCTAACATCATGAGTTTGCCACAGTATATAATTAAATTCACAACATGTCAAACGTCAGCTAATTATAACCGCGGGTGTTGAAGTATATGAATGCACAAATTTATATAAAAAACATATTGGTAGTATAGTTTAAAGCGTTTTTATTGTCTATAAACTAAAAGCAAACAAAAATAAATCCAAAGAACCAAAAAAGGCTTCCAACGAGAAATAAAAATCAACCAACTAAGAAAGTACATACATTAACAACTTCATTTCTCTATAAGGGGAGTCCCCAAATTTGGAACTAATTTCGTAAAATAAATTTGAGTACGGAAATACGTATTTATATGTTTTAGCTGTTATTGAAGCTAAAATTGTGTTCTATTTTAAGTTGATGTTTAGAACTTTGTAGTTTGGTTGAGGTTTTAGAGTCGACAATGTTAGAAAAAAAGAGTTGATGTTTTGGAATGTTGAATGTTCTTTTTCTCTGCTAAAATGTCTAAAGCTTTTCGATTGAAATACAATTTTGATCACATTTTACTATATTGTTAATTTAAACTGTTGTCTGAAATCTAAAACATTTTTCTAATTATATCTTAAACTAAATTAGATATACCTAATGTAGGAATCTTTTCTATTTTTTTAAGAAAAAACCTATTCAATTTGCTTTATTAAACTCATAATTTTTTTCATAAATTTACTAGTTCTCTCATTAATAAGAACCTGTTTCTTTCATTAAACTATAAATAAAACAGGAATATAAATAAAAAAAAAATATTACAAACGATCATGTTGCTTGTCAACCATAATGATCTGTTAAGAACACATCCCAGTTCAAAAAAACCAAACACGTTTTTTAATTTAATTCAATATATAAAAGTGTACAGTCTTTATTAAAAGAGAAATAAAAATTAATAAGCAACTTCTTTATTTGACGATTTTAAGGCGAATAATTGAAAAGTTATATAA
The DNA here is from genome assembly GCA_023159175.1 of Wohlfahrtia magnifica. Classification (NCBI taxonomy): domain Eukaryota; kingdom Metazoa; phylum Arthropoda; class Insecta; order Diptera; family Sarcophagidae; genus Wohlfahrtia; species Wohlfahrtia magnifica. The sequence continues at coordinate 10,755,657 of JAKWBJ010000486.1, read as the reverse complement.
AGGTTACAGAACAGTGTGGTGACATGTAATAAACAAATGTAAATGTAAAAGTAAAACAATGTAATAGATTAACAAGTAATCAATAATGAATTTTAATGTAACTGTTATATTCGGATTGTTTCAAATTACAATTTTTTAACATGATCAAAATAAGTAAACGTTAATTAACATCTATAACACACTCCTTACAGTCTGTATTGCGATTTTATTGTAATCTTATATTTTATAGCCTAATGAAATATACAACATAATTTTTTCTATTTTTGCTAACTCTAATTTAAAATTAAATTTTAGAAAAATATTAAATGAATAATGACAGAATATTAAATTAGTAATAGTTAGATAGATTTAAGTTTATTTTAAAGAAATAAGCAAAATCAGGTGTAAGCATTAGGGACGGCATAATTCTTTTCACATAATATAAGGACATCCATAGCATTCGATGAGTGCTAAATTTTATTTTCACCCCTAATATATTATTCAAATGTAAAAGCAATAGTAATGATAATCAACATTGTCTTTTTTTGGATCATACTTACTTGATACCTTTATTTGGTAATGATCACTATTGCTGATACATACATATAATAAAATTATGCCTTCTTGTTTAGTTTTTTTTTTAATTCACTCGAATATTTCCGTCCATTTAGAATCAGAAAATCTATGTTTATATAAAAATAGGTAGTCTTTAACAAAAATTTTATATACGAACTGGATGTTGTTTAAGGAAGTACCGAGTTCACCCGCCAGACTATTTGCTAGCGAATTAATGGCTCTTCAATTCTTTCTTAACAATTCCTTTTCATTATTTTCTACTTGGTTAGAGCAACAAACTTGGTCATATGATGTTGTACACTACGGTAGGGTATATGGCTTTTAGTCATTTCAGTGAATAAGAATGACGTTGTACATTAATATATGTTGTTGTGTTCATTACAACCGGATAGTATACAATTTGGATTCTAAAGCCAACATTCTGGTTGCTATTAAGAAATGCAGATTCTGCCTACATTATTCATTGTTTGCTCAGAGGTTAATGACTATCTAAACCTACATCACGCCTTTTGTAGCATTTAGTGCAATAAAATAAACAACGATAAAATCGCGTTTTTGTGCTATCAAGAACTAAATCAGAAACACAATGTGCATTTTCTAGAGAACCATAGTCAATCGAAGGGAAGCAGTTAAAGTTCAACGAAGTTCTTATAATTTATTGTAATAATAGGCACATGTGATATCTTATGGTTGCGTACTTTGTAAATGAATGTTGGAATTTAATTTCTATTTAAATGTTTTTTTTTTTAATTTTATTTTTCTCTTCCTGTTACTTTATAATTTTGATTTTCAAAATTTTGTAATTTAAAGTTTTGAACTTAAAGTTATTTTGTCATATTTTGTTGCTTCTGCTTAGTTCCTTTTTGTGCGGATTTTATTTTGTCCACAAATAACAATAATAATATTCACTTACTACAAAATGCTCCTGAAGCATTTTTACTATTAAAAGCATTGTTAGATCTTTTGTCAAAGTTTCTTTTCGTTTCCTTAAGCTGTCTTACTTAAGTCCATTTCAAATCAAAACACAAGTTTGGCAGCCCGAAAATTGCCATTTAACAGCATTTTTTTTTTTCTTAATTTACGAAGTGAGCTACATTCAACGACTGTTAGATAATAATTTAAGAGTATTTAAAAGCTGAAATCTTAACGCCACTTAAAATTCTTTTAGCGAAAAACTCAAAGAAAAGCAAGTGTAACAAATGCTTTTAAATTTTATATTGAAGTTGAACAATGTTAATGTTGACAGCTTTTAATCAATAATTATTTTCTTTTTACTTTTTGCGAACAGATTCAGCAATACAATTTAAAAATAAATTAAAATTGAAGATTGTAAGGATATATCAGTATTGTCTGTCTAAATTTAATTATAAAAAAAACTTTAACGTTTTATAAAAATAAAACAAATAAACTATAAAACATTTCTGTTTAGCACTGATGCCCCAAGTTATTACATAATTTTATTCGATTGTTTCTTTATTTTTGTCACTTGGAAACATAAGGCTTCTACAAGATTTAAAACGTTATGTGGATATTTGTATTTAATAACATGCTTAAGCATTCCGGAGTTGCCGGACATCTATGTATGTTTAATTTTTTTTTTCTAATCCTGTTTTATTTTATACATATATGTCTTTATATAGCAAGTGCTGATTATTTATTGAGATTTATGATTATATAAATTCATAATAATTATTATTATTATAATTATATATATATATTATATTATATATAAATTCATAATAATTATAATAATAATAATTATTATGAATTTATATAAATTTATTATGAATTTTATGGGAGGTGCACGCTTATATAATCTGTGTCATTTAGACTAATGAAAAGACTTCCAATTTAAACATTCTTAAGATATGAAAAACTTAAAATTTTCTTTGTATGTGAGATACATTGTCCATGTGATGAATGCATTAACTAAAGGGTGTTAAAAATTGAGGTATGATTTTAAAAGACTTTTTTCAGATATTAAAAATATGTTTATTTCAGCTTATTACAAATAGGTTCCGGTTACAAATTATGTTATGTCGGTCAAGTAACCCTCCTACTGCCTCGGCAGGTTCCCAATCTTTTACTAAAATTATCAATCACGTTTCTCAATAAACTGTTGTCAATGATTGATATCTACTCGAAAATGTTGATTTTAAGCTCTTGAACTGTTGTGTAATTTTTGCTGTACACCTTCGATTTCAAAAAACCTAAAAAAAAGTCTGTAAGTGTCAAATCATACGATCTTGGTGGCCAATTTAATCCTCCGCTACGAGAAATAATGCGATTTTCGACCTTTTCTTTCAAAATAACTACTGTTTCTCTTGGCTGTGCTACAATTGCCACCATTGTGTTGAAACCACATATTCTCTATGTCTATATCATCAATTTACTGCAATAAAAAATTTCGGATCATCTGTCTGCAGTGATTTCTATTGTTCGTAATATCATTTCGATTTTCGTTTAAAAAAAAATATGATTCATTTATTGCTCCGGACCACAAACCACACCAAACCGTAACTTTTTGTTGATGTAATGGTTGATTTAAGATAACTCTTCGATTCTCTTCACCACTGATGCGGCAGTTCTGCCTATTGGTGAATTAATTCTCACTGACGAAAATTAATTTGTTAAAAAATTCCTAAATATATCTTTAAAACTTTTGCTATTTTCAAAAAATGTTTTAATAATAAAAACACTTGTACCTTCGTGTAACATCCATATTAACTAACCGGAATGTATTCAGATCTGATAATAAAAATTTTGTATAAAAACTACAGGTAAAAAAAATGGTGGCAAAATTATAATTATACCTCTGTTTTAGACACCCTTTAAATAGCCATTTATACCAAATTCACAAACTTTCACTCTAACTCTTCTCAAGATATACAAAAATAAAAATTTGCTTTGTATGACAGTTGCCATGACCACTTGTCCAATTCCATCTATTTTTAACACGATTATTTAGATTTACTACTAAGCTATTTAGACTAAATTAAGAAACTTTCACTTTAACCGCTCCTAAGATATTCATAATAAAATATCTACTTTATATCACTTATCCGATTCAGTCCTCTTTTTTAATGACGATTTATATTGACTACGAAGCTATTTGGTCTAAATTTAAAGACTTTTAGTGAAACCGTTTTGAAGATATAGGCAAATAAATATTTAGTGCCACCACCCATTTAGATATTTTTAGATTCATATAACCTTTGAGAGATACTGTAAAAATTACAAAAAAAAAAAATTAGCTGCCTTAGACCTACAAATGGATATAATATATATACGATACATTTAATACACATTTTTAAATTTCTCAAGTCTTGAATTTCTCTCTCTCTCTTAAAATTTTTGCTTAAGAATAGCACAGAATAAGAGTATCCACCTTAATTTTATTTAATCCACACTTTGTCACATTTTTCTTTTTGTGTCATTTCATTTGTATGTTTTTTGGGAGAACAATTTGGAAAAAAACACGTACTTAGTTACAAATAGCATAAATAAAAAATTGGTAGTATACAATATATATAAAAGGAACAGGGTGTAAGATATTAAAAGTAAGGTGGATACCGTTATTTCATATCAATATTCTTACGAAAATAAAAATACAACACTGTATTGTGGAATTTTGGTATATTTCGTGTCACCCTGTCAATTTGGCAGTACTGCCACATCGACCATCTTTACGCTAAATTTGAATAAACAGATATGGATATAGAAAATGGTCGGTATTTCCTGAACCTTCAAAGCTGTAGGCAATCAGGTGTATAAAGGGCTGCTTTACTTACACGTCAGTTTAGTTATCATTTGGCTGTTGTAAGATTAAGACGTGTTAAAGCGGATATAGCAGTGTTGTATGAACGAATATTAAGTGTTGTATTAAGACAAACAGTATAAAAGTAATTGTGTAGTAAAATAAAAACTGTTAAACAACAATATAAAGAGGCGTTTTTATTATTTTAACGTAATTTAAACTCAAACGTTTAAAAAGGTTAAAACGTAACAATATCAACATGTTGTGTATACGCAATTTTTGTTGTAAGTGAATTAACTATCACTCATACGCCTGTTTTTCTTTTATTTTATTTTAAATTCATAAGTATTCTTAAAAATAAATTGAAAGATACATTTGACATTAACATTTAAAAAAGATAAATTAATTTCAATTACACTATGCGGCAAATATGAATGTAGTTGAAATACTACACAATACAATGTTTCTGATACGGACTACAACAGCAAGAATTTGATTCTGAAATTTTTGAAACTCTTCCACAATCTTGAGTTACAGGTATGCAACCAGTTTTTAGTATCTTCATGCATGTATAAAACAATAACTTAAAATTGCACGATTTTAAAACCTTATGAATATCACAATACCATAAAGTGTTTTTAAATAGATACCTTGTCAAAGTTAAAATATAAAAATTGAGGAAACAATAATTTAAGTGCGTATATGCTCACAAATAAATAACGAGTCAGTCGTGATTGTATACTTAGTAGTAGCTTCTATACAACAACTGTAGTCTGACAGGAATGCATATTATCCCGGCTCATATTTAATCCTACTCTCAATATTATCATTAGGAATACTACAAAAATCAAAAGAGGTACAAAATGCGTACTTAATCAACTGTTGGAACTGAAATTAGCCTCTTGCACGCTGCGATCGTCACATGTCTACTAAATTAAAATCTTTGAGGAGTAAAGTTGACAAGACGCTAACAGATAATTCGATTGATTTATATAAGCCTAACGATGATATAATATTTCGGGTCTCCAAATCTAAACTAACTTTCGGAAATTTACGACAACTAGATTGCTATCACAAAATGGACTAAGATTAAAATATACATTTAATATCAGCCCTTTTCTTTAGTCCTAGAACATAACATAAAGCAACGAGAATACAATAGACGTATTTGCCAATATTTGTCCACAAAGAATATTACAAATATTTTGGCCAAACGCCATCTAGAATATAAACTTGTAAAAACTGTCAAACCAACGTCTTATTCATATGTAGATTTTCGATCTTAAATGGCGCTGGATTGGCCACAAGCAATGAAGCCGGATTCCATTGGTCTGCACTGTGACCTAGCGGCGACATATTAAACTCGAAGTGGGGAAAAAAATCAAACAGGACCGAGCGAAAGGTTTATTACTATGCTCATTCTTGTAACCATAAAACACGATATCAGATGACATCTGCCAGTCTCTCTAGTGTGAACAGCAGCGTCAAAGATGAGTAAACAAGACATGCGGACTAATAAGTGTTTAAAATTAAGACATAATAGTTGATTTTGTATTGTTTTATTATTTTTTTAAATTTATTTAAATATCCTTGAGGATCATAGGGGCTTAAAATATTCTTTCCACCTATGCTTCTCTATCGTAAATGCTTAATATGGCTCCTAGCCATTCTACGAGAAGCAGCTATTTTGTCCGCCTATATTTGCCAAGTACTAGTTGGTTTTAATTTGGGGTTTTCAGACTGTTCCAATTCATCTCTATTTTCTATGCATATTAATTTGATGTGATATTTGTCATAAGAAAAGTCTTTATATAGCTTCTGACCAATTTTGTTATGCATGTCTGTTCCAGTATGTTAATCTTTAAACTCGTAATGAGTTGCTTGATTACCAGTTTCGCTTTAAGGTTAGGATCGATAAACAGACTTACGTACTACTTGAATTTTATTGGCTAAAAATATCAAGTTGTACCATATACCATGCTTAACTATAATTATTTCAAAATTTTTAATATGTGAAAAGAATTTATAATTAATTATATAATAAACTAATGGCACTTAATACGTTTACTTTAATTTTTTTTTTTGCTAAACTTGCAAATTAAAACGATTTAGCTCCATGGATTTCTATTCCAAAATGTAAACCGAAACTCATTACAATTAATTTTTGTGCACAAAAAAACCAATTATTTGTCGTGTTAAGTCGTTATAAATCTATTGCGTCTTTTTTATCAGTTTTGCCATTATTTCTAAATAAACAAAAATTAATATATACATACATACATATACAAAAATTAAAATTAAAAAAAATAGAACATAAGTAGCTATGAATATTGAATGCCATAACAGAATAAAATGTTTTTTGTGTCATTTATCTACTATACAAATTTTTTACATGTTTTTGTTTCATTTTTTAATAATTTATTTTTTTATGTTTATTACTGCGACATAAATTGTTCTGGTTTAATAACAAACAATACAAAAAACATTTACTGTTGCTGTACTGCTTTAATAATTAATTATTATCATTCCTTTTTTAATTTTTTACACATTCTTATTTTTTATTAGGTTAAGTACAATAATTAAAAAAAAACTCGCCACAAAACTATAAACCGCAATTTATTAATTAACCGTAAACACATTTTTTTTTACTAAAATTTATAAATATAAAACTTTTTTCCTCATATAGAATAACTGCCTGACATAGTAATTAGAATTTTTTATTTAATGCTGTTATTCGTCTTAAATAGTATCCATCATAGTGAAAAGTTTTATTGATAACCATGATACCAAAACGAAAAGCATCATACCAAAATGAATTCACATAGACTAATAAGACTTCTTCTCTCCAGTCTGTCAGAATTCGAGAAAGTCTTCAACCTAAACTAACACCATTACTCAATGAGAGCTTGTGTATTACTTACTAACTTTAGAATGAAATAATCATAAATAAATAAACAAAAGGTTTATTCAAAAATTCAATATCTTTTATATATATTTTAGGTAATATATAAAAAATTAACAATACAGAAAACATACAACAGTATAAAAAAATTGTATTTCAATTTCTAAGGAAATTTAAGAGCATAGCTAACATTTTTGGTAAAATAAAGCAGAATGTTTTTATTAGTATTTGGTATTGCAACAGATAACAAAACGGCTTCTAAACCAACTTTTATACATTTCAATATCTACTGATGTAATGGGGTCATATTTAATATATATATGTATATATATATATATATATATATATATATATATATATATATATATATATATATATATATATATATATATATATATAATCCTTTTAAGCTAATTTTTTTCTAGTGGCTTCATCAATTTCACCTACTGAAATCCATTAAAATTAGTAAGTTGTGCATTTTTGGTAAATTTTTTTGATATACAAACATATTTTAAACGTTAAACGCTTTCTGATTGCACTTTATAGTTTATTTATTCTTTTAAATATTGTTTTAGATGCTGGTAAGCGGTTATAAATTAAATTGATATATAGATGGCGCAATAAATTTAAAATATAGATGGCGAAATAAATTTAAAATGCTCTTTAGGTACAAAAAAATGTGTAAAACATGCTCTTTAAACTGAAATATGCAAATGAATGTCTTTATGAACAAAATATGCAAAAATTTTCACTAACAAATTTCTGGTTTCCCTAGTAATAGGGAAAAGTGTTTAAGATATGCACTGAAAATATGCTCTAAAAAGCAAAACTTTCTTCCTTTTCAATAGAAAAAAAATTCATTCTACAATTTAAAATCTTTCGTTAACATACGTAGATATCGTCATATAAAATCACAAAGCCCTAAGTTACAAAAAATTTCAAATTACCTTTTTGATTGTTTATGATGCACATTTTCGGAGTACAATGTTCTAAGCTTAACATAATTTTTTTTCTTTTTCAATTTTAGAAAGATTTTTTTCTTCAAAAAAATATATGAAATTAAAGTTTATTACGTTTTGTATATCATGTGGCAATAAAAAGTAAGATATACAAAACTTTACAACTTTTAATTGTTGTTGTAATAAATAACAAGGCAAAGCGTTGTCTTTTACGTCTGAGCAAATTTTTATTCACTGTAAACGGTCTGTCGAGGTCAACTCATGTAATGGGTGCATATTTAAAGGAGAAGATATCCTTAATTTTATATATTAAAAATTGATTTTAAGAGAATGCGTTGGAATCTTTTGTAAAATGTTGGCCTATAACTTTTAATACATAAGTTTTTTTTCTATAATTTCTTTCAGCTCTTACTAAGTTTTAGTTTTGCAAATATTCTGAACCTTTTCTGTTAATACGGATTACTGCTCAACTAATGTGTGTCCACTCTTAGTAGGTTTTTAAATAACTTTTCAATGTGAAATAAATTTTTGCAGCAATATAAATCAATTTAGTTTTTATATTTATATATAAGTTCATATATTACATAGTCGAACAGATAAGCTCTTTTGAGCCGTATCTGGCTGAAAACTAGCGTATATATATACAACAAAAATGAACAGATAATAAGAAGATAATAAATAAAGCATTAAGTATTATTTAGTTGTGGAATAGTTGTCAACATGAGCAGACGTATGTTACTTTGCTTTAAAAAATTGTTTCTTTGTGTTGTTGCTTATATTTTTCGTTTTTGCGTTCAACTCACACAGCAAAAATCCGCTAAGAACTTTTAAGAGCTTTTCAGAATAATTGTCTGAAACCCAAGTTCACCAACAAGTAAGTTCTGGTTCGGGCGGAAGTGTTATGTCTGAGTACATATTTTTTTATTTTTTTTTTAAGTTTTTGTATTGATCTTTAATACGTTCGCAGACTATTGGCAATATGTATAACTGATGTTATTTTAGTTCTAAACATCGTTATGGCTTTGGCAGCTTTTACGATATACGGAGCTGTGTTTGTCACTAATAACTAAATTCAGTTTTTATGTTATATCTCAATATCTTTAACGAAACGTGTAAAAGTTGTTTGTCGGAAAGTTTGGTGTGACACAATAAGTTTGAAAGAACAGATAGTTTAGAAAAACTATGACCATGTGAGTGCTTAAAGCCAAAAATTTTGTTTTCGCTGTAAAAATATTTTACAGTACACAAAAATCAATATATACTCTAAAAAGATGTGAAATGTTCTTTAAATAAGAAAAGAAAATATGCTTTTAAGACAGAAATATGCAAAAAATGTTGTTATAAGCCAATTTTGCAAAAATATGCACTAACAATTCGATGCGAAAATTCATAAAAATTCCTAAAACGGGTAAATATTTTGTATTCGACTTGGGAGGATTTAAAAAAGCATGCAATCACATATTTCTGTTTTCCTTGGTAATAAGGAAGTTTTTTGAGGAAACATATCAATCTTAAGGTCTTTTTCTTGTAAGTTTTAAAGCCTTTTATAAAGTGTAGCATGGAAGGTTAAAACACAAATTAAAACTATTTTTTTCCGTAAGCATATATGAAACAAAACATAGTAGATGTAGCGTCGAAAAGTAAAAATATTTTAATATCTTCCAAGTTCTGGCGGTGGTTGAAAGCTCTCCGGCAAGTGAGAATAAATTGCAAATATATGCCTTTACAACACGGTTTATAGATGTACAGATGGTCATTCTTTTCAATAACAGGAACCGAATTAACGCTGTTCCTTAGCCTTTTGACGAATTACCGAAAGTTTTTACCCAGCGGGAAAAATCAAATAAAACAAAACTTTACACATTTATTCATTGTTAAGGTTTTCCAAAAAAACGTTACCAAAAATTATCAGATTCAAATACTGGAATGAGAGACAGTCCCTTATATAGAAAGATCCGCATATGCTTCGTTTAAAACGTTTCGCTTCAATTGAGAACACTTTATTACCTGGCGGTTTTTAATACATTTGTGCATATACTAATAAATCCCACAACATTCCACGAAGGAGCATGGGGATTTCTCTCAGTCAATTAGCTGCACCCCATTCTATTTTTGAATTTATTGAAGGGGACCTATAGTTTAACGCCAGCTTCGAATGGGAAATGTATTAGAGGAGTTTTTAATAGTAAGTAATGCTCGTAACCAGTTACTAGCTAATGTTGTGAGGTGATACCGCTGTGGAAAATCTTTTACTTTTTAAGATCATCTGGTCTGGTATTGAACTGAGGACCTTCTAGTTGGTGGGCGAGTGTCTTACCTACCATACCAGAGCGGCACACATTTGGGTATAGTTAGTTAGTTAGTTACGACAGGTAGCCAAACAACGGTCCAGCCACCTGGGTTCAATATTCATCCCACTGTTATACCCATCAGTAATCCGGAAAATTAACAACCTACATGTCCGCGTTCCGGTCCGATGATGCACAAAAGAAGGGATCTTGCCGATATTCACATCAACTAGATCCGACAAGGCATCCAGAAACGGACTGCCAAGGTAAGCAGTCCATATGTCCGGGCACTGGCAGAGGAAGTGCTCGACAGTATCCTCATCTTCCTCATCCTGACAATCCCTATAGTAGTCATTTAACGGCAGACCCAATCTCCTAGCGTGCGCACCAGCCACCTAGTGCCAAGTAATCACAGACACCATAATAGACTCCGAGCGAGCCCGATGATACAGAGGCCAGATTTGCTCTGAAACAGAGCACGTGGGTTCATCATCCCACCGTAGCTGTGCCCTGCCTAACATGTACCTCAAGACCATAAGTCTGTAAGAGGGGAGTGGCATCCCAACTGAGTGTTCAATCTCATTATTTCTGAGGTGAGAGCCCACCCTCGCAAGTCCGCCTGTCACACGGTTCCTCCGTGTGTCCGAGTGACCCTTTACCCTGATAATCTCTCGCCATCTCGTACAGAGATTCCCGGCCTTCGAACACCAGTCGCGATGTCTGGTAGACACCGGAGAGTGCCCTGACAGTAGCCTGACTGTACAGATTCTGATATCACTGTCATATTCCACATAGTACATCAACCAGTCCGCTGCCTTCTTTATCGCCGAGACCTCTGCCTGTAAGATACTGCAGTGGTCCGGCAGCTTAAAGAATTCCCTTACTCCGTATACAGGAATAAAGATACTGCCCACAACCCCTTCCATCCGTGTATACCTCAACAGAACCGGGTCCAATTACTGGTTCTGGTGAGATGTACACGGAGAACATTCTATCCAGGAAGGGTTTGGGTGTGCAGTAATCTATCCTATCCTATCCAAATACCTAAATTTGGTCGCATGCCCGTAGACCCTGTCCGACCATGCCTCTACCATTTTCAATCTTATCGCAGACATGCCCGCCATCTGCCTAGCCATCAGGTACGCTAGAAGCTAGTTCAGTAGTACAAACAAGGCCTTTGAAGGAGTGAACTTGAGCGCACCTGTAATCATCAGTGCTTCACGCTGTAGAACACTATAAAATATCCTGCAACATGTGGATTTCTCCAGAGACCTCCACCATACAACCGCACCATGCATAAGTATAGGCTTGACCACCTTGTTAAATGTCCAACTGGAACTCCTAGGATTTAGCCCCAGGACTTTCCAACGACCCTATGATAGGCGTACAACGCAACATTCGCCCTCGTCGTCCTCGCACGTGTATTTGGAGCCAGGATAGCTTGGGATTTAGGATTATCCCCAGATACTTCACGATATCCGACAGCCCCAGCTCAACACGGTGCGATATTGTGTCAAGAAATTTTTCCGACACAGCCACAAAAATATCATCCTCATACGCTACAGTCTTGAATCTATTAGAATCAAGTCTCCGAGCAAATTGTTAACGGTCAAATTCTACAGGAGAGGGGAAAGAACCTCCCTTGTGGAAAGCCCCTATCAGCCACCCTGTAGATGGTAGCTGATCCCATTGTGGAGACAATGACCCTGTTGGTCAGGATTCTACCTATGAATCTTACCACAGACCAATGAACATTCAGTGCCACCAGAGACTTCCTAATCGCCTCCGGTGTCACATTGTTAAGGCCCCCTCTATATACAGGAATGCCACAAGAGCATACACCCTGCGCTCGAAGGCAATCTCATTATACCCTTCAAGCGAGTGAAGCGCAGTCTCAACACTAGTCACTAGTGTACGCATGCTGCGACACAGATAATAGGTCAGGTTCTATCGTACTGCGAAGATGCAAGTCGATCAACCTCTTCAGAGTCTTCAGAAGAATAGAATATAGGCTGATGGGTCTGAAGTCCTTTGGACCCATGTGGGAGGTTTTACTTCCCTTCAGAATAAATACCACTCTGCACACGGTCCAAGACTCAGGAAACATTTGGGCATACTTTCTACAATATTTCAAAAAAAAAAAAAAAAAAATTGGCCCCATTCGTATTATATCCGTTGCCATGTTTCTCGAATTCAAATTGAATTTTTCCAGGTTTTTTTGTTATTATAAAAAGTTGTCCACTGGCTGGCAGGTAAATTATTTGTTTTTTATATTATTAATTTCATGATGGCATTGTTAATTTGTTTTGGTGTTCATTCAAAATAAAATTTTTCTTTTTCTTTGTAGACGCTCTTTCTCTGAAGAAGTACTTTTGAAATCCTGTGTAAACTAAAAAAAAAAAACAAAAATGTATAAAACACAACACATTCTATCCTTTTTATTTAAACTCTACAATTGTGCCCATTCAACGTTTCCAGACGACAATTGTTGAATTTATGGCGCCCGTGAAGAAAAAAAAAATTATAAGCCAATAACGTAAATAACTAAGTCCAATAAATGCTTAATTTTCTTTCTTAACTCTCTATAAGCAAGCCTTTACTGTAGCAGGTATAACCAGTACATGCAACCATAAATTACATTATAACTATACCGTGATGTACAACATAGCATCTTTACCAACTTAAACTTGCTTTTTACTTTTCTCTGTTTCAATAACCTTTTTTCATAAAGTTTATCCTGCTTTAAGAAATAAAGTATGCGTTACCCATTTTGGGATATAAATAATTGCTGGGATATTATTTTTCTTTATTATTGGTTGTAAAATAAAATTCTATGACTATATATCTCAACCCTAATATTAAGGTTTATCTTTTATCGTAATATATAGTGTCCATACTCCTGTGTGAAAAAATAAATCCATCACGTTATTATTTCCTACGTGCCGTCAAAAACTTTGAACTTAAATCTTAGTGAAGTTTTCTACTCTAGATAATAACTAAGATGAGCTTAGCAAACTATTTTCATATAAAAAGAAAGAAATCAAATACTATCTCAACCAATAAAATAGAGAAAAATGAAATTAACCACAACATAAAATAGAACACGTATTTTTAAAAAGTATAAAAGAGAATATTTTCATTTCAATAGAGTTTACAGGTTTATGCTGCTATATATTTGAATAAAAAATTCTAAATGAAATAAAATTTAAATCGTTTGAAGGATTAAGTTAAAAAGGTCGTATACACGTGTAAGTTTTAAAGCAAATTTTTATATACATGCGTACAAGTACGCACAAAATTTATCACATATTCTACAAACTTTTACTAAAAAACCACTTAATAAATATTGCACTTGAAAATTGAATGCTGCTTTCTGCCTAAAACGGAAAGTTAAGTAAAATGAAAAAAAAAACATTAACCTTCAAAAGATCTTCGCGTCAATTTTGACACATTTTTCAAAAAAATGTTCTTTTTCTGAAAACAATTGGTTTATATTTTTGATATGCTTTTACTTTTATTTAATTTCAAATCTGAAAAGAAATTTAATTTTTTTTCCTTTACACCTCTTGGGAGCATATGGCTTCCACAAAGCATGTCTTTGCCTCTTTCCATGTAAGATTATTTTGCTTTAGTTCTTGGATAACTGTACGTCGCCAGGTGTTTCTTGGTCCAACGCTGTCGCTTGATCCTTGAGGATTCCAGTCAAGTGCCACTCTTGTAATACTACCGTGATTTTTCCTTAAGGTATGGTCGATTCATCTCCATTTTCTCTGCCTTATCTGCTTCAGTATGGGGTCTTCGTTTGTTAAATTCCATAGATCTATGTTGCTTATGGTGTTACGCCAGAATATCTTGCATATGATTCTAAGGCACTTGTTGTTGAATACCTGTAGCTTTTGCGGGATGGTGTTAGACACAAGCCAGGTTTCACTGCCGTACAACAGAATTGACTTCACACATGCGTTGAATATTTTGAGCTTGGTTCGCCTGTATATTAAGTCAGTGGTTTAACGTGAGTACCCGCCATAGGACGTTATCTCACGGTGCCAAAGCACGAGTGAATACAATGCGTCCACCAACGCCCCCACCTATGATTAGGATCACCAGTGAGTACCAATTTAAAGCCATGCTATTTGGACATTACCTCACACCTTGGTGAGGTGCCAGAGACTATCTAAACTCCTACTGATCTATGGGTCACGGCACCCGGTTAAAAATTTAACTCCATACCCAGCCAGCATAGTTCTCTCCACGATTTGGATTTAAACCACAGCCACAACGTTGCTCCCACAAGGTGCCCCACCGTAGCCGGGCAGAAACCGAAATTCCTGAGGCTCCCGACAGCCGTGGCACCAGAATTAAGCCTCCGGTCAGGCCTCGTAGCATAAATGCTACTACCAGTGTAAGTCCCAAACGACTTCGGACTGGTGACCAAGAGGGTGTATGCAATAAACAAGAAACACTCAAACAACACAACAATAAACGGAGCCACCCTCACGGGAGAACTCAAAATGACATCGTGCGCTACGGACACAATACACAAAAACAAGAACACAACCAGTCAAGGGTAGACAAGTACAAAAGCACAACACCCAAAAACTGCAGCTACAAATTAAGCCGCAAACAGCAGACCAGGAAATAGCAAACAGCAGACAATCACAGCAAGCAGCATAACACACCAACCGCCGACACCCCAGCGGGACACCGAGCTAGAAAAGGCTAGCCAGGAGACCGCTGAGATGGTGATGCAGGTTCAACCTCCACTAACAGTGCCGTCCTTCTACGCCTAAACACCTCAAGGGTAAAAACGCCCAGCCTACCATAAGTACGATCGTCCAACAATACCCTACTGAAATCCCACACACCCCCATATGAGTGATACCCATACTATCTAAATCCCATACTATCTAAATCCCAATCGTTCGTCCCAAGTGGCAGTCCCTTCTTGACCCTTCGGGAAGTAGCCCTCATTAATGCACCTACCGTAATCCGCCTCCAGGTATTAGGGATGGCCTTCCAGATGTTCTTACACATCTCTCCGGTCAACCCATCCAAACCTGGGGACTTCTTGCTTCTCACCCGACAAAAACAGTCATCTACTTCCGACCTCTCCAAGTTTGGAGGATCAGCAACCTCCACCGGTGGGGGAGGATAGTTGCCTGTCTCCACCCTTGGAGAGAAAACCCCCAACAAAGCGTCCGTGCAGTCCCTCCATGATGACAACACGGTGTCGCCAACATGAAGGCATCTTATGTCCACCTGACTCTTTCTACCCCTGCAGATACGGTAAACCCTACCCCAGGGGTCATCCCTATTGTCCTGTACAAATCTCCCCAACTCGTCCTCCTTAACTGTAACAATCATGTCCTTGTACGCCTTAAGGCTGCCAAGATACTCGGTCATACGCTGAGCTAGATCTTCAACATTGGTACGCCTATCCCTCTAGAAACGCCTCCGGAGGTGTCGATCGTCCCACCGCATCGTCTCCAACTCAGGGGTCCACCATTTGACCCGCAGATGCCGTCCGGACAATCTTAGCCTAAATTCTCCAATTGGCACCGATAACAATGCCTACCTAAAACAGTACCGATAATGGTCCCAATCAACGTCACGCGTTCGCCATCGTAAAACGCCACGAGTCTCCCTAGTCCGATGTGGACAAGTAACCCTAACCTCGATGAGATTATGGTCACTTATCCCCCAATCGTCACAAACTCTCTAACTAAAGTCAAAAGCAGTAATTGCCGCTCCATTCGCAGCCGTCACGTCAATGTCACTGACGCCCATTGGCCCATCGAAAGTATATAGCTCACTTAGCTCATTCAACACGCTCAAATCTCGCGAGACCAATCATTCACTAAGCACTCCTCCTCGTATAAGGTGCGGATGTGTAGACCCAAGTCTGGAGATCTTGCTGAACCACATACGAGAGGAGGCGTTCGCATCTAGGCCGAGGATAACCAGAATACTACTCGCCGCGAGTAGTACCGTAGTAGTACCATATACCCTAGATAGGGTTCCAATGAAACGCCAGGCCTACAGTAGATGCTAGCCAGAAATATCTCCCCAAACCACATTTACCCTAACACATACCCCAAACTGGCTATTAGCTAACTTCGTACAGTCCACGTCACTGTCCCTAACTATAATCGCGGCCTTTCCCACACCATCAGTAAATACGCGCATCCCCCCCGGAATCCCTCTAACATCACCATTCGAAAAGTACGGCTACTGGATCAGGGCAAAACTAGCGTCCAGCTGACACATAGCTTGACCGAGCTCGCACGTCACCGCCTTCGAGCGCTGACAATTAAGCTGCAAAAGGCGCATACTATGGTCCGCTGGCAGCCCCCCCACATCTCGCAGTTATGGCACCTCACCGAGTTAACACAACGGGAGGCCCAATGTCCCATCATCCCGCACGTTCTGCACACATCCTGCCCCATCCTGCACTCACGCAACAGGTAGTCAACGCCGACGCAGCGGTAGCAGTGAGGGATCGCATCCTGAGGCCTCAACCTGAAGCTAAACCACTTTACATAAACCCTGCCGACATCAAGAAGCACGTTCGCAACACGCTCACTGCATTCCAGCACAACGTTGACCTGTCCGGCAGGGTCAGACCTCCAGGGACTGGTTACCAGACGAATACTCCTCTTAAACACCTCATGGCTCATACGCTCCTTCAGGTTTATCTCGAACAGCTCCGACATAAATTCATCAGGAGTAATCGCCGCATGTACTCCGGCAACCACCACTTTTGGACCAAGTTTATCGCTGACAGTCACCTCCAGGCCGACCTCCTCAAACTTTTTGTTTGAGGCAATCTTCGCCCTCTCCGCCACCGAAGGTGTACGGATAACCACTTTTCCCCTTCAACGGCCTCATTTCGTGCACTCTAACTCCAAGGGTGGGTCCGACCTGTTCGACGACCTTGCTCACTACCTCTCTGGAAGTTGCGCCCTTCTTTTTGTCCCGAATGACCACCGACTAAGTTTCCACAAGCTTGGGTGTAGGCCTGGAAACAGGGACACCCTGTGCCCCCACAACAGCAGTAACCGTTGGAGCCTGAGCAACAGGTCTAGCAGCGGGAGCTGGCACCGTGGTCACCGACTGAACCGGCCTGGGAGACTGGAAGATGTCCAGCCTACCCCTCAACTGCTCGTTGTCTACCAACAGTTTCATGACCAACTCCTCATACCTACCGGCCTGGCTCATAAGTCTGCCCATCGTCCCCGCACTCAGATTCTCACCGAACAGCACCTAACGGAAACTGTCAGTGACAACCTTGATATCAGCTACAGTCATACCAGCATCACAGCCAAGAGGAAAGGCGGTAGAGGAAGCCACAGCCCTTTAACGCTATCTGCTCTCCCTGTCAACAGATGGCAACGGGGGAAGCGCAGCAGAGAAACCACCAACCGCAGAGCTATCATAGATAGCTGCAGCACCAGCATCGGAAGCAGCACCAGAACCAACAGCACCACCAGCAACACCACCAACAGCACCACCAGCAGCACCGGGCACTGTTGGTCCTCAGGCCAAATTTTGTACCACATTTTCGTGCAATTTCTGACCAATTGTCTTTGTTTTGGTACGTCACGTTTTGGTATGAATTGGTATGGAATTATCTGAGCCAATAATTTTTTATCACACTGCTTTGGTTTTTAAAGGATAATTGCAAGCAAAAATCTTCCAAAGAATTTTCTACTGTGGTCTGTAAAAGTGGATTGTGCAATGCATTTCATATATGTATGTCAGTAATGTATGATGCCTATGCGATAAAAAATAATGATAGCAGTCACCGACTTATCCTGCGCTTGCAAGTATATTCGCCCAATAACTTCTCCATTTTGTCGATATATCCTTGAGTTTTATTATAATGGCTTGTAATTTCTGACTGAGCCAACAAAATGTTTTCTACAAACGGTGTATAACGCATGGTTGATATCACTATTACGGCATAAAGTCGCCTCTTTACTAAATCGAAATTTGTAGAAAGTAATTATTTGATATATGAGGGTGGTGTGTTGTAGTGGTTATAGTGCATGCATAGCAACACAAACGAGTCAGAATCGAGATCCATCAGAGAACATGACAAAGAAAAAAAGAGGCATCAACTTGCTTTCAGACAACTCTATCTAAAATATAAGGAATAAACAGCCCTGATCTTCTCGCATACCTCCGGCGATGATAACAAACATCAGACGAATGATCAGGAAAACGATATATCTACTGGGAAAAAATTACAGTGCTAAAGTAATAATCACGCAAAATCATATGGAGGAAAATATAGTGGATTAATCATATATATACTTAGCTTGAACAATTAAATTTGGAGTTTGTATATGTGGAGAATAGTTGACATTCTCTAAGGCTTCGTTATCTATCCACATCAGCCAAAATTCTGAAATTACAGAAATCAAACTGGATAAAAGCTGCCTATATATGTATACATAAAAAATTAAATGTTTGTTTGTTTGAAGATTGTATACAGCGAAAACACAAAACCTTTCTATAAAGAACAAATGATTGTTTTTTGACCTAAAGGGAACAAAATGGGGGAAACGGGTAAAAACGTAACTAAGATAGCACTAAAATAGTGGTAGCAAAACATATTTTTTTCTGAAATTTATAAGACATGCATTTACAAGTAAATGTGTATTCCACCTTTTTTCTTAACCTGCTTTTAAACTCGGCATGATTTGTTACATCTATCTTAACTACTATCTCAGCTTAAGTTATCACCTTTCTCACACACATTCTCCCTGATGTGTTCTGTACAGTATTTTATATAATATCTCTCGCTTTTTGACTCCTGTGAATAGATAAATAAGCTTTTGTTGTTACCGTCGCTCGCATACAGTGGCACATGTTCGTATAAACGCTCTTTTAACTTTTGTTTGGCTCCCACTCTCTCTGTTATCGGTGCATTATTCAGAACAAGTTCCAGCTCATTTTGTTATTTAAAAAAGTTGTTTTTGTTGTTGTTGTTTTCTATAAATCATTGCAGTATCAAAATGCTTCGCATAAAAGCAATGACATAATTTCCAATACGAATACCACAGTTATTTAATTTTTAATAATTAATTGAATCAAGATAGTTATTTACTAATAAAAAAAAAAAACGATTTGACATCGGTATCTTTAAACTTTCCAGCAACTCCTGACCTAAACCATACTAAGCTTCCTTAGTGGCCAACTCAAGTTCCAATTCAGTTTTGTAAAGTCATCCCTGGGCTTCTTGTTTATAGCTTTTGCTTGACATACAGCCCGAAAGATTTTCTACTTAATTTAAATTGTGAGTTCATGCAAGCTATTCCATAAGTGGGATCTTGTAGCAGCCCACTGGGTAATCCAATTCAATCCACCCGGATTTTATTGGATTTTATGCTTTTAAAACTCTGGTGGGTTATTTATTTAAAATTTTTCGTAGTTTATTTTTATTTATTTTAGGCCAAAAAAGATAACGAATTGAATATCAAACTGCTTCCTACATCATTTTAACCTTTGAGCCAATTTTCAAATCCCCTATCAGGAAAACTTCTTTTCGTTATATTTCTCTTCAGCAGAATTGATTCGGTAATATGACAAAAGATGTTGTATCCGTCGAAACAGCCAATAATCAGAAGTAGTAGTGTTCGGAAAATTCAGCAGGTATGTCATTTGATCATTTCTAGCAATTGTTTGGCAATTTTTGTGCTGTGAGGTCCAGCATTGTCATACGAAAGAATACACCAATAATCCGTCGCTTCGAAATTGCGTTTTTAGTGCTTCAATTTGTCTCGTTAATATGAAAATGTTTTGACGAAAAACTGTTTTTCAAAAAAAAAAAATATTTTGTTTATTAAATGATCAAATTTTTCAGCTCAAATTATGAATCTCGAAACTGATTAAATAAAAATCAATACAAATGAAAAATCGTGCTTCGATATGCGTCGTTTATGCTTGCGTTACGTTTCTCCGATCCCAACTAGCGAAAAGGACGGGGTATTGGTGTAACTTAACCATGTCTGCTCTGCAGTCTGCTCTAATCACTGAGTTTTAGTGGCTCATAGTGCACTATGCAGCTTTGAAAAATGCAAATTAAACAAAAAATGAACAAAATTTGGGAGAAGCTATAAAAGCCAAGAAACCACATAAAATATCTAGTAAAACTCAGTGGGTTGGGTTTTTGAAAAATTATAACTCGAATTTTAGCCAACCCTGAATGTTGTGCTCTTTCAACGATTTTAACGACTCTTTAGAAATGTGAAAACAGCCTTATTCTGTTGGAAAATGCTGTCTTCATCCATCTGATTCTTGATTCGTTTTAAGCAGTACATGGATTTATTCCATGTAACTAAAGTGTACATTAATTCGAGTTTTATAACTGTCATCTCAAACTGAAGCAAACATGAACAAAAAATGTTTGTATATGTAGTTAAGCACAGTTTTTTTTTTTTTTAAATAAGCTTTTCTGTTTCCCTTTGAGAATACATACGTCACACGCGTCGAGTATTTACAATTAAAAATTTTGCATGCAAATTTGTGCCATGTAATGGTCACTAACCAAGGTAAGGGCTGTTAAAATAAATGTTTGTCTGACTGTTATAAATTTGTGAAAATATGTCGCCAATCGCATGTACATATTCTTACAAAACTATGCTAAAAAAAATTGGGTTTTTTTTATTAAAAAAATATTATGTAATGCTTAAAGTTTTAACTATTTATTTTGTGTTAGAAATATTATATTCACAAATATTTAAAGCTTATTAATTTAATTCTTAAATATATCTAGATAAACCATTGCTTTACATGCGTATATTTTATTTTATTTTTAATTTCCATCTATTTAAAAAATATTTTAATAGCGTTTAATAACAAAAATTTTCATGCTGTAAATGATTGCCTTACTAAAGCAGTTCAAATGACTGGTTGAATATGTCAATCAAATAAAAAATTTGTGACAAATTATTTTTTTTTTGGAAAAAAATATTTATTTTATATTTGAAAATATAAACTTAACAAAAAATTACAAATTATATGTAATAAATTATAAATTATATAATAAAATGTTGACGTGATTTAATGTTGCTTTTTTATTTATTTTTACATTTTTATAAAAATAATTATGAGTTCTTGTGTTGACTGATGCAAGTAATTTATTTATTATTTAATTTCCAAATAAATTTTTTGTCTCATTATGTCTAAGATGTTCAGATTATTCGCCAAATCCAACATTTATCATTCAATAAAATGAAACAAGAAACTGAAAGACTTTTTCATTTTTCTATTATAGCTTGTAAACTCATGCGTTCATATCTTTCTGGATCAAAAATTTTTAATGTAAGTCGTGGTGTTCTGCAGAGATCATTTCTTGGTCCTCTCCTGGTTTGCCTCTGCATAAATATAATCCAGCTTATTAGTTTCTTAAAAAAATAGAGTGTAATATTCGGTGAAAACTTTCGTGGTGTAACCATATAATAATTGTAATAGAGCGGGTTAACGGGTTGGACTGCAATATGTTCAAGGCCATTTGAAATTCGGTTTAAGAATGCCAACAAAAATCTGGTAACAGTTCTTCTATGTGGTTATGAAAAGCTAAAAGTTCCTTATAACAGTATTTAATAAATATTTGTGATAAATATTACGTGTATGTAGGTTTGTTGGATCAATTTACACTCAATTTGTCAGCACGACTGTCTCCTACGAGCACACGATATACACTCACACAAAGCTCGTACAAAAACTGACAGCTATAAAAAGCCTAACTTTAAAAAAGTTTTAGGAAACCGAAGTATATTCGAAAAAGGGTTTCGTCGGTCTTACAAACAAATGCGCGGGCATAGGATAAATAAAAAGAAAGACAAAAGTATATTTAAGTAAAAACCGATTTTAACATTTTTAAATATTTTTCAAAATTTAAATGAAAATAAAATTTATAAGGTGTGTGCGAACACTTATGTTCGTAATTGTTATAACCCTATCAGCGACTAATATAAAATAAAAGATATGCAATTTTGTAAATAAGGTATCAATATAAAATTTTGATAAAATTTTTCATTTTTATTTTAAGTAAAAATGTCATAGCTAATATAATATAATGTCAACACAGCCATATCGTCGTATGAGAGTGTGTGTTAACTTTATTGTGAGCCAGTTTGAGTTCAAGTTTATTGAGTAAAATAATTATTTCCATTGTATGACATAGTGAAATTAATTCTTAATTTCAATATTTTTACACACACATACATACATTTTTGTTATTTTTGAATGAATGGGGATATACAAGCACATAACTTACAATATGTAGTCATTAATTAAAGATTAAAATGCGTTTTTTTTTTGCAAATAAATTACTATTTAAAAGAATATTTATTGAACAATTATAAAGATAATGGCGTTCACATTATTTTCTGATATCATCATTTAAAAGACAATTTTTACACATGAATAAAAAAGGTATAAAGGGTTTGTAAAAAAATTAAATAAATTTTTTATTTAATTCGACACGTCCAGTTGATACCTTATTTAATGGTTACATTGAAAATATATACATTGCATAACTCGCTAAGTTTGGCTTTTAAAAATATTAATTAAAATATTGAAAAAAATTACTTAAAATCTTATACTCTTACTAAGATTGGGAGCTTTTATTCATCTTAAACCAATTAAAAACCAAACACTAAAACCAAAGTTCATCCGATTAAAGTAGATCCGTCTGTAATATATGTCAGTTATAAATTATTACATGTTATATTTAAAATTGAAAAAATATACAAAAAAACACCCGTTGTTACGTTTATTATGTTGTACACTAATACAAATTATTTCTTATTCAATCTTCCTGTGAATTTAATTTTCTATCCTATTGTGCAACTGGACCATAGAGCGTTATGTGAAAAGCTTACAGGCTCTATATTTTCTGGTCACCATGGAATACCGTAACTGCTGCCTGTTTCGTAGGGACAGACTATGATATAAAAGTTCTCCTTTTACCCTTATCAGACCCATTTGAAAATTGTAATTTTGTACAACGCATTTAAGTGAATGATGAATTTTCGCAAACACATAACTTTGTTTAAAAAGGAAAAATGGATGTCATTTCAAAATAAAAGATATTAATTTTAATCGTTTCCCACCGATAAAAAAGATAATAAACAAAATTATTTTTCATATGACTTCATTTAGCCAGTCCTCCTCAGATTTTAATCACTCTTCCAGGTATAAATTTGAAAAAAAGTGTTTTAAATTTCATCAAAGTCGTAATGTTAATAAAACAGGAAAAATTTCATGTTAGAAGATAAGTTACTTATTATTTATTAAAAAATTTTTTTGTGTTTGAAATTTCAAATTTTAATAAAACTTGATAGGTTACAAGAATTTTAACTAGGAGCTAAAAGGTCTTCCAAGCTCATCTGACCTAAAGTAGTCGATTTCCAACGACTTATCTTTCTGTGTTACAAATTTCATCAAAACCATTTTAGAAATTTTCGCGAACAAACAAATAAAATGACCAAGAAATTTAAAATATATATGGCAGGCTAAGTCATGAAGAATCACAACTCAAAATTTATCAAAATCGATTTTTTTCCATAAATCAATTCATGGATTAAATCTCTATCTTCCTTACATGGGAAAATATTGTTATGTCTGTTTTTATGTTCCTTGTGTCGCTTGTGCATTTTCAACAAAATAGAACTATTTTTAGTTGCAGTGAAATTGGGAGAAATTCAGTAGTTTTTTTTCATATAAATAGTATTATTTCTAGTTGTCACACTATTAATGAAAAAAGTCTTAAGTCAATCAAAATATATTTTCAGTTAAAGAGGCACAATTTGATGTAGTACCCACTACTCATTGGAAAAAATTCAACTAAACAATCACAACTCAAAATTACCTCTTTTATGCAAAATTATTGCAAAAAATTACAAAAATAATAAATAAACTATCTTCTAAGACAGTGTTCTTTAATAAGAAACTCAATTTGATTATATAATTACAACCACACTATTAAAAACAGTTTTCTGGTTCTTTTATTTTGTGACTGTATATGATTTAGTGTGCAATATGGATTATATTAGCCAGGATTGGAAGAGATGGCATCTTTTTATGAGCCTCAATTTATGTTTTGCATAACTTCTTCAAATTAACTCCATTTAACAGTCAAGTAGTATCGAAAAGACTGTTTTTTAACACCACCACAACACTCTGAAGCTATCTCATAATGTTATTAACCCTTTCGTGCATTTGTTGTTTATATACAACATCACCAAATGTCTAACAATATTCTATTTTTAAGCGAAGTAATGTAAAATAAAATTCTATACCTTAAGATTATTTTTTCTCCTAATTTATCTGAAGTAAATATGTTTTCGTTTATTATTGTAATTTTTGTTCGGTTAAGTCAGCCGATTTTTTTCAATATTTATTTTATGGAAAAAAAAGTGCCTAACTTTTTTAGAAAATCTTACGATAATTCAGTGAAAATTTTCAGATACAATGGTATATAAACAAGTGAAAAATTATAAACATTTTAATTAGACAATTTTTTACGACTATAATATATGATACAACATAGCGCATAAACGGTGTATTCCATTTAATATTTTGTATTGTAATTTTTAAAATTCTTCACCCCGTTCATTAATTTTTATTTTTTTTGTACATTTAGTTCATATGAGATGATAAAAGTGTTTAACAGTGAGTAAAATGAATACATTCTCTCAGTAGATTCAAAAGTCTATCAATAAGAGCGAGCTCAGGGTACTAATAAGTCTACTTACTGGATGCTGATGTCTTACATATTATCATTTTTGTTTAGGAAAGTTTTTGGAAATGATCGGCTCTGAAACATGTGAACATGTACTGAGTGAGTGTCCAGTTATCTCGGCTCAGAGGATGAGGTACCTGGGGGATGCTATGCTGACTTCGAAATAGGTAATCCTTCTCTCACCAAATGTGATTACTGGCCTTATTCGCAGCCTCAATGTAATGTGGTGAACGTATGTTACTGCAAAAAAATTCTTCGGATCGCGGTTAATTTGGACAATTTTTACGACTAAAAAACATTAACATGAACAAGAGATATGAAACAAATTTTTGAGTTTGATTACGATAATTCTGTTACTGAGGCAGAACCTGAAATAGTATTGATAAAAATTCCTGCTGACGAAACGAGCGTTTGTGATTATGTTTAAATAGAGTGTTGAGGTGCCTACAAAATTATAAAAATCAGTGCTTAGTGCTAGAGGAAATAGACATTACAATTTCTAAGGATTCTAGAAATTTAAACACTTAAAATAGAGAAAACTATGGAAGACGATGCAAAACTATACTTCAAAATACATAAAATGTTATTAAAAATATATAAATATATTATTTTATAAAAAAAAAAGTCATTTAACTCCTTTTATACGCCATGTTGTGTGTGTAAAATATTTTCAAAAAAATGCGCTTCGAATATAAGTTGAACATTTGTTCGTTTTTATCCAATGTAGTTGGAAATAAAGTAAGCAAAATATAGCTGCCCTGACGACGTTTCGTGCATGGGAGGGTTAAGAGTATTATATAAGTCAACAAGGTTAAGGTATGTTTCTTTTAACAGCTTGGGCGTTTAAAAAAGTGGGAAGACTGTCTCCTTTCCTTATAATTTTAACTGCAAAATTAATTCTTATAGAGCTGAATTGCATACTCAACTAGCATCCATTGTCCAGTTAAAGCATGTAAGCCAAACATTTTTGACATTTTTATTTTTCAATATCTTATTAATAAAAAGTAATTAAAATAAAATCAATTCAATTTGTGATATTTCTTCAAAGATCTCAAAACAATAAAAAAATTGTTTAATTCTCTACGAGATAAGCGGCCCATAAACTTTAAAAAACCTTTTTACCAATTTTTTACATTGCCTTTTTCTATCTGAAGTACAAATATTTTGAATTTTTGGCTACATTATGAATTTTTGGAATTCTTAATATTACTTTAGACCAAAATTTTGTCATCGAATGAAGTTCGAGGCATTTTGATGGATTATCTTTTTCAACAAATCTTACGTTATTTTTTCCGAATGATCCTACTCTTTCGCAAGAGAAATGTATTTTTGGTAAATCAGGTCAGAATATAGGTGGTGTAGAGTAAAAAATTTAAAAATTAACAAACGTGTTTCCAAGCACTCTTTACTGTATATTTTAGAGCTCAATGTTCCTTTTAAGTCAAATGGCTTGCTGAATTGATCACAATAGCAAAATTGCTTGCCAGACAAAGAAACTTTTTGCAAATTTATCTACCCTATATTAAAATTTTTTTGCTACGCCTTCTTCCATGAATGCTGTAAAATATTGAGACTAAGAAATAATTACGCTTTAAGCAGTTACTCAAGAAGTTTCCGTTAGAATTCGAATAGTTCCAAAGGAGGATTTGGGTAAGTTAAGCAGTGTTTCATAAAATTTTTTACGTTGTTTTCCTAACTTTGTTGTTGGCGCCATTATCTTTCGCTTTAAACTAAAAGCATGGTAGGCAATTTCTTTTTTACAACTTAACGAATTTTATAAGTAACGGTATTTTGTTCCCTTTTTTGTTTTTATCGGAATACGGGTTTGAATTTGTAAAACAAATTTCCTTTACATGCTTTACTACTGCTAGTAACCTCGATATATCATTTAAATTTGAACTATAGTGCATTTCCAATTAAAAGGGTGAACACATAAACTAAATTATCCTACAAGTGCTTAGATTACATTATCTACTTTCAGTCTTTTGAAGAAATAGTCTGAAATACTCGTCGTAGGGCAAGCTAAAGCTTTGATTTCACGGCATGTATGTCCTGCTGCTAATCCCTCAGATTTAACCAGTCCTTTTATTCGACTACCTTGTATATTCCAGTTAAGCGCCGTTCGAGTAATGTTGTTTAGCGGCTTTCTCAACGAGTGCTCAATCCAATTCCATTTGCATCGGTGAATTTCTGTTTTTATTGGCAGTTGATCTATTTTTGCCTATAGTGTTTGGCCATATTAAGCGTAAGATTTGCCGTAGACACCAGTTTGTAAATACTTAGAGTGCATTTATTTCCTTAATGGCAGCGTACCATGTTTCGCGCCCATACAGAAGCATGGATTTCACACAAGCGTCAAATATTTTGAGTTTGAAGCGATATGTCAAACCGCCAAACTCTATTTATCATTCCAAACGATCCTCTTCGCCTTGTGATCCGGGATCTTACGTCATAACTTGCTTCACCACTTCTGGAAATAAAGCTTCGCAAATAGCTGAAAGAATAGACAAATTCTACCAATTTTCCCCTAATATTATGGGAATAATGATGTCAGATTTCAGTCCTATTAGCTTGGTTTTTCCAAAGTTTATCCTAATACCTGATTTAGCTGCACACTCAGGTGTTGAAGCTTTGTCTCGATACGGGAGTGTTTATGTGGCAGAGAATATTAATATGTCATCCACATATTCTAGGTGAAAAATTTAATTTTTTATGAGTTGCATTACAAAAATCTTAATAACTCCGTCAATTTCCAAAGGATATGTAACCGTAAGTCTTATGTTATTCATAACTCAATATAATTCCTTAATTAATGCACAAATAGTAGAGTTCTTATATAAAATAGTGAGTAAAAACTCACACAAACTTGAAAACTGTGGAAACAAAAATTAGATAAAAATGTGTTTGCTTAAGAAATACATTTAGATCTCTCAAGGCTAATAAAACGACATACATATCGTTAAAAGGTCTTTTTCTCTTATTTCCAAATCCGAAAAGAAACTTAATATTGGATAATATTCAGCTAACTTACTAGCTTATAAGTTCATGAAGGTCCTAAAAACCGGTTTTTTACCCGTAACTCGAGATATTTGAAGTGTTTTGAAAATTCCAAAGAAAGATCTGTATTCTAGTCGACAGCGCCTATCAGAAAAGTAGTGTCATATCCCAGGTATTTCAACTTCGTTCGTTTTTGTCTCTCCCTTCTGTAGTTTCAAAGTTTGTTGGTTTTAAGCGCCTTAATGGCGGATACAATATTCGGTAAAGTTGGTCCGACTCCACACCAAGGTGTGAAGGTTATGAGTGTTCTAACAACGCATCGAATTCACTCGTGCTATTGGGACAACGTGGGGTATGCTACACGGCGCAGACCCGCGAACGCCCTTAACATTAATCGGCTTCCTAGTTCTTATCCTCAAGACGGTTAATCTTTGAGAGTTTTGCTGCAACTATCTGCTTTGTTTTTCCATAAAGTATAATTAGTCGAAAACTTAAGTTTACTGTCATGCAATTACAGCAACTTTAGTTGAAAGTTTTCTCTGCTTATTTCTGTATAAACATATATTACTTTTGCTAATATTTCAACCTATCATTGGTTCATTCTAAAAAAGAATAAATTTATGCCAAGAACACCATTTTGGTGTAAAATCTCATATAATTGTAATTGATCAGGTTTCAATTTCTTACTTTTTTATTTAAAGAATATTAAATTGTGGAAGAAATAAAACAAACATTTATATACATGTACAATATGTTGTATATGCACTTGCATTTTTTAAATTAATTATTTTTTAATATTTTCGTAATTTTTGTTATTTTTTTATTTATTTTTAAATATAAAAATTACATTTCATATGCAGTATAGTTGTTTATTGGCTTTTTTTCGCATTTATTAATTGTAAAATATGTAATAAATGAAATTTAACTTAATCATGTGCTGAATATACAGTATAATGTCGTATATGGTCACCAGGAATCCTAACATCATAGCATTTAGATTTTAAAAATCTGGTTTAATTATGGAAATTGTTGTATTTTATTCTAGTTATGTTTTGCGTAGAAATGTAGTTAAGGAATGGTAAAATTACAAATTTTTCATTTAATTTGGTAGTTTTGCATTTTTTAAGGCGATATATTTGCATTTTTAAATAATATCTTATGTTCATATAGCATCTGAACACTCCACTCTTTTATAAACGGTCTTTCATTAAGCTCAAAGTATGTCTGATATATCATTAAAATTGTTTATTGATTTGAAGTCATATCGACGGCTTATTGTATGGAATATAAAATTACGTAGATATCACTCGGTGCAGGCATCCAAAATATCAAATTTTTATGCAGTTAAATCGATCATAAAAAATACTAAATGTGGGTATGTGCTTTGAGATATTAAGTAGCATATTATCGACTGTGGTGTTTGGCCAATAGATACTGATTTGCTGACGTACCCATGCATTCAGAAATAGGACTTATAACTGAACGTTGTTCAAGCACTACACTCATTTTGATAAAACATTTGCAATCGTTGTTGATAGGTATATCCGCTCATTGTCAACTCTCAAATTTCGGAATTTCATATTGAAAGACATGTTATATTCTGCCTGCTCATTATATGTATTTACAACTGAAATTTACATGAACGTGTTCTACATTTATATGATGTTATCAAGGCTAATAAATTATATACATGTTAATATTGTGCCTTGTGCATATGTATGTGTGTTTGTTCGTGTACACGGGTCATTTTATGTGAAAATAAATGCAATATCAGGATTATTAATTAAAAATGTTGTGTTTCTTTAGTAAATTTAATTTTGAATATATTTCTATCTATGAAATAAATCTTTAAAAAAATTTTGATTTTAAATACAAAATTATCTATTCAATTTACTTTTTAAAGTAGCCCACATGGTAACCAAAACAATTGAATTTAATTTATATATAAATGACGCTAATGCGTTTTTAAATTAAATATTTGCGAAAAAAACTTAAAATTAGTCTAAAGTTTGCACATGATATTCTTATTAAATTTGTTAAAATGTGATTTAAAATAATATTTTGTTATCACACTAACCCTTGTGTGACTGACATGGTAACCGGGTACCTTTGCACTTAGAAATTGAATATTTTTGTAAAGGTTGACAACCGTCGTACTTAAAACTTATTGAGAACTCCTAGTTTTTAAAATTTTATTAATTTCCACAACTTTAAGAATAATTAATACATTCAGATGGAAGTAGCACGTCGACTTTATTGCAACACCCTTAACTCTTCGTCAAAGTACTCGGGTACCTTAATGCTTTTCTATGAAGAAATACTAGTGCCGGCAATTGGTTTTGTGTTCTATTTTAAATTATACTAAAGTAATACCTCCCGTTTTGCTGGGAGCCTTTATGTTGTATACCTATAAAAGGTATTCCTAGTAAGAAAAATTTTAAAGAATGCATTAAAACTAATGATTTGTATTGACCATCAAGTCAGACTAAGTTCAGAATCTGCCATTCTAACTGTTCTTTAGATATACAAAAATCTATATTAACTTTGTAAAGGAGGTGCCACTACCACTTATCCAATTCCATCCACTTTTTAACTGCTGATTTCAATTAATCACAAAGATATTTGAGCCAAATTAAGAAACTCTTAATGTTACTGTTTTAAAAATATAGACATATAAATAAAAATTTTATATGGGCGTGGCACAAAAGATAAACATACGTTTATAACACGTTTATTTTTTCTATTTCTCAGAAATAAAATCAACTTATTCCACAAAAAAATGAACACTTGCATTGATTGATAATGGCTTAGAATACTAAGTATAATAATTTCTTCTCATACCAAATGACAAAGATGTAGTAAGAAATTTTAAAGATAATCGTCTGATAGTCATAGGTTATCTTTCTAGGCTCATGAAAAAAGTCTAAAATTTTTAAGAATATTTAACTATGTACTCGTATATGAAAAAAACGTCAGCTTAATTAAATTTTGTGCATTGTATGAACAACACTAACCACTGAGTTTTTTATACATTAATGTACCACTTAAAACCCGTTCTTTATTTTTACCCCTATTAATATTTACAATAAAATAGTACCACATATGCCACTGCTGGTTATGAATAACCAACATTTATTATTTTTTTAAATATGTTTTTCGCTAAAAATGTTTTTCCTCTTTAGTTTTTGTTAAACTTTTCTTATTTCTAAATAAATATTTGCCCTCATGTTCCACATTTTATTTAGTCGGTAAATAAAGAGACAAAAAAATAAAACACTTTTCATATGAAAACAGTAAATAAACCGAATGATAATATTTTTTGTTTGCATCTGGTACCACTCGTAGGAAGGAAGTTCATTTCTTGTTAATTCCTCGAGGGTATTAACAGCTTGTAGTAATTTGGTAAAAAAATAAAAATAAAAATTATAATAATTAAATGACCAGTCTAGGGTCAAAGTGTTTGTTATTTTTATTTTGGCCAACAAGAATACAAAAATTTTATGTCTGTTGGGATTGGCATACATAAATTTATTTCGTGCGCTATAATAGGCGTAAAAACTTGTGTGTTAAAAATTAGTTTTTAGTATTTAAACTAAAAGAGGAAGTAAATGAAAGAGTGTGGTAAAAATAAGTGAGCAATTAGTCTTAACGAAAATGTTATTTTAAAAAATATTTCTTGATCCTACCTCAACAGAAAAAAAAAATCACAAAAAAAATACAAAAGCAAGTTTCACATACACAGGTTTTTTTGAGAGGTTTCATAACTTGGAGTTGGCAACACTACTATATTTGACAACCGTTTAAACAGCTGATAGTTGCTTTTTGTTTAGTTTGGTTTGACATTTCATTATGGATAGACTTACACTAAACTTCAAAATTCAAAAATTTGTTCTCCGTCGAAGCCCTTTCTTGGTTGAATGGTACGCAAATAAGCTGAATTGTCGCATTCCTAGTGAAGATAATCCACTCCAAACGAAACTTCAATACATCCACAGAAAATTACTATTTGTTACACTTTATGGGCTGACGGATTCTTTGATACATATGCATATCTTCAAACATGATAATGATCAGAATGTTACTGTCAATGATGAACGGTATGGGGATATGATTAGAAATTTTTTTGTACCTCATTGATCTTGCTAACAAGTAGTTGCAATAGGACGAAGCCACTTGCCAACCAGCTCACTCTACATTAATTAAAAAAACTATTAATGAAAGAGTAATTTCAGGTAATGGTCCAATTAATTGGCTACGAAGAACGTGTAACTTAACCCCATTGGATTATTTTCTTTGGGTTATGTAAAATCAATTGTCTACGTCGATAAACCAGAGACAATTGAACACCTGGAAATCAATATTCGAAGAGCTATTGGCGAAATACAGCCAATATTGAAAATTGGTGTTCCAGTTTGCACATTTTATGCACCAGACGTGGAGGCTTCATGGTCGAAAACTTATTTAAACATTAATTTCATAAAGCTTTCTTTGATTAAAGAAAAATATTTTTTATTTTATTATGATTTAAACCTGTTTATAAAAAAAGAAATATCTGACATATATGTATATCTGGCATTGTGATAATTAGAAATGCAATAAGATCTTGACTAGGATTACAATAACTAAGAAAGAGTCGACGATACGACTTAATGAGCACCAACTATATATACTAAAGCATAAGCATACTTATCTCTGTAATTTGCACTTATTTGATGTTCACTATTCCAGACTCGCTAAAGAGGTAAATAATTTCAGGTACTGTTAACTGTTTTATATGCGCATCATTGCGTTAAAAATGGTTGCATTGAAAATTGTAAAACAATTCTATCTTTTTTGAAAATATAAAACTTATTGTATATATGACACACAACTAAAATACAAGCAAATAGGCAAAGCAAACCAAACAAGGGCTACCAATGATCGCTAAACTAAAACAGAAATATAAAACAAAGCTCAAAGTAAACATTTACGAAATTATCATATAACTTTAAACATAATAATATCTTACCTACATCGCAACACTTCCATAATTGTTTGAAAACTTAACGCCAATAGCCTACCAAACTCGCTGCAGTGGGCGACAATTTTTGCGAATAATGACTGTAGTTTTCGTGGGTTTTAGGAAAAATATTTTAAGCAATTGAAAACTTTAATTGTAAAAATATTGGTATAAATTTCAGTTTTGTATTTTAAGTCTGCTTTGTAATTTCTATTCTATGTATTAAAAAATAAAATAAAAAATCAACCAGATTTTGCCAGCAATACTATAAATGTCTTCCTGTTTAATGTCTTTTATAAAAATTTATATAAAAGCTTCAGTTATGAACCAGTACTAAATAAGGCTCAGTTTGATTATTCTTTATTATTTATATATTTATCTAATAAAAGGTGGTTCAACCATAATAATTGTGAGCTTGACATCAAGTTGTCTGCATAATCTAATTTGTCATTTCTTTGTTTCAGTGTTTAACAAATTCAATCATGGAGAGGTACATAAATGAGTAGCGCGTTAAGATTGTTTAAGCCTTATAAGAAAACGGGTGTTCAAATCAAAACGTATTTCCAAGAAAAATCACATGTAGCAACGAGGCATACTTTCGCCCCAGTGGATTTGTTAACAAGTAGAATTGCCACATTTGGGCAAATAAGAATCTATGAGTGATTGTTGAAAAGCTAATGCATCCACAAAAAGCGACTGTTAGGTGCGGTTTTTGGACTGGCGACCTCATCGGGTTGTACTTTTGCGAAAATGAGGTCGGCCAAGCAGTTACCGTGAATGGTGTTTGCTATCGCCAGATGATTACGCACTCTTTTTGGCCAAAAATTGGGGATACGGGCCTGGACGTGCCATTTGTCACACAGCGAACGCGTGATAAACTCAATGGCTTAATGTTACCTCACGTCGTAGCTATGTTAATGGGCCCCCGCGATCCCGTGATTTGGTACCGTTAGACTTTTTTCTTTGGGGATATTTAAAAGAAAAAGATTACCTCAATAAGCCAAAAACAATTGAAAAACTAAGGGCTGAGATAATTCGATACATTAATGAATCATTGAAAATATGGACCGACGGATAAAGATATTCCACCGAAGCCGTAGCGAGCACTTGGCCGATAGTTTGTTACACGCATTATTGTCATAGATCCTTCTATCACAATAAAAAACATTAAGATAGATTTCTGAAAATGTTTTGTTTTATTTACAAAAAACATCCTGTGTTTTGGTTGGAGAACCCTTTGGTAGGCAATGAGTACTAAGTGCTGCCTTTTATAAAACTAATAGGTAATATATGGGATCCGCCAAACAAATTTTTTTTAAATGCTATAAAAAAAGCTACTAAATATTTTCTCAAATTTCTTTTTTTATTTTAGAGTACAATCCTTCTCGTGAATAATGGAAAATAATTTCATTCAAATGGCTGCCTCGGCTGGCCATGCATTAGCATACACGATCGGTCCAATTT
Organism: Wohlfahrtia magnifica; assembly: GCA_023159175.1. Lineage (NCBI taxonomy): Eukaryota > Metazoa > Arthropoda > Insecta > Diptera > Sarcophagidae > Wohlfahrtia > Wohlfahrtia magnifica. Next base: position 10,720,981 of record JAKWBJ010000486.1, on the reverse strand, counting down.
TTAAGCACATTATCGATTGTGTGTAGCTGTATTTCTTTTTTTATATAAGACCAGCACCCAGGGGATGGCCCCTACTCATGCAGTGCATTGTGCTGGTATTAAGAAAATAGGTTATTGGAAGGAGGACAGAGGGAGTAGTGTTTATGGACGTTAGATTTAAATTTACTCATGTCGTAAGTGGCAGGAACTACTTTCGCTGGAAGATTGTTCCACAACCGAACAGTGCGACCTACGAACGAATTCTCAGCATAATACGTTGTAAAATTCAGTGGACAATCAACTACAAAGGGATTCACATTACGAGAAATACGATTTCCTTTCCTAATTCCTTAATTTCACACACACGGCACATTGTGACTGTGCTCTAATAAATCGGTAGAGTTGGCTACCCTACCGTTATTAATGAGCATCTTCGCCCTCCTCTGTAGCACCGGCTCATACATGTGAGTTGTATTCCATCTTGGGTCGGATATAGGTGTTGTAAATGTTGAGAAGGTCAGATGGATTGAAGTATTTCTTGCACCGTCTCAAAAAACTTAGGCACTTGAATGCTTCTTTCGACACTTGAAATATGTGATTATTCCAACGAACGTCACAGTGAATTCTCATGCCCAGAACATCAAGAGCGTCTGATTCCTCAATATCCACATTACCCATTGACACAGACGACAGCACACCACCACGCCTGTGTGCTAAGAAAAAACATTGAGTCTTACGTGCATTAAAATCGACCCTGTTCGCACGACCCCACGCGGAGACCTTCACCAGGTCACTTGTGAGTGTGACGTTCATATTCATCCTTCTTACCCCAACCTCCAAAAGGCTCGGTCTACGATCAAAAGAATATAAGTGACAAATGTTGCTGTCATCCGCAAAAGAGTAGATAGGATTAGACGTGAGAAGAAGAAAGTCGTTAAGAAATATTAGAAAAAGAGTAGGAGAAAGAACAGAGCCTGGTGGTACCCCTGAGTTTACCCTGAACTCGGCGGATGAGACCCCATCTATAACCACTCTTATAGAGAGATCTCTGACAAAGCTCGATATAAATCGAGAGAAGTGACTACCGAAACCAAATGAAATGAGAGCCTCGTGCCAAACTCTATCAAACGCCTTTGAGATATCCAGGGCCACAAACTAACTCTCGCCAAAAGCATGAATGGACTTATTCCACTTCTCCGAGAGCAACGCCAGCAGGTCACCAGTAGAACGGCCCTTTCGGAAACCGTACTGACGATCACTAAGTAAATCGTTGGACTCTAGATATCCCACAAGGTGGTGATTACTCATACTCTCCATAACCTTGGGGAGTGCGGAACAAACTGCTATTGGACGATAATTCTCAGGGTTACTAGCCTCGCCCTTTTTGGAGATTGGCGTTACATTAGCAACCTTCCAGCAAGATGGAAAAGTACCAGCGCGATATGACGCACTGAAAAGGTGAACTAATGGACGCGCAAGCGTCGAAGAGCACTGCTTCAGGACCAGTGCTGGTATGCCATCCGGCCCAGAAGACTTGTTAACGTTAAGATTTGCAAGGACCCTTTTTACAGCACGAGCTCGAAAGAATAACTGGGCATAGTTGCTGATACTCTTTCAAGTTCAGGCAGTGGTTGAACGCTCTCCGGCAGGTGAGAATTACTTGCAAACATTTCGGCCAAAAGGCTTGCCTTTTCAACCGGTTTCTTGAATGTGTGGTCATTGTTTATAAGAGCAGGAACCAAACTAGCGTTGTTTCTCAGCCAAGATTTGTTTCTGGGTTTAATCGAAAGCTTTTTGGATGGGATGAAAATATCCATCCCTAGCCTTATTATATTCACCACCATTTCTGTCATGGCATCGACGTTTGAGTCAAGGAAACAAAGTTTCCAATCAAAATGCCCAAAAAAATCGTTGAGCTCAGCCCAACGAGTATCCTCGTAGTTAAAAAATTAATTTTACTACATTTTAAGAAATTTTACTTATATTATGCAAATTTAGAACATGAGGAATTCTGACAAGTCTTCCGTAGCTGAGTCAAAAATATATTCCACTCAGCTAATACTGCATATATATTTACATATGTCTTTTCTATAAATATAAATTCAGTCGCATATATCTGAAAACTTCTTATCACTTAAAAAAAATTGTGATCACTTCTTGAAAAATCACACGGTATGCCAATTTTTGATGCAAAATAGCGTTATTCTCGTTACTTACCTGCGTTGCACATAGCGTCATCTTGCTAAAAATAAACGTCAAAAATGTTTAAACCAATTGTTGGCCGAGAAAGTGTGGCAGGGTACCCAGGTACCCTTTCGTATTTTAATTTCGTATTTTAATTGTGGTTTTCTTTGACACATAATTCTTAAAATCTTGACTCTTTCTGAAAACTAACTGCCCAAATTAATTTGGACAATAAGTATTTTTTCTTTTTATATAATTCAATTACATAGGATTTCATATTTTTTCACTTTAAATGTTACTAACTAAGCTCTCCATGCTGTAATATACAGTTTTATTGGAATATTCCAACATTGCTTGTCAGAAAGTTCGGTGTTTTTATAAATCCCTTTATTTTTTATGCTAAAGCACTCACCTTTTGATCATCTAAAGAACAACGCTCACGACAAATAAGACAACGAACATATTAGATACTTACACATACATATATTATTTTAAAAATATAAATAAAGTTATTAATTTAGCATAAATAACTATATAATTTACAATCTATTTTAAAATTTAAGAAACTAAATTTACTTAAATCTAAATAAATTCTAAATCTACCTAAATATACATACTTGAAATCATATAAATCTAATGAAACTACATAGTATTCTAATCTACCTAAAATGGAATAAAATCTATTGCTATACCTATTCAGAAATATTAAACATCATCTACATAATATACTATTATTTGCCTTACTTACCTTAATAAAATTAAGTTTAGAAAGTGAGTTGAAATACTTATCTCTCCTTATTTGGCAATCGAGTCCCCCGCTCTAAAAGTAAATATCCCTAAATAATTAAGCCTACTCAAATATTACCAATGTTATTTCCTTATTACTCTTCTCTCTCCCCCACTCAATACCTTACACTGTATTTGCTTGATGAGCATATACAGTTACAACATTTACTTTATAAGATTGATCTCGGTATATACCCCATTTTACCAATTTTTATAAGGGGAAATTTGTTTGAAAATAGCGCACAGGTTATTTTTCATTAACTTTTGTTTCTATTCATTTTTTATATATATGACTTTCGTGTCTCAGCTTGGGGGAAAGTGGTAAATCAATTTATATTTTACATCCCTAACTGGGTGACAGGTACCTAGGCACCACTGTACCAAATATATGAAAAAATTTAAATTTGTGTGTTTTAATTTAGCTTTATAGTTTTACATAAACAGAAAACATGTCAATTCAAACATATCTGTATAAAGGAGCATATTTTATGTCGGAAATATGATATTGTTACGTTTTTACCTTTTTAAAAACGTGTATTTATGAGTTCGTGGATTTTAGTTAAAATAAAATAAATGTTGTGTTTGGTTTTAATTAAAAATACCTTATTCAACACAGTTTTGTGCACCACTGTTTGTAGGGTTAAAATTATGGACTTTTTAGAAATAAACGTCTTCGTGGAACACTCTGTTTTATTATATTTTGTTCACATGTGCATGGCATGTAAAAGTATTCTGTTGAGTATGAATAATATTTAATTATTTTCTAAATCTTACTCATACTCTCGAAAATTTTCCGCTTTCAAATTAATTAAGATTCTAAAATATAATTATTCTTCGTATTTATTTCATTTGTAACCACATTAAATATTTTTTGTTTATGTGAGATGTAAAGATATTTTTTTATGTTTGAAAGCTACGCTGGCTATGTACCGTTCCATCAAAACGAATAATTAATAAATGTTTTAACAGCTAAACCATGAATTTGCGAATATTGCAACGTTAAACGATACTTATAACCGCAATTTATTTGGTAGCCCATTTTGTGGTCAGCTTAAATACAATACTTTGCCAAATTCCAAAGAGGATTGCTACTAACGATAACAACTGACAATTGACATTGATTTTTAACACTCTAGCGTAGTGTAAACGAAATGTATATGTATATCCGAAAATATTTTCTACGGATTTAAACATACATCGTAATAGCAACCTGACCGCTCAGAGAAACGTCTTCGGTTGGATATCTACCGGTGCAGTTCCTATATCTCAGCCGCTGCACTCTATTGCATCGTTTTACACCCATGTTAAAGTGGACACTCAACTGACCCGTTTTGGAAGCTTAAAGAATTTGCAAAAGTCGCCCGACTTTCCGAATAGGAAAGTCGCTAGCAATGTAATAAAGTGATACCGCTGTTGAAAAATCGTTATATTGTCTGGTCGAAAGTGTACAGCAATAATCTTACAACAGTTCAAGAGCTTAAACCCAACATTATTGTGTAAATATCGCCACCATTGACAATAGTTTATTGAAAAACGTTATTGATAATTCGATGTTACTGTAAGGACAATCAAGCTGCGATCAGAGTGCTCTCCCATCTCTACTCCACATCGTGAGTAGTATGTGAATGCCGGGTATGTCTAAACAAGATGGCGAGATATTCAGACCTAGATATTATCTGGGTGAGAGCTCATTCTAACACCTGGCGGAAAGATTACCTAGGGATGGCCTCCTTTATGGCGATGAGAGTTTGAACATCTTTCCTGTTGCAAGCTTCCGTCTCTACTCCACATCGTGAGTAGTATGTGAATGCCGGGTATGTATAAACAAGATGGCGAGATATTCAGACCTAGATATTATCTGGGTGAGAGCTCATTCTAACACCTGGCGGAAAGATTACCTAGGGATGGTCTCCTTTATGGCGATGAGGAGATTGAACACCTTTCCTGTTGCAAGCTTCCGGTTCTGCGCTACTTACTGGGCAGGCCACAGCTAGGGTGGGAGGATGAACTGTTCTGCTCCGTATCAAGACAAATCTGATCCCTGTAAAATCGGTCTCGATCGGATAAACTACGAATTCTGGCTACTGTTATCACTGGCTGATTCGCATGCTAGGAGACAGGCTCTGCCAGTAGTTGACTACTTAAGAAGGAACAGGAGGAACTATCGTATATTTCCTACTTCAGTGTCCGAATCTTTCAGAAATTAAGATTGTTTTCATTGGCAGTCCGTATCATACCTGGCTGATATATATATGTATGTCGACAGGCAGTCTTCTACTGTGCATGGTTCCGGAGCGTGGACATGTAGGCCCACCTGTACACTACCTTGTCTAAGCATCACAATTGAATCAGTGTATGACACAAGTGAGTTTGACTCTTGTATGGCTATCCGTTGTATCTAACGAGCTAACTAACTAAGTACTACGACCTTTGGCCAAGAAACAACAATTGAATTGGCTATGTAAACTATGGAAAACTTCTCTAACTAAAGCATCTGCCGTTCGGCAGAGATGTCTTTATTGTTCCACTTGGAATGTTGCTGTTTTATGTATGTTCTTTTAATGATTTTTTTTAAGGAATCTCCTCGACTATAAAAAATAGTCTGTAAAAAGTATGCTTTACGTTTTGTTTTAATTTCACTTTAAAAGCAACATTCATAACCGCTTGCTTTGCTTCTCTGAAGATATTTAATTTATTGCAATTGCTTTATTATGACATAACTTTTTAAATTTCTTAAAATAATTATTATAGTTTTTGCAGCCTTAGGCATATTACTCTATAAGTAAAAAAAATGACAAGGCCAATGAAATAATGAAAATACTTTTATTGCAATTGACATTCTTATGGAAAAAAAGAAAGACATCCTTATGGAGAGAATTTTATCATAATTTCAATCTGTGAAACTATTTTGTATATTTTGCGATAAGATTGTGTAATATAAGGAAAAATAGGAACAAAAAATTAAGTTGTGCTTTAATATATGTAAATCTTTGGACCTTCAGATAGATTTACTAAACGAATCTAAATTCATTTCATGAAATACTACTAAAATTTCTTTGTTTTTTTTTTCATTAAAACTTTTTAATTAGAAACATTTAAAGCTCGCTTTGTAGTAATAAACGCTTGTGCTATATTACTTACCAAAATACACTCCATGCTATTTTCAGTATTTAACACACAGTAAGGAAATCAAAGATATCTTTTAATGAAAAAAGTGGATAAATAAAACGATAAACGGTAATTGATTGGCGATTTTAAACAGAAAAATTCATAAATTATTGATAAAATTAATGCATGAATGACTAAATTATTGGTTGGACGGATATATGATTCAACGGTTGTTTGAGTGAATTAATAAATAAAGCATGTGAATACGATATTTAGTTTCACAACCAGATGTACATACATATGTACGTATATCTATCACCCGATGATGAGTGAATACAATGGAAAGGAAACCAGGGTGACATAATTTATATGTTGATTTAATAAATTGCGAAAGTTATGGTTTATCCCAATATAATATTAACAAAAAAAAAATTATTTTTCTCTGGCCAAATTATGATTGATTTTTCTTTAACTTTCTCTTACAAATGAAAGTTATTGTCTAAATATAAAAGTGCTTAGTTTACTTAATTGCTTTGGTCATTAGTACTCTATAATTTTCAAGTTAGGTTCAGCAAAATGTTTAGTAATCAAAAGAATAAGCTCAACAAACTATTTATGTTAAAAAAAATAAAAATGCGTATGCGACTATTGGGTTGAGTAACAATTTATGAAGTGCTTATACAACACTATTTATTCAAGGTGGTTTTGTTGGTGCATGTGTTGTAACTTTTCCCCAATTAGTATAGAGCGATGTCCAAAAGTATTGACGAATAGGATTGATATATTTGAAGTGGGAATTTCATTTACGATATGTTTAGTTTTCTGCTTGATTACAAAGATGAAAATATTACACAAATTATTGCAATTAGGACTCCGTAGTTTATGTGCCTGTGAAATTCTGTGTTATTCGATTAAACCCTGATGACCAGTTGATTTTTTAAATGATACTCTTTAAGATTTGGTATACTTAAGATTTTGTAGACAAAGGTTTTACGTTTATTTGTTTGGAAGGATTTAGAAAAAAATCATCCCAATATACGTTTGGGTTTTATTTGTAGGTAATTGCGTTGATGATAAAATCACAGTTTTTAAAATTCATTAATAAGTTTCCTTCGATAATATGTTTTTTCGAATCACATGATGGTTTCAGTTCAGTAGGTGGTAAATTTTTTTTAAAACGTGTCCTGGTTTGGGTTGTGTGGCCTTGGTTATCTGAACTACATCATTGCGATTACAGTTGGCTTCAAGATTATTAATGATTTTTCCGAAGCATAAAGACTTCTCTATAGTCGTGAACTTTCTTTGCAGTAATATATGTCATCAATTTTTTTGCACAAGTTCTTGATATATTGAATTTTGTAATTGTTATAAATTGTATATGGTTTTATTATATTTTCCTTTATTTTATTAATTGGTATAGGAATTATGTGGGATAGGACGGATAAGGATACTGAAAATAATATTTGTGTTGCATTTTGAAATTTGTTGCATTTTTCGTCAAAGAATTTCGAATAATAATGGCACTCTGCGAGGGTGCGTTATAAAGGTGCAAAATCCACCAGTTTTCTGTTCACAATTTTTGTCTCCTTTAACGAATTTCTTCACGCAAACGTCTCATAACGTTCATATAATACTCTTTGTTTACTGTCTGGCCTTCTGGAAAAAATTCATGATGCACCACACCGTTGTAATCCATGAAAACCGTGAGCATTGCCTTCTTTTTTGACTGAAAATTGTTTAGGCTAATTTGGTGAACGCCATTCACTTGCCTGATATCCTAATTGTCGTACTCATAAGCCTACGTCTCGTCTCCAGTAATGATCCTTTTGATGAATGTGGGATCGGAGATAGATGTACTCTTGGCTACCTAGCTCTTGCAAAGGTCAAGCTATGACACCAAGATTTAGCGGGAATATCTGCAATGTACCAAAATGTCTGATGTACGAAAATAAAATAAAAAAAAAAAATTATAGTAACAATCGAATCGGAACGAAGGAACCGCTAAACGGAAATTTTTTAATCAAGGTGATACATTTCGGAACAGTACACAAGCCTACCCTATGAAATACGAGAACTAACCCTTGAATACTTTTGCGATTTCAAAACTTTTCGGAATTTTTTCGGAGAAGATCTATCTATGTGTGTTTCTCCGACTTCCGGACTATTGTAGCGTGTTTCAGGCCGAAGTGATGGCTATTTACCATGCTGCGGAGTTAATACGGAAAGGCGGTACTCACACGGCTGATTTGTGCATTCTTTTTGATAGCCAAGCGGCTATTAGATCTCTCTCGGGTGCAAATTTCAGCTCTAGGCTTGTCAGGGACTGTCGTGTTTCCCTTGGGTTACTCAAACAATGGTTTGGTGACACTCCAGATAATTGTGTGGCTTCAGAACTTGCTAAAGCGGGCACACTCCTTCCGGACAGTCAACTGCTTATAGGGTTTGGTGTACCGCTGTCCTTCGTTAGACTGTCTATCAGGTAAAAATACTCATTGGACACTGATAAATATTGAGCAGAGGGTGATTCTTGATTTTATTACTAGACTCACCTGGCCCAGATTCGATGATAGGCGTACTAATAACTTTTTAAATTGGATCGCGGGAGCATCTCCTCTGTGGTGCCTATTCTCACGGGGCATTGCATTATGGGTAGACACGCGCAAAGGCTACATCAACCGGCGAATTATTTCTGTCGAGGTTGTTGATTGATTGAGGAAGAGGAAAGTGTAGCTCGTTTCATTTGCCAATGTTCGTCTCTAGCTAGACGTAGACTGATCACACTTGGCTCGCCCTTTATCGATAATGTATCGGCGCTATCGATCGTTGATGTCGAGCTTATAGCCAGATTCATTAAATTGTCGGGCTGTTTCCGACTTGATTTCCGAGAATGTGCTTCTATCTGGAACCTATGGCTGGCGGTCAAGACCGGTTACTACAGGGTTTGATGGTCGGCATGGAGATCTCGCTTTATTTGTGGTATCAGAACGGGCCGCTATGTGTGCTCAAGTATGCCTAGTCTCAGCGAGGCTGCCACCCCTCCTAACCTAGCATACATATTATATATTTCATTTATGAAAATAATATACATAAATCTTATATTTTCTATGTTTATTTTTTCTGTTCCTTATTAAGTTAGTATTATACATGATTTATAATACTAACTTAAAATGCTAATACTAATACTAACTTAAAAAGCATAATAAACATAAAATATATTTTCAAATAAAGAGTCACAATTTATTATAATACCCACCATTTAATGAAAAAATTTCGACTGAAAAGTCATAGCTCAAAAGTGATCTATCTCAAGAACTACAGAAATCGGTTGCATTAAGACCAACTTTATGATGTGCTTTGCCAAATTAAAAGTTTTGCAAAATATTAAATTTTTCCGTAGAAGTTGTTTAAGCTGCTAGCCACGCAGGAAAAGTAATGGTGCGCTAACGATGTCCAAAACTGACCAGTTGGAGACTAGGATGAAGCACCTCAACCTCCTGTGAGGCGTCTGTACAAAACATCTGCTACTATCTACTCTGCTTAACAGGATATAATAAAAGATTTGCACGATAAACGAGAAATAAACAGGACCTTAAGCTCTATGGCTTAATAACATTCTTCCAAAACTATTTAAGATAGCATAAGAAGCTAGAAATAATTTTATGACCAACACCATCCATAATTTCCTCAAATCGAATCAGTTATATAACGTACTAAAAGAAGTAATGAACACAAACAAAAACGTTGACCTAAATAGAGCAAAATTATTACTTAGCAATAATTATAAATAGGAGCCTTTTCGAAACTTTGAATCTTGTGCGACTAAGGGAATAAGCAAATTTACGTAAACACAGGTTATGAAACGAACAGCTTTATTGGTAATACTAATACCAATAATTGGTAATATTAATACCAATAAAGTCACAGCTAGAATTATATATAAACGCCTCCATGAGGCTTTGAATCAGGTGCAACGCAATGAACAAACAGAGTTACGTCCGCACAGGTTATTAGCAGAACATATAAACAGCCTGCATGTCCGCTTAATGCGTAACTTCACCTACTTATAGACTCGACAATTTACAACGCATTAGCCTGTAGATAATCTCATGTAAAAATTACTAACATTGCTTAAACGTTGTATAAAAATGTCAGCTGTGTATTAAGACTATATATGCCCTGTCCTCGATTTTTTTTTAATTGTGACATAAAGCCTTTTTTGATTTTTTGCTTAAAAAAAGGCAAATCTTATGGTAATACGAACTTTTAAATTTAAAAATGCAATAAAACAAAAACAGTTAAAATTTCGCCAAATTTAGTTTTTTTTCTTGTGAAGTACAATTGTTCCGGTTAGAAACAAAGTATTATTTCATTCATATGGCCTCACAGTACCCCATTCCACCAGACCAATTTTCGATAACTTTTTCGAATGCATGGTGGCGTATTTCGGCAACGATATCATGAATGTTGGCCTTCAAAGCTCAATTGTCTCTGATTTGTCGACATAACACTTGTGTTCAACGGCGCCACACAAGATATAGTCCAACGGTGTGAAATCGCACCTTCTTGAAGGCCAACTGACATCACCATTTCGGCTAATTAAACGGCCATCAAACGTATGACGCAATAAATCGATTGTGGCATGACACGTGTTCGAAGTTGCAACATTCTGTTGAATCGCTCATATCACATCATTAATACCGTGAAGGGCAGGCATAAAAAAATCCGTTGTCATTGTGCGATAGGTATCTCCATTGACCGTAATGTTTGCGAAATATGGGCCAATGATGCCTCCGCTCCACAAGTCAAACCAAACAGTCACTCGTAATGGGTGAATTGGCTTCTGTTAGACCCCGTTTGGGTTTTTTGAGCCCCAAATATGGCAATTTTGCTTACTAGCGTACCCACCAAGATGAAAATGACCTTCATCCGAAACAATGATTTTAAATAATGATAAATTTCCAATAAATCCGAACATTGCTCAAGCGTTAATCAATTCAGTTCGTTCAGTGGAGATAATATACTGAATTTTGTGACAGAACACAATGACATAAGTATTGCCAGATCCAAAATAACCGCTGATTCAAATTTAAACTGATATATGGTGCACTCTATACAAACTTGCTTAATTAATGTTCAAAACTGTTTTAATGAATCTATGAGAGTTCTTTGATATACAAACATAATCAAAAACGAAATATACTGTTTTTATATAGAGGAGTAGTAGAACTACTTAACAAAACCGCTCTTAAATATTCATAAATGTATAGATGGAGAGAGAGAGAGAGAGAGAGAAAGTAAAGTTCAAAGACAAACAGCAAATGCTACAAGCATTTCAAATATATCGTTTGCCTTAAATGTTGTATTTTATTAATACTTTAATACTTAGAGAAGACCCTGTCAAGAATTTCAAAGTATAGTATGTGCAGGATTTATTAATATTCTAGTAAAATTTATCCAACATTTGTCTGCCGTTCACAACATCCCAGTACAATTAAAACTATCAAAACTTTTGTCGTTTTAAAATCACATTAAAATCAGTTGCTGACATGTTACACTGCTTAATGTACCGTAGAGTGATTAAATTTTTATTACGTATAAGTTACTGGCATGGATAGACACACATTCATATAATCCGTGCAAATATAGTATAATTATTGTTCAACGAGGTGAAGTTCATGTGCAATAAATTTAATTCTCACATTCTTGTTAAAATATATGAATATGTAAATAGTATATGAAGGGAATATTATAAATGCAATTAGTCATGGATGTTGAGAAAATATTAGAAATTTAAGTAAAAGAAATTAGATTGTTTAGACTTAAAAAAATTAGGGAAAAAATAAAATAGTACATGTGTACAAATTTTTTTCTAAAAAAAAATTCTAATTCTTAAGTGTATCTAATGTGACGAGGGGTACTATTTATATTTCGGTAGTAGCAAATAATGACAAGTATTTTTGAATGATAAAAGCTATATTGCTCTTCAAAATATTCCCTAGGATGATCAATATACTTTTGCATTCATTTGAAGTATTTATCAAAGCAATTTTTCCATTTCTCTTGAGACACCTCCAAAACATGGTGTTTAAACGCTTTAACCGCTTCTTCAGCGCTCGTAAGCCGTTGACCATGCAATTTATCTCTGATTTTGGGACCAAAAAGAAGTCAAAAATTTACTTGTTTGACGATATGTGTGAGAGTGCGCATTGTCATGATGGAGAATGATTCGTCTTCGGCAGTTGGTTTCGCGAATTTCTCTAAAGAATACCGGCACACAAATAGTCGTATACCACTCAGAATTGACCGTCCTACGTTGCTCAAGCGGAACAGTGGTCACAAGACCTATTCGGCCGAAGAAATAAGTGACCATTTGCTTCGCTGTGCTTTTTTCACGAACAACTTTTGTTGCATGGCTCGTCTTGGAATACCCGCACGGCTCATTGCTGTTTGGTTTCCGACTCATATGCATATATATATGATTTGTCACCTGTCAAGTTTTTATACAAGTCTTTTAAAGGGCCACGGTCGAACTTTTCAATCATTTCCTTACATTCATCGACGCGAGCCTTTTTTGAGCGATTTATAAGTTATGCGGTATCCAACGAGAACATACCTGTTTTACAACTAAGTGTTCATGCAAAATCTTATGTATTGAAGTGGAACTACTGTGCAAGGATGCCTCTATCTCACAATATGTCATATGACGAGCTTGTATTATCAGTTCACGCACTGCGTCGATGTTTTGTGGCACAACAACCGACCTTCAGGGAATTCGCCGGCGACCGAACTACGACTACGATTGAAATCACTAGACCAGCGATATACCGTGGTTTTTGATGGTAATTTATTGCCACACAAAGAACTGAATTTATCGACACATTCTTGTTCAGATAATACATGTCGAAGGTGAAAAATAATCCAGCGATAACCTTCTCCTAAAATTTCAATTTTTGGGCCAAATTGACTTCCTTAACTCACTGTAAACAAACCAAATAGCATTTGTACATCAAAACGTTGTAAGAACGCTTATGCAAAACATATCAAACTTTATTATAATTTTGCCAGATTTAAGCTGTTGATATTAGTGTTGCCAGCTCCCGAAATATAAATAGTACCCCTCATATTATGAAAAAAACATAAAACAATTGAACTAAAATTTTTACGTGTTATTCAAACATATATGTATGTTGCTATCAGATTGAAAGTCGAAAGGCTAATAATTTCCTTGAATAGTGTGCCTTAGAGTAGAAACTTGTGAGCTTTAGGAGTTGAGAGTAACAATCTGTTTCGTAGGCTGTCATGTATTTAGTTTGTTTTGTCGATTTACCAAGGATGGATGCAGCGTTCGACATCACTTTTTATACAATTTTTTTTTATCAATATGAATGTTTTCTTCAGTTCGATTATCATGATTACTAATCAATCAACACTAATAATGGGAAGGATGTATCCATTTGGAGGATGTATGTATGGACGATTAAAGCCTACAAGTCAAAGCGGAATCCTTTTGGATCTACTTGACTGTATGTGTGCTGTGAAGTGCCATGTGGAAATTTTTACACAAAACTTGACATTTTGAGCTCTTGTGGAAAGTTTTCTCTTTTGTATGCTTCGAGTCTCTGAACGCAGCAGTTAGGAATGTTAATTCCATTCAGGTATTTATTATCCTAAACAAATATTCTGGCCAAACAGAATATCCAACTATTCTTTATAGCAAAATTTAAATGAAATTCCTGTAACAAAGAAAGTTTGCTAAGAAAAATGGAGGTAAACTTGGCACAGTCTGAAAAAAAACAATAACAGGTAAGAATTGAAAAATAAGCTAATAGTCGTAGAAGACAGGAGAAGAAATAAGCTGCTTGGAGCCAGATAAAGGCATTAGCTTATGATGCACACAAGTGGGAAAATCTTTTCATCGTTCTTAAAAAGAAAAATTAAATTCCTTTTTTTAAGTGAATGCCAATCATTTCTGGGAAAACATTTATATAATAGCGTCGGTCTGATATGGACGGCTTTCAACTATTTTTTGAGCAAAAACCAAATTTATCTCGATTTTTCGATGTGTTTAAATATGTGCAGAAAATTGCTCTGAACTACTATTTTTATTATGGAATGTGTTATTTGAATTACTTGCTTTAGTACTATGCAATAGATATAAGCCACAAACAAGTAATCTGAGTAAAACTTTAGCAAAATTCTTAATAAATACGTTGGCAGTGTCATTATTCTTTTAGAGCATATCCAATTGTCGTTGATTGTGTGGCGAATTGTACAATGATTTACACAGAAAATTAATGTTTTGGTACAAAACATTTTTCAAAGGTATTTTCTTTCAATAAAGTATTATTTATTTTCTCTTCCTTAAAAGTTTACTCTTCACGCATGAACACAATGCTCTACACAAGAAAAGGTCATCTAAGAGCGCTGTCTTATTGTGAAGTATGACTATTTATGCCACAATTCTATTACAAAAAGAATTATGGCCAGTTTTCTATTATATGTGCACACGTTTGTTTCAAATGCTTGGAATATTTCAAATGAAATAAAAGGAAACATAAAGAGAGAAATTTCGTTTTTAATTTAAAGCTTAATTATTACGGTCACATTGCAAGCAAGTATTCATATAATTTCAACAAAAGGTTTAATTTATTAAAGACTTTATTGCAATTTTTGGCAATAATGCATTACTTATTAATGTCGTACGGTTGGAAATACATCCAACCCACAATTCTTGTCAAAAAGTAAAAGAGATCAAGCCGATATACGCACAATAATTTTTTATTTTTTTGTTTACTATTAATTCGTTTTTAATTTTGTACTTAAATATATGAATATATGATATGAAAGTAATTTCATAAAAAGTTGAAAAAAAATAAAAACTACAAATATTTAAAAAGTTTATGCCCTCATTCAGCAGTCAATATTTGGTTAACCAACCAGACATAGACAGACAAGTGCATTACGTGTCCAATAAGCCATAAAACGTGCTATATTTTCAAAATAGGAACACTTACAAAAAACTTTCTTCTGTAATGCATTTCATTTTATTTTTCGATTCAGAATTTTATTTGTTTTTTGTCTTTTACACGCAAAAACTGGTCAATCGTAAAATACATGGCTTACATATTTGAGAAGGAAAATTTATGCATTTGAAACTTTGTAAAAGTGTCGGTAAAACTGCACTAAAGAAATTTATTGAAATTCTTTTCAGATGTTTTCTTTTATAAGAATTTTGTTGGGAAATTAAGAAAACACCTTAAAGAGTAAAATTATTTATGGGACGCAAATTTACTTTAAAACGTAAAATGCTATAAAAATGCTAAAAATACAATGAATAACTCACATTATTAAAAGTAAACTAAAGCATTTTATAAAGTTTAATAATTGCTTAAATTTTACATAACTTATTCAAGATTAGTTTTCATTATACTTAATCCTATCAATAATAATTTATATATAAATAAATAAATATAAGGTCCCCGATCCAAAGTTTTTTATTCAACTAGTGCTTATTTCGTGAATGGTAACACTTAGCTCATGTCTGATTTGAGAGATTAGTCTCATCCTTCCGCTGAATGAATATGATTGTGTTCAATGCATTTTCGCTTCGCTAAGTGGGCCTGCGATCGACATACAGAAGATGACGATTTTGCCAAAAAAAATCATCTTTTCAGATGAAGCTCATATTGATCTTGGTGGGTATGTAAACAAGCAAAATTTTCGCATTTAGGGCACAAAAACCCGCACGCATACATCTAAAAGGCTATACACCCAAGACGAGTCACTGTTTGGTGCGGATTTAGGTCCATAGGCATAATTAGGCCATTTTTCTTCGAAAATGAGCAAGGAGTGACCATTAAAGTCAATGGCGATCATTATCGGGCCATGTTGAACAAATTTTTGTACACAAAAATTAAAGAGGAGGATATTAGCATTTGGTTTCAACAGGACGGTGCTACCTGCCACACAGCCAAAGCTACACTCGATGTTTTGCGTCATGTTTTTGAAATTCACATTATCGCATTATGGCCATCTCGAAGCTGCGATTTGATACCGTTAGAGTATTCTTTGTGGGGTGCCGGAGACAATTGACGCTTTAAAGGACAATATTCGTGAAGCCATTGGTGAAATACAGCTGCACACAGTCGATAATGTGCTTAAAAATTGGATCGATTGGATTGAATAAAATTATTTTCCATTATTAACCGGAAGGATTGTACTTTCAAATAAAAAAAGAAATTTGAGAAAATATTCAGTAGTTTTTTTTTATAGCATTGGAAAAAAAATTTATTTGGCGGACCCTCTATTATAAATTAATACTCAAATCTGGTGTACATAGAGTCAATATAAAAATCTTGGCGATCAGTGCAATGCAGATTAATTGTCTCTTATACGTGAAGCAATGGCTGGCAATCGCTTCAAAATGGTGCAGAGATTTATTCGATTTGATAATGACCATATAATAAAGAAATCATACAAGCCATGTGAATGCATCTCCTCGATGAGTAACTGTTTCTATTTGGAGACGATACCAAGCTTACAAAATGGTACTCCACCAAAGCCAAAAAGGTATGGCATAAAGATTTTATGGTCTTCTTATTCAATAAATTCTTACCCACTACAAGGTCAATGACGGTCTAAGCCTTTGGTAAAAGAACTGTACTTGACCTACTTGATTTGTATAAATGTTCTCTAAGAAACGCAGTAACAGATAATTTTACGTTTTGGCCACAAAAAAAGTTGTTGGAATATGACGGTAAGAAAAAAGAAGAAGTTTGTTCCCAGCAATAACTATCTTTGACTATATCAGTGAAGTTACAATCTCTTCATATGTTCAGATAATGAACAAAGTAGTCTTTTTACTGTCAAGGACTTAACTCTTAGCACGACTTTACTTTCTGACTGTATTTTGTCGCGGCTTTTATAGCTCACTGTTATCAGTTTCAAATGTTTTAGTATATTCTACAACCTATCCAAATGTGAAGATTTGAATTACATATCTGACATATACTCGCAATTGTATTGGTAGCACTTGTACGTAGTAGCAAGCAATTAGTTATAAATAAACATTTATGCCAAGTGCTACAGAAATTATATTGGGAGAACATATTGACGCCTCGAAAGGTGGTTCCAAAGTGCTTTTTGGTTGAAGTGGAGTCTCCCTTGTAGTTGTAAGTTATTACGTTTGCCAATATAAGAAAAGTAAACAATGTACGACGAAAAAGTCATTTATAAGCTGGGTTCTAATTAATCCACAAAAGTACATATTTAGCTTTAAGACTAAATATGGATCAAATATACTGCTTTACCCAACAGTGCTCTAAAGTATAATTTTATCAGTAGGAAAAAAATCTCTTTAATTTATATTGTAGGGTGTCACATATATTTTTCATTAAAATCATTTAAGTAATATAAGGAATCATTTTCTAACATCACATAAAAAATGGTATATTATTTTTTTCTTAAATACCTTGTCTATATACCATATGTACACGATTTTCTGTCGAATATGTAAAAACACTATATGGTGTGTGGTTAACATAATGTTGGGAAAAATGGTTACAGAACTCTATCTGGTTAGTTATTTAGATACGAGAGGTAGCCAGACAACGTCCATCCCACCTGGGTCCAATACTGATCCCACTGTGATACCCATTAATAATCTAGAGATTGAGCAACCTACATATCCGCGTCCCGATCTGATACGAACCAACCAGACGCATGTGCAAAAGAAGATATCCTGCCGCTATTCACATCGGCCAGATCGGACAAGGCATCCAGAAACGGACTGCAGTACCGCAGGCCATAAATCTACAAAAGGATAGTGGCATCCCAACTGAGTGGTAAATCTCCTCATTTGTGAGGAGAGAGCCAAGACTCGCAAGTCCGTCTGGCACACAGTTCACCCCGTTGTCCGGGTGACCCCTCACCCAGATTATCTCTAGGTCTGAATGTCTCGCCATCTTGTTCAGAGATGCAAGGCATTTACACATCAGTCGCAATGTGAAGTAGACACCGGAGAACTCCTTGGTGGCAGCCTGACTATCCGTACAGATTCTGATATCACTCTCATATTACCCCTGGTATATCAACCAGTCCGCTACCCTCTTTATCGTCGAGACTTCCGCCTGTAAGGCACAGCAGTGGTCCGGTAGTTTAAAGGATTCCTTTACCCCGTATAATAAGAATAAATATGCCGCCCCAACCCCTTCCAAGGATTTTGATCCATCCGTGTATACCTCAACAGTACTGGGTCCAATTACCGGTTTTGGTAAGATGCATAAGGAGAACATTCTATCCAGTTTGGGTGTGCAGTAATCTATCCCCTCAGGGATCGTATACAAATACCTAAAGATGGTCGCATGCCCGTAGACCCTGTCCGACCATGCCCCTGCCATCATCCACCTTATCGCAGACATACCCGCCATCTGTATAGCCATCAGGTCCGCTGGAAGCCAGTTCAGTAATGCAAACAAGGACTTCGAAGAGTGGACCTGAGCACACCTGTAATCATCAGTGCTGCACTCCGCAGAACCCTGTCAAACATCCTGCAATATGTGGATTTCTCCAGAGACTTCCACCATACCATCACCATGTTAAATATCCAATTGGAACACCTCGGATTTAGAACCCACGATTTTCCAACAGCAATACGACAGGCGTACAGCGAAACATCCGCCTTCGCCGCCCTCGTACGTGTATTTTGAAACCAGGATAGCTTGGAATCCAGAATTATTTCCAGGTACGCGCTATACTACAGCGACAGCTCAACGCTGTGCAGACGCGGCAGGGAAATCGACGGAACTTTGTGTCTTCGTGTGAATAGTACCAATTACGTCTTTCCCATGCTAATGTTCAGCCACTATCAGTACTCCACTGTCTGAGAATGTCCAGAGATATTTGAAGACGCTGCGTATTGTGTCAAGCTATTTTCCCGACACAGCCACAGCAACATCAGCCGCATACGCTATAGTCTGGAGTCTATTAGATTCAAGCCTCACGAGCAAAGTGTTAACGGTCAAATTCCACAGGAGGAGGGAAAGAACCTCCCACCCCCCTGTGGATTGCACCTTTCAGCCACCTTGTAGACGGTAGCAACTACTTATATTCCGAGGATCTGTAAGAGCTCGGGACAGGATGTTGCAATGCTCAAAACGGTCCGTCTTCTTCCTGTTCTGAAAAATCCTAGTCCCAGGCGACTTGACCGCAATTTCAAAAGCAATATACAGATGGTCAGAGAAGGAGCATTTCGCAGAAATCCTCCGTCCATTAACCAAATCTGAGTGCGTGGAACTGTCCAAGGACACATTAAGGTCCTCCTTTCTAATCGAAACTACAAAGGTAGGTTCCCTGCCAGTGTTCGTTATATCTAAACCACTACAAAGGATAAAATCAAAAAGAGACTAACCTAGTTCTCCTGGAATATAGAGCAATCAGCGTCGCTTCTGTCAGTGATAGCTCGTAGAAGATGACCTTAGGACATCTCATTATAGGACCCATCCATTGATTGCTTCGGATGTTAAGTCCTGGGCTCTTTGCCCTGCCTTTGCTCCTCCTCTTCCGAACGTTGCCGCTCTTTGACGCCAGAGGGGGTTGCTTATGCTTAGACTGTACGGCCAATCCCTATTTCCCTCAGTTGAGGGAAGCAAGTTCCTTAGAGGTTAGGGATTCTTGGGACTTCTTATTCAATTTATCCATGAAGAGCTGAGCAGCGTGTCACTTCAGGAAGGTCCTTCTGGCAGGAGTTATGTGCCTTTGGATCGTTTTCTTGACTAAAAGCACAGATGCAGAAATCGAAGACTTGTTCGCAAATCCTTCACTGGCAGTGGGTGGTAAATTTTGGGAGACCGAAGTTTTGTTCGCGTTTCCCTTATTCACAATAGGCACATGTTTATCTGCCGCCCGAGGATTCCAGGTTGGCAGGGCCCGAGCAGGGGTTTCGCTGGTCCTTTGCTGGCGCGGGAAAAGGCAGCTTAAGAGGTGCTTGCCACTACTCCCTTTGGGGCATGATTTACGCATTTGGAAGATTCAGGTTTCCCCTTACTTTCTGCTGCTTTTGGTTCGATACCAGCATGCAGACTAGCCTGACCTGGTGTCTCCATCAGACTAACCTGGACTTTGTTAGCATTCGATTCAATACGACCCAAGGACGTCGTCGTAGGAATAGAGTCTCCGGAGATTATAAGGCCCCCGACCGGATACATGGGGTTCGATTTTCCTTCACTCATCGGACTGACAAATAATAGTGTGTTATCTACATGACCGTTATGTTTTATAAAGCTGCCCTTCCTCTGGGAACAGATAGAACACCAAGCCGACAAATATGGAAACAGACGCTGGTGGATTTCGGACAATTATGCGAGGGAATCCGAGGATTCAAACGGACTTTACCTGTTTGATGTCCAACCTTGACCAAGGATTGGAGAAGATCACTAAGAAGGTAACGTCTAATTGCCGCCTCATATGGGAAAAACACACGTTATCAGACAGGCGATGAGCAGTAGTTTAGTGCTCGCCATGAGCCACTCTGATATGGGAGACCCTGACAGCTCAGCCTCATGGGTCCTTACACGTAATCCTTCGCATCCCGACAAGATAAGACCCTTCGCGAAGGAGAACTTTATCTGACTCAATTACACATAAAAATTTATAACCCCGTTATACGATTTTTGGAAAGCATAAGTTAAATGTTTGATGTTTAGAAAATGAATACGTACAACACAACGAACTTTGGTGATGGCTTTTGTAGCTGTGGTCGAAAACATGTTCAGTTCTGCTGGTGCTGTTGAATATTCCTCAACAGAAACATATAATTTTCTATTTACTTTGGTAAATGTAATTCTTATCTTAATTATAAAATAAATTTCTTTTAATTTCTCACGTATTTTTACATTTTTGCCTTCTAAAAACGTTTATTGCAGTTAAAATAAAATAAATTTTGTTTGGTTTTTAATTAAAAATTCTTTATTAACACAGTTATGTGTTCCACTGCTTGTTGCCTTAATTTAAACAATAACAGTTTCTATTCTTAATTACTCTCCCAGTTTACAACTTTGTAAGCAACAACAACTATTACATGGGTCTTTCTACCTACAGATCATTTAACTCAATCGCTGTCACTACCGAGTTAGCTCCAATCAAATACTCTTTGCACTGGGTTAAAGCCAATTAAAGTCGTTCGCTGCGGTTACTTAAGTAAAAATTACCACACTGCGCTTACACCAACAAACTTTCTTCACGCTGAGTTTTCACATAAACTGATTGCTGCCAACTTCGATGTGCTTTTTATATGGCTCAGTAAACAATACTTCGAACTTGGTAGATTGCATTCAGTTATTTACGTTTAAGCACACGGAATGAAAACAAAAGTGAATACTTCAAAGTACACAGAATGCATTCACTGTATTTTAATTTTTTGTCAAAACCAAAACAGAAAGAAAAAACATTAGAAAGCGATACAAAAAATACAAATAAAATATGTCGTCTAAAATTTTATTCCATGGTTTTCTAAGAGGGTGCTCGCTATCATCTATGTTTTCAATACTTGAAGTGACAAAGAAAAGAAGAATGAGTGCAGTTGTTGGATGCATGGTTTTGATTTTCTATATACTGTCTTGAATTTATTGCTATGCTGTGTAGTGAACAGAGTGAGTGAGAGATTGAAATATTGTTGAATAAAGTTTTTCTTTCTCGCATTGAACTCATGTATTTGGTTTTGCAGTAAATATCATCACACTGTTACGAGAATAAAAACGCCTAAATTGTAGGATTTTTGGTTCATTTTCTGTCACCCTGTCTGACAGCACTGCCAATTAAATCATCTGGGTAACTCTGGGTAACACAATTTTGCTTATTTAAAATTAACGGATAGTGGCTAAGAGATCATTTAAAACATTTCTTGAACTTTCCAAACTGCAGGCAATTAGATATATGAGAAAACTGATTTGCCTACATAGTTCAGTTATCGCTTGGCTGTCAATATATAAAGCTGTGTAAAAGCGGAAATAAAAGTGTTGTATAAACGAATATTAAGTGTTGCATTAAGACAAACAGTATAAAAGTTATAGTCGAATAAATAAAAACTGTAAAACAACAAAACAAAGCGGTGTTTAATTTATTTTAACTCAATTTAAACGAATTCAAACCTTTTAAAAAGGTTAAAACGTAATAATACGTACATTATATAAAAATGAATGCTTGTTTGTTTGAAGACTGCATCCAGCTAAAGAGCAGATCCTACAGTGACTTTCTGGAAGGAACAAATAATTGCAATTTGACAGGAAGGGAGCAAAATTGGGAAATGGGTAAAAAATGTAACTAAGATAGCATTTAAGATTATAATTAAGATGGTGATAGCACGCCTGGTTTTAGCTAGTGAGAAATCAAAACTTTCAAAACTATTATGCTTCCTTTTGTTTTATTTATTTATTTATATATTTTTTATGTAGGTTAATTTTTGGACCGCACTCATATTTTTGGATATAAGTTTCTACATACAAATAAATAAAATTAAAAGCAAACAACAAAATTTGTTACCAATTAAAGTGACAGACACAGTTATTAATTATACATGCATGTATATGGCATAATATTTATTAATAAACAAATTTATTAGCCTTATTAAAATCATATATATAAAGTACGTGGTAAAGCTTATAGGTATAATTAATTAAGGATATCAATTTATATGGGAGACTATTGCACTTGCAAAAGTGGAAGAATTTTCAAAAATAAATAAATTCAAGTGTATGTAGCATTATCTGTTAACATGTGCCGGCATTTATTTTATATATTATAACCGAGAAAATAGACAGAGAATAATTATGTGACAAGTATAGTAGCATGTGCAATATTATATTTAGAAATTAAAATATATAATAAAGAAACAAGAAAACAATTTATTGTCCAACAAGTAAATTAATCCATGAATCCTTTCTTGGAATAACAAAAATCATGTATGAATGAATAAATGAAGATTACCTACATGAAATTTCGAGAGCACATCACAATAAAAATAATTCCCATAACATCACATAGAGGAAAAATGGAACTTCTCGTAGTCAATGTGCTGTACCCAATTCTGTTTTTAGACTTATTGAAATCGACCTACAGTATAACGCCGGATCCAAACAGCAAATGTTTTAGAGAAGTTTTCAATAATAGTAATACTCATAACCAGTTAATATCTAATGTTATGAGGTAATATTCATAACCATACTCATGGTTTGGCTTGCGATTAAACCAAGGACCTCTTGGTTAGCAGGCAGGTGTTTTACCTACCCACGATATCTTTTCCTAACAAGATTTAATAGGATAACCGGTTCTCTGCTGTTAGATAAAAAAACGAATCTTAGATAAGAGCCAATTTTGGTCCGTACTTTAAGATGTACTTTTTATAGTAAAAAATATTTGTAATTCACCCAGTCTATATTGAGGGCTATATTGAGTTCTATTTATGTAATTTCTCTTATCTACTTAATCATATCACTTGTATTCTCTAACTCCGATAATTTAATTTATAGGCCTTTGGATGAAAATTAAAAAGACGCAACAATCAATGTTGTGTGAGTAAAAAAAGGAATGCAATGGAGTTTATCTCCTTCACACCGTTACATAAGAACGTCAGAGTCAAACGTAATATCCACACATTCGGGGACAACAGAATTCATCCTTTCCAGATGTCATGCGTTCCATTGCGTTCTGCTTCTTTTTATTTTTCCCCCCACATTAAAAAAATAATAATTTAAAATACAAGATAAAAAAATGGAAAAATGTTAAAACTTCTACTTCGACTCATATATTTCAATACTAATTCATAATTTGATATCGTGCGAAATGGTTTGTTCGATGTGCGTTTTAGTCAACCTATTTGCCGAGAAGTAATAAGCGAAAATAATTTTCACATGATTTCTTCACACCGACGAGACTATTGCACGAAAGCAGAGACAAAACAAAAATAATTTCGCTCCTTTGCCATATATAAGGGATCGCCAGGAACTATGTTTTACAACTGTTACGAAGATATACTAATGATGAACTATTGTTGTCTTTTCAATATATGCCTTTAAAACAAGCAAGTATTTCCTAAAATGTTGGCTGTCGATTTCAAGTTAGGATAGGTGTGCAAAGTCTAACCATACCTTGGAAAATCAAAAAGATTAACAGCCTGAAAGAAATCAGGTGAAATAGGGACATATGCTGTAAACCTTTGGGTTTATTTAAATAGAAATTCTACTTGGTCTAATGACGTCAATTATCATTGTGGACGTTCTTTCTCTATGCTGAGAACTATGTGAGCATCTCTATATTTTTATAAATTAAAATAAGGATTCTTCTGGCAAAAACGTATTTAATTCCTACTTTATTGTATGGATGTATGCTTCTCTCTAGTTGTGATTCGACCAATAAGAGAAGGTCAAATGTTGCTTACATAGATATTATTCGCTATGTATACAATTTGAACAGACACACTAGAATATTAATGTTCTCATCTCAGTTGTACGGAATTTATATTGATAATCTTCTTAAATTTAGGGTTCTAGTTGTAATGCAAAAAATTATAAATATATACTCACCAACCTCAATATCTTTATAATAGACTGTCTTTCGCAGAAGTGGGAGATTACGATTTTCTGGATACAAGAACCTGATGTCTTAATTGTATTTCTATATATTCGCAACACCTATCTGTAACTCGAATCCCTATAGCTGCCAGGTATTAAGTAAAGCACGATAATTTATAACACAACTTATGTAACTGTTTGCCATGTAATTAGTTGCCAAATTTTAGTATTGGATTTTCTATATATTTTATGTAAATTAATATTCTTATTTGATTGTATATGTATAAATATTTGCTCTCAGGTGCTGTTCAGTTTCATACTGCAATGTAAGACATAAGGTCTTGTGTATAGAGCGATACATAAAAAGATATAAAATAAATAATTTGCATCATTTTGGATCTCTTTGTAGGTCGAAAAGCCAAAATATCACTTCTGATATTGTTTTCATCGTTTAAATTAAAAAAAGCTGATTGAATGGACGCTGACATACATTGGTACAGTTGGCAAAAATTAGACTTATATTCCTTCAGAATGGTTATTTAAAAAAAAATAATAATATTTCCTTTCAATGGAACTGCTACACTGGTTTCATTGTGCTGCATCTGCGAGTACTAAAATTGCCAACTGTTTGAAAACGAGGGACATGCAGCTGCTGCAAATCTAAGTGCGGTGGTAAGTGCATCACAAGCTGCACATTTATATGCAAAATAAAACGAAAACTAATGTGCTTTACCGTCCTGTAAATTTTATTTATCGAAATAAAACGATAAACATAAACGGAACGAATGTTCCCTTACCTAAGATATGTGACAAAATACAAAAATAGCACCTGAGATAACGTTTTAAGTTTATACGTTGAAGCAAAAAGAAAAACAAAATTACCCAAGATGGTCCAAACCTAGTAGCAGGGTAAAGCATTTTTTTATAATATTTGAATTATTCAACTTTTTGACAAAAGTTTGTATAACTTCTGGGTAAAAAAGAAATAACAGGTAGAAAAAATAAAATTTGAGTCAATTTTGTTATTTTAAGTGCTACCAAAGTTGTGTGTTATCGCAATATATTAAACATAATAAATAGACTCATAAATATATGGAAAAATATAAGTCATTTTAGAATTTGTCTATTTTGATAACGACTTGTCGTAAAATGTTTTTTAAGCCAGATAGAAAATACTAATGGTCTAATTATCAAACGAGGTGCAATACTTCGTTTATTTTTCGACATTTATGATCAGTATACTCCAGCAAAACGTTATGAGTTTATTGCCGCTTGAATAACGCCATAAACATATTCTGATTTACTTTGGAAATCAATCAGTACAATAAGTTTCACGAATTATGGATAACAAAATTGGGTTAAAGATAAGGATTTTTGCTTAACGTGTTCATTTATTAGCAAGATTGCCTCATATGTAGTGAAACTTCTACCAAAATATATCGTTTGATGTGGCTTACACGCTGCTTATGTTAAGGTCAATGAAAATCTGTCAATGATTTTTTGTTTAAAATATAACAGATTTAGACCTTGAAAGCACTACGTACAAAAATTCATTAAAATTGGTTACCGTTTTCGGGTACCGAACAAAAATGGGTTAAATCAACTAGGAAAAAACATGTACATATGCATTAATTCACGTAGACGTATAATTAATATTTAATGTACAGAATGTTATATCTATCTATCTTCTACTTACTGTTTCACTGAATATTGTTAAAGAAAATGTTGTAAAGTATTTAAATAACTTTTTTATTTATTTATTTATCTGCATTATTTATTTAAAGTATGCTTACTATAAATGTGTAAGAAATAGTATTGCTTTTTGCACTTCTTGATTTTGTCTTAAGCTCTATAAATAATTCTTAGTTTCATTTCGTAATATTTTTAAATTTTATTGGTCTTTTCAGCCTTTACTTAAATACTTAGCATTTTGTTTTTATCGTATTACTTTTTACAAACATATGTTTAATAAAAAATTATGCTTCTTTGAACACTTCTAGGTTTACATGAAAGAATTTTTTTTATTTATTATTAAGTAGTTTTTATTTCTTGTACATGATAAATTCAGCATATGTTACTGCAACATTTTATAAATATTTGTGAATTTTTTCCTTCTTTAAGCGGAATATTATGCAAATTATTCTTGATTTTTTTTTTTTCTTTCGCACAATGAAACAACTGAGCACGTCAAACACGTTCATCTTGAATACCTGAAAGAAAACCAGACTGATGAAAAATGATAAGCGTAAACATATGTTCGTAAGTAAACTACACAAAAGCTACGACCAGAAAAAAAAACACTATAAATAAAATTTTTTTTTAAAAATTAATTTGTTTTGGCTTTGACAAAATTAAAATTTAAGGTTAAAAAATTTCTTCATACAAATATTTTTCAAATAAATATTTTCATTTCAACAACGAGTGTCCCGACCCAGTCTGTAATAGTTCTAATATACTTTGTAATGTAATAACACTAGCCTTGTGATAATACCACTTTTGTCCACTTCCGGTCCAAATCGAAACATTTGAGTTTATTTGTTGTTATTTTGCGTTTCTTTGAAAATGAAAAAAGGTGAATTTCGTGTAGTGATTAAACACTATTATTTGAAAAAATGCTCTTTCTTCAAGAAAACGCACCGGTTCACACAGCATTAGATACGATGCTAAAACTACGAGAAATCCACTTCGAATTGGTTAATCATCCACATTATAGTCCAGATTTAGCCCCTATTGACTTTTTCTTATTTCCAAACTTGAAAAAATGGCTCGCAGGAAAAAGATTCAAACGAAGAAATGATTACCGAAACTAATGCGTATTTGGAGGAGATCCCAAACTCGTATTATTCGGATGGTATAAAAAAGTTGGAAAATCATTTTACTAAGTGTATTGAGGTAGAAGGAGACTATGAAATAATTGGTTTCTGAAAAAAAAATGTTTTTTTCTACTTATGTAGCTTCAATATCAATCCGCCCTCGTATACAGAAATCAGTATTAACATTGTATGGGAGGTACCACGACCGCTTCTTGACTGATGAATTGTACTGACCATGAATCTTTTTGGGCCAAAAAAATAGTATCACTTCCTAGGCTTTGAAGATCCTTTTTCTCGCAATTTCCTTTAAAACCCTTAAAGACGCTAAAGTGTGAGTTATTGTACAAAAAATTATTTTGTTTTAAACAAATGTTCTAGTTGCTTAATGCAAATATTCTTTGTTATGTTAGGAAGAAATGCTTTTCTCACTTTAACCTTGGATTAGGATTTCTTTGACAGAGTAGTTTAATAATTCAAGCAAATTTAAAGTAATTGTTTTGTAGAAGCCATGTATTCCTGCTGGGACACTTGTGATGTTCTTTAAATGAATCTCTAAATGGAAAAGAAACACATAAAAAAATAAAATAATAAAAATGTTTCAATTCAAAACTTTTAAGTAAAAATCTTAAGAAAAAGTTTTGATTTTACTTGTTAGCTTCTTACTTTTCTTTCAAATTGTTTATTTCACACGTAAGGTTGATGGCGTCGTCATATGTGTTGATACTTTATTTTCTGTTCAGCAGCAAAGGTTCGTATTGCATAATTAAATATTTCCACTAAAAGTTTTACGCATACAGGAAAACTTACAATATAATACCTGAAATATATAAAAGGAAAGAAGGGTAAACGAAAGAAACAAAGGATGTGTTACGTTTGTAAAACACACCCACAAATTAAGAACTTGTCACATGGGTAAAATTTATATTTTCACTTCGAAATACATATTTTCGTTTGTAGTTTTTAAAATTCAGACAACTAATGCATTTATATGTAAGTAAGTGGTTTATTTGCTATTGTAACCATATAGAAGAAGATTTTTATATTTTTTTCTTTTTTTTATGCAAGCGAATGAATAAAAAGATCTTATACATAACGTTGAAAAAAAAAACAGCCTATTTAATTTGGGATAAGTACGCAAATCAATCCTATTTTATTTTCTGAAAAAAATGTTGCACTTTGTTGCCTTTAATTTTTTGTGTTTATCTCTAAAATATTTTGACGATGACACACATCCTAGCGCAAGAGAAATAATACCGCAATTGCAATACTGAGATCAAATAAAGCTGCAGAATCCGGCAACATCCAACCAGAGCTCTTTAAAATGAGTCCTTCATGCTTGGCAAACGTTTAACCTTCATAATTGCCAATGCTTGGGAGAACAGATACTTTCTACAACGTTGGACCGAAGGACTCATTATTACAATACAAGAAAAAGGCAACCCCCGAAAATATAAAAACTGAGGTGGAATAATACGGTAAAGCACATCATAGCAACCATAAGAATGTAAAGACTCAACCCAATATAGAGCAATATAAGAAGAACACGCTGGATTCTGTCGAGATAGATTTTGCGTACATTACTTTTAAGATTGCGGATTTTATTCGAGCAAGAAAACAAGTATAACTTTCATACATATATGTTTTTTTGTAGATTTTGAGACATTTTTTTTGTCACTATAGCACATGACAGCATTTGGAAGGCCCTCAGCTGAAGATGTGTACCGGCGGCAATAATAAACATCATCAAGCTTTTCTTAGTGGAATGATAAAACAAAGTATTATACAGTGTAAATCATCGGATTCATTTAAGATCGACGTATGGGTATGCTAAGCGTATGTTTTACTACCACTCCTCTTTCTACTTGCCCTAGATAACGTCATAACGACAGCAAACTCCATGGCACCAAACCTCCTTCGGGAAATTAAATGATATTGACTATGCTAGTGATTAACCTATGCGTCTTCGCACATATTTTCCAATATTCGAATTATAAATTAGATGCACTGCAATCAAATACTCCAAAAGTAGTCCTGCGCATAAATTTAATTAAGTGTAATCTAATAAGAATGAACACTGCCAATACTACACGCCTCACTCTTAATGGCAACGACATAAAGAAATTACACTTTTGTTGCTACTTAAGCTGGTTTTGCACTCTCACACTGAGTATAACGACATGTCAAAAACCCATAAAATGGAAAAGTATAATAATGTGAAAACAATATATAATGAAATGTCAAAAAGTACGGGTAAAAATTCGACAGTCGTATGTCTCTCATAATTTTTAGAATTATTTCTAAACAATACGATTTTACATTTGATCAGAGTTGTATTTTGACAGAAGCATAGAGAGAATGTCCGGAATGGGAAACTGAAATTAGTTTCAAAAATACAATAATAAAAGTAAATTTGTAATTTCAAGCATTTCATTTAATTATAAGTAAATTATACATAAAAAATTATTATGTAAGTGGAAAGTGGCTTTTTATTGAAATGAACTTAAAAATTCAATTTAACTACAACATTATTTTTTTTAATAGATATTTTGCGTTTAAATCTCAAACATTCTTAGAATTATAAAAATATATATTTTTTTATTCTAATTAGCTGTTTACTCGTACATACGGCAAATAATTTTTATTTTATTTGATGTGTGATAGTGTGAAAGCAAAATGTAATGAGCAAATGTTTTACTTGATTTTTATTTGACAGTCAGTCGAAAATCATTGCATTTTTGCCTTACAAAATCCAATAAAAATCTTAAGACCTGTAGAATAGTGTGAAAGTACCTTTAGGCTGTACTATCACTACAAACGCCGGCTCAAATCAGGATATAGAGGCGCGCATTAACAAGGCCCGTCCGACAATGTACTCTCATGGCCGGAATTTTTAACACATACGTCAAGTCTATTCTTCTATACGGCTGTGAAACCATTTAAAAATAACATAGAAAGATTCCAAACCTACGGCGTATAATTTGTTGTTTCTGGCCAAATACTATCAGTAATACTGAGCTCATGCTAGGATAACTTTAAAGTAGTCTCACATCTACAATAGGAAAAACAACAGGGCATCTTTATTGTTGTTTACAACACTTTACTGCCAAAGAACAAGTATACTGTAAAGTAAAAATAGAAAAACAAAATTGTATTTTTTAGACATTTTGTTTAAATTTAAATTTCTTCCATATTTTGTAAAAGAAAAAAAATAAATGAAAATTTATAAAATTTGGGTCGCATTTTGATAATATTTAACAACGCAAAGGACTCTACACGGGTGTCACTTATGTATATTAATTAACAACAGTATCATTTACAACAGCCATGTGGCCAACACATCAAGAACAGCACCATGACCACAACCATCAATAACATATATGTAATTTCCATACATTTGGTTTCAAGCCAAAGAAGCTAACACATCGGGTTCAACAAAATTAGGTTATTCGTTGACCGACTCTCAATTGGAAATGTTAAAAATAAAAGAGAAAAAATTAAAGCTGGAATTGGGGCCAGATTATAGGTGAGATTACTTAGAATTGAAATAGATGGGTTCTTAAACTTGTATTCTATACTTGTAGAAAAATTTTAGGCAGCAGTATAACCAACATATTTATCCCATTGTAGCTGCTGTGGGATACACAAATGCAGGCAAATCATCTATAATTAAAGCTGTAATATAAGGTGAAACAATACAACCCAAGAATCAATTATTTGCTACACCTGATGTTACAGTTCGCGTTGATAGATTGGTATGTAATCTTGAAATCATTTACATGGATGCTGTGGGCTTTATATCTGATCCACCTACTGGTCTTATATAATGCTTTGTAGCCACACTGCAAGATGCTATGTTAGCTGCCGTTATTTTACATGTGCAAGACCTACCACATAGATGTTATGAAGCACAAATGCAACTTGTTGAAAAAACCTTAAAAACTAACACATAATATGACTTTTGAAGAAAATAGTAAACTCGATTTGCCATCGATAAATTAGTATACATACGATGTTTTTTTTCACTAGTTTCTTTAAATGTAAGAAATTTTGCAATTTGACAGAATTGAAAACGAGCATCAAACATTGGTATCCCACGGTGAAATTTAACAGTAGTCAACCGCTGCACTCCAATAATCAATATCGGACACTGCCTTCACAGAAGGAGAATTGAGTACAGAAACAAAATAAAAGTTTCTTCAGTATTTCTTTACCTCGCCCCAGTATACACAATATTATATACAATAGACACTCTTACAAATTTTAACATCGGCCACTGCCTTCACAGGGGGATATTAAGGTACAGGAATAGAAACGGTAGCCAGGGGCAGATATTCTTTCCGTTATTAAGTTCTTGTTTGTGACTATAATTGAAGTATAACTGTTTTTCACTAAATTAATTTTATATTTTTTCAATAAACAATATTATTTTTTTTCACAACATGAATGTAAAGAAATAAAAAAAAACGAATATATAAACAAATTTTGATATGAAGCGGTTCGCAGCCATATGAAGATAAGAGGCTACCTTATATATATTATATCATGACTAAGTTTTATCGAACAAAAGATCAACAACCAATAGAGTACCTCTCAAAAAAAAGTTCGGATGGTAGGTTACACTCCGAGAAGTAACAACGAGATCACACAGGCGGTACTATATTTCAATATCCACGGCGTGTCGTTGTGGACGCCCGAAAATATCCTGGCGCACTACAATCACGTAGAAATTACAGCTGCAGGGTTTTCGTTAGGCGAAAAAATAAGAACAGCTGCTAACAGAGTACGTTAGAAGTCAAGAAATGAGGCCGTTTGTTTCCAAGTTGGAAAAAGCTGAAACATCATCATCACATCAGTATTCTGAATCCGGATTTTTTTTTTTTATTTTACAATGTTAACTTTTTGTTTGAAAAAGGGCAAATTTGACAGTTTTGTTCAGCTAAAAAAAATCTGTAATTTTTTACAGCGTGCTTTTGAAATTTAAATTTTAAAAAGGCCGACGTCCGGAGGTATGTCTCAAACGTTCAACTTAGTCCTTAGTTAAAAGTTAAAAAGTCATCATGCACAACATGCTAACGTGCCAAATTTGGTCTCTATTTATATTCAGCCATTATATATACAAAGAAATAGTTGGAGGAATTAAGCGATAATAGCTCTTTGACTCTCTTAATAAGGTGCGCTTGATTGGACTAGAATGAAAAAGTTCACATTATTAAACCAATATGTTTTAGAAATAAATCTCGATTTATCGCATCACGACCCTAACAATTATATTATATTGCAAAAGATAAAATCATCGAGTTTTTGCAATAAACTTTTCTACACTAACAAAATTCTACTTAAATGTAATGCAGAACATTGCTTCCTTTATTTCTTTTTTAATTTTGACGCTTAATCACAAAAGAGTTTTTTCTACAAATTTTTTGATAATAATTTCTAGCTAAGAATTTATTTATAATTTGATACAGAAATATGAACAGCAACAGAAACAAATGAAAATTGTGATGAAAAACGAAAAACAAAACGTTTTTTTCATTTGCCTTCTCCCAGAGCACTGATTTAATGTGCCCATTCGTGTTCAATTTAATTGGCCGGGCACTCATCCAACCATTAACCAGACGTCAAAAATGATTCAAGCGCAAAACACATAGACAGATAACCAATCAGAAAAAAATGGAATAGACTATTCAAGAGGTTGGTCGGTCAATCACTACTTTGTGATTTTGAAAAGAAATCACAACTGAAGTGGACTATGTTTTTTTACTTGTTTTCAAAAAGACTTTCGCATTGACGGTTTGTTATAAATACATTTGTTAATGGAGGCTTTAACAAACGCTTTAATTAGAATAACGCGTTAAGTGTGTGTGCCTGATTTTAGTAAAGGAAGCGTATAAAGATGAGTTATATGTTAAAAAAGTGCAAGCTTACCATGCCTAATGTAATGGTCGTTCTCTAATTTACAAGTCTTGGAAAGGAAATAACCATGAAATATAAATTTTTTAAAAAGTTTTTGTAACCTATTAAATAACCGGCACATTAGAAGGAAAAAAAGAAAATTAATAGTATTTTATAAAGGAAATATATATCGCAGTAAGCATGTAAAGGAATAAATGTATAGGTGGTTTGATGAATTTTCAAAAAATTAATCACAGATTGAAAGAAAAATATTAAAATATTTTTTTATATGAATATATTTCATTGAAAAATATGTCAAAATTATTCTGGAGTTTATTTGGTGTTAGAAAAGTTGGTTGGTGCTTAGAATTTGAATGGTGTAGATAAAGATAAAAAATTAAAAGAAGAAAAAAATTTTTTTTTTATGTCGTGTTTGTGTATTTAAAAAGATTAACTGAAAGAACATCTAAAATCCAATCTATTTGTTGAAATTATTATATTTCCAATTATGGAATTCAATTATAAAGACCTGATAGATGAAAAATTTCATCAACAAACGCTATGATTTATGCACACAACAGATTTGAACACAATAATAAATCTACGAATGAGAAGGCCATTCTAGAAAACTGCAGAAAATACATTTATAAGAATATATAGACGTATGAAAATCTGTTTAAAATTTTGATTCAAAAGACTCTTCATTGCAAAAGGCCACTAATTTTCATCCAACGGTAAGTGTAAAGGTAAGAGAAGCAGAAGCGACTCATATTCATCTCGTTTTACGGCGTTTCGATTTAAGGACCATATTTTCAGAACTTATCGAAGCCGTATAAAGATGTATGAGTTTATCTGCAAGCATGTCACCAATTCGTTACCTTTGAAGAAATATAAAATCGTCTTCAAAGATGGAGCGCCTTAAAATACGAGAAGTTTTTCTGAGAAGGGATTTAGTAAATTAATATTTTGACAAATTGGATATTTTTTTTTTTTTTTTGAGTTAAAAAACTAGTTAAAGTAATTCGTAGTCCAAATACGTATATTATAATTATTTTTGTTGTAAATAAGCTACGAAAGCCTTTAGATTAAAAAACCCAACCAGGTGTTTTTAAATATAATACCCAATAAAACCCGGGTGTGTTTAATTGGGTCACCCAGTCGGTTGCCAACCCTGTTTATAACACAGTCACTGAATTTCTGTCTGATACAGTGTATCCTTCCAGACACATTTGCTTAGCATGCGCGTTCGCCAACTGATCACACCCGTGGCAGATAATGCTTCCTCGGCTTCAGCTCTCCAAACTAGGTAAGAACGTCCTCTATTCCGACACCACCTGACTTCCGCATCAAAAACTTTTCTCGCTAGAGCATCTTTGTCTATTCGAACGACTTGTTCTAGATAACGTAACCGCGTGATGTTTATTATAATACAAGTCATGGTTAGTTCGAATACAGAATTCATCGCCAATTGAGGATGAGCAACTAGAGCAGTATCAATTTCATCGCATGAGAGAGGTTTCTATTTATCAATTGGCTATTGAGGCCACCTGTTGGCAAAAGTAACTCTACCTTTGCTCTCCAGACTGACATCGTTGCTTCTGGTAATGGCAGTGCAAAGGCAAAAAATTAATTCACCACATTGAATCATTGAATCACTTTTTGTCGACTGTAATCTTTGACCCAATAGGAGGGCAATAGTTATATTACATATCGCTGACGATATCGCGTACCACTGTAATGCACTACTCTCAATGATAAAACTGGACAGTTCACACGAAAAGAGATCGCCTTAAAGAGTATCAAAATGTTCTGAGAGGTTCTTTCTCTAAAGAGTTACAAGAGGTGCTAAAAGTCATTCTGCACAATCTTATCAGTTTTTCAGGAACGCCAGGCTCATAAACTACGGCATACATACGTTCTTTTTTAGAGCTATCGCAGGCTGCTTTATAGTCAACTAAAAGGTGATGAGTATCGAATTAATTTTCAGAAGACCTTTCAAATATTTGGCGTAGTGTGTATATTTGGTAAATTTTATACTTACTTACAATCGGTGCGTTGTCTACTAGCTTCAGGTGTTTATACAATATGCTTGCAAGTACTTTGTATGCGATAAGGAGAACTTTTATACCTTCGTAATGGCACAAATTGTATGGTTTCTTTTCACAGAGGGCACTTTCTTTCAATCATATTCTACAGATAAGAATGCAACACCGGGCTTAAAAAAAAAAAAATTAGGATAGAGAAGAAAATTGGAAAAATAATAGTATATGATAAAAAAAAAAAATTATCACGTTGGATATGCAAAATTAACTTTTTCAAATATTTCGCCACAGTTCTTATTGAACACTTGCTGAGTGTTTTTATAATATGAATGCAGGTCAAAAATTTAAAAATTAGCTAGAATTATGTTGAAATTTTATCTTTAAAAATGTTATTGATTCTGTAAGTTTACTTATGGGTATTACCTGTACTAAGAGGGCTTTTAGCTTTAAGTAGCTTTTTGTTGTACAATATAAGTCTTGAGAGCTTGAGTGAGTTTCAAAATTTGCATTAATTGTTGTAGTACAAGTTTTTAACACTGAAGCGCTTGGCGATATATTTCACGTTCGGCCTGTGACTTGCAAATGCTCTAAAGCCAGCTAGGTAATATAGTAAGCAAAGGTAATTATAGTAAAAGTCATAACTTGTTCAACGATTTATCTTAGACTTAAAGCTCTTAGCTTTTCAAATATTCTTACTGCAAGTGAATCAAGAAATAATTGATTAATATTTACATCCGGCAATTTTGTCCCTGTCTTCATTCAAAACAGCTAGGTGGCGAACGTTATTTTACATCGTCGTGACAAACGCTGACAATGGTAAAAACTAGATGGCTAAAAATTAATTTTCTTTTGTGTTATACATTACTTTTTAACCCTTTCATGCATTTGTTTTTTGTATACAACATCAATATTTGAAAGAACATTTCTCATGTCTAACGATATTCTATTTTTAAACGAAGTAATATAAAATTTAATTCCACGACTTAAGTTAATTTTTTCTCCTGATATAAAGTTTTTGTGTTTCTTATTGTAATTTCCGTTCGATTATGTCTGCTGACTTCTTCGATGTTTATTTTGTGAAAAAATAAATGTCTAAGTTTTTAATCATACTGATCGAACTAGCGTCGATTAATGTCTGAGTGCTTTGCAAATATATGTATGTATGATATTAGTGTGAATAGATCTTGGCATGAAATGTTTGTTCTACTTAAAAACTTCCCCTGTATCAACAAGAGCACAGTAGTTTTGCTTAAATGCTAAAAATTCTTACCATCTGTGTAACAATGAAACAATTTCAACAACAAAATATATGCTACAAAAAGGAAAATCTTTATCTTTAACTTTTTAAAGAAATTTATAAGATTTTGTTGCTTCTATTGAAAATTCTTTAACAGACATACACACATATATATGTGTATGGTTATACGTGAAATTTAATCTATTTTATGGTTTACCACACTCTATCACCCATCACTTCATACGTTAGATTTGATATGTTTTTGTTTCATAGTTTTTAGTACAAAGTCATTGATATAAACTATACACACTCACTTAGCTATAAACACACTGTATGTACATATGTATGTATACACTTAACCTGCCATAGTTTTGGCATTTGGGTGCTGTATAAATACTGTAATATGTTTATTGTATGCGGTGCAACACAACAAACATTTATAATATGTGTGATGATCTCTATACATATGCATCATATACGTAGAAACATATACATAGTACACAACACACATAAAATTTTAATTTTATTTTTTCTGATATATTGCTTAAATATACAAATGTTACGTATTTTTAAGTTAAAATTTTTACAAAAAAATAAAAAAAATCAAACTGTTATTGTCTTCACCTGTTACTTTTTGCAAACAAATAAATTAACATCCAACTAACTGATTGCAAACATGGCAAAAAATGTACCATAATATACATATACACTTTACATTATCTTCTATTTTTTTTTATAAAATATAGCATATGCCCATAAAAGTAAAAACAATAGAAAACTATAAAGGAGACCATGAAATAAATATATATAAACAAATACTTTATGCAGCACGTACACCATTCAATATTATAATCTACATGTTGTTTTTGCACTTGTTGATAAGAGCTATACATACTCGTACTCCTATAGACGAATAAATATATTGACATACAAAAATTAATTAAATTATCAATTCTAAAACTATATTTCTGTATACATACATACATATTAGGGTGTTCCATTCTAACCAAAGGCTACACTCCCCCGATTACGCATTAAAAAATATGAATTATTTAATATATCAATTTAAACACAAATAAACTTCAATATTTGGTTGAAAAAATGTTTTATTCTTACAATGTTTTTATTTATCTAAACCACCAAAAAAAAAAAAAAAATTTAAAAGCCTTGAGGTATATGTATGGACCGTTAGTGTTGCAATTACAGGGTGTCGAGGTGAATACAAAATGTGTTATTGTTATATACATATAGAAAATATCAATATATAAAAAGTAATACAACAAAGGGAAAAGTTTTATAAAAAAAATAAAAGTAATGATATAAATAGAATTTGAAAGAAGAAACACAAATTGTTTTATGTTGTATATGTTATGGTTGAGCATAAACAATAGTGACTTTTATCGTTAAGATAGCTGTTTGTTACAAATTACTAAACTTACAGCATATTTATACACTATATTTCTACATGCATCTTGTAATGTGTCGATGAATAATGAAGATTAATGTGTAAATAAGTGTCTGTAATTGCCACGATACGAAAGATTCTTAAGGAACTTTCCTTTGCTTGTCTTTAATTTTTCCTTTGTTGATATTTTATTTATTATTTAACTGAGAAAAGTCTAACGAGAAAAAGATACGTTTTTAATTCAACACATATGGTATACTAGCTCACATATACAATTAAAACAAATTCTCACATTGATTTTATTCATAATGAGTAGTTACATTGATATAACAAATATCCTTTAAATACATATTTTCCATATTATATGAGTTTAAAATATGTGGAGACAAGGCGTGGTTTTATTTGTTTAAGAATTCTACATTTTTATCGCTGTAAAATACATATTTTTAAAAGTCTTATTATCATCATTATAATCCACTAAATTGATATAAAATATCCACAAGACTTGTTTTCCAATTATATTGTTCTTTTTCTTTGTATAGTAATAGAAGCACTTGTCAATGGTCTCAAAATAAACATCCCAAAAACTAAGACAATGAAACTGAACACTACAATTAAAGAACGAAATGTCACTATAATGCGATGTGCGATTCACTGGACAATAAATTACAAAGTGCCGCACTCTAGGAGAAATACGAGTGCTACGTATGAATGTATTAACATTAAGATTTAATTCCTTAATTTTATCAGAGCACATTCCGTTATAGCATAATGAAACAATGATAGAGCGATCGAGTTGGCTAACCTACCGTCATTAATAAGTACCTTCGCCCTTTTCTGTACGCGGGCGATAAGCTTCAAAGTTGACTTTGAAGCATCTGCGCATACATGAGAGCTGTGTTCTATTTTAGTTCGGATATAGGTCTTTTAAATATTAGGGATATCAGATGAAGCGTATTATTTCTTGCACCGTCTTAAAAAACCGAGGCACTTGAATGCTTCTTTTGCAACTTAAAATATGTCATCAATGAACGTCACAGTGAATTCACATGCCCAGTAGAGTTGTATCGTTTAGCTTTTCTAATGAGCTAGTTCGTTCACTTACAATAAAAACATTTGTGTAAAACAAAAGTTTTATTTATGTTGTGTGAGTGTATGTGTATTTAACATACATGTTTTTTGTTGTAAGTTAACGAACTAGCTCGTTAAAAGTGCTAAAGAACCCAACTCTAATGACCAGAACATCAAGATTATCTGATTTCCCCATATCTTCTTTACCCATAGACACAAATGACAACTTATCACCATGTCTGTGTGTTAAAGAGCAACGTTGGGTATTGCGTGCATTTAAACCAACCCTGTTCCCACGACTCCAATCAGAGATGTCCATCAGGTCACTTGTGAGTGTGACGTACATCGTTTTCGCCACAATCTCCAAAAGGCTCGGCTTACGATCAAAAGAATATGAATGACAAATGTTGCTGTCATATGCAAAGGAGTAGATAGGATTAGAAGAGAGAAGAAGAAAGTCGTTAAGAAATATTTGAAAAAGAGCATGAGAAAGAAAAGAGCCTTTTCATACCCCTGAGTTTATCCTGAATTCGTTAGATGAGATCCTGTCTATAACCACTCTTATAGAGCGATCCCTGAAAAAGCTCGATATGAATCGAGAGAAGTGACTACCGACACCAAAAGCATTAAGTTTGGATATGAGGGTCTCGTGCCATGAGCCAGGTGTGCAACTTGCGGTCTCTTCAATCTTTCCATGTTAATTTCCGCTTCAGTTGATCTTACCTATTTTAGCTTATGGCGTCTTTTAGGGAAAGCAGATCTTAGCAGTATCCTAATTGTCTTCTTTCAAAGTGTTGCGGAGAACAAAATTTGGAAATTCAATTATAAATTTTCAGCAAAGTGTAAGCGTTGCTCTGAGGTAAATCTATTCCAGGGGAGCGCACAGCGAAAAACTTCAAATGATAAATGCACTGAAGTTAAAATGCTGTAACAGAAGGTATTTCTACAATGTATAAACATGAATAAATTTGTGTAGCTTATTGTTAACACTCTAGGTTTTTTTTTTAGCAACCCTGTTTTTAATATTCACGAAGAGAACAAATAAACAGCCGAAAAGCTTCGTAATGTGAACAATATGAATAAGCACCGCTAGTCTTTTCGTAAACAAAAAGCAACTATAAACTTAAAACGGTTGTCAAATAAAGCAGTGATACCAACTCAAAGTTATGAACCCCTAAAAAAACTTCAAATATTTACATGGTATAGGTGTGCTACACCCTGGTTT
This sequence comes from Wohlfahrtia magnifica, assembly GCA_023159175.1. Lineage (NCBI taxonomy): Eukaryota > Metazoa > Arthropoda > Insecta > Diptera > Sarcophagidae > Wohlfahrtia > Wohlfahrtia magnifica. Next base: position 10,680,676 of record JAKWBJ010000486.1, on the reverse strand, counting down.
GTATTTTGGCATGAAAAGTAGCTTGCGCCCTATTCCAGACCTACTGAACATGCACATAAAATTTCATAAAAATCGGTCAAGCCGTTTCGGAGGAGTTTTGTGACAAATACTCTGACACTAGAATTTCATATACTTATTTGATTGAATGTTAAATAGTCATACTTTCCTTATTTCTATTAAAAAACGGTAAAATTTTAAAATAAATATTGCCTGACAAAACTACCATTTACTTTGTACAATGAACAGTATGGAATCAAATGTTAACTATGACAAATTAATATATTCAGTCAATGTATTACAATGTCCTTTCATGCTTCCGTTAATTTTGGAAATATTACTTGTGAGTGACAACATGAAATGGGCCATGAATTTTATTTTAAGTTGATAATAACATCCATATTCAATAGAAAAATCTAAGAGAAAAAAAATTATGATGACTGAGAAAACTAATAACGAAATTATACAAAAAACGCAAAAACCCTATAAAGAGAATACAAGGATATATAGCGATTTATGGAAAAATTGTGCTGAAAATATTACACGTTGGTAAAAACTGTTATCATCAGCCTTATTACAGTGAATTGCAAAAATAGCCTAAAATTAAGTTCTTAAAAATATGACTAAGTGGGCAATTCAGTTATTTATTTTTATGAAAGTAATAATTTTGATACTTCTTTTATTGTCTGTAAATTGAACTCATTGTAGTTGATAGTTTCGGTTTTTGGTTTAATGGCTGTTGTTTTAATTCTTTTCTTCTTGTTGTTTATATTGTCATTAATTTTAAGAATTTTTCTGTTTTTCTGTTAGTGATGGCTTGGTTTAAAATAAATTATATTTGAGGCTTTTTATGATCTCAGTCTTTAAAACTTAACGTAAGTAGCATAAAACTGGGCACACAAAATACCGGCAACAGGACATCAATGAACAAATTTTATTAATTTAATTTTTGACTTTTTTTTCTGTTATGCTTTTCTCTTTTATATGTATCTTTTAGATTTTTTGTCACTTCTGGTTGTTTCATCGTGATAAAACTAATAGACGGCAACAACTCCAATAACCATAATATTAAGGAAACTGACTCCCTTTTTCTCTTTTTTGATTTTAAACTTTTATTTTTACTTCTTCTTCTTTTGCGTTATATTTATGAATTCGTTGCTGTTAATAAGGAGCTCCATATGTGAGTGGCAATATCCTAAATGGTGGGTAATTCTTTTAATTTTGTATTTGCTTAACTGTCATTCATTATTTTTATTTTTGAAGTTTCCGGAATAACCCCCGTGTGGCGGTCCCGTCATTCCGTTTTTTTTTTTTTTTTTTTTTTTTTTGTTAGGTTGATACATCTGTTGTTGATATTCCCGCAAAATCTCAATATCACAACTTGATATTTGCAAAAGCTCTGTAGCCAAATGTATCTCTATCTTTATGTGTGTTGGCGATTTTTTACAATTTTGACCGTGTTGAGGTTGCAAAAGACACGATTTGCGAGGCTGAATCCGATCCCACATTCATCAAAAGGATCGTTATTCGAGACGAGATGAGGGTTCAGGCAAGTGAATGGCATTCACCAAATGAGCCAGAACTAAAAAAACACATCTTTGTCAGTCAAAGAAAGGCAATGATCACGGTTTTCATGAATTACAACAGTGTAGTGCACAATGAGTTTTGGCCAGAAGGCCAGACAGTAAACAATTAGAATAATTTGGGCATTATGAGACCTTTTCGTGAAGCAATTCACCGAAAGAGAGCAGACTGTATATGAATAAACTATTGTTTTTAATTTTGTGAATAAATTCTGGGAACTTCTTGATCCAACTTGTATATTAAAATGCAATGCACAGTGTTCTTTTAAATACGTCTGGGTATCATTTGCACCAATGCCAGTAGTTTAAACTGATTCCACCTGTCTTTTTCAAAATTGATTTAATGATTCTTCGGATTCCCCGTCAGTTTCATCGTAATGTCATGGGGTTTTTCACAATAGGCCTAATCCATAATCCATCCAATCATATCGATTTCTTTAGCATAATTACATTTAATGTGGAATTTAACGTAATTCTTATATTAAGAAAGGACTGTGTATTGCTTTTGGACAGGATATTCTGGCGTATATATGTATATATTTGTATAGGTGCAATGTTTAACCTCAATGAAGCACATGTTAAAATTAAGACATCCACTTTAAGTTTTCACAGAATTCTTTTTTTACTAGAGAGAAACAATTTACGGTATTCGCATTTAAAAATTGTGATTATGGAAAAAAGGATTAGGAAAAGTAGCTATGCCACCTCCCATTCAAAGTAAATACTGATTTTTGTATATCTAGAGTTAGAATGGCAGTTTCAGAACTTTGTCTAAATGAGGAATACACATTATAGGTATTCATCGCAAAGACATATATATATATATACATATATATATATACGAGGAAAAGTTTACTCTAGTAATTGTATATATATATATATATATATATATATATATATATATATATATATGTATATATATATATTTATATATATATATATATATGTATATATATATATATATATATATATATATATATATAGTAGAGTAAACTTTTCCTCGTTGCTGGGAGTCTTATATATATAATGTAAAGCATCAGTAAATGAAGTGATAAAGTAGTACTGACCGTTTTGCAATTTAGTTTTAAAGTGCCAGAAATTTCTATATAATAACTAACACTTGTCCATATTTCAATGACGAATTAATATTCGACGGCTTAAAGGTTGTATCAGGATTTGCCATGTTTTTGCCTAATAATCAATCCCAAAATTTTTTTTCTCCTGTTAGTCTTATAAAATTCTTTAATTTTCAAATTACTTCTGCCTTACTTTTTACTTGATTTTCCTTTGCTAAAAGAATATTAGCCTTACATATGTGCCGATCATCGAGTACATAAGAGCATTGCATAAACATTTGTTATATCCGTTTGGGCTTGGTGTAGTTTTTTCCCTATACACTTCTTTGTATTTGTAAAGTTTTAAATAGAGCTTAAGAAGGGTATACAATGTTTAAATAAATCATATTTTAATACGCTGAAATAAAGACTAATTTCTAAAAATAAGGTTGTTTATTTTATTTTGACGCTCACAGTACATCTATTAACTAAACTTTAATGTTAAAAAGATGTTAATGGTTTTCGGAGCTCCGTGTGCTTTTTATACGGCTGAGTAAACAATACTTCGAAAGCTGTCGAACCTCTCGATATTTCAAATTGATTCCATTTCATTTCTTAACTTTCTTTTTAGGTATCATGAAGCCATTCGAATGCAAATATCTATTTATTTCAGTTCTTTTTATTTTGTTGTTATTTGTTACTGTTTTACTCTTCGTCTGTTTTAGTTGTTGCTGTTTATTTTTACTTACTTCATTTCTGCTAATGTTGTTGTTGTCGGTTTGGCTATTTGTAAACAGTGCGTATAGTTGTTTTTGCAGCATTTGTTTATTTTGTTTAGCAACGTAATAAACGACAGTGCTGCCCAACCGTACCAATATCTTAATCGAGCAAATACTCAAATTATCCGCTCGACGAGTAGAGCGATATTTAAATTTCTAATATAAGCGCAATCATTTGATCACTTTTAACCTGTGTTTGGTGACGTTCTGGTGAACGCTGTACGAGTTTTTGAACTTTTTTCCTATTAAAATCAAAGATGCATTAATTCTAGTTTGTTGCATTTATTCTAATTTTATTTTTTATTTATAACTAGTACACTTCACAAAATAAGGTTCATTCTTAAATCATAAACCCTTTAGTAGTATTATAACACTTAATAATCCGTACAAACTTTAATTGAAAACTTAAAAATATTTTTTTTTTTTTTTAATTATATAAATAGTTTGGAAATTCATTGTAAATCATTGCTAACCCAACTTCTAGTATCCAATCTTCATAGCCGTTCCGTGTCATTTTAACTTTTATCTTTCCATAAGCGTAATCTGGCGGCTTAGTGATGGTGATCGATTAGTTTTTTGGGATGCCTAAGATTACCCTAAAAAAGTACAAATTTCAAATGTTACTTTAGTTTTATATACAGATAAAATTTGTATTCTTATTTTTATTTTTTGTAAAATTTAAAGCCAATAAAAACTGTTTTCGGAATATGTATACACATATATGGAATGTACAAAGGAAGGTATATAAAGGAATTCTAACCGCATACGGGCTAGTAAACTTTATTAATCAGAACTTAAATAAATTAAATTTAGTTTTTTCACTATTTAAAAAAAAATGCGATTACGATGTTGTAAGGTGTTTTATGCTTAGTACAAACTAAATAAAAATTAAATGACAAGCCAGTATTCAGCTTTAATTTTGATTAAAATGCTTCCATTAATCTCTTGCCATTAAAGTTTTATTAACATAGATTTTTTATAAAATTGCAAAGGAGATTAAACCAGTTGTTGTCAGATTTTTATTTTTTGACTTTGTTCTTGAACTATCAACGCTTAACGCAATTGTTCCTAGTTATTCGCTGTTAAAAAAAATATATAAAAATGTTTTTGATAAATTTATTTCAAACTGGCTTAAATTTTATACAAATTAAGCTTATCTACTGTCATTAGCGACGAGGTAATGACAAAATGCCATTGACTTACTGAAAACAGACTGATTCTGTTTTAAATAATTTTTAAATCATTTCTTTAGAGAAGAGTCAAAAAATGGTAAATGTTGTTTGGAATTTAATCTTAAAGAGCTTGCAAAGCCTGCAAAATTATTGGTTTTGTCTTTTGGGTTGTCGGTAATTAATCTGTGGTAAATCTAGAAGGACTACAGGATTGGTTGTCTGTAATTAATCTGGCAGGATTACAGGAACTGTTGCCGGTGGTGAACTTATCAGGATCACAAGAACGGGTGTAATTGTAGGATAAATTCTGAAGACCTTAGTATAAAATGTATTGGGACTGCAAGAAAGTCGCCCTTGTTACTCGTCTGCGTTAGTACACTACAATTGTAACAGGATAAATGCGGAAGACCTTGTTACCAGCTACTTTAAACCCAATTGTAGGATGAATTCGGGAGATCTTACAATTGGAGGTTAATAATAAATTTATTAAGACGCACAGATAGTCGCCCTGGTTAACCGTCTTGAAAAAGAAAAATTAGTTTTAGTCAAATCAACTCCGAACTGTCACTTCCGAATTGTGACTATTTATGTAAAAAATATTATGAACCCAATGAGAATTACTGTCAAGCAATGTTCATAAATGAAATGTAATAACAATATTCTCATTGTGTTCTATTGGGTCCGCCATCTCCATTTTTTTCAACTAGTGCTTATTCCGTGAATGGTAACACTTAGCTCATGTCTGATTTGACAGATAATTAGTTTTATCCTTCCGCTGAACGGATATGGTTGTGTATACGCTTTCACAACGCTGGGCAATATTGCGACATTTCTTTGAAAATCATGGTAATGTTGCAGATGAAGCTCATTTTGATCTTGGTGGGTATGTAAACAAGCAAAATTGTCACATTTGAGACATAGAAAACCCGCACGCATACATTGAAAGGCCGATACACCCAAGACGATTCACTGTTTGGTGAGGATTTTGGTCCAGAAGCATAATTTGAAATTTTTCTTCGGGCCATGTTGAATGAATTTTTATTGACAAAAATTGAAGAGGAGGATATTATCAACATTTGGTTTCAACAGGGCGGCGCTACGTGCCACACAGCTCGATGTTTTGCGCCCTGTTTTCAAAAAAAATTATTTGGTGGACCCTTTACTATTAACATTATATTATTATTATATTATTTTTATTATTTTTAATATTATGCAGATTAAAATTTACCAAATATCATAACTGGAACTGACTATCTATTACTGAGAAAAATTAAAATGTTCACTTGCTCATTTGTATTCTATTTATTTATTTTAGTTTTTAGTTAAACCTTTTACGCTTTTGTATGTCTTTATGGCCCGTCAACAACAATAAATATTCGCTATTAAGCCATGTGCAATTTATACGTTTTTTTTTCTAATATTTTTATAGCGGTTATTTTATAGTGCTATTATTTTTGAAAAAATTATATATTTATTATTTTAAAATTTACAAGTAAAAAATTTATAATTTAATATATCTCGTAAATGTGTGTTTAGAATATTTTAATTTATACAATATTATTTTAATTTATACAATAATACAACTTAATAATTATTCGAAAAATATTGTTACGTTTTTACCTTTTTTAAAACGTGTATTTACGATTTCGTAGATTGCAGTTAAAATAAAATGAATCTTGTGTTTAGTTTTGATAAAGAAATCCTTTATTAAACTTAGTGTTGTGCACCACTGCTTGTAACGTTTTTACAAGCAATAACAATTTTCTGCTTTTAATTACCCCGTCATTTTTACAACTTTGTGAACAACAACAATTACTCGGCAGATCTTTGTACCTAAAGATCTTCCAACCCGATCCTAGTCATAACTTATGTTCGATCACAACCTTTTCAACCAGGGTTGTCCACACTTAACTCTCTTTACTGAGTTAGCTCCAACTAAACTTGTATTTACTTCACTACCAGCTTCACGAGTTTACTCCTTATAAACTCTCTTTAGACAGAGTTTAAACCAACAAACTCTCTTCACGCTGAGTTTACAACATATACACTTATTGTTGTTCGCATCGATGTGCTTTTTATATGTCTGAATAAACAACACATCGAAAGCTCTCGAACATCTCAATATTTCAGTTAGATGCCATTTATTCAATTATCTTTTTAGTTCTTATGTAGCCATGCGAATGGAAACATGTACTTGAGCTCTTAGTATTTGTTGTTACTTGTTTATTGTCTGTTACTTGTTTTATTTGCTGTTAATTTTTGTTGTTGCCGCTCTATTTTTATTTACTTTATTTCTGCTAATATTTGTTGTTGCCGATTTGGTTATTTGTGTACAGCAGGTATAGTGGTTCTTGCAGCTTTTGTTTATTTATTTTAGCGATGTAACAAATGATAGTTGTTCCCAAAACGTGACTATCATAACAGTATTATATGAGCAAGTAATACAGAAGTGTGTGGCTTATGAAACGCATTTCCAAAATAAAATGTTATATATTTTTTTATTTTTTTTTTTGTTGAGTTATCCGTTAAATTTGTTTTTAACTTTTAGATCGTTATCTAAATTTAGTAGAAATGCAAAATTTGGAAGATGAAACTCGTATTTGGATTGGACGCCGTTATAACGCACTCAAGTCTATAATTTCCGTTCAATGTGAGTTTCTGGAGGAAAGATTTCCAGCTGGTGGACAATAATGAGGTTTCTTATCTCTTGACTCTAATCCACAAATTCTTGAAGAGAGAGAATACAACTGGCCATATATGAATCCAAAGTGGATATACAAAGTACCCATGTAATCTTTGTTTTCTATCAGTAACATATGTACATGTCCTGACCGGAATAAAAAATTATAACTTCCCATATGAAACCCTTTGCATAATAGTAATACTACTGCAGCCGCTACGTATAAGATTATGCATTTCGAAGCCGTTTGTGAAAGATCTGTAATGAATTTTTAAAGCTTTAGAGTATTTAAGAAGGTTGTTTTTTGCAAATTATCCAAAGCGAATGTAAAATCAGGTATCATCGTAAGACTAAAAAAAATAATAATAATAAAAATAAAACTAAAAGAAACAAGTAATGGACTTGCACAGTTTCTTAACACTGTAAGCAAACAAGCCTGGAACAGATAGTTTCCAAAATTTATTTGGAATTATACTGGCAAGCTTTCATGTGCTTCATGCTGTTCTAGACCAATTTAAAAATAGTATGTATTGTATGAGTTCGTACTCAGAGGAGCAAAGAAATTTTTCTATTAAATTGTGAATGAATTTGAACGACGTTACCAAGGGTACTAAAACGAAAAATGTTTATTCATTATTTATTATTTCTAAGCTAGTTTTTTCATTATTCCTTAAACATAAAAACACTCCGATACTTCACAATAATATTTAAAGAAAACCCGTCTTTTTCTTAACAGAGTCTTTTTTACAGTCACCCGTTTAAAACAGCTTTAGACATCCCCTCGACCCTTAATGAGTTACAAATTTAACTCAAATACGTATACGTAAATAAGAATCGAATTTATATTTAATTAATTAAAACTATAAACAATTTACTTCTTCAAATTTTAGATTTATCTAGAGTTGTTGCATTGTGGTGATCCTAGAAGCATGAAACTGGGTGTAAATACATCTTTCACTTCAACCATTCTCATTAGATATTGCTACCGCACTACAGACAACGATGACGAGTAGTTTTCTATCAAATGATCGATGCGATCATACCCAAGTCTGATTGATAATTTTATTCCACTAAATTCTGAGAAACCAAATTGCCAAATTTGGTTTTTTTTTTCTCATCTTTGTGACAAAGACAATGAAGTTTCAGGCATTTATCATAGCTACGTCGAAAGCGGTCAATACCACATTTTCAACGAACTCGTATGCGGTAATTGTTTGTGATGTAATGATAATATTGGTGGACTAGATAGAGCTGTTCAATTTTAACCACTTTTTGATTACATCATTTTGCATGAATCATTGGAACCGTTCCAATGAAAAAAATTGTAAACATGTTTAGAAAATAGAAAGAGAAATCTGTTTCAGCAATTGCTTCCAATTTAGAACAACTTGTATTTTTTTTTTATCAAGTTTAGAAGCATATTATAAACCTAAAAGACTTTAGCCGTATGTAAGTTGCGGAAGAACTTCTACAAATCTTTGCTGAAGTATTTACACTCAACCTAAACTTGCGGAGTTAATTTCCAGAAGCAGCTTGTAGTAGTTATTGCTACGAACTTGCTGCAAGTTTTTGCAGATGTCTTTACACACAATGTGAGTACTGCTTGCATTAGACTTTACCATTTTTACGAATGTGTATTTTATTTTATCAGAAGGAAACGCGGAGTGGCAATATAGGCATATATAATAAGTATATACAAGTGAATATATAATATAGTGTAAGAAAAATTCAAATGGTTATGTCAGGTGATTTTTAAGAGCTTTTGGATCTAACTGAAAAAAAGCATATGAAATTTAGAAAAATTTATAAAATCTTTATTTGCGTCTGTACAACGGTTTTATAATTAAATTTCCAAAGATGATTTCATGTAAATATTGACCGCGGCTACGTCCAAATATTTTATATGTTAGATTCAATTTTGGCATGCTCTCGAACACATCAGCTGGTATCTCACGAATAGATTTTTCAATATTGGCTGCCAATGCGTCAGCAGTTGCGAGCTTATCCTTATAGACATAAGCCTTAATACAACTTCTGCAAAAAAACTTACTAGTGCACACACAAAATAAATTAGTAAAATGTTGTCTTAATAAAGTTTTTTTTATCTCAATTGAAATTTGTAAAGGTCTTAAGAATTTGCTGACAAAAAACTGAATATAAATTCGAAAACATATCAAATTAGTGGAGAAAAGCGTTTGAAAAAATTTAAAAGCATATATATTATATAGCGTGAGCAATTTAAAAGTTTAAATTTAAAAATACAATAAAACAGAAACGGTAATTCATATTGCTGCCGCTGCTGGCCTCACAATACCGCATTCGATCTGACCAATTTTCGAGAACATTTTTGAGTGTATGGGGTCGTATTTTGGCAATGGCATCACGAGCGTATCTTGGAATTCAAATGTTCAATTGTATCTGGCTTAGCAGCATAACACTTGTCTTGGACGGCGTCTCACAGAAAATAGTCCAACGTTATCAAATCGCAGCTGCTTTGCGCCCAACTGACATCACCGCTCACATCAATCGGGAAGAGCGGACACAAAAAAATCGGTTATCATGGTGCAATGGGTGTCTCCGTTGACTGTAATGTGGGCTCTGTTCTCATTTTCTAAGAAATATGAGCCAATGGTACGTCCGCTCCACAAGTCGCATCAAATGGTCTCACATGTAATAGGTGCATTGTAAGACAAAGTTTGCATTTTCTGAGCGCCAAATATGGCAATTTTGCTTATTAACTAACATACGCACCAAGTAGAAAATGAACCTCATCCTAAAATATGATTTTAAATGATGATAAATTTCCAGTAAGTCAAAATCGCTTCATTTCGTTCAGTGAAGTTAGTATACTGAATTTTGTGACAGAATACAGTGACAGTATAGAACCTTCTAGTTTAATAATTTCTTTTGTAGCGCAATGTGAATATAAAAAAGAATTTATTATGCATTATATTTAAAAAAACCCGGGTGGGATTTTCATTTAAAGGTTTTCGAAGTTTATTTACAACACTTATTGGGACTACAAATTTATTTGTTCCGTTTTTGACCTCAAAAAGATAATGAAATAATAAATTTATCAAATCACTGCATACATTTTATCTCTATCCCTGAGCCAATTTCCATATTCCATCTCAGAAATTCTTCTCGTCTTTTAAGGCGCTCCAACTTTGAAACTAATTTTGCATTTTTTCAAAGAATTCCGTGACATGTTAAAATTTAAGATTATACCTCTTTATACGACTCAGATAGTTTTTGTAAATGTCGGCTGTAAATTGAAATTTCTTTCAACGAGATGAATATGTGTTACGTTTTTCTCCCTTACACTTTAAAAAAAAACGGAGAATTCACGTTTCTTTAACCGTAGAACGAAAAAATTGGCGCTTAAACCCAATGTGTTCCATAATACAAACAGGCTGTTATAGCAAAATGCCATGTAAAGATAGATCGTATAAAGAGGTGTGAGTATACTGTATCTGTCGCAACAGCCGACAGAGCAATGTTCGGAGAATGCGGTGGATACGGCATTTGATCGTTCTTAATAATTTTTGTAACTTCAGGTCGAGTGTTATTATATCTGTCTTTATATTATGGCCATTTCTTTCATAATTCATGATTCAAACGAAGTAATTGCAGTCTGTTTCGATCACCAATTTTAAACAGCTCATAGTACACAATGACGCCTGGACCACACCAAAACTGTATAATTGCATTATAAATACTAAAACAACGTAATTGTATAAACAAAGAAAAAATATTGTCGACTTGAACTAAATTTGGAAGCATTTATACAACCCAATAAAACCCAAAACGCCCATAAAAAACACAATGAAACCCAGTAAATTAGTTTTTTTTTAATCCGGGTTTTTGCTAACCCTTATGTAGACATATTATTCAGAGAAGTCTAACAAAAAATATAAAATGAACTACATAACTACTGTTGGCCAAAGAAATGAGAAATAAATAGTTTTCTTTAATTATATTACAGATGATCCAAAATATTCAGTTATTTATAAGAACGAATAAAGAATGGCCATAATAGGCTACAATAACTTCATTTAAAAGTTAGTATAAAATTAAACAATAGAAACAGTTTTATAGCACACAAAAAATCTTGAACGCTTCTGAACTAAAAGAAGCATTATAACAATAGTTTTTTTTTGAAGTGTAATGGGTAACATTACGGAAGTTCTAAACCAATTAATAGGAAAAAAATTATTAAATTAACCATTTTTACAAAGTTTTGAAATATTTTTATGAATATACTTACACCAGATCAAAACTTTAAAATTGTTGAAATTTTTGAGTTGAATTTCTATTCAAAATTTTGTTTTACGATGAAGCTTATTATTGGTTGAGTGGGTACGTAAATTAGCAAATTTGTCGCATTTGGAGTGAAGATAGTCTACAAGATTTTGTCGAAATACCACAGAAAACTACCGTTTGATGTGTTCTATGCGCTGGCGGAGTCATTAATCTTTATATCTTTAACAACGATGATGGCCAGAATGTTACTGTCAATAGCTAACTGTTTAGGAACATGATTAGAATTTTTTTCGTTCCTTATTTACCTGGCATTAAACTTACTGATATGTTGTTTCAATAGAACAGACGCACATGCCGCACAGAGAAAAGTTTGTGATAACTTGTCTTTTAGATTATGCCATGTACGTGCCAGCCGTGGCGGCCACTTTTTAAACATTATTTTCATAAAATTTTCTATCCAACAAAGATCATTTTATTGATATTAAAAATAAAGTTCTTTTGTATTATGCTTTTAGCTTCTGTAACTGTAAAAAACACCCGATATTACAATTGTTTCATGAATATTTTAAATTTTATGCTTTATTTCTTAGTCATATTTCTTCTTATTAAAAACGACAGAAATTGTAATCAGCTTCAGTGTGTCTTCCTGTAGTATAATTTAAATTGCTGCACAATTGTCATATTATGGTACAATTTTTAAAGATTTTAGAATTTCTTACGAATGGTATTAAAGCTTTAGGCACATGCTATGGACAAAGAATTCAGGAAAAATTCACAAGGCCAGCAAAAAAATAAAAGATACTTTAATCATCGTTCGGATATTCACAAACAGTTTTATTGTATTGTTTAAGAAAAAAAAAATTGCTTCATTCAAGTTGATGTGTATCTACAATGTACTAGGTTTTTTGTGAAAATTTTTATGATAATACATAATGAAAATGAAATTATACTATTCTCTTATCTGATGCATATTTATAATTTGTGTTTTCAAACTAAACAACATGGTTGAAAACTATATGTGGTGTTATCCAAATTTAAAGAGCTGTACCTTTTATCAGGTTTTTGTCAACTTTACAGTACAAAGGCGGTTTCAAAATTAGTCGACCTGGCGTACGCACAGCGGCAGAAGCTAAAACAATATTTATTTGGTAAAAAAAGGTACCCTTATATGATAAATATTTTAACTTTCAGACAACATAGTTTCATTAAGTCTTAAAAAAAGTGAATTTATAAAGTAAGGTTAGGTTAAGTTAAAATCGCAGATAATCTTCAGACCGAACCAATTAGAGACTGGAGAGACTTGATTACCGTCTTGTTATCGTTATAAATGCATACCCTCTTAGTTGTGTTTATGTATCTTTCACCGCTGCCCGAAAGACGCTGTAGTGATCAGGCTGAGTGAGTTTTTAAACTTAAAAAACATTTGTCATCGTTATGTAATTCAATATTTTCATTGGAAATGCCTCAGTTCAGCGAATATTAAAGCCAAGCTAAATTCAACTCTGGAAATTTTACTCTATCGTTTACGACTATAAAATACCATGGTAATAAACGCGAGTTTCGCTTCGATTTATAACTATGAATGATCTATTACTGCACGTATTATAAAAAGGATCGTGTCCACTGAAGACGAGGGCAATGCAACAGTTCACATATACACAATACAAAGGCCGAATTCAGTGAATTTAAGTTCGAATTGCTTTATCAAGTACATTGGTCGCCAGATTGAGCTGCCTCATATTATTTTATATTTTAAAACTAGAAAAAATTGCTCTGTGGTTACAAACTTGTTAGCAACGAAGAAGTAAAGTGTGTGTGGTCTTTAGGCAACGATTGACTCTCTTATCGATCTGTATAATCTTTCGATCAGCTCGTCGATTTAGTATATATTACATTCGAGCTGTAGTGAGAATTGATTAATTAGAGTTTCAATTCTGTTTCTGTTTCTTTCTGATTGGTTCTCTACGAGATTGACACATGAGTTTATGCACCATTAGATTTTAAATTTTTAGCATTTTTCTTAGAAATAATATACGCATTTAAAATACAACATTTTTTAAGTTATAGCGTATTAAAGCTTTACAGGAACTGCTTGTATTAACTTTTATTTTTATAATTTTTTTTCCTTTAATAAAAATAAAAAACACAATTTTTATGTAGTAATATCATAATCATAATAATAATAGTATAATATATTGTACAGTAAAGCATTCATGTGTATATATTTCGCATAGAATATACAGGGTGTCCGACTGGAGGGTATATTACTTTGTTTGTTTGTAATTTTTGATTATATAAAAGAAAATTGATCTTATATTGATAAATATTTTACTTAAATTCGGCAATTATGTATGGAGTACAATATAGGATAAATGCCCGCCTCTGTTAGCCTCACAAATGCGAGCCCTTTTGAGCACTTTTTTCATTGCATTCTGACACATTTCACACGGTATTTCATTAATTACATCACGAATATTTTGTTTGAGTTGCTCCAGCGTTTCTGATTTGTTTGAGTAAACCTTGCTTTTCAGATATCCCCACATAAAAAGTTCGGAACAGTCAAATCAGGCGACTATGGGGGCCAATCAACATCACCATTCCTTGAAATAATTTGTTGTGGAAAGAGGTCTCGCCGTAATTCTATTGTAAACCTGGCCGTATTCGATGTGTCACCGTCTTGTTGAAACCACATGTTATTCAAGCCCAAAGCATGCAGTTGTGGCGTTAAAAAGTTTCCAATCATATCACGATAGCGCTCCCCATTGACAGTTACCAATACGCCATTTTCAGTTTCAAAGGAGTAAGTCCAATGATTCCTCTTGACCACCAGTCCGACACTTTTAAGGGATGCAAAGTTGACTGATGAATAATTTAAGGATTTTCCAGTGCCCAAAACCGACTATTCTGTTTATTTACATAATCATTCAAATGAAAATGAAATTTCACGTAACCTTATCATCGTAACAGTAATCGATGATTGATTTTGATAAAATGTTTTAACGATTAGAAAACGTTGGTTTACTGAATATTTTTCTATAATAAATTTTCCACGTCTCTACTTCACGACTGCCAAATATGAACTGTCAAGATTAATGTTTACCAAACTGGCGGCAAAACAAAGTAGTATACCTTCCCGGCGGACACCCTGTACATACAAATATTCATATACTATAACCATATGAATAATTTTACTACAAGCACTCACTCATAAACTCATTCAATATCATAACATCTATAGGCCACTAGTGTATGATTTGCTAGATAAGAATACTCGCACATAAACTCTCTCTGTGTTTAGATATTGAAAAATATTTCATACAGCAGACGGGAGTATTAGAGTATAAGAGTACTTTGTTTTTGATTGTATGTGTGTACGATTCTACATTTATACGCGCATATATGTATATAAATGTGTATGTGGCGAATAAGTCTATTTTTATTTTATTTTTTATTTTTTTGCTGATGTTATTGCGGATTTTTTTTTTATTTTTCATTTCATTCATTCATTGTTATTCCTTAAACGGTATTGGCATGTGACTCAGGGCTAAAAGAATAACGAGTTCGTCAAACCATTATAAGGAAAATATAGACTTTTAGATTTTGTAAACGATAATCAAATTGAGAGAACTAAGAAAGTGTTACAAAATTCAGCTTAGTTTTAAATCATCAGTGGGCACTTTTTAAAATAACGGTGGAAATTTTTTTGGAAGACGTTTTATATTTCTAAACATAATCTTCTTTAAGCTCAATATATTGAGTCCGGCATTTTTGTATAATATTTTCAAAGATTCAGAATGCCATCAAGGTAAAAGGTACTTTCTACGACGCACGTTTTGTCATATAAATGAATTTACGAACAACTTTAAAATCATTTGCAATTGCGAAATTCAACTTGATTCGAAATTTGCAAACGTAGACAGTTATATACAATTAATGTAAGGTAAAGTAAGGTAACTAAAGCACAGTGTTAAGAAGTTGGAACTTAGTAAGCCGTTAAGAAGATAGGTAGGTAGGTAGGTAGGTAGGTAGGAATGTCTGCCCCAAAAAAGAATAGATGGAGGCCAAGAAATAGTCCGTTGTGATGCCACAATGGATCTTCATCCCCCTATACGTGGAACCATTCAGAACTCATAACAAAACCGTTAAGGTTCCTAATGTCTGCACCCGATAACTTCATGAGCTCAGTCGCATGGTAAAAGCCAGAACGGTAACTTCTCCTGCCACTAAATGTCGGGAATGTACACGAAAGTTGAAAAATTGTCTCTTCTTTCTCCTCATCTCTGCAGCTTCTACAGAAATCATTAACATGTGTGCCTATTATAAAATGCCTCGTATGGACACCGCTGAGTATACTTCTTTGAAGATTGATCAGATTTTTTGTGCGCCTGAGATCCAACTTTGGCCAGATGTGCTGCGTTATTTTGCTCGTTTCCGAAGCTGCCTATGCGCCGTTGACAGAGTGTAATACGTCATCATAGGCTTGCAAGTTTCTAATGGGACACACTACGTATAAAATTCACTCGCAATTTCGATAGTGATGCCATGCCCCGGTATCCATATAATATGATCTCTCGTAAGATCCACGAGCTTGCACAGCCGTCTGGCTATCCGAAAGTATGCTAATGTCTCTCCTGGAGATATTGTCCTTTCCAATGATCATCAAGGCAGCTCGATTGGTCGATATTTCTGCCTAAAGAACGCTACAATGCTCCGATAACCTTATAAAGTGAACTATATTAGCCGACTCCGAGAAAATGTCTCCACCCACCGCTCCATTCAACTTGAAGCCATACGCGAAGATCCGCTCAGGATCTTTATTGAGGTGCAGTACACCATTCGTCCATTTCTTCCTGTCCTGAATCGTAGTGCGGAATTTCATTCAGAACTCATAGTGTGGTGCTGTGTAGGCAATACTTCTAAAATCTTACAAGCTTGCCAGGACCTTTGAATGATCTGAATCACGCCACTACCAAGCTGACTTGTACCTGTTGCTGTCTCCTTACAGTAAAGGTACAGCGGAGGAAGATGCAGGAAGCTGTTAATTATGTCAAAGTAGTAATGTCGGCCGCTTTATATACAAATTTAAATAATGATTAGTAAAAAACATTAGCGAACCTTTAGCAAATTGGAAATATTAAGACAAATAAATAATAATTTTTTTTTGTAAATTTTGTCAAAATAAAACATATTTTTCAATATTTTATTTATTTTACACCTAACCCTGTCTTTACATGATTTTTTCACGGTATTGTACGGAATTTGTCTACCGTATAAAAAAAGTTTTAAGTGTTTTGGGTATATAAACATAAAAATAAAAATAAAAAACATGACTGTTTAAGTATAGCAGACTTGCAATGCTTTTTTGTGTAGAAAATATGCATAAGTGTAGCAAATACCACATTTATGTAATTTGTTGTTGTGACGTAGCAAAATGTTGCAGTAAAATAGGTTTGCTACGTCTGCAAGACTTGCAAGGCCTACTTGCAACAAATAGTGATTTCCCCTATTGAAACATTTGTAAACTAATTTTGGTTAGGGAATATCAGGAAGCGTTTAAGTTGCTTGTTAACTGTACGGACAATCAAGAACCGATATACTACCTTGTACGCAGTACTCTCTGCTTTTAATCTTTTAAACTTTTGCCTGAAAAACACAGCACTAGTCTGGATATTGAAAGCTTTGCTCAGTATACAAACTTGCTTTCAGAATTTTTTTTTTCCAAATTTCATGATTAAAATTAAACGAACAGTTACTGCTGAAATTCCATAAATCAAATTAATTCTGCAATTTGTTGGATAGATGTATCTATTGACCTTAAAGTCATTGTTGTTAAAAACATAAATAAGAAAATTAAATAAAATTATCCTTTATTAGTTGTTTAAATATTTAACTTAATTTTATTTTTTTTCTATTGTTACTTGCTATTTTTCTGAGATTATTAAAAATATATTCTAAAGACAGGTCAAGGTCATTTGATTGACAAGTTTTGCCTTTAAATTTTTTTCAAAAATATGCCAAAAACTTTTAAATGAGAAAAAATGTTGTGGATAAAGGACGATACATTTTTTTATTTTTTTTTTTTAATATTATTTTGTATGGTATGTAAAAATGCGTAGATCTAATCGGTTACAAATTAAGTAAACAGTAAAATTTTAAAGATAAGCAAAACAAATTTTAGGTGTAAACATTTTAGGTGTTTTATTTAGTTAGATTAGGATTTAATTGGACATTTCAGACAGTTTAATGAAAAATCAAATTCTAAAATTAAAACTTATTAAAAAATAAATTATGTTTGAGAGTTGAAACATTTGATTTATAGGTTTTGATAAAGTAAGAAACTTTTTATTGGTAGAGCAGTATTATACGCTACTCTATAGCGTACTATAGGCGTTTTGTACACAAACACCAATCTCAAAATGAATCTGTAAAGCTATTTATTTAAAGGCTTTTTTGACGATTGTTTTTATAAAACTTTTTATTAATATTTTTATGAAATGATATTTGTTTTGTGTTCACATATTAATCAACTGTTTTTTCTTAGCAGCCAGGGATCAAATTGTGTAGAAAGCTATCGAATCACTGCTGAGTTATTCAGGCCAACATTATGGTCATAAATATTGTGGTATGACAGGTAAGAAACTTGCCTACACACCAAGAAAGTTCATGGTTGAAACACACGCCAAGCCATCTGCTTATATGTGTCACACGGTACGCAATGTCGTAAACCTATTGAGAGACCAGTTTAGTGAGCAAATACTCGCACGTTCATTGATCACCAAGATCATGCGAATTTACTCCACTTTACTATTTTTTGTGGGAATACGTGAAGTCTTTCGACTACAGTTGCAAGCCAGCTACAATTCTAGGTCTGAAAGACAACATTACTGCTGTAATTAGTGACATAAAAGCCACAATGCTAGAAATAGTATGTCAATATTGGAAATTATGGATTTACCACCCGTGGCATAGTTGCGGGCAACATTTGCATTGAATAATATTTGAAAAGTATTTTACAGGCATTCACTTATCCGCAAAAAATTTAATTGCAAACGATTAAAATTCACCAGTTTTATTGGCAAATGTGTTTACAATCGTATTATATTTGGTAAAATTAGTTGATTCTGTCTGTGCCACTGTGGTATAATAAAACACTCGCCTACCAGATAAAAGGTCATGGGTTAAATTAAGTGCCAGACAATTTTCGACACACATCTCATGCCACAATGGATTTATTACGCCAAACGTTTCATGGCTGTTTAATTAACCAATATGGTGATGTCAGTTGGCCACCAATAAGTTGCGATTTGAGACTATTAGACTATTTTCTGTGGGGCGCCGGCAAGACAAGTGTTATGCCGACAAACCAGAGGCAATTGAGCATTGCCGAGATACGATCCCATACACTCGAAAAGGTTTTCGAAAATTGGTCCGATCGAATGGGGTACTGTGAGGCCAGCCGCGGAAGTCGAATTGATGAATTAAAATCTCGTTTCTAACCGCAACGTATCTTCAGCAGATCCATTCTTGAGAGAAATAGGTGACTATAGCTCCTTAGCCATAAAGTGTTATTCCGGTTAATTCATATAAATTAACAAGTTAGTTATTAACCGCTTCATTTATTTCAACCAAAAGAGGAAAGTTGTTAAAATTATTATTTAGAGAGTTTCTTATGAGCCTTTTTTAGGTAATTTTTTAAAGTACCCAGTACCAAAAATGTAATATCTCTAGTAATATTAATTGCATCAGGCAATACTATAGTTTGGTTAAAAGGTGACATTGTCAAGCATCACTTCATTAGAAGCCATTAGTAAAATCCCAAAATTCTGTGAAAAGTTATCTACATTTAAAAATGAGCAAAAACTTGAACATTACCGTCATATTTTGCTTTTATATTACAGAAAAGGTATGAATGTATGGCAGACTTCTGAAAAAATTTTCGAACTTTATGGTGACGATGATAATTTAGCTGTTAAAAAAAATTTGGAACGACCGGCACATAAACAACGTGGTTGTTGCTAGGGTGCTAGGTATTCGTCACCAAACAGCTATCAGTCATTTAAAAAAACTGAATACACAAAGAAGCTCGATGTTTGGATGCCACATAAATTAACAGTGAACCATTTAAAGATTCGAATTTCCTTTTGCGATTCACTGCCGAAGAAGGAACAAAGTCGACCCATTTCTAAAGCGAATGATTATAGGCGATAAAATTGATTTCGTATGACGATAATGTGCAAAAGTATCATCGACGATGCAAAAGGAAGCTTCGCAGACGGTGGCAAAGTCAGGATCTTGTACCTTTAGATTATTATGCAGAACTCTCTTAATGTTAGATGTTTGAAAAACCCAGTTGGATAAAATTTTCGGTCAGAAAATCCAGAAGTTCAACACTGACGGAATGATAGCTTTACCCCAAAATATTGCTAAAGTTTATCGATGAATTCAAATTTGGCTGATTACAGCTTGATCCAACCATGAGAAAAGGGTGTTTTATTTTGAATTGCATAATTTTGTAATTAAACTTATTCGAGCAAACAATATTTCATAATTATTAACAGTAAAACATCTTATCTTATATCTGATCTCATAAGTGCAACACATCAAAATAAAATCAATACCTTATTTAAGTGCTAGTATTTCAACAGCCACTGTTTGTGTGTAAACGCTCAGCTGCATATCTTTATAGACCACATTCTGTTGTTTATTGAGCCAGATTTCGTATGTTTGATATCATTGTTGGCTTATTAGTGTTTATGGGTTAACAAATATTGCCTTCTGACGTTTTGATGTGAGACAATAAATTTTTTTTATGATTGTTTTGCTTAATTTTATATACATTTGTTTGCTTTTATTATTTTTTCATTACTTCTTTATATGCTGACAGTATTTTACTATCGGTTTTTTCTATGCGTCATTTAAGTCATAATTTTTATAGGTTTCTCATTGTTTTCCACAAAATTGGTCAGTTTTAGTCTTATTTATTTCACTAACAAGGACTTAATTGCTTTAAATAGAAGTAGAATTTTACTGGAGCAATATCTTTATAAAAGAAACACTTTATGACAAATTTTTTATTTAATTATTTTTTCTTCATCTTTAAATGATTCTATAGAAACTTTAGAGTCTCACTTTAAAACAAGCATTTAGAAACGTAAGCAAAAACGCCTTACACAACCTTCTAACGTTGCACTATAAGATTTACTAGTGATGCTGCTACTTTAACGGTTGCCATTAAGGTAAAATTGCTCAAAAAAGCCAGTAATTATCTATATACTCTCATCTATTATTTTGTGTTCTTGTTTGTTATTGTGTTACTATTTTATTTGCCGTATAATACACGCACCGCAATTCAATTATTGCCATTGGAGTATTTGTAAAACAACTCTTAATGGTTACAGTTTTCATTTTTCTAAAGAGAGTAAAACACTTAAACGCCAACACTTTTTTGTAAAACAAAAACATATCAGAGAAAAAAGTTTTCTTCAAAAAATATACTGTTAAGAGTATGAAGCAAATAAAAACATAAAATGAGTATTTTTCTTTTAGAGATTTACTAGCATATAAGAGAGTAAATTTCTGCAGATAAAAGTTAAGTTTTATTCTTTTTATTAAAAAAAAACTTAGCCAGCTGTAAATACTTAGCCAAACACTTAGTCACTGTTGGCTTAATTTTAACTTAATTGGAAAATGTTATTTAAAAACGAAAGGTCATTTCTTGACAACACTTTGTATTGTTTATGATTTTCTCTTTACATTCTTACGTTCATTAAAATTACTTGAAATTTTATATATTTTTTTGTCTTTAATTAAAAAAGTTTTCACTGCTTTAAGTTATAATTACTTGGGCATTAACCTCTATTTATGTCAGTGTTGTCAGAGTCAAATTCAGTTTTACACAAAAGAGGCCTCAAAATAATCCCAAATTTTATAAGTTACACAATATGCATATTGTGTTTTTTTGTAACGATTTTTGTAAGTTTTTTTAATTTTAATTTGCTAAGAATTATTCCCATTAGATATTACAGTTTTTAAATTTGTAAACAGACTACCGTCGAGACCATTATATCCAATATTTTTTATTGCCAAAAGTTTTATTTTTGCTCTCCAAAATCTAAAAGGGCATAAGCAACTTGTAAAATATTATACAATTCATCATCAAAATCTAACCCTCTTCTAATTTGACCAAACAATTCAATATGAAGGTTTTTTAAATTGGTGTTCATTTGCCCCTAATCATCTTGAGAGCAAGAGGAAATAGATTTTTAAGCTAATAATAATACCCTTGGCTAAGCCATTGGTCTTGTGGAACTGGAGCCGTACTGTGGTATTAGCTGGTTCACGGCCAGGGAAAAGATCGATAAATGGGAGCATGAACTCTGCTCAATATGTTGGGTACAATTCCCGTCATCGGCTACCCGTTGGGATTAATTGCTGTCTTTATGCATGCGGTTTCTACTGAAAATTATTCCGATAGGTACTTCTGGACCGATCGGACAGTCATCCGCCCAGGGATTTTTACTGCTGCCAGTTACTTATATCTGGCGGCTCTGACCCTGGAGTGTTTGGCACGATAGTTTCCTCTAGGTCGCAGGGCCTCTACGACCCAATTTGATAATAAATAAATAACAATGCACGAATAGAATATTTAATTATTCGGATTATTTGATCATAATCAACCATTAATTTGATTCATTTAAAATTTGAATTGTAAATTAAAAATTTTGATTAAAAATTTACTTTAATGAAATATTGTCGTATCAAAATTACACAAAAATTTTATGGTTAAAAAATAGTTCAGGAACAAATTTTTTGTTCCATTTTTATGTATATAATACAGAAATCGGCAAATAATAACACAGAAATCGGCAAAACTGATTTGTGTGTTGCTAAGAAAAGTTCTGTGGGCGTATACTTTATTTGTGATTGAAATTTGCATGAAGTATACGCTGAGTGGCCAGTATTTGCTTATACAAGCAATTGCAGACTTATTTACTTGTTTTAGAAGATTCAAAAAGAACATAAAAAAGTAAACAAGTTCCTACATGTAGTGGAATAATTATTTGCTTGCATTTAATTTATGAGATTAGCTAGTGATTCTAAAACCGACTAGTTCACTTTTTGAACATTCTGAAAAAATGTCTCCCCTAGCTCATTTTGAGTTGAGAGTATAAGGCAATGCCTCCTAGTCGTCTAATTATTACTTCAAATTTTAATAGATTTTATCGCTTGTTTGATATCACCAGCCATATTACTAAATTCATACCTTTAATGGTGCTATCCTGTAAGATGACAAAATTTTAAAATGCCAGCAAAAGCTCCAATATGTTGGTGTTTTTAGCAAAATAACCAAAATTAAATTGATACACAGGCTTACAAATTCCGGTCAACTAATAAATCAGAGGCGATAAGAAGAACTCTGCACGTTATTTGAGGTTCTGAATACGAAACCGAATTATTCGAGATTTGTTTAAGTTTTCTTGTTCTTGAATTCACTATAATAAACATAATCAGCTTACAGCATTGCTAGTAATATCATCTAAATTTTGTTGCTAAAATTCTTTTTTGTTAAAAAAAACTGAGAAAATGCAAAGAGAACAATGCAGAGTCGATTCCGAGTGTTGTTATGTGATAAGAAAATGTGGAAAAAGTATTGCAAATGTGATGTGAGATGCACATTTTCGTTAGTTTGGTTTCTCTGTAGTAAACATTCACAAGCCGAGGGTATCGAAACTACTTTCTGACGCACGAAACTGTACAAGTGGTCTCTTGGTTAAGAAGTATATTTTCCACTTTTAATGCCAATGTTATGGAGAGAGCAGAAAAATCATTTAACGGTTGTTATTTTTGCTTGATGAATGTGGTCAGCCTAAATGCAATAAAACTAGAAAAGTATAAATATACTAACATGTCATCAATGTTCAAGCTAGTTCGCCGTACTAGCAATGAGCCTTTGCCAATTTCTCCATGTATAAACCCAAATTGATGAGAGCTTCCAGTTCATCACCGGAAATCTATTTTTAATATTTTTCTCTGTGGTTGCGCACATTTGTGACTTCTGGGTATCACCTTTAAATTTTCTTAGAGGTCTTGCTATATATAATCGCAATGAAGTTCTGTACCAATGACAGCAACCTCTTGGCATGTATGATGTAGAATTTAACTGTTTTTGGGTTATGTTCAGAATAAACACTTTTCGCACTTCGGGTTTTTATATAGAAAACCAATCGCGCTAATAGATGTTGCCACATTTGGCTTCGACTTTCTCTCCGACCATATCAAGTATCCTGGCGAATTATCTGAAATGAAATGAAATTGTTGTTGCTGGTAATTTCAATGTTCATAATTCGTCTTGGTTACGATATTCGGGCCGCACAACTCCGGAAGGCTAATACGGTGAGTTATTTGCCGCGCATAATCACCTTGAGCAAACAGGCGCTGATTCTACATGTATCTGTATATGGGCACCAAAACAATACATACGACCTCTTCCTCACTACACACCCTGAAAAGTATGTAGTTAAAGTTTTTGCAGCTCTCAGTAATTCGGATCATTGCACAATTTCTGCGTCATTCTCGCTCCCCACTCTACATGAGGTTTCACTCGCCCGTTGCGCTGAATTTAATGATTGGTTTGGGTATTTTAATTCTAAACTTTGTTTTACTGACTCAAACGCTACTCCGATGGCAGAAATATTTGTAAATTTATTAAGGCTGGAATGGATACTTTTATCCCATCCAAAAACTTTCAATTAAATCTAAAAACAAATCTTTGTTTAATCTTTCGTGTAAAATGGCGGTCAGGTCCAGAGAGCAAGCGTTTAAGAATTGGCGCAATAATAAGTGCACCCATACTGATTTGGTTCGCAAATAGGCGAGATCATCTTGTGCCGTAGTACTTAGACACAAAAAGGCTCTCTACGAGCAGCGCCTTCATGCTAAAGTTCTTACTTTTCCGAGTGGAAGTAAAAATATTTGGTCATACGTTTACAGGCTAAGAAACAGCGCTAGTTTGGTTCCTGTCCTCATAAGATATGACCTAACATTCACGAACCCCCTTGAAAAGGCAAACCACTTGCCGGAAAGCGTTCAACCACTGTTCAAACATGAAAGAGTATCAGTAACAATGCGTAGTATATTGTTTCGAATCTGTGCTGTAGAAAGTGCCTCGCAAATCTCAATTTTAACATGTCGGATATCATAACAGCACTCGTCCTCAAGCAGTGCTCTTCGATGCTTGCGCGTCGATTAGCCCACGTTTTGAGTGCGTTATATCGCATCGGTATATTACCATCTTGCTGGAAATTTGCTAATGTAATGCCAATCCACAAGGCTCTGTTCTTTCTCCTACCCTTTTTCTTATATTACTTAACGGCTTTCTTCCTCTCATTTATAACCCTATTTACCCTTTTGCGAAAGACAGCAATATTTTTGTTTCACATTCTTTGGCTTGTAGGCCGAGCCCCTTGGAGATTGGGGCGGGGAGGATGATCAACATACTGACAAGTGCCTTGGTGAAAATCTCCGAGTGGGGTCATGTGAACAGGGTCGATTTTAAAGCATGCAGGACTCTATGGTAGGTAATGCGGATATTAGAGAATCAGGTGCTATTGATGTTCTTGGCATAATGTGATGTTCGTTGGAATGATCACATATTTCAAGTGCATAAAGAAGCATTCAAGTGCCTCGGTTATATAAGATGGTGCAAGAAATTCTTCGGTCCATCTGATCTCCTTAACATTTACAAGACTTATATATGATCCAAAGTGAAATACAATGTTCATTTATGGGCCGCTGCTTTAAAGACTATTTTGAAGCTTCTAGACCGTGTAGAAGAGATGGCGAAGCTGCTCATTAATGACGATAGTGTAGCCAACTTTATCGCTACATTAGAGCACCGTCGTAATGTGGCGTGTGTTTCACGTTCCGATAGAACGGTACTATAACGGAATGCTAAAAATCATATATTCTTATATAGTACTTGTATTTCTTGTAGAGCGCATGCCTTTGTATTTGATTGTCCGGTAAATCACACAACGCACTACAGGGAGAATTCGTTCTTAGGTCGCACTGTTCGTTTGAGAAACAATCTTCTAGCAAAAGTCTTCGCTGTCACTTAAGACATGAGTAAATTTAAGTCCAAGTCTTCCTCTATCCTCCTTCCCACAACCTATTTTCCTAGTGCCAGCACAATGGGTGCTGGTCTTATTTAAAAAAAAAAATCAAATTCAAAAAATAAATATTGGTCGGACTTGATATTCGAAAATTAATCACCAACGGAAATTTTATTAAATCTTTACCGCCCAGCATATAAGCAGCATGGGCAACATTTCATGATGTTGTTCTTAACTTTTTCCGTAATCGCAAATCCTCGAATTTCAAGCAAATAATCGACAGTTTGTTGCAAAATTATCACAAGATTGGAGCTCGATTGTTTCCCAAAATATATTTTCCTCATCCCTATCTCAATACTTTTCCTCAAAACTTAGATGTTACGAGATACGAGCAAGAAGAGCGACTACACCAAGATTTGTCAAAAATAGAAAAACAACATTAAGGATTTGAGAGAAGGGCAGGCTGGGTGACTACTATTAGACTCAATACTACAATGCAACCGACTAAGTTAGACTGCACAACAGTTCTATTTTTTACCTTTTATTGAATAAAATGGACGTTATTTGTCAACAAATTTTTAAAATAATTTATTCAATACCTTGTAAACTATTCATCGCCCAAAATTGCCTCAGAAATAACTTTAAGTTGCTCTGATCTAAAACCGTGTTTACTTTTGCAACATATGGTGGTCACATTTTAGAGAATTATTGAGTTGATTAAAAATCCTTTGGGGACATCTGGAAGCGAGAGGGGAATATATGGGAATTAAACTAAGAAAAAATAAAATAAATGCTTTTAATGTTATTTTTTCCTTTCTGTCTAACAATACAGTATATTTTTTATTAAAAAATATCGCTTAACTTAAAATGATAACTCTTAGTTGATATTTTTTCTAACATTTATGCTTCTAGCAATAAACTTTAACTCTTGCTCTTATAAAATCCAAGAAATATGCACTTCTCATGGCAGCAGAATTCTGGTTGATGAAAAAAGTTTTTATAAATTTTTTGTTTTCAAATTCCAAGTTTTCTTAGATAAAATAACAATAATTTATGTACGACAAAATACTTGGTTTCGTCGTATAATTCTAGTAAAACAACTACAAACACAATCTCTGTCGCTAGGCCAAATTGAAAATGTAAGAAAATTTTATTACGCTTTACAAGCTAAAAATAACATAAATTTTTTCTATCTGTAAAATCACCCAAATAAGCTATTGAACTGGTTTTATAAATTTTTTTATAGAACTTAAACTGCAGAAATGGAAAGATGGAAGGATCTTAAATGCGTAGTGGTAAAGCTACTTGTAATTTTTTTGGATTGACACATAATAATTTTCCGAATTGAGAAATAATTTTTCTCTTTCAAATATTTCCTTTACAAACAACCAGTGTTGCCAGAATCCAAAATCTATTTTACCTAAACAAGACTTCAAAATTAACCGAAACTTTATAAATTACACAAAATGTATTTTGTGTTTGCTTATAATGTTTTTTACGAAGTTTTGTTAACCTTAAGTCGCTAAACATTATTTCTACTAGTTATTACAGCTTTCTAATTAGGAAACAAAATTTCGAGATCGTTTTAAAAACCTTTACTAAATAACTTTCATTGTCAAAATTGTCTTCAAAATTGAAACAAGCATTTTGATTCCAGTTTTAAGTTATCAATTTCTATGATAGGAAAACTTTTTTTAAAAGGTATTAATGATTAAACTTGAAAATATTGTGGAAAATTTGGCTGTAGAATTTTGCATTATAAAATTTTAATCTTTTTCTGATTTGATCAACCACTTCAATATTAAAGTTTCCCAAATTAGTAAACTGGTTGGTTGCCACTAAAGAGTCGTTGTTATTTTTGCTGGGCTGATAATTTAAAATTTAATAGAAAAATTCTAAAATTATGCATTGCCAGTCAAGATAAAATATACATAGCAATTGCTCCTCTAAAACTATAGGGTCCGCCAAATAAATTTCCTTTTTAAAAATGCTATAAAAAAAAACTGAGTATTTTCTCAAATTTCTCTTTTTATTTGAATGTACAATCCTTCCGGTTAATAATGGAAAATAATTTCATTCAAATGGCTGCCTCAGCTGGCCATACAGTAGCCTATACCATCGGTCCAATTTTTAAGCACGTTATCGATTGTGTGCAGCTGTATTTCACCAATGGCTTCACGAATATTGTCCTTTAAAGCGTCAACTGTCTCTGGCTTGTTGGCGTAACACTTATCTTTGACGGCACCCTACAAATAATAGTTCAACGTTGTCAAATCGTAGCTCCGAGGTGGCCAAATGACATCAGCTCTGCGGCTGATAATGCTATCTTCAAAAACATGGCGCAAAACATCGAGTGTAGCTTCGGCTGTGTAGCACGTAGCGGCGTCCTGTTGAAACCAAATGTTGCTAATATACTCCTCTTCAATTTTTGTGAACAAAAATTCGTTCAACATGACCCGATAACGATCGCCATTGACTGTAACGGCCACTCCTTGCTTATTTTCTAAGAAAAATGGTCCAATTATGCCTCTGGACCAAAATCCGAACCAAACAGTGACTCGTCCTGGGTGTATCGGCTTTTCAATGCATGCGTGCGGGTTTACTGTGCCCCAAATGTGACAATTTTGCTTGTTTACATACCCGCCAAGATCAAATTGAGCTTCCCCTGCAACATTACCATGATTTTCAAAGTAATTTCGCAATATTTCCCAGGGTTGTTCAAACGTATACACATCCATATTCGTTCAGCAGAAGGATAAAACTAATTGTCTGTCAAATCAGACATGAGCTAAGTGTTATGATTCCCGATATAAGCACTAGTTGAAAAAAAAGTTAGATGGCGGACCCTTTACTATTTTTGAGGACAGAAATTACCGGAGGTGACAAAATATTTTGTTTTAGCATAAAACTAAAATAAATTAAAATTTTTTTAAAATGTTTTTTATACACAGAAAAAGATTTATGATGGCGTTATAAAACCTAGAGTGTACTTATTTGCTTTTAAATCTTAAATAAATTTTATATTTAAACTAATAGTCCAATTTCAAATTTAACTATTTATTCTCTGGTTTAACAAAATAGTCATTTAAAGTAAAACTCAAACATATTGATCTCAATTTAATCTGTCTTGAGAGAATTTTTGATCATTATGTTGCCTTAGTATATTGAAAAGCTAAGGACTTAAAACACTCAACTCTTTGCGTGTTAGTACTTACTTAAGCACAAAATGGTACTTAAAGTTTTTAGTAATCTTTCAATGAAATTAAGGATTATTTCTAACAAAGAATCGAAGAAAAATAACATTGAACCTTTTTTAATGCCAAATTTTAAGTAACTAATACTTTAAAGATTTAATGTAATGGTAGAAGAAAAGAAGCAGAAAAAGTATTTAGTCAACTTTTTAGTAAGCTCAGTAAACTTTTGTTTCTTCTTTTTCGTAGTAGCTTTTGCCTTTTTCTCTTCATTATTCAACTTGAATATTGAATATAAAATTATTCCCACATACCACCTACATATCTCCCTTTACTCGTAATAGAATGTTAAAAATATTATTAAACTGCATTGTTTTTAAACTTTTTCGTATATATATATGTGTATATATATATATATATATATATATATATATATATATATATATATATATATAATATATATATATATATTTTTTATATATTTTTTATATATTTTATATATTTTTATATATATTTTTTTTTTTTTTTTTGAATTTCAAGGTCTTTTTCCATTTTAGTTGTTTTATATTGCATTTTTTCAATTGTTAGTAGTTAAAGCATTTTGCGTTTCTGCTATTGCTGTTCACATCTGGAAAAAACTTTTCGGGTGTATAACTTGAAAATGTGTGACTAACAACGAACGTCGTTTCTTTTACACATGGTTTGTGTTTTAAAAACTTATATGGTATTTTGGAGGGTAACTATTTATCATTTATTATTTCTGCGGCTCAGAAGCAAATAATTTAAGCAAAAATGCTTTTTTGTTTTGAATTGAAAATGTTGAACTTTATGCGAACAAGTCATTATTTGTGAGAGATTTTGCTTTAATTAATCATATACAAAAAAGGAGCTGATTGCCCACCAAAACTTATTCTGGTTACATTCTTACATCGATGTGTGACAAAAATCGACTAGATTAGTAAAAAAAGATTTAAAAATTATAAAGAATTGTCGATGTGTCCATGAAGATAGTTGCCAAATTCAAGAATAAGTAGTTAGCAATCACTCAAACATCAACGTTTGTACTTTTGCCAGGAGCAGGCTTCATTCAAAAGCAGGAAACTGGCTACCATATAAGTTGAAAGAAATTATATTTTGATATATAGATATAATTCCCTCGTCACCCGAAGTAGAACAAGGTGGATTTCCTTAATAGTCAGCTGCACGCGATTCAATTTCTAGACTGATTGAAAGGGACCTACAGTTTAACTACGTACGGCTTAATAACAGCTGTGAGGTGCCAATCACAGTCACCCAATTTAGTCCAACAGCTTCATTCATAAATCATCAATTAAATAGTGGGCGGAATTGGAATTTGGTATAATCACTTTCCCAAACAAACTAAATATTGATTTTTGTAAATCTTGAAAACGTTTAAAGCTAAGGTTTCTGAATCAATGTAAAAAATGGGGCTGAATTGGTCAAGTGGGCATCGTACCTCCCATAAAAACTAAATAATAATTTTTAAAAATCTTGAAAATCTTCTGATTTTGGTCTAAATCACTTCATAATCCATGCAAATCATCAGTCAAAAAGTGCACGGAATTGGATAAAAGTGCATGGTTACTCCAATATAAAACAAATATTGCTTTTTGTATATCTTGAGAACGGTTAAAATGTCCTGGTAAAAACTACGTATATGTAGTATATTCATATCTTATACGTAAGTATATATAAATTATTGTTGTTTATTTAAAGAATGTATGCAGCTAACTATAAGCTATTTTAAATGTTTGATGTTAATTATAACTAAGGTTGTAGTTAAGATACTATAGAAGTAGCGGTAGTGGCGGTAGTAAATAAATAAAATTAATAAATATCAAATTGTTCGTAAACATTTACGGAATTTAAACCCTTCAATTCTCAAAAAATAACTTTTTACACACATATAAGGGGTGGGCAATTTCAAAGTTTAAATTTGAATCAGTGGTTATTTCGAATCTGGCAATACTTAGGTCATTCTATTCTGTCACAAAATTCGGTATATTAACTCCACTGAACAAAATTAATCGATTTATGCCTGAGTAACTTTGGGATTTATTAGAAATTTATCATCATTTAAAATCATCTCTTCGTACGAAGCTGATTTTCATCTTTGTGGAGCGGAGGCATCATTGGTTCATATATCATATTTCGGAACAATTACGATCAATGGATACACGTATCGTACTATGATAACCAATTATTTTGTGCCGACTCTTTATGGTATTAATGTGAACGACATTTGGTTTCAATAGGATGGTGTAACTTGCCACACATCTCATGCCACCATCAATTTATCGCGTCAAACATTTTATAGCAGTTTAATTGGCAGAAATGATGATGTCAGTTGACCGCCAAAAAGCTGTGATTTGCCACCGTTGGATTATTTTTTGTGGAACGCATTTGAGCATTTAAAGGCCAACATTCGTGTTGGCATTGCCGAGATAGGACCACATACGCTGAAAAAATGAATGAAAAATAATTTCATTTTCTTCACAAAAAATAAATAAATAAATTTGGTACAATTTTAGACCGTTTTTGTTCTATTGCGTTTTTAATTTTAAACTCCTAAATTGCCCAACTTATATTTGCATCAGATTTGTCTAATATTACAGTTTAAATGAAGCTGGGTTTATGCATATTCTAAAAGTGTTTGACAATACACAGTCATTTGCAAAAACATCATTAGGTGCTGAGTCAATAATAAACCCATGTGCTTGCAGTGTTTTGCAGAGTACGTATATCATATATCGATTGATATACTCAGTTGTATAAACATATAAATAAAGAGTACTGACTTGTTACTAGGAAGATCGAACGGTTAAAATATGACCTTTTTTTGGTTTTGTCGTATACTTTTTTTCTAAATATCAATTTTTCGAATACCAAATAAACCGCTATTTGAACACGAATAACCGGTTAATTTAAATTCTATATGTATAATTTGTATACGTTTTTACATTTTTTATTTTCACAATTTACTATATAACTTCTTATTTTTATGAAGGGTAGTCCAACCAAGTATGTGTAAACCAAAATATTGACAAAATATTTGCTACGGCTTCGGAGGCATACCTCTATCCGACGGTCCATGTTTCAGTGACTTTGAGGCATAATTGAGGTTCGATGTCGTTAATGTGCCGTATTATCTCATATTTTAGCTCTTGAATTGTTCATGGCTTATTGAGGTATACTTTTTCTTTTAAAAATCCCCAAAGAATGAAGTCCAACGTTGTCAAATCATCACCACGACATGTTGTAAAATTTCTCGCACGTAAAAAATATTGTTTCGTTGGCTGTGCGGCAACTGTTGGATCCAGATATCGTCAAAGTCCATATTCTCAATTTCTGGCCACAAAAAGTTCGTTATCATCTCGCAATAGCGGACACCATGCACAGTAACTGCTTAGCCGACCTAATTTTCTAAGAAGTACGGTTCGATGATGCCCCTAGTCCATAAACTGCAAAACGAACTGAAATGCATTTTGAATTGAGCGCCCATTTTCGTAAAAGGTTTCAACAATATCAACGCGCTGTTCAATTGTGGACCTCTCCGTGGTTGAATTTGGGTAATACTGAAACAAAGAAATGCCAAATTAAGTTGGTCAAAAAACTTGACGTTAAAGTGTGCCTCACAATTAATATCGTGCATTATGGTTGGACCATCCTTCATATATATGACAACCTTGAACATCTCACAAAGAACGTGAAAACCGTGACAGATCGAAAGAGATATACTCACTAGAACAACAAAATCTTTTTGTCATTTTCTGTAAATAATTATAAATTTGTTATATATGAAAAATTATGTTCTACGCCGTCTCTGAACGGTAGATGTATTAGTTAGTGAGGTTTTTCCAGCGTAAATACTCACAACCATTGGTTAGTAAATTGTCAGATGGTATGGCCTGGGACTGAGGCGAAGACCGCTTGGATGATAGGCAGATGTCTTAGCTCACATTCCACAGTAGCACACAAGTATTTAATACGTGATGCATGCATTTATGTTCTTAGAGACGTAATCTGCAGTGTGAATTAACGGAAAGTATACGTCTAGATATATAATTATTTATATAACTATTAAACTAAAAAGCTCTTCAGCACCAGGAATTATTAATAAACCTAAATATGTCTATACGATTGACATTATCGCGCAGCAAATAAAACTTGACCTTATACCAAGTAGTCTCTAGGTGCAGACGAATAAAGCTCTTACATAATATGCTCTAAAAAATGAATCACTGGATGAAATATTAGAACGTTCTGTTGTCGAATAAGAAATGTCCGATAAGGCCATAAAAAAGCCAAACTTTGCTCTAGCACACTTGTTAGAAACTATAAAATGGGACAAAAATTTATCAACTTTATTTGCTAAAGCAACAAGAATTGAAAAGAATTTTATTTTAATAAAAGAACTGGTTAACCGGTTTAAAAACTAAAAATAAAATATAAAAATATTTCAGGATCTGATCTATGTATATTAATATTGATCTGGTGCTGTAATATCTGACCTCTTAACTGGTGTTATGATTTCAGGAACTAACCTCAAGAAATAGAAGTGAACACAGGTCAATTTGAAAATCGCCAAAGCGACAAGGACAATCGTATTCTAGGGATCAAACCAAGAAACTTTGCCCAAGCAGCCATACCTATAAAATGAATTTTGATGTTCTTATTTTAACCCAAATTTAAAAAAAATCACACAATCACACTTTGACCCATTTAAAGTGCGCAAATCGAGTCTAAATATATGACTGACCTCCACTTACATTGGAGGGCCGACCAACCCATGTTAGAGGCACACCCCTTGGAACCCCTGGGGGGGTCCTCATACAAAAATTTCAAAAAATCACAATTTGTGGCACTTTACATGAAACAACCAGCGAAACGGTTATGTTTATTTTGTTTTGAAGTTTATTTATTTTTTTAATACAACCCAATAATAGAAAAGAAAATAAAAAGAATAATTGTTTGAAATATTTTTTGCCCTCAAGTCGAAATTGCAATGTTGTATTAGTCTTTGAATCGGTGGAAAATTATATTTTTTCAGGAGCAATTTCTTCAAAGCCGTTCACCACCAGAAAATAGTCAAATAATTAAAAACGTATGACAATTATAATAAATGAGTGAAGCAATTACTTACCGGAAGAGTTTTTCAAGTTTCGATTTAATTTCTCAGTTTTCCGATTGCCGATCTTGGTCCAGTGCTGGTTGATTTATCCACGGAATTGTAGAAGACAAACGAACCATTGCAAATGTCTTTTTAACATCATTCAAATCGTCGTATAATTCTACAGTGTGGCCAAATGTTTGTTGGCTTACAATCAGTGAATATACCAATTAATGCATCCAGTGATATATTTTTATCGTTGAAAAAATCATTTAATTTGGTTGTTTTGTATTCAGAAGTTTCATGTTCCAGTCTTACGTAATCAATTGACAACTTGGTTCTCTTAAAATAACAAGTTGCGGTTCTTTTACCATCCTAGTATGATACTTCCCATCAATTTTATCTCTTGTTACAGTATCATCTTTTCTACCATCGAATGAAAACGCTAAGAAATTGGTATCGTCTAACCATTCGCGAGGCACTTCTCGTCTGCATTTGTCTTTTTCCATGCGAACTTTCGGTTTATACATGATGAGCAGTTCACCATTCCGATCTTTCATTTCAAAATCTTGGAAAAAAGCGGTTTCCAATGCTGATGCTACTCTATCAGGCACGAATCTATCACACATCAAGTCAAATTTAAAATAATCGTATCTTTCTGTGTATTGTGAACCATTGCTTCTATCCATCTCTTTGAGGCATTCTGGAACTAGTCAGTACGTACATACAGATGCCTTCAAATCGCATTTACATTTTTTTTTTCAGGGATTTTAAAAACTCTGGAAATGGATTGTAGTATCATTGCTTGCCTTCGGCTTGGTATTTGTTGAGCAATCTATTCAATTTAATCAATACACTATTTTTCGGCATTATTTATATACAAAGTTTTTCAAATTTCAAAAAATTTATTTGCTACTTGAGTAGTAAATGATTTATAGAAAAACTTTTTCGTTCTTTTTTAGCAATAATATCTCAAACACGCACTAAAACACGCACCAAAAAG
This sequence comes from Wohlfahrtia magnifica, assembly GCA_023159175.1. Lineage (NCBI taxonomy): Eukaryota > Metazoa > Arthropoda > Insecta > Diptera > Sarcophagidae > Wohlfahrtia > Wohlfahrtia magnifica. Next base: position 10,645,711 of record JAKWBJ010000486.1, on the reverse strand, counting down.
AGTAACATCATGCTTGATTATATAACTCAATGGGTTTTCGATAGTTGTTGATATTGTTGTTGCTTCATCTTGCGGCTTAGAGGATGGTGGATTCATTTCGGTGAATAAATTAAAAAAAAAATACTTAGAATTAAATATTGCTTAAACCAAAGGCCATAATTAAGAGTTTTAAGAATTTTTTAGTTGGCACTCAGCTGGGAAAATCATTCAAAATACCAGCACAGCACAACAAAAGATGTCACAAAATATATTAAATATATATTTTAAATGTGTTGGACTTTCTTGTGTTTAAACTTTCTTCTTTTAAAATACTTTCTTTTCCTTTATTTTTTTTTTTTTTTGGCACCTAACTTCTTTGCATTTGTGCTGAGTCATTTGAAATACTTAAAAAATCTCAACAAAAGAATATAATTACATTGGGTTTTAAAAATTCCTTTTTGCCTGAATGTGGGGGTGGGTCATAAAATCAGACTCGATTGGGGCGTTTTAAATGAATAAAGAACATCAGAATTCATTTTAGAGGTAATTTCTTTGGGCAATGTTTCTTATTTTGACCCATACAATACGATTTTCCATGTCACTTGGGCGGTTTTTTGCGTCCATACAAATGGTCCCGCCCTAATGTGCATATTTTTAACAGCATATATTTTTGAGTAGAACGATACAATGGTGACTAAAAACTGAAACTAATATGTGTACCCATAAATATACATATGTATCCACCTAAATCGTGTTCAAAGAAAGCTAAAAAAATTTGTCTTCAGCTAAAAAATAGGCTAAGATTTTAAATTGTATTTTAACATATATTTTTTAGTTAGATAATATAGCTACTATAGGACTGTAAAAGTTGTTTTCTTTAAATATGAAGTAAAAGCAATTGTTTGGGTGATAAACTTGATATCAAACTATTAATTGAACAAATTTCTGTAAGAACTCAAATGAAATACATTAATGTACATAATTTTCAGTTTTATACATTTTTTAAGTCCATATATAGGGTTCGCCATCTAACGTTTTTTTTCCAACTAGTGCTTATATCGTGAATGGTAACACTTAGCTCATGTCTGATTTGACAGGTAATTAGTTTTATCCTTCCGCTGAACGAATATGTTTGTGTATACGCTTGAACAACGCTGGAAAATATTGCGACATTACTTTGAAAATTTTGCCAAAAAATTATGTTTTCAGATGAAGCTCATTTCGATCTAGGCGGGTATGTAAACAAGCAAAATTTTCGCATTTGATGCACAGAAAACCCGCACGCATACACTGAATGGCCGATACACCCAAGACGAGTCACTGTTTGGTTTAGAGGCATAATTGGGGCATTTTTCGTCGAAAATGAGCAAGGAGTGGCAGTTACAGTCAATGATGATCGTTATTGGGCCATGTTGAACGAATTTTAGCCGAATCATAGCCGAAGCTACACTCGATGTTTTGCGCCCTGTTTTTGAAGATCGCATTACCAGCCACAGAGCTGATGTCCTTTGGCCATCTCGGAGCTGCGATTTGACACCGTTGAACTTTTATTTGTAGGGTGCCGTCAAAGATAAGTGTTACGCCAACAAGCCAGAGACAATTGACGCTTTAAAGGAAAATATTCGTGAAGCCATTGGTGAAATACAGCTGCACACAATCGATAATGTTCTTAAAAATTGGACTGATCGTGTAGGCTACTGCATGGCTCGCCGAGGCAGCCATTTGAATGAAATTATTTTCCATTATTAACCGGAAGGACTGTGCTTTCAAATAAAAAAAGAAATTTGAGAAAAAAAAATTCAGTAGTTTTTTTATAGCACTTTCAAAAAAAAATGTATTTGGCGGACCCTTTGTATATATATATATATATATATATATATATATATATATATATATTATAAATATATATATTATAAATTCGTTTGGCAATTACTCGTTAATCAGTGAATCGAATTTGCTGAAATTTACACAACAGAATAAGATCCAGCTAACGAAATGGGCTATGCTGTGTATCAAAATTGAAACTGGTGCAAAACTGACCAAATAAGTCACATGAGTTCTCACTTAATATTAAAAATATTAAATTGGAAAACCTAAAAGTATACGAATAAAACTCAGAAATAGTTTTGTTTATTCAGTTCGTTTATGAGTTTATTTTAATCACACATAAAGGACTGAACCGATTTTGTAAAAGTAAAAACACAAATAAATAGATTTAACTTACAAGAATACAGAAGGGGATGTTTTCATTATTTTATATAAGACATTGGAGACGTCTTTTTGACAAGTACTTTTCTTTTAAAAGCATTTTTTTGTTGCCAACAGTCATCATCTACTTCGAAGGTCTTTGCATTTTTCTTATAAAAACAAATAGGTGGTTCAAAAGGATCGACATAAAGGGGGATGTTAACGTCGTTTAAAATATATGTATACAGATTCTCGGGCAACACTGGATTAGAACAGGTAGTTTTATATAAAGCTGTGGAGACAATTTTTGGTGAATTTTGATTTTGTTTAGTCAATTTTTTTATTGGTCTTACTACTTTTATTTTTTTATATTTATGATTTTATCTTATATTTATAAGAGGTGTGCAGAACCTGAAAAAAAGTAGAATCCGGTCTCAAGGGTGCATGAATTGAAAGTACCCAGTCAATTTTCACAAAAAAAAAATTGTCCATTGGCATTGTAATAGTCTAACCTTAATTAACATTTATTTCGCTTAATATCATTATCATTTTTATGCTAGCGACGAAACGTAAATTGTTATGTCATCTCTTAAACAAGTGCACAAAAAAATTATCTTTATCCGATCTAGGAGAAAAATTGTTTATGGATAATAAAAACAACACAGGCGACTAAGTTACCAATAGCAAAAAAACAAAACCAGAAAAAGCGAAAATTTTATAACTTAGTCAGTTACAGTTACATTCTTTGAGACATTAAAAGAAATAAATCTATAATCAAATAAATTTCTTGTTTATTTACTTATGGAATTTTTTTTTTTTTTGTCGAAAAATATTGCACTTATTATATTCCTTATCACTAAACATCGTTTTAAATTAAAAAATATCATGGATTTTCAAAAAGCAACATTTTAAGAGATAAGAACAAAACCCTGCGTATTAAATTTTTTTTCAAAATTAATACAAACACAAAAAGTAATATTTTAACTTTTCTGTCACACTCATATGAATATAAGTAATGCAGAAAGTATTGCTTCTGTGATGATACAATTTTATTGTTTTTTGATGTAAGGCTTTACAATGTATGTATTATTTTTTTTCTATTGTTCTTTCTTCTTGAAATATCAGAAAAGTCTAAAAAAGCTAAATGTATTCTTGTTAAAAACGTAAAAGAATTGAAAAGCTAAATGAAAAATTTCGAAGCGAAGTCGAACATAAAAAAGCCAAATTTTGCTTAATATGGTCAAACTACATGCATGCAAAGACTTAAAAATTTTTTCCTCAGCTTAAGGAGTTAATGCATAAAGTGGTATGAGATCTCTTCTACTATTACATATCCATTTTAAAATATTTTACTGCATAGTTTTTATGGACCAAATTTGTTTACCGAGAATAAACGTTACAAAAAAGCAATTAATTTTATTTATTTCCCTTGACAATAATACAATAGAAAAAACTACAATAACTTCCACTTTCTAATAAATGAAATATTTCCGTATAAAAAAATGAAGAATAATTTGTATATGGTTTGTGTACAATATACTAAAATAACAATGTAATATATAACGTAAAATAAACTGAGAAAGGATACAATTTTTGCGGTAAGTGTTGTAGAGAATAGCAAAAATTTTTTAGGCACTTATAAGGAACCTTTTCTCTTTCTCTAAATCTAGATATGGCAAGGTATTCTGCTAAGAAAGTAATTCTAAGAAATTAATCATTAAAATCGAAATCACTTAGCCGTGCGAGATGAATATGTCTTCTAGAATATCTCGCACTTTCGCTCTACAACCGGCCAACATCATGAATTTCAATTGTTTTAGGTGTAGATACCTCAACTTGACGTCCAGAACGTCTGGAATTTTCAGTGCTTTTACGGACACAACGAAATTCAGTAAACCTCATTTTAACCGTTAATATATGTGGTGGTTCTTTCCGCAAAAGTAATACTTACTAAGCACATGTAAATCACTTTTTTCGTCTTATATTACGCTGTAGTCTGCTATCAATGGCTATTAAGCACAAACTAAATTATACTAAGAGACACAGCGTTTCATCTTCATCATAGAAGAAAACACAGTTCTAAACTTAAGTTGCACCTTTGGTAACCTATCATATATAGAGTTTGAAAATGCAAGATTAATAGTGGTTACCAACGCTTTTATAGTCCACATAGGAAGCAATTTCCAAATACAGGAGACCTCAGAATTCTCGGGAACATAGTCTTGCCTAGAGTCTGAATGTAGACTTTTGTATTACATATTATTTTGTACTTCTGACTTTATTTGAGTGTAGAATGGAACAAATTCTTGCAAAATAATGGGATAAGTAAATATAGTCCTTGAACCTTTAAAAACATAAAAGTAAAGCACCTAGAAAATGCTGTACAAAACCAAAATCTAGGTGACTTTTAAGGCATAACCCTAAGATGTGATAGGTAATGTTTTGATTTAACCAAGTTTTGCTGTTATCCGGATATCCAAAACAGTTTTTTATGCATTAACGTTTTACTGATAGAAGGATACATAATATCAATGACTTTCATTTTAAAGTGATGACAATCGACTATCTACCCCTGTAGACACAATAGTTTATAAGAGTTATGGTTTTACAAAGCGAACACTTCACAAAGATCCAAGAAATTAAAATATATTCTAGGTCAAGTTTTGCCGGTTATACACTGTGACATTCTATAATTACTTACATTACTAAGTCAAGGTCGAATCTTTGCTAACAAGCTTACTGTGAACAGCTGAACAAAATGAATATCCATGTTATGAGATGTCATTTTTATTTTATTATGTGACAACCCTAAATTAAATTTAGTTTCTTTCATGTGCTTACAAATGCATTTCCTGCACAAGATTTTAAGTTCAGCATCGGGTCTAGCAACACTCGTCTGAGTACAATGAACTAAAGCAATTATGTTTAGTTCAAAGAAGTTTCCTAAGTATTATTTCGAACAACAACTTAAAATGAATGAAAAGAAAACCAAAAGCCAAAGACAATTGCAAATGTCTAACTATGTCATAAAATTTTACGCTCATGTCTGATAAATAAGAGCAACAACTATAGTGGCTATAAACTATTCATAGGAATACTAAAAGTGTAATTAATTTACTCCACTACTACACTGCAGCAAACCAGAATGAATTTAAGTGGTAATAAATGTGAATGCCACCGTATCTAGCCTTTAAATAAAGGATTATGTGGCAAAACTAATCTGGAGATGTGTTGCAAGTCCCCCTGAGAAAAGTTGCAGCAAAATTTCTATATATATTTCTACATGTAGAATACAGAGCTTAAATTGAAAAGGCAAATACACATTTCTTTTATAAGACAAAAATATACTCTAAATAAATGTATATTTGTACATGTGTAAATATGTATATTATTTTATGTAATACCTTAAATAAAAAGCTACTAAATGTTGTGACTATAAATAACAAAAACATTACTGATGCAATATTCAGCATATTATAGAAAAAGCAAAGAGGCCAACGGCTAGTTAGTCTGTGACACTACATGTTTTGAGTCATTTGATCAAATGTATAGGGCGCCCCATTTAATAATTTAAGTTTAAATATGTAATAAAACAAAAACAGTTTGAAATTTTGCCAAATTAATTTTTTTGTTGTGAAGTACAATTGTTTCGGATAGAAATAATATATTATTCCAATCATATGGCCGCTATTCGATTTGACCAATTTTGGAGAACTTTTGCGAGTGTATCAGGTCGCATCTCGGCATGGGCATCACTAATATTGGTCTTCAAATGCATAATTGTCTCTGATATGTCAGCATAACACTTGTCTCTAACGGCGCCCCACAGAAAATAGTCCAAGAGTGTCAAATCGCAGCTTCTTGGCGGCCAACTGACATTACAATTTCGGCTAATTAAACGGTCATCAAACGTTTGACGCAATAATTCGATTGTGGAATGAGATGTGTTAAAAGTTGCATCAATCTATTGAAACCAAATATCGTTCATATCAATTTAATGAAGAGCCGGCACAAAAAATCGGTTATCATGGTGCCACAGGTGTCTCCATTAGCCATAATGGTTGCGAAATATGATATATGAAATATTGGCCAATGATGCCTCCACTCCACAAGCCACACCAAACATAGGCTTCAGTAAGACCACGTTTGGGTTTTCTGAGCCCAAAATACGGCAATTTTGCTTATCAACGTACCCACCAAGATGAAACTTAGCTTCATACGAAAATATGATTTTATATGATGATAAATTTTCGAATAAATCAGAACGTTGCTCAAGCATAAATCGATTCATTTCGTTCAGGGGAGATAATATACTGAATTTTATGACAGAGTAGAATAACATAAGTACTGGCAGATCCAAAATAACCGTTGGTTAAAATTTACACCGATAAATTGCCCACCATTTATTAACGGCACCTTCAGTGAAATTATAAAAGTGCACAATATCCGGTTTGCCTTTTTTTGCATTGTTGACAGCAGTAAAACACTCTTATTTTGTTGCGGCTTAAAGTATACCAATCTAATGCTTTTATTATAAACAAGTCTAGAAGGTCTAATCTGTTGTGATTTAGTAGTAGTTCCGGTGGTATTTCAGCTTTGTTTTTACAAAATATGGCAACAGTAGTCTAGTTATACGGTTTTTCCAATAGCAAATTGAATGCTGGTGAACTCGCTATAAATTGCATTAGTAGACTCATCAAGGTAAGGTTCTACATTAATAACATATCTTGTAGCAACAGCGCAAAGTTTTACTATTTTAATCCCCAATTTCTTTGGTTTGTTCGGCATGTACAATTTAAATGGATATCTGCCATGAAAGATAGTAACATAGGAACCAGACTTAAAATTCTTAGTACATCTTTCAATAAAATTATCCCAAATTGCAGAAATGTGCTTTTTTTACTATCTTTCCTTGTATCTTGATCACAAAGTTTCAATTCATTAAGTAGAAACTCGTACCTTACTTACTTGTCGCTATGTATGTATCCCCCGAATAAGAAGTGTCAAAGAGGTAAGTTTTTAGGTGATTATTTTTCAGTGTGGCAGACAACAACGATAAACCTAATAAGGCTATCAATTCAATTTTAATCGTATTTAAAGTTGTCGTATTTTTAATTTTGTAATTTTTTCTAAGTTAAGATATTTTGAAATTAGTTTAATGTAAAATAGTGTTCAATATGTCGTCACTCATAAACAAATTTAATATCTCTATCAGCTACAAAGTTTGTCTCGCTGTAAGCGAAGGGCATAAACCAAAAAACACAATATTCTATATAAAACAAACAATTTTCAAACTGTTTTCTTTCCTGCTCAAATATATACAATATTTCTTGCACTGCATTTAGTAACTGTAATTGACAATGAAAAATTTTTTCAAAGGTAATCATTCTTGCATAAAATGGCACTGTTTTTTACTTCTGTATTGGTAAAAGAGATTTCGAATGTTGTCGTTGTCTTCTGCTCGTTCTTTTTTTGTACATTTGAAGTACTTGCAATATCCAAGGCTTCAGCCAATCCTCTTCCAACTATTATCACTATAAAAATTCTTGTATTCCTCAACGTCAACACTTATGTAACTTATACTACTTAGGACACTGGAGTTCAGTAACGCCGACAAATCCTCGCTACTTAGACTTCGCTTTGAATTATTATCCTTCTTCTCTGGCATTTTAATTTATTTTAATTTATTCTAACCGAAGTTAAACTGTTGGTCTCTTTCAATGCGTCTAAAAATAAAATCGAACTGAAAGAAAAATCCATGTTTATCTCTGGAATGTTATAAGCATTCTTACTCTATTCACTTCTTACTTCTATTCCGAAACAGTTGAAGGTATAAACCTAATTTGATCTGGCGTTACGTTACATTTCTTTTGGAAATGCCCAAATTCAAATAAAATTTTCTCATTTTTCAATAAAATTTTGCAATTCAAACTAATTTCCAGTCAATCTGTTTTCTACGTGTTGATGTCCTTGATTCATATCATGTTGAGTTATGTGAAAAAATATTTTTATATGTATTGTACAGTACATACATATGTGCTACATATTTTATTCAAGGCAATGGTCATTATGAAAACAAAGAAAAATAAGAAAACATAATCAAAGTGGATGAGAATAAAAATATTTTTGTGTATAAATAAGATTTTGTAAGCAAACCTAAATATTATTTAAAATAAATGGTATATTTATACATATCACAATGCATTATGTTGCCAATGTCATTATTTATGTGAGCATATTTATAAAAGTATAATGTATGTATAATATAAGGTAGTTTTCAACCAGGAATACAGCAACTTACACACGATATGATACAAAAAGTAACGAATAATGGCGAACAGCTACATCAATGTAATGAGTTACCTTATATCCTATAGAAGAAAGAATTTAGAAACAAGTTTAAAATTAAGAAACTATAACTTAATTATTATCTTAACTATTATCTTATTATCATTTTTAACCTTTTTTAAATTATATCCCTTCCGCTTCAAATCCAAATATTTAACATAAAATTTAGTTCATTCCTGCATTCCTGCAGCTGTATACAGTCTTCGAAAAACACACATCAATTTTTATATAGTAAGTATATAGATAGATTTTTTCCAGGCTCGCCTTATGTAATATATAATGAAGCTTTTATTGTTGTTCTCCACATACAAAACATACCATATTTAGTATGAATGCAAGGTCCTAAGCCCACTTATGCAATCTCGTCCGATTACTGACTGATGTAATATATATATTCTTCCCGAAAATACAAAGATCAATGTTTATTATGTAAGGGCGATGCTAGTCCCACTTATCCAATTCTACCCATTTTTTGACTGATGGTTTGTATTGACTTCGAATTTATTTAGACCAAATATAAAAATTTACAATTTAACCGTTCCAAAGATATACAAAAATCAATATTTAGTTTGTATGGGAGGTACGATGCACATTTTTTCAATTCCGTCTAGTTTTAGACTGATGATTTTTATTGACTATGACATCATTCTGACTAAACTAAGAAACTTAAGCTTTAACCGTTCACAAGATATGTATACCAAAATCAATATTTTCTTTTCTTTTGGGCGGTAACTGCCACTTCCGCTCAATTTTCGACTAATGGCTTATATTGACCAAACTTAGAGTCTCTAACTGTTACCATTTATAACCCTTATGTGACAGAGAAGCTACACTGGACCCTTTATGTATTTCTATGACTAAATGCTAGTGTCTAAATATACAAATTTATAAAAAAAATTATGTACCTCGTTACAACACTCGAGTCAGAATCTTTTTAGAGTATAGTCTCAGAATGCAGGTGCAAGTTTCAGCCACCCAAATGTATACAGCGGTCTGTGAAAATAAATTGTGCATTGTGATTCATATATCGTCACATATATGTTACGATAGATTTGTTTGTTTATGTCTTTAAAGCCTTTGACCCAAATGTTCTTACTTCTTACTGAACACGGTAATTACGTAGCACTATATTCAGAAAAAAAATGAGAACCAGCAAGTGAAAGATTTAAGAGATATAAGCAATTGGAAATTACGTATATAAGTAATGTACGATAAAAAATAAAAATATATCTGCGCATGCAAGTGCATTTGCCTAAAAACTTCTCCATCTTGTCTACATCTCCTTTGGTTTTTCTATATCGCTTATAATCTTAGTCTTACCCAACAAATTGTTTTCGACAAGCGGTGTAGAGTACATGGTAGATATTTTTATTAGGACTTTTTGCTAAATTCGAAAGATGTTTTTTTTTAATTGTTTTATGAGCGTTAAATTAAAAAAACTTATTTTTTTACAGTTCAAGAAAAATGTTAAAAAAATTATTGGTTATAATATTTCTTCCTGAGTTTATTTAGGAATTAAAAACTTATAAAACCGCTCTTTTTTCTATATTTATTTGACGTTTGCTTTATATTGGTTTTCAAGTATAGAGATATCTGCTTAATTGCACATCTTTAGTCTACATTCGCAGGATCGTAACTTTGTGGTAAAGTATTATTTAATATAACCCAAATGTCACGAAATGCTGCGGTCTTATCAGACTTGCCACGTGATGAATGAGTATGCTCCGGAAGTAATAAATCTATTGCTTTTATCGGCCATGTTTTTTAATGTGTAATTTTAGAATATAATTTTTTTTAATTTTTTTTCAATACTGTTTATTTTCTATGAGAATTGTACACGTATGTGTAATTATTCTCGTCAGTCATGTAAAGTGGTAAGATATAGACAAATAAATATTTACTGTGTATGGGTGTGACACCACCCTATTTGGATTTCTTAAATGTGTATAGTTCCTTTAATATATATACAGAGAGATACCGTAATAATTTCCAGAAAACCGGTTTAGCTGTCTATGGACTTCAAACAAAAATAAATATACAAATATACAAATATACAAATACAAAAACACATTTTTACAAACACACATTCATATTTTTATATAAAAAGAAGGTAAGGCGTCGAAATTATACAGAAATATATGTGTACAAGCTCAACATTTTTAAAACACTTAAAAACAGATTTTACTTTCTATTATGCATAAAATTTATATATGTATAATTTTTATAAAAAAAGGTTAAAAACATACATGCATAGATTAAGGGTGTAAAACAAAAATAATATTTTGTAAAAAATATCACTTAGCAAACTATATCACACAAGATATCATATAATTGCAAAGATATCTTAGTCTTAATGTAACATTGAAATAGATGTACATAAATTACACATAAATGCTTTTCTGTTGACTTATTTTAACGAGTTTGTAAAGGCAACCAACTTTGAAAAGAAATGTACATAAAATATCTTCCTTTAAGTCCAACTTATGCTTTCCTCTGGTATCTTATAAACTCGAGTTTTAAGTTTATAAGAACGTGAAGAGTTGTAAAATTTATGATATAATTTTATTATACATATCTTTTGACAGATACTTGTCGACATATTTTACTGTTAAATGTGTCATTTGTTTTTTATTACAAGTCTTATGACACTTCAAATTGTTAGTATGTAACTGATAGAAATATGTGTAATTTGTTCATATAAAATTAATGCGTAATGAGGTGAAGTTTATGTGCAATAATAATATTGAAGCATGATAACATACAAGTAAACCAATAATACACCCATACCTTTTTATACGGCTTTTTTGCGGGTTTTCTCTATAATGGCCTGTTTGAATTATGTAATACCTTTGTCTTTCGGCGCAAATTATCTCATTGTATGGAGATTCACTGTTCTTTTAACAGAAAGCCCATGGTTCACAAAAGCTGAATTTTCAATAATATGAATGAAATGAAATGAATATTTCAATGTAAAATAGATTTATGTAAATAAAGAAACATTTGTTCTACGACGGTTGAAAAAGACATTTGTTAATTTTATATTTAGATTTTTACGGAGTAAGGGGCTCTTTTTTGAGTTTGAATTCAAAGTTAAAATGTTGCAGTATGAAAATTTTTGGATCTATTTGGTTGCTAATTGTAGCATAATGCTATACCACAGAAAAATTTAATAAATTGTTTAACTTTTTATATAAGCTAACCGTTTCCAAATTTCAAAGTTATATAACTGCTTAATGGCACGGCCTGGAGACTTTACCGTGGACAACACTATCAAATAACACGTTTCCATATTGTTAAAAATTTTATTTGATAAATACCCTAAATTAAGAGAGATTTTTAAGGGTTAAGGCAAGCAAACAACACACATTACCTACTTGTTACGTAATATAGTTCTCGATAGGATCCTTAAATTAGCACTCGTCAAGGGAATAGTATGGGGTTTACAAGACCGGTTGATTTCGATTAAGTGGATTAATCTTGGCTCATAGCTTATCAAACGTTGCAACAAATTTTCGTAGCGTAACGCTGGCGGCTGGTCCGAGAATAATTGTCTCAAAGATGAAAACTATACGTACTAATTCGATATCTCAGAAACCCATTGCAATCTTGAAAGCATTATATTCGGAAATGGAGGTATGAGTGAGGATATTGATAATCGTCTGCAAAAAGCCATTCAAAAACTTAGTTGTATAAGATTAATTTGAAAATCATCCATATTATCTTTACGTACTAAAATTTCCGAATTTAAAGTGTGCCTATAACAATGCCTGAGAAAAGTTACACTAGCTTCTGAACCATAAGAGCTATAACCTTTATTCTTGAAGTTATTATATTGGTTTGTATCACCTTGTAAATTCCATCTTTATTTGTGTTATCAATTACGTAGTTGAACGGTGCTGCAAATTCAATTTTCGTAGTTGAATTATCGTAGTTGAATAGAAATTTGTAGATTATGCAAGAACATTCGAAATTAATCTAAATTTTTTATAAAAGTGCTTAGTCAGTCAGTCCTAATTTAACAGTCTAAGAGTAAAAACGTGCTAAGGTGTTAGTAAAAGTGTTGAATAAATATATGTATTAAGAGGAAGTGAAATAAGTTACTATATAAAGTTAAATTGTGGAAATAAGTATACTGTAAAAATAAAAAATAATAAGTTCGTGAGATCAATTAAATAACTAAATTATCACAATTTTGAAGAACTCAAATATTTTAAAAAGGTTAAAACGCAATATTCGTCACATATTCTGGCAAAAGATAGCGTCCATCCAATCCAGGAAAAAGACAAATAAAGGCTTAAATAACCGCCAGCGTTATTTTTCCACGACTGTGCATATTGGGTATTTTTTTAGAGGTTCCTAAATTTGCATTAGCAAAACTGCTTTATTTGAAAACCGTTTTAATAGCTGATAGTTGATTTTTGTATAGTTTGGTTAGAGCAACGCTTGGCGTAATTATTGAAATTTTTGGATTGAATCTTCATTCAAAATTTCGTTCTCTCATGAAGCTATTTTTGGTAAAATGGGTGTGTAAATAAGCAGTGTTGTCGTATTTGGAGTGAAGATAAAACACAGATTTTTATCGAAACACCATTACGTCCACAGAAAATTACTGTTTGGTGTACTTTAATGGCTGGCGGAGCCATTGGCTTATACGTCTTCAAAAACCATGATGGTCAGAATGTTACTATCAATGGTAAATGGTGTAGGGGCACGCTTAGACTTTTGCTGAAAAAGTAATTTCATGTAATGGTCCAATTAACTGCCCGCCAAGATGATGTGATTTAACCGCATTTGTATTTTTTCTTTGGGGTTATGTAAATTCATTTTTCTACGTCGATAAGCTTGAAACAATTGAATATATAGAAATCCACATTCGAGGAGCTGTTCGGCCGCATATGCTGTGTAAAGTTTGTGTGAATTGGTGTTCTTCGATTTAATTGTTTGCAAAACACAATTTTTAAATAATTCTGTTATTCCTATAAAGTTACTTATATGAATTCGAAATATTAATACATATAAAAGATTTTATAAAACAGATTTTAATTTTAAATTTTATTTTTAAATTTAAATTTTTGTAAAATACAAACTATATCCATTCGACATATCATAGAAATCTGTATATACGTACATAAGTTATGAGTGGAAGAAAAATTCAATTTTTTACAAACCTATCAGTTTTTTAACACCTACCTCTCTTTATAAAGAAAATAATACACGATTTTTACCACTCTCGTTGATATATATATAGAGATTTACGGTATTTATTATTTTTATGGGTGGTGATACACCTATTCTCCCGGTAATGTTAATTTTTGATCTTAGTGTGAAGCTTGATAATAGAAGAGCATGTGGAATATTTGAAACCTTTATCTTGCATAGTTCCCAAGACATATATCGTAATTACCATGTGTTTCGTAGAAATAGACTATGAACCAAAAACTCTCCTTTTACCCACTACTACCTCCACAAAGTTTAACTTTTAAACGTGTACTTTTGTGAGTGAATGATGAATGATAGGAAACAAAAAAAACTTTGCTTTAAAAAGAAACAATACGTGTCTTTGCAGAAGAACTTTTAATGTCATCGAGACCCAATTTTGAAAAAAGCATATTTGTGCTCTAAATTTCAACAAAACTGACATATTTGTTTACGCCTGGTTAACTCATAAACAGGCTGCTTAAATAATATTCCAATATTTCCTAATTTTGCTCATTTTTCCACGATTTTAACCTCTCAAATGTTAACATTGCAAAAGCAAACCATACGAGGAGGTACTATTTTGGAAACCGGCAACACTAATGTCAATAACAAAAATCTGGTAACACCATAACTAAGATTGACATTTTTTAGAATAAACGTACTCCCAACGTTGTGATGTACAATTGCTATTTGTTTTGTTTATAGTGAGTTAAGCAAATTAATTTGGCCAAAAAATGAAAATTTCGAGAGAATGTTTCTGTTTTTCTCAACAAGAATCTGTCGATGAACTCAGTTCTTTATATGGCGATAAAGCATCATCAAAACCACAGTATATCGCTGGTAAAGTGAATTCAACCTTGGTCTTAGTTCGGTCACCGACAGACTCCGTGAAGGCCGTCCAAAATCGAGTGTTGTGTGCTAAAAATGCAAGAACGTCACGTGACAGTGAGATGGAAGCATCCTTGCGCATTATTTCCACTTCAGTACATAAGATTTTGCATGAACACTCAGTTGTAAAAAAAATTTGTTCTCGTTGGATACCACAAAATTTATCAATCGCTCAAGAAAAGGCTTGCTTCAAAAGACGTGTATAAAATTGTGACAGGTGGCGAATCATGAATATATGCATATGAGCCGGAAACAAAACAGTAATCGATCGTGTGGGTATTCTAAGGCTGGCTAAATCAAGCGGAGTTTTTCGTGGAAAAAGTACAGCGAAGCCTGTTTCTGGCCTGTTTCTTCGGTCGAATAAATCATTCGCCACTCTTCGGCTTGAACAACGTAGGGCGTTCAATTTTGTTGGGTACACGACCATTTGTTCACCAGAAGTTTCCGGAGAAATTCTTAAAACCAACTGCCGAAAATCATTCTCCATCATGGCAATACAAGATCTCATACAACTCGTCAAACAAGTGAATTTGTTTGCAGTCAAAACATCGAACTGATATCTCACCTTCAGTACATTCCTGATTTGGTACCCAATGACTTCACCTTGTTCCCGAAAGTCAAAGGTAAACTGATTGATCAACAATTTACGAGCACCGAAGAAGCAGTTGAAGCGTTCAAAAACAATGTTTGGAAGTGTCTCAAGAGGAGTGGAATAACTGATTTGAGAAATTGATTGAACGAATGCAAAGATTATTGATCACCAAGGGGAATATTTGTAAAAAAAATAAAGCCATTTCCATTTAAAAATATTTGCTAATATCTGCTATTCCCGAGATATAAATAGTACCGTTTGTATAACACTTTCTTTAGCTAAATCTATCTGTCAAATCTAATCAAATTTAATCTAATTTCAACAAAAGTGTTTCAGCCGTTTGCGTGTGATTGAATGACAAACAAATAAACTTACAAAATAGTTTACAATATATATGCATTATAACTCATTTATTCTATTGTGGTAGTATTTCTAATGAATGTCCCTTCCTAACAAGTATTTTATTGTCGTCCTAGAAACAATTTTAGCATGTGTTCAAAATGTGCTTTCTTTATATTTTGTTTTACGAAATTCAAAATAAATATGAATTTAACTGGTAAAACAATAAATAAGAAAATCATTCTCTTCAAAGCTAGCACAGAAATCAAAATCCATCAAAAGTGGCGATTAATTCAAAAAATGAACTTTAACTTTCACACAGTATTTGATATCCGTAATTAAAAAGTAACGTATGATTGATATTTTTTCTTCACTCACAAGATATTACTCATACGTAAATACTTACGTAGTCATGTGATCGCACAACAGAATGTGTCGTGTAGAACAAACTACCTACACAAAAACAACATTAAAAATTCTGAAACTTTTTTATAAAGTTAACCAAAGCACACTTAGATATCTATAATGGCAGCTAATATTTTGTCTGAAATAATGTGTCAAAACATTTGTAAGAATAAATTATTTTCGAATTAAATACAAAAAACTTTTTCAACTTTTTTGCCCGAATCTATCTATATAGTATTTAGTTTCATTTTAGCAGAAGATAGTTTTACTGTATCTAGAATGTACATTTTAAATGAATAGGTCAAAACATGATTTTCGCAGCAGTCAGTGAAAGAGTTCAAGGCCATTATATCCAGATTTTCTGCAGAACTTTTAAAAAAGTCGAAAAATTCCAAAAGATCTTGGAATCGCTTTTTGACGTTAATAAAGAAAGCCTACATGGTGATAAAACAAATTGTGCGTTTTACTATGATGTACCTTCCTCCGGCTGGCCTAGGAAGACCGAAGAAAGACCTATAAAATTCTTTTTGAAGACCAAACATATACGTGTTAACTTTTTTGATCAATCCCGAAATTTTGAAGAAAATATGTGAAGATAGTGACTATATGATGTCTGCCAAACATGATCTGGTTTCGAATATGATTGATGGTAAGCTTGTAATGCTTTGATTGAACCTTTTTCATCGCAAAAGTGATACACTTGTGAAGCAACACCGACGCAATGAAGTTTTTGGCTAACAACGATAACCTTAGTGGTTTATCAACTTTACACGCCTGGATTGGGGTTTTTCAATGTCTGCTACATATAATATCAACATATCAAAGCTAATGTAAAGAAGCGTTCTTTTAGCATTTTAAAATGCTTCACCAAACCAGGATGCGAAAACAATAACGGCGAAAATAAACCTCGTAACTTTTTCAGGTAGCCTGAACTGTTACAGCATTACATGTGACGTTGATAAAAAAATTCGACATTTTTCTCAGAGCGTTGTCTTCGGACAACAACACTACTTTAAAAAGCAGGGGTTTTTCACAAGATACCAGGACATTGTATTTAAGCCTGTTGTCGTCGTATAACATGCCTACTGCCCTACTCAAAACCATTGTGCGGGCGGCAGTTATTCAGTCATATCTTTTGTGAATTAGACAACTTTCCAAGGAAGCTCAGGAAGCTTTTTATAAAGATTAAAGAACATCTTGACAAAATAATACCCGAAATCTGTCTCGAATTGCTTAACATGCTGTTTGTCGCGTCTGATACTGTTATCAAGAAGTATAGAGTTGACAGGTTAGTTTTTTTTAATGATGCCTACACAGTAGACGATTCTTCTAAGGAAGAATTAAGTCATGCTAAGCAGATTGAATTTTAATTCTTTTTCGTGTAATTTTTGTGTATATAGTAATAAGAAATATATTTTTTTGTAAATTAAGTTTTTATTCCTTGTAAAAAAATTAATTTATTTTTTTGTGTATCTAGTAATACGAAATAAATTTATTTTTTTTAAATGATTCCTTTTTCATTCTCGATAAAATCTACTTCTGAAATAAGTTAATATCATTATATGCATTATTAAAAAAAGCGTTTGAATTAGAATACGTCACCAATTAATTTTCTCCAGTTAGCTCTTACTCGACGAACTAACGGTGCACAGTGGACCGTTCTTTTGTCAAAAAAAAGAAAAGAGTTTTTCTAGAAGTACTGCGAAGATTACACATTTTTTAGCCTTACTTAAAGGTAGTTTTAATGCGGAATTTTGGCTTTTTATGTTTATGCAATAAACTAAGCCAGTTTCGCGAATATGGTATGTGTTGCATGTATGATGACTTGCGTTTGAATATATAAGGTTTAGATAGCTCCTTACCATTTTGCGTAAACGAGAACCACTCCCTTGAAAATCATCGCATTATTATTTAGGCTCAGTGCTTAAAGATGGAATCTGATTGTAGCAGCTTATGTCAACGGGGGACTAGTTTAGCAGTTAAGCAGCACGAGAATTATGAGTCGATATGCACTGTTGACAACTATAACTCTAATATGTAGTAATACGAGTAATAACAACTCATTTATATTATATTTCTGACTGTAAATTGTTATAGATTGAGTAATTCAGGACTAATTGTCAATATTTTTGTTATTGTGTGCAATTTTGTATCAATGGGTACTAAATTCGGAAGTGTTTGCTTTGCTTTTCCAATTTTCGTATTTAAATATAATAATCTCATCCTGATAATTGAGTTGGTTCTGGGAATAACCTACACAGTTTGATACGTATTTTGTGTAAGGAGACCACGGGTATCAATATACGCCACATCAATGCTCAGAGCCTTAATAATAAGATGGTCTAATTTCGTTGTATCACAAAAGCCATATCAAGCTCAAGAGCAGAATGGATATCGTATTTGTAGATCGTATATAATGGCGGTGGTGTGACTATATATGTAAAATTGCCTATGTGATGTAAACTTATTTGTAGAAATGTTGATAATGGTGAAAGTGATTTACAATAGAATATTTGTTTCTTAAAATATTCAACTATGAAAGAAAATTATTATTAGGTACTGCATACAGGCCAAGCAGGAATGTAAATTAAGAGCCCCTTATTGACAATTTATCTTCTCATACGCTTGGATATTCTGATGTCATTTTAACTGGGGAATATCGAATATCTTGATCGATAGTTGATTAACGAAAAATATGCGTTCGATGGGCTGAGCCTAGTGAAAAAAGTATTGACAACATATTACATACCTACTTCCCTAACGCTGCTGGATCTCTGCTTTACTGTTAAAATTTCGCAATTGCAATTAAATGATCAACTGTCTGTTTCACTTTTCCCAAGTCATGATCTAATTTTTCTATTGTATGACTACAAAACATCTTCCGGAGACAGGAAAATAATCTTTCCTGACTTTAGGAATGTATGCCTTTTCTCTCCGGAGGTTGAACTTGGGAGCATTCCATAGAGCATGGTCTTCACAATGCCACACGTTAATGCACAGGTGCCTTTTTTGCATGAGAACATTCAACGTCTCTATGAGAAACAAGTTTCGTTACGGACATAACGCTGAATGCTAATATAAAGCCATGGTTTCAGATGAGTTTATGGTCTTAATAAATGAAAGGATTAATGCATACGAACGATGAAAAAGACTTAGAACACCGGAATTAAAGCATATCTTTAAGAATCTGAGAAGTGAGGTTAACTATAAAATAAAGGTTGATAAATGCAAATTCTATCAGGACAAACTTTCTACTACTTTATCTTGACATATTTTTTTAGACAAGAGCGCGAGAGCTGATTATTATTAAGATTATGATCAATGAAGTTTTAAATTTGCAATATATCAATGCGCAGCTCTAGCATCAACTATTATGACACTTCGAATACTGATGAGACTTTGGATCTAGGTAATAATGTCTTTCAGTTTGCGAATGTCACTCCTGAGTAAGTGGCAATATCATAGCATTAAATCTGATTCAACTGGATGATGAAGTACATCCAAAGTTTGTTAAGATCTTATTGAACCATATTATTGGGTATATATCTCATTTGTTTAACACAATTCTTACTACAACGGAATTCCCTTTAATGTAGAAGCACGCGAAGGAAATTCCATTTCCTAAGCCTGACAAAAGTTTTAGACCCACAGCAATGCTGCCGTATTTATCTAAGACATTTGAACTCAGAGTCCACTCACAGAGTAATAAATACTTGAACATAAACTCTCCACTAACCAACAAACAAACAGGCTATAGATCGGAACATGGCTGTATGACAGCCGTGATAATTTAAGATCGAAAGTATATCAGAACATAATATTCATTCATTTCTACTTCTTGACCATTCTAATGCATTCGATGTACTGTAGGACTCAAATGTATGCTGATGATGTTCAACTCCACATAAGTTGTCTTAGGACGGCCGTCAACAATTGTATTCGTAATCTGAACTACGATCTTGATGGCATATATAAGTGTGCTTCGGTTAATGCTATCAGTCTGAATGTGAAAAAATCAAATTCTATCGTAATTGGGAAGATTAACTGCATGAAAGACTCGCTGTCATTACTTCTTCTTGACTCTTCTATACATATAGTTCACAGAGCCAAGAATCTCGGTATAGTGTTTAATAGCCAGCTCACTTGGACTTATCAAATCAATGTTATTTGTTAAAAACTTATTATATGTTGAGGAACTTATGGAAAACTCATATTTATACTCCTTTAAATATACGTATGCCTTTGACGAAAACCTATTTTGTTCTTGCACTTATGTATGGATGCGAGCTCTTCGCGGTTCTGGACTCGGTCAGCAGGCGTAAACCCAATGTTACTTTTAAAAATATTGCCACATATATATATATATATATATATATATATATATATATATATATATATATATATATATATATATATATATATATATATATGGACAAAATACGAATAGCTATCCTCGAGTATAATGCTTTGTTGATAGAAAGCATACACTACTTATATTCTTGGTTACGGCAAATCAAAGAGTTCCGTTTTTTTTACCATATCGGACTGTACTATGTATATTATCCGTTGAGTTTGACCAGAGTTGTTTTATAATATATGCCTTGTTTTGTCAAATAGTACCAACGACTTACCAAACTTGAAGTCGATTAACCAGAGGGAGTGACGTATATAACTAATCTGTTATCATATTTATTCCATATTGCCTGTAAATATCAACCAAAGCTAAGCGAACATTTTCTTCTACATTTTAATTACAGTGACCACCGGTAAATGATTTCATTCAAGGGTTATCTACCTGTTATCTATATTCAGTAAAACTGGTTCGACCTTTAAAAGGAAATAATTGTTCGTCCACTGTCAAACTTTCATCTGGGTAATAGCTTATCGAGATATATCCGAGATTGGATCGACTTGGTGCTAATCTTGTAAAGAATTAATATAACGTCTTGCGCTAGTACAATTGTTGTTTAAATCAATAGCAATTTGGCAGTTCTTTTTATAATAGAGAACTGTAATTTCCCAAAAGATTTAAATAAGAATGATTTCTGGTACCATTTATACCAATGTCCAATAAATGCATAAAGTTTTTCCACATAAATAAAAAAAATAAAAAATTGTGAGGTTTTACCTTTAGAACAGCAAATCGGCTGCAAATACACGAGTACTCCTGACAGGAGTCGACGTGTGTAAATTCTATCCGTATAGTTAGGTTAATTTATAGTTAATGAGTGTGGCGTTTATTAGAGATTGGTGCTTGAGTAGTTTTAAGCCATGCACACTCAGGAAAAAAAAAAATAACGAATAAAAAGCAACGAATAAGTATTTGTTAAAGTTAAATCACACTCAATGGTGACAAAAATAGCTGCAACACATTTTTTTTTTTAATATTTCCATAAATTTTTAACATTTAAAAATGTTTATGGATGTTACTGCCGATATGCCGTTGGACATATTTGAATCAAGTCACATAAATCTAAATTGTATCTAAATATTATACTTTACTCGTGTGCTCTTAGGGATTATCTTATCTTCACTATCTTAAAAAATAAATAAATAAATGAAAGTACATAGAACGCTTTAGATTGATGTTACCGCCTATGAAACCCTTCAAAATTTATCACTGTTCATTTTTAATACTTTATTTATGATAAGAAAAACTTTCGGTTCAAGTCTATAAAGATGTCTTTATTTTATTGGCATACTAAAATTCAATAAAGAGAAAGCCACTGGTAACATTTAGTCCATATTTTAAGTCAGTGCGCGGGAGACAAGTCATATTTTTTTTTAACCACATTCTCATATTTCAACGTTTAACCCACTAAAGTTATCTTGCCTTCAATATTTTCAGAAATAAAATGTTTTCTAGTCTATTTGTCACACATACAGTTTGTCAAATAAATGTTATCAAAGTAAAAAGAAAAATTTAATTGTTGACTTTGTAATATGTCAGTCTATTTTAAAAGTTAACACATCTGATAGTTCTTAACAGTTACTGTAACGCAATACATATGCACAGAATAAAAAGAAATATGTTTAGAATTTGTTGTTGAAATCCTCAAATAAAAGTAACATTTTTATTTATTTTCTACTTTGAAAACATTTATTTGACAAACTGTACATCGCTTAAGGTTATATTTACATATGGACATTTCCACCGAAAAATACCACGAGAAACGTTTTTGGCTTAAATCTTTAAATCCGTTATTTCGTTCGTTCTCTTTTTACTGAATTCAGTAATTAAGTAGCACTATATTCAGTAAAAACATCATGCCAATCAAGCCGAAAGATTTGAATATTAAAGCCAACAATATTCTCTCGTGGCATTACCTTTCGGTGGGAATGCTCTCATGTTCATGTATTATGTAGAAAAATTCTTTTAAAATAAATTATTACAGTCTTTACGAAAATAATTTTTAGTTCTGTTTGTGTTTATGTACATAATTCCCAGCAAAATTTATGAAAGTGGGGTGAAAAAGGTCTCGGTTTTGACATTAAATTCTCTGCTACAATCAGTAGAATTTACGAGTATATATTTTCTTTTCTATTAACGCCTCTGGTTGTGGATTTGGCTGCGTTTGAATTTGCGTTTATATTTTTGTTTCAATTCGAATTGATTGTATTTGCAAGAGTGTTATTTATTGTTGCAATAAATTTCATCCTGCATTTCAATTTTCTATATTTTTATTGTAAAATGAATAACAAAAATATATTCATTTTACATCGTTGCATATTCTTGAAGTTCGCTTATTTATTATTTTACATTTTCGTCTTTTTTGCAACTGTGACTGTATAAATAAATAAAATAACACATTTCATACATATGGACAAACTTACACAAATTATAACAATATATACGCTGTGGTGAACGGTTTTGTATGTGCATTTTTTTCTTTTTACCCTTTAATAAATCCGATTTATCAGAAAAATACATATGTTTTTTTATTTGGTTTACTGTAGAGTTTATAAAATTATTTAATTAATTTCAATATTTTTGTGCATCACTGTTATACATGTTTCCCTGTGCTCGAATATGTTTGCAACAGCAAGTGATCGAACATGGCGCGGGAGTATGTGTTTAGCAACATGTTTATAGGACAAACACAAAACATCTGCGAGAACTTTAATATGATTTGTATATGTAACTTTAATTATTATATTTTATTAATACATATAATTTTCGACTATAAGAGGTAAAAGGCTATAACTGCAATCAAATATTATTTACTTCATTCTCAAGAGAAGGTAGTTTAACATTTTTCCCTTATTATATATTTTAAATAGAAGCTTCTATCGAAAGGCATTTTCATTACTTGTTTATTTAACTTTTAGCCTTGTTTATTAATGCATTAACTCGGATTATCACTAAGTATTAATTAATCAGTGAATACAAAAGAAAACCAATTTATAAAGTATGAAAGTAAAATAATATTTTAATAATAACTTAATTGAAGTGTAAAATGTTTAACAAAACTCAATTGAAAAAAAAACATAAAAAATATTGAAAAATTTTAACATAATAGTATGAACAAAAACAAAAATTTTTTACTGATTACAAGACAAGAAGATTTTCTGTAGATTTCCACTAGGAAATCAGAGGCGAACCTTTGGGACCCATATGGTTTTCGTGTGTCTCTGAAGACCATATAAAACGGTAAGAATACTTCTCCTAACATCTTGCAAAAATATTCGTTTGTGCTAACTCGGCTTCCAATTTTATGTCAGAATCAACATCCACTCCATACCAATTTTTTATCGTAACCCCTTCAACTGGCTTCGAAGTACACATTTTGCAAACTCCTTGTAGAAACTCATCTATACAATATTGCAACCCCTAGTAAAATATGAACTAAGCGGAACTTTGGTCTATTTAAAATCAACCCAACACATCATCAAAATTTACATACTCTTAACCAGCACAAGGTTTGCCAAATAGCATGTAAATTTTGAGGGACAGCAGACTAGAACATCAAACATCAGGGATAAATCATCAGCAGTTAAAGAAGAGGAAAATTTTTAACTCGATAAGATGTGAATTTTAATAACCATCCGTATGTAACATCTAAAACACTCACACTAATCACCTTATAACCTCCAAAGCCTATAACGAATTTTTGCGGTACATAGTCCAAACCTAATCATTACTTTTTTTTCAAACCCGTTAAAATTTTTCCTTTATTTATTTATTGGCTTTTCCACTAAATTTTGATTGAAAAAGAATGCAGTTAATTTATTGCTTCCATAGTTAAAAAATGCAATTTAAGCTCAAAAAATTTTTCTAAATATTTTTTCATGTTTCAAAACAAATATAAATTATAGGTCATTCTTCCCTATCGAAAGGTTGTAATCATAATTAAAAGAAAAAAATATTTCATGCAGTCATTGTTTCATTTATAAAACATACTTAACAATCAATTTCAGTTTCATTAAAACCGGTCTTTACTAAAAATTAAATATTCTTATATAAATAAATAAAATAATAAAACAATATAAAAACAAACAGAATGTTTGAAACAATCCTAATAATCATTATTAAATTTCCCCTCACTTTTTTTTTTTTTTATATTAAGTGTTTGCTATTTTGTTATAATAAATATCATTACGATTGTTCAATAAATAGTTTCAAGAAGAAATATAAGTCGCATATGAATTAAATTTATAAAGAAAAAAGAGATTAATAGTTCCAATTTAAGTAAATATTAAAGTTATAGCGCCATTATACATGTAGGTGTTAGCATTTAGTTCAGCATAAATGTTTATATTGTTTTAAGAAAATATATATTTATCCATAACCATTTTAGGGATTTTCAGCAATTTTAACGATATTCTACCATATGTACATCGTGTCTTGGAGACCTTCAATTTATAGAGATATACATGTTTGGTGAGTCCAAAATTTATTTTTATACCCAAAATTTAATTAAAATGTTTATACAGCAATAATGATCATTAATCTATCTCCGGAACTCCTATATATGATTAAACTTAGTATCTTTTGTTTTCTTTTTCTCTTGTGATTATTCTGCTGCTATATTTATACAATTTTGTTGTTGTTTATTCTTTTTGTATGCCAATATCATTTGAACTAATGATAATTAACATACTGATAAATATATATAAATTTGCTTACTACATATAGTAATAAAAGAATTGTGTTATTATTGAATTTTGATAGTTACAGTGAGGTTCGAAAAATGCTCGCTTCATATTATTATCATATAGGGATAATCTTTAAATGTTATTAATATATAAGAAAATTATGAATATTATAGATTTTAGACTAAGAATTTGAATTGTTTAGTGAATAAATTTTTTAATTTAAGATAATGTCGAGATAATTCGTTAATTAAGTGGTTTTCTTCATGTGGCGATAATTAAGGTGTGAAAATATTTTGTGTGCCTAAATGAAATGAAAGTATTTGGGTTCGCGTCTTTAGGAGGTATGGTAGGTGTAAGAGACGAGCGTGTCAATAACAACTGATTGGTTCCTATAAATTCGGTCTTTAGAAACAAGGTAGAGAGGGTAAAGAGACATGCGTATCAATAGCACCTGATATTTTTGGTGTAATCAATAATATATTATTTTGGTTTTAGTCTGTTTTTTGTACAGTCGGCTTTTGTTTTTTCTTATGGTCGCAATGGTTCCCTTTTAACGTAACAGCAATATCTTTAGTGAAAAAAGAAGGAGTCTTTAATAAATAATCTATGTATGTGAACAGGATTTTATACAAGAGAGGACTGTTAGCTTGCGATGTAATGTCTCTCGCAGCCCTTGCTTGTCAATTTCTTCTAGCACTGTGTCTTTTTGGTACAGTGCAACAAACAGCTCTTTCACTATATTGTGCATCATAGTACTTAAGATGCTTGTGTTCATTAAAACGCACAGTCAGAGTCAAAAGGAAGTGTATATCCTAATTCTATGGAATTTACTTTTTATTTCTGTCTTCAATAATTTGGTGAACTTAAACATTTAAAATTTTTTAAAACTGAATTTAAAGCTTTGCAAAATTCTGTAAATTCTGAGTTCCTTTTTACTCCTAACTTAGCGTTGGTGTATTTTGGACTTCATATCCACCCACAAATTTTATATGGGATTAAGGTCATAGCACTGTGGAGAATGTGACAGTACTTTATTACATTTTATAGAAGTCAATCTTTTACTATTATGAAGTAATGCTTCGGATTACTGCCTTGAAACAAGCAATAATCTTCACTTAAATTTAACTTTGAAGAGTATTGTGTAGAATTATTATTTACTACCTTTATATAATCCATATTCTTCTTTGTTCCTAATGTGAAAACCTAATTTTCGATTATATTCGACAACAGTAAAACATAAAACTTACCATTAATATCTTTAACGGTTGTAGAGATATTTGAATTAGAAAACCGTGTTTTTTTTTTTTGATATGGCAGTTGCTGGTTACCATGTTCATAGATTTTTAACAGTACATTTGTAGTAGTTTCAATATAAAAACATATGTATGAACCTTAAAATTTTCAAAAATTTCTTAATATAATAATTTTTCGTTTTGTAAATAATTAATATGTACTGTGCATCTTTTTAGATGTTTTGCAACACGATCACCCACTCCTATGTAATTGATTACCAAAAAATGTTAATGTAAAATGGACGGTGTTGCTCGGGGATATGCAAAAGGCCAGCACGCTTTTGATAACAGCACATTAGCTCAATATTGGGTGGGTTCTCAATGCTCGATATTCCCTCTTCTACATATGCTAACCAACAGAAAATTTTGAATTAAAATTTTAATTTTTTCAAAATTTAATATTACTGCTCTTACCGATGTCCACTCTATACCGATAGCTCTTCATATTTAGCAATGATTTTGAATGTCTTTCAAAAAATGTGTTTTTCTTTTTCTTTCCTCTACATTTATTTATTTTCCCTTGCCCCTTGCTTAAAACTTGTACAAAAATATATCTAATGGTGTGATTTGAATTTGAAAATAAGTCTTTTGTCAAAATAAAATTCAACGAATACTGGACACCACACTCTTATTACGAAATACAAGGCCTTTTATTTTAAAAAAATCGTTAAATGATATGAAGTAAACATATACATATGAGAAAAATTCCATCGTCAATTTTCATATTTAAAATTTTATGTTTTTTTATAAATTCTATGAATTTTTTGTTACATTGTTTAAGTAATAAGAAATTCATTTCCCTTCTCTCTTTAATCTTTATTCAAGGTAGAGTCTGGGCTAGAAGAATGGAACTTCTGAACATCTATATCAACATTTAACAATTTTTTTTATTAAGATTTCCTTATGGGAAGATACAGCATAGAATAAAAATTCATATTCTCCAGTAACCTTAACTGAAATTCATAGCATGATTTAGTTTTATAATTGATCTTAAAACTGACTTAATGCCTATTGCCTTTATGTGACTATTCTATATAAGAGGTGCTTGCATGGTTTTATTTGATTTTTAATTTTAACCGAAAGACATAATTTTCTATACAGTGTATTATTATTAAATTTTTGTTCATTATACTTTATTTTCCATTTTAAGCCATTTCTCTTGTTGCTTCTTACGAACTTTCATTGATCGTTACAAGTTAAGGAACTTTAACAAAGCTTTACAATCATAAACAGGCACAAGCTAAAGGCCGTCTTTGTGAAATTTAAAGGCAATTAAACAAATTTTATCGAATTATTATTATTATTATTTTTTTTTAATATTTTAGTCTGTAGTTTGATTACAACTTTTCATGTTTTTAGAAGATTAAAGTTAATATTAATTACAACTTACAAATTTTTAACTATTAAATGCATGGCCATCAATTTAATTTTTACGTAAAAGAAATTTTAATAAACAGCCCATATTTAAATCAACTACATATTACCCTCTGACAAAACCTAGATTGCTTTGTGCTAATTAAATGCATGTTTCCTTTATTTGTGAAAAAAATTCAAGGTTTTTAATGGTTTTTGTGTTTTGAATTAACATTTCCTAATATTTAAATAACGGTTATGAATGCTTTTAATGTAAAGACACTTTGGTTTTACATAATTTTAAAGAGAAAGGCCGTTGTTCACAATTTCTTCTTTTTTCTTTTCAGTTATTTGATAAAAATGATTATAACGACATTTGCAAGCTATGAAGGCAATATACTTTTCTTATATGAAATATAAGAGCTTAGTCTACATAGATAAGTACAGAGTAGTGCTATATTAATATAATAAATAGTCTGTATCAATGACACTATACCTATTACATACATATGTATTACAATAATACATCTTAATTTTTCAATTAATCAAGTCAGTTAATTTCGAAGATAAACTTTCAATAGCCATGCGTTTCAATGTCCTTCCTTACTTGGTGGTGATCTTTACTTTAGCATTGTTATTTTTTTCCAGTAGATGGCGTTTTTTCCTGATCATTCGTCTCAGGGAGGCTCATTCTTTATTTTTTAGATGGAGTGGTCTGGAGGGACATTTGAAGCCTATTTTATTAAACACTCGAAACGAAACTATAATTAAATTATTTCGACATTTCCTCTTCTGGGGACTTGAACTCTGCTCGCTTGTTTTGTTATGCATGCGCTCTAACCACTACACCACGCCACCCTCAGTGAGATTAAAGTAAAGTATTATCTAAAGAAGTATATCAATTATTCTTACAGATTTATTCCACATGTTCAGTCCCTCAACAATGGAAAGAAATATCCGCATACCTATGTATCTTCAAAAATTTTGGCAAAAAGTATGCTCAGAGTTGCAGATGTATATTACTTTTTTTACCAATCTCAAAGTTATTTACTAAAATATATACTCCTAGTAAATAGTTTTACATGGTCAATACATTTATTTCGAACGAAAAACACGGTTTTAAAAACAACAGATGAACCATAGATCCGACAAATATATCGATGTCTTAATATAGAAATGGCGTATATCGATTTTTTGTTACTTACCAGAAGAAAAAAAACTAATTAAAACCTGAAAATACAAAATAAAAAAACACACAGTTTGAATAAGCTATAAATCCACTATTTTCAAAGATATAACAGAATTTTCCAAAGGAGAAAATGATTTGGAAAAATCGAAATACTTCCTTTAGAATTCAATAAACCAGCGCTTTATCGATTTAACAAAAGTGTTCGATAGGGTTTGTCTACTCTATGTCATTATGCTCCTAAAAGAGAGAATACGCAACAACATAAGATTATTTTGGGCTTTACTTTAAACTCTGCTTTTAAATAGCTTATTTTCATAAGACTTGCGATACGCCGTACCTTTTTAGTTTTGTTAACCCCATACATTCCAGTACAGAAACCAACAAGTCTTTATGGTTTAATGTGAAATTAATAATTTTGGTCATCATTAAGTCTAAACACCCTAAATTTGTTTTTGTCCGAGTATGTTACATGCTTCCTAAATGTTGCTTCATTTATATATGTTTTGTCGTACTTTTATATGAGTTTTAAGTGTTCTTGGATATTTTCCACTTTCAGTTGTGGCTTACTCTTCTAAATTTGACTATATTAGCCAATTTTTTCAATATTTTATTTTTTGTCTTAATTACATTGAAGATAATAAGTTGCTCCAACTTCTACTTTATTATTATATACAGTGGCGGTTCGAAATATTCTTAGTCTAACAAGGCTAAACAAAAGGTAGATTATGAAAACTATTTTATTTCTCAATATAATATTCTGAAACTTCAGTATACTTAGACTAACGGTTTTCTTCTATTTCTTGATTAAAATATTTTTCCTGAAGTACCTCAAAATAATCGGTTACAGTTGCCATTGCAATTTCGTCCGGGGCTTAACATTTGAAATAATTGTTTTTTGACTTGGGAACAAGTAGAAGTCAGAGGAAGCTAAATCAGGGTAATAAGGTAGATGGTTCAATTCGTTGATTTTCGCTATAAGCTTCAGAAATTATCATTCCAATGCTCTTTTGGTCAACTATTAACAAATGAGGCACCCCTCTTGCAGAAAGCTTTTTCATCTGTAATCCCTGATGCAAAGTAAAATGCACTCGATAATCTAAAATGCCTGAGGCACTAACTGTTGCACTAAATCTAACTTGTCGATTGTCTAGTACCATATCACGCACTGTAGCTATGATTTTTATAGTTGTTTCAGTTTTTGGTTGTCCACTTGTACGACCACGTTTAAATTTAGCAACCCAATTTTTTACTGTTACATTCACTATATTATTGCGAATTTCCAGTCCCGATAAATATTGAATCACACTCCGAATTTCTAATTCTTCCATTATAAAAAATCACTTAAGCGCCCTTTTGAACACCTGTTACTAAACGAAACAGTTGACAACTATAAATGAAATTTAACATATGTTCATATGGCGGATGAATGTTCCCATTATACAAAGTTTTTGCTGTTTATACCGCCATTACTTTGTCAAGCTAAGAACATATTTTACTGCCCTCGTACTTCGGCTGAAATATGATTCAAATTTTTAAATAACTTCATGGAAAATTGTTTATCTAATTAGTTTTATCGGCATGATAATAAATGGTATAAACAGCCTTTAATTTGAATCAATTAAAAAATTTTTGTAGCTAAAAGGCAAATGCATTTTTATGATATTACTAGCTAAACCCAGCGTGTTTCGCCACCTCTATTTTAATTATTAACTTATATTATTCCCATGCGGCTTAAATCCAGACATTTAAGATAATTTACAGTTGTTTTCCAAAAGACACTAAGAATCTACTATTTACCTAAATAGAGTCTTGACACAATAGCTTTTACCCGGTGTGCTTTGTGCAATGTCCGCTTATCAAATTATTTCTGTTTTTTGACGGATGTGGAAAGAGAAAGAAGCTTTAATTATTGTTTTTCACATATAAAATTTATATTAAGTACAAATGGAAGGTGCCACGCCCACTTATCTAATCTCATCAAGTTATTGGTTGATGATGTGTCTTGTCTGCGATGTTGCTTGATCCGAATTTAGAAACTTCTATTGTGCTATACCGTTTTAAGAAAGTACAAAGCATATTGTTGACTATGAATGGCTGATACCAAGCCCATATTTTATATAATGATTTTTGTTGACTACGAAGTCATTTAAATCAAATTTAGAAACTTTCACTTTTATCGTTCTAAGGATATACGAAAATAAATATCTACTTTGTATTGGAGGAGCCATGCCAAATGCCAATGCCCGCCAGCCTTTTTACTGATGATTTTCATTGACATTCAGACAAAATCCAGAAGCTTTAGCTTTAACTGTTTTCAAGATATACAAAAATCAATATTTACTTTGTATGGGACGTACCACGTTCACTCATCCAATTCCGCCCGCCGACTGATAATTTGTATTGACTATGAATGTAATTGGACTAAATGTAGAGACCTTTACTGTTACCATTTTGAAGATATAGGCAAACAAGTATTTGTTTTTTATGAGCGTGGCACCGCCCAGTTGGAATTTTATATATTCCAGACGTACTGAAAGATACTGTAACAATTTCAAAAATATTGGTACGTAAAAACATACATTCACTTTTATACATAATATTTAAAGTAAATAAATAAAATGACTATTATTTTTGAATATATGTTTTTGTTTTTTAATTGTTTAATTCCTAAAATTAATATAAAATTTTTAATCTTCTATTTGCATATAACTTTTTACTTTTGAATTATTAAATTTAAATAAATTGTTTTACCATTGTTCATGAATTTATTTTAAGAACAATTTAAGCAAAGTACAATAACAAATGCAATTATTTTTTAGTTATAATTATAATACTGCACATGCTACACTGCTTAATTTAAATAAAAATTCGTTGTGAAAATATTTGTAGTACGAAATAATTAAATATTACTTATACGTCATGATGTTCTGGTAAAAAATAAGTTTTATAGATTTTTAGGTATTTGTAATAATAACTCATTTTACATTCTATGAAGGAACATGGAGACTTCTCCCAATCAATGAGCTGCACCAGATTCTATTTCTAAATGCATTATACCGCTGTTGAAAAACTTTTTAATTTTGGTCTGGTATTGAACCGAGGACCTTCTGGTTACTAGGCGGATGCCTCACATACCATACCTCAGCGAAACAGGTATTTAAATTATTTAAAAAATATAAAATTTGTCCACGCTGCGTTACCATGAGCTCTAACAGTTGAATCTCATTAAGCAAGTCAATTTCAATGTAATAGAACAGGAAAGAAATTTCATATAATTTTATATAAACGGTGCACCATCTAACGTTTTTTTTTTTCATCTAGTGCTTATTTCGTGAATTCTAACACCCAGCTCATGTCTGATTTGACAGATAATTAGTTTTATCCTTCCGCTGAACGAATACGGTTGTGCATACGCTTCGCTAAGTGCGCCTGCGATCGACTTACAGAAGATGCCGATTTTGCCAAAAAAATCATCTTTTCAGATGAAGCTCATTTTGATCTTGGCGGGTATGCAAATAAGCTAAATTGTCGCATTTGGGGCACAGAAAATCCGCACGCATACATTGAATAGCCAATACACCCAGACGAGTCACTGTTTGGTGCGGATTTTGGTTCTGAAGCATAATTGGGCCATTTTTCTTCGAAAATGAGCAAGGAGTGGCCGCTACAGCCAATGGCGGTCGTTATCGAGCCATGTTGAAAGAATTTTTTTTCACCAAAATTGAGGACAAGGATATTAGCAACATTTGGTTTCAACATGACGGCGCTACGTGCGACAGAGCCGAAGCTACACTCGATGTTTTGCGCCCTGTTTTTGAAGATCGCATTATCAGCCGCAGAGCTGATGTCCTTTGGCCACCTCGTAGCTGCGATTTGACACCGTTGGACTATTATTTGTGGATTGCCGTCAAAGGTAAGTGTTACGCCAACAAGCCAGAGACAAATGACGCTTTAAAGGACAATATATCGTAAAGCCATTGGTGAAATACAGCTGCACACAATCGATAATGTGCTTAAAAATTGGACCGATCGTGTAGGCTACTGCATGGCCAGCCGAGGCAGCCATTTGAATAAAATTATTTTCCATTATTAACCGGAAGGATTGTACTTTCAAATAAAAAAAGAAATTTGAGAAAATATTCAGTGTTTTTTTGTATAGCATTTCCAACAAAAAAAAATTATTTGGCGGACCCTTTATTTTATACATGCTTTTTTTTGTCGAAATAATTTAAAGTAATAAAGAAAGCTTTTACATTGTTTTTTCTCACATTGATGTTGATCCAATAATCTTCCGCTTTAAACTAAAAACATGTAATATATTTTATTTTTTACAAATTAATCATTGGTTTTTTTTTGATCGGAATATTCGGGTATGAATTTGTAAAAAATTTATCGTTTACATGGTTTAGTTGAATGCGCATTCTTGCTTTACTTTCTCGTATACATTTTTTCTTTTAAATGCTTCTGACACTATAATATTTTTATGCACATAAAAATGCAAAATAAGAAAATTCACCATATTAGGGACAATATTGTGGGATTTTTGTCCATTAGTTTGTGTTAAATTTGATAATAAGTTACCCTGGTATTGCCATACTGATTTGTGTATTTGATGGTATTGCCGTACTGATTTGTGTATTTGACGGCATTATCAATTCGACCCTCTTTGGGTAACACGATCTCACATGTTTAAAGTTAACAGATATAAAATAGGGGATATAAGAGCATTTGAAATATTTTCGGAATTTTCAAAAATTTTGTCAATTAGGTATATAAGGAGACTGCTTTGCCTACTTCGACTTAGTTAGCATTTTCATATCATAAAATAAAGGCGTGTTGAGGCGTAAGAAAAAGTGTTATATAAACGAATATTAAGTTGCTGTATTAAAACAAACCCTATAAAGATAAAGTGATAAAAATAAAAACTGTAAAACAACAACAGAGTGGTGCTTGTTTTTATTTTAACGCAATTGAAAAGAACTCAAACGTTTTAAAAAGGTTTATACGTAACAATATCTATCAAAAGCCTTCTTGAAATCTACAGAGGATTACGCCATTCGAGGAATTGTTTTATTACGATGGGTAGGGTGTTGGCCTAATTTAAGCAGCTTCTGGTTGGCCGTAAAACTGTTTGTCCATCTCATAGATTATATTCTATGTAGCTTTAGATTCTTCTTTTTATTCTGATTGCTTGTGTTTTATATATGCTGTTAGTTAGAGTCGCCATTGTTAATTTAACAATGATTCCTTTTTTCCTAAGTTGGAAGCATCTTTTTTTCCTCCCAGACTGATGTAATGTGGGATCATAGGAGTCTAGCTGTAGCCTTGGTCCTAACTACCGTCCTTCAGTTTCTTGATGGCCTCTTTCATCTCCTTCAAGCTGGGAAGGTTGCACGATACTTTCAAGTTATATCCTGCGTGGCTTCTGCTGTCTCTCATTTCATATTATCAGTAGTTTCTTATACGATAACATTCCTGATTTGCTCCAATTTTTCTCTCGATCTTGAGTATAGGAATCACTGTCAATTAGATACCCACCACTGATATTAGCTTCGCAGACTCGATCGGTGAGACTATTGTCGTTGGGTGTAGTTTATGCAGCTTTGGCTAACTGCTTTCTCTTTTTTAATTTATAGACGCTTCAGAAATCTTCTTATATATCTATTTGCAGCTGGCATAATCTTCTCCTTGAAGGCATTATTACCGTTTTCTGTGATTATGATCTATAGGTAAGACATAGGGTCTTTCGCTGAGAATGACGCTATGGATATATACGGACTCATGCGCAGATAGCTTGTTGGAAAAAAGTTGAGGAAGCTACCAAAGATTGGACTAAGTATAGGAGTTCGCAGATCTTGATTGATTTGGCACCGCTTCACATCTGTGTGATGAGGGTAGCCACATGTTCGACGGCAATTCTGTCCATTCTATGCAAGGTGGTCGGGGGAGCATCTTCGGTCCTGGACGTCATGCCTTTGGATCTGTGCTTAGGTAGCAAATACATGGTTAAATTCCCAGACCGGTATTGTTAGTCTTAGTACAGAGGTAGTTTGATTTGAACCGATGGCTCCAAAATAAATGACAGTATCGGTGCTGGTGTTCATGGATCCAACCTAGACTTCTCGATCACATTGGAGAGATCGCTGAGTGTCTTCCTTGTACGTTGCATTGCCATATGTGCGGATATCAACCAGACAGTGGGCTCAAGGTTAAGGCCATTAATTTATTCTCTGATAGCCAAGCTTCCTTAAAAGCACTCGGCTCGAGTCGAATGACATCTAGACCGGTCAAATATTGCTACAATACGTTGCAAACACTTTTGCTTAGAAATAAGTTCCAGTTGTTTTGGGTATGTGGATACTGTGGGATATATAGTGACGAAACAGCGGATGCATTTGTTCCCTATATTAGTCGGAACGTCACTGTGATATACCATTTTATACCATCCTCAATCTAATCAAGGAACAGTGAAAAACTCAAAGAGACTTACCTATTATACGGTGGCGATAAGTCCTCAATTTAGGCGTCGCTCTGTGGCTCTCATTCCGGACTTGATATTGCTGATGTGGACCTAAAGCGCATCTGAAAAGGATGGCGGTCTCTTATATGAGTGTTTGTAGACTGTTTTCTCAGGCCTCAGGGACGGCGGATTACATATTTTGTGAATTCGGATTTTGTGATAGGCTTAGAGACATATTCACCATTGGGGTTTCAGGCATGCTGATGTTCTTTAGGATGGCAACAGATCCGCTAAAAAAACTCTAGACCGACAGCGCCACAAAAAATCATAAAGGCCACAGAGTTTTGTAGTAGTGACTGGTCGGTTTGATAGTGATCATCTTCTATACGCCCTCTATCACACAAACAAAATTCTGGACGCATTTTTATTCTTAATCTTTATCGTGATTTAGGTCATCATATGTTGAACGTTTTACTTTATTGTTATTACATGTCTATTGACAGTTTTAGGTGGTTAAAAAAAAAGCTGTTGAAACTAAGTGTTAATGTCTGAAAAGTTTTCTCGTTTAAGGAGTATTGGCTACGAAACTAAGAATATTTATATGTATGTTAGTCGTTACTGCTGGTTATTCCCCGTTAAATCCAATCAACTGCAAATAATAATTTTTTTCCCTCATTTATTTTCTTTGTTTTTCATTTGATTTTGATAATCTTGATTAACAGAGTATGTACTGGAATCAATTGAAGATAATTTCGTTTGAATGACTTTCTAAGGAATGGGAAGGTAATTAAGAATATAATAAATAATTGTGTGTACAAATTAAATAAGTTTAACAATATTAGTAATAAAAGTTATTTATGATCATATATTGTGCCTTATGGTGTAAAGTATTTTCAAAGTGTAAATAATAGTTAGAAATGTAATAAATTTCAAATTATTATTTATTTAATTAAGTAAGAAGAAATGTCTAATTTAACCAAAAATTAACTGCAGAAATATGATAATGATATTTTTGTTTTCAGTTTTAATCATGTTACAACAAACTACAGATGTTTAAATTAAGTAGAATTATTTTTGATACAAGTTAATGACGTTTTCTTTTATGACAAATAATGTCGCACTACATTTATTCTTTGTCATAAAACATCGTCAAAAATTAAAAAAATATTAACGATTTTTAAAAGTAACATTTTAAGAGGCACGGAAACCTTTTATTTTATTATATTTTTTTTAAATTAACAGAAAAAAGTATGGCAACAAAGTGCAACATTTAAAAAAGACGCCATAAAGAAAATTGGAAAATTAAGATCTAGAATATTATTAATGAACGGACAAAATACAAACTATATAGGTATGTCCAAATATTCCAGATTAGGCAAAAAATAAAAAATTAATAAATAAATAAAGACCAATACAAATTTTATATAGAGAGCGTTGCTTACTCTTAACATTGATGAATGGGTGAGTAGTTAAACCGGGTAGTAAATAATTACGTGTAGCAAATACTTTCTTATTAGGTATATAATTATAATTTCTTTAACAGTCCATAGAGGAACACGGGAACTTCTCTCAGTTAATGAACTGCACCTTATTCTATTATTCTACCTATTAAAAGGGATTCACAATTTAACGTGGGCTCAGGACGGCGATAGTAGTAATACTCATGAGTAGTTACTACTTAATTTTTTGAGGTGATACCATTGCTTTCTTATTCAGATGGCCTGATATGTGCTTGACTCAGTGACCTCTTGGTAAGTAGACGGATGTCTTACCTACTACACCATAGCGGCTCACTTCACATAACATAGTAAAGGCTAAAACATCATACAAACCCAAAAATTCTAGTTGTACCGCTGAAGACCAAAACTGTCAGAGATATATTGCGTCAAAATATACATATGTATATACATAGTACGTATAAAAAAAATGAATAGATGATATGCTAAAGGGTAATATTTTTATGTAAATTATAGCATCCAAAAATACTCACTCAATTTCTTAATTTGTAATTGTATATCCGGTTCTAACCTCTAAAATAAATGTAAAATATAATTGTGCTACTTAGAAATACTGTAGTCTAAACTACATTCATAAATATTTAAAAAATACGTACAACTTAACTTCTAAAAATACTTTTAATAAAAAAAAAAATAAATAAGTGAACAGGACCAGCAGCAATAAATTGCATTTTACTTGTTAAAAAATCATATTTTTTTCATATTGCGGTTTCACATTAAAAGTGCATATAAGCGCCAATTTTTATACCAATATTGACTATAGCAATTGTGTGATAGCAAAGCAAAAATGAAATGTAAATGGTCCGCCATATAATTTTTTTTTTTAATGCTATAAAAAAAAACTACTCAATATTTTCCCAAATTTCTTTTTTTATTTGAAAGTACAATCCTTCCGGTTAATAATGGAAAATAATTTCATTCAAATG
Organism: Wohlfahrtia magnifica; assembly: GCA_023159175.1. Taxonomy (NCBI): domain Eukaryota; kingdom Metazoa; phylum Arthropoda; class Insecta; order Diptera; family Sarcophagidae; genus Wohlfahrtia; species Wohlfahrtia magnifica. Next base: position 10,607,941 of record JAKWBJ010000486.1, on the reverse strand, counting down.
GCTGCCTCGGCTGGCCATGCAGTAGCCTATACGATCGGTCCAATTTTTAAGCACATTATCGATTGTGTGCAGCTGTATTTCACCAATGGCTTCACGATATATTGTCCTTTAAAGCGTCATTTGTCTCTGGCTTGTTGACGTCACACTTATCTTTGACGGCACCCTACAAATAATAGTCAAACGGTGTCAAATCGCATCTACGAGGTGGCCAAACGACATCAACTCTGCGGCTGATATTGCGGTCTTAAAAAACAGGGCGCAAAGCATCGAGTGTAGCTTCGGCTGTGTGGCACGTAGCGCCGTCCTGTTGAAACCAAATGTTGCTAATATCCTCCTCTTCAATTTTTGTGAACAAAAATTCGTTCAACATGGCCCGTTAACGATCGCCATTGACTGTAACGGCCACTCCGTGCTCATTCTCGAAGAAAAATGGCCCAATTATGCCTCTGGACCAAAATCCGCACCAAACAGTGACTCGTCTTGGGTGTATCGGCTTTTCAATGTATGCGTGCGGGTTTTTTGTGCCCCAAATGCGACAATTTTGCTTACTTGCATACCCGCCAAGATCAAAATGAGCTTCATCTGAACACATCGCACACATGCTGTAACATTACCATGATTTTCAAAGTAATGTCGCAATATTTCCCAGCGTTGTTCAAGCGTATACACAACCATATTCGTTCAGCACATGGTTAAGACTAATTATCTGTCAAATCAGACATGAGCTAAGTGTCACCATTCACGAAATGAGTACTAGTTGAAAAAAAAAGTTAGATGGCGGACCCGATACTTAAAAAAATTGCTCTAATTTTGCGCGAAATATTTTTTTTCCGAAACTACATTACGAATAAATCCGAAACTGTTGAAAATTTATTTATTTGATTTATAGGAAATTTTGTTACTAAGCGTCTGGTTGTAAACGCATTAAGGTCAGCCAAGTAGTTTTCAAGTTATGATGAAAAATATTGACATAAATACCATATTTTGACAAAAATTTTGCCCGATAAAAGAAAATTTGAACTCGATTGAAAAAACCTGAAAACGAATTTGAATTCAGCATTTCAGATTCAGATTTTTACCTCTCCCAGGTACAAATTTCAAAAAGCAACACTATAACTCTTTCGTTATGTTGATTTATTTGCGTTTCAAATTTCATCAAAACCGGAGTGTATGTAAACAAAAAACTTTGTTTTAAGAGTAATAAAAAAAGCAATTTTGAAAAAAGTGGGGTGGCGTAGTATAGTGGAACACAGACATACCACACAAACGGCTCAGGCTCAACCCTCAGCAGAGGAATTGACAAAAAAAAAAAATGTAGTTACTGCTTCGAATATTTAATAAAGAGACTTCAACTCCCTTCTGACAATCCCATCTAAAGAACCCTCCCTCACCATTAAGCTTATCTCTGGAGATGACAACAAACATCCGACGAATGATCCAGATAAAACGCCACCTACTAGATAAAAATTACAATGCTAAGTGAGGATCACAGTCACCACAATATACAATCATATGCAGGTAGGGAGATCGGAGGTTATTATTCGAACGGCTTTATCCGGCTTTTTTGGTTCTGTTGAATACGGTTTTTTCAAAATCTTCATTTTTCGAATACCGAATAAACCGATTTGACACGAATAACCGGTTAATTTAAATAAGTATAATTTTTATACGTTTGTATATTTTTTTACGTTTGCATACATTTAATTGGCTCTTTATAAAAATGTAATTATTTTTGTATATATGACAACCTTGGACGTCTCACAAAGAACGTAAAAATCAAAGTTCATTGAAAAAGATAATCAATCTTGAGCAAAAATAACCTTTTCTCATTCTCTGTAAACAAATATTGACTTTTTGTGACACACACACTATTAAATACTGGTGCATAAATTTACAAATTTTCTTGTCGAGGCAATTCCTATATGATTAATGAATTTATTCAAAGTAAAACATTTAATTTTTGGTACTTTAGGCACCTAAATTATAACTATAATAACAAACCTTTAATTCTATTCTCTACCAAGTAATATAACAAAAACGAAATTAGCTCTTTGAGTAGGTGTCGAAGCTTAAGCATTTTCAGTACTTTGTGTAATAAACTTTGTTTCTAATGGCTTCCGCACACCGATTTGGCGTAGTTTTTATAATATTTGTTAGAATTATTGTTAGTATTGATTTCCGCTTTAATTTTAGGCTCTCCATCAGCTAGCTTCTGCTTTTTTTAAAACGACGTGGTACAATTTTGTGTTAGGAACAATTTTTTTTAAGTAAAAAAACCGGTTAACCAGTTATTTGAATTATTATTAACCGAAATTTTTTTTTAAGTGCTACTTTTCGAATTATTCGAAAACCGGTTTTTGAAAAAAGTCGAGTAATCAGTCTCCCTATATGCAGGCAAACTAAAATAGATTAATTATAAACTTAAAAATCAACTTGATTCCTGAAACAAAGCAATGAGTGCTTTCTGCAAAGCCCATGTGCTTTCTAGAGGAGCAACGGAAAAACAATTTTTTTGAAGAAGTCTCTTATTATGCCCGTTTACTCCTAATGAATTCAATTATAAAAAATTGACACTTTTATTAGCTATATCTACCTGAATTTTTCCACGATTTTAACTTTTCCCTATCTGTGTTCCAATTCCAATAATTATTATGATTAAAAAATGAATTTGGTAGTGCAAAATACGTAGGCATACACGGGCGTAACTGAAAAAAGAGTTCCTTAATTTTTCAAAGATAGTAACAGCAAACTAGTCATTTAAATATTGTTACGAAAATCAAGTTTGGGTAAAACTGTTGTTTGTTACATCGTTAAAATAAATAAACAGAAGGTACAGAAACAACTAGGTGCAAATGTATAGATAATTAAATCGACAACAACAACAAAAACAGAAATGCTTACAAATAAAAAAATATGACAACAACAAAAACACGCAAGAAAGAAAACAAGCAACAGACAATGGAGCTAACTCAGCAAAGGAGTTAAGTGTGGAATACATCTAGTTGAAAAGTTTACGATCGAATCTAAGTTGTAACAACGGTCGGAACAATGAAATAAAAAATAATGTTAAATAAGGAATTATTAATTAAAAACCAAGTACAAAATTTATTTTATTTTAACTTCAATCTACAAACTCATAAATACACGCTTTTAAAAGGTAAAAACGTAACAATATACTTTAGTACTAGAGTACTAGAGTAATGCCTCCAGCGTTGCTGGGAGCCTTTGTGTTGTACTCGCTTTTTGACTGATATGGATACATAAAGAATTCTTTAATTTTTACCGTTCTCTGGATATGCAAAATTCAATTTTTTTACAATGAGCGTTATTTAACTGCCAAGCTGTCTAAGCTAAATTTAGAAACTTCAACGATAACCATTCCCAAGATATACAAAAATCATTATTTAATTTTTATGAGAGGTACCATGCTTACTTATCTGATTCCGCCAATTTTTAACTGATGGTTTGTACTATCTGAGAAGTCATTTAGACCAAATTAAGAACATTCCACTATGACCGTTCCAAAGATAAGCAAAAATCAATATTTGCTTTGTATGGGAGTTGCTACTCCCACTTGCTCAATTCGGCCCACTTTTTGACTGATGATTTCTATTAACCACAAAAATATTTAGGCCAAATTTAGAGACCATTACTATTATGGATTTAGATATATAAATACAAATTTTATATTTGCATGGCAGAGCCAATTTAAGCAAAAGTGAAGCCACGAACCAAATGAAAGTTTCCTACAGATGATTTTTATATACATAGTTTTAAAAATACAAACAACATATTTCGTTTTAAAATAAAACTTATGCTTTACAAAGGGGTTCACTTTAATATCAATAGCTCGCAAGCCAATGCACCTACAAAAACAGCATCTACGTAAAAATCTTGGTACTGACTTCACCTTACAAAATAAAATCGGTTGCCACATTTTAGAGAACATTAATTACAATGCATTTTATAGTTCTCTTTTATATATATATAGATTATAAGTGGGATTTTCCACTGAATGGTTAGGGCGAACGAGTAGAACAGGATAGCAGGGGAACGACAACAAACACATTACAATAAACAAAGCAATGTGTAAAAATAAATAAAACTAATATACTTAAACCTAGTAAATAGATAGTGTACTCGTATATAAAACATAATAAATAAATTGAAACTAAAATAATAAAAATGCGTTTTATTTAAAGTGCCTTGGTAGTCAGGAGGATCTCCAAATCCTTTATATATATAATCCTTAAATAAAAAAGTTACATTTTAATATACATATTTCTTTAGAAGGAACCTTTCATTAAATAATTTTGCTTAAAAAATTTGTTCTGGTTTTATGAACGAATGTAAATGACACCTGATAATTTCACCTGTATTTATATATTTTTTATCGTAAATATATTTTCATTATTCATAGTTATACTATATATATTGTACATACATATTCATTTGTATGTATTGTGGTTACGTTTTTAAGATTCAATATATTCCATTGAGGCTTTAGCAATAGGTTTAACAGAATGACCAGTTGCTGCTGTCATTTGTCTAGCTTTTGTTATATCATGTTGTTTTCATCAGAATTCCGATCACTTTTCAACTTGTCATAAAACACATGCATGTACATATTTATATATGTACGTATACATAAACACCCGATATATGTTGACATTTGACTCATATTCACATGTGGTTTTTGTTGCAACAAGAATATAATTGTGCAATACTACATATGGATGCAGGCATAATTTATGCATTTAACCAGCTATCCAATCATTTACCATCTACCATCATACGTGGTAGCAATTATCTTTTTGCGTTATTTTACTATATAGACGTTGCCTTATGAATTCAACTGTATAAATCGTTTTTCACTGATGTGTTGTTATTGAGTAATTGATAAAGTGTTTAAATACGTCTTTAGTTAATATTTTCATTGCATAGTTTTACAACTGGAACTCATTGAAAATTAAAAATTGATTAAACCTATGGCATAAAATGCTCTGCCGTAAACGTATAAACTTTTTTAGTAAAGTAATTATGCGTTGCTACCAAAGGAATGAAGTTGAAATGCCTGGGAAGTAATACTACTTGTCTGTCACGTGCAACAAGTATCAGTTTTTGATATTTTCGAAGCAGTTAAAACATCTTTAGTTACAGGTTAAAAAGTCGATTCTTGTACCTTATTAACTAAATAATTAATAACTGAATAACTGTATATTAACTGATTTTAAGTTTCTATACGGATTTGTAAAGAAGAAAAACATAACATGTAGGTGATTTATGTACATAATATTACGTTTTAACATTTGTAAAACGTTTAAGTTGCTTTGAATAAGATAAATGACGTATTTATGTTTCACTTTTTACAGTCTTTTTATTTCCACTTAATACACAAATTACTCAACACTTTTACTAACACCTTAAGGGGTTATAACACGATATGTAATTGTCATCTGACTTCTCAATTTTATTTCACTTATATTATGACAAAATTGTATGTCTGTGTGTCATAATTTTACTTATAGAAACACCTTTGAAAGTATACATATGTTCAATAAAATCAAAGCTGACAACAAAATGTGAAATGGATATCTAAAAAGTAAAATAATTAGAACGTGCAGTATAATTTCAATAATAACTGCAATTAAATGGAAAAAGAAAAAGATAAGATAAGAAAGAAAGATAATATATGAACTAAAGAAAGTTCACTTCGAAGGGACGCTGAATTATGTTTCACTTCTATGGCAATAAAAGAGTTACAGGTAGAAGATCCGAAAGCATTTCAAAATTTTTCAAGAATTTTCTATACGCCGCCAACGAAAATTTTGTTTGAAGGAGTCATAACCAATGATCGCCGTAGCGATCTGAAAGATCTGAAAGCAGTAAAAAATTTGTTCAAAAATTTCCAATACGCCGCCAATGCATTTTTTTTTTTTAAGGAGCGAGCGAAGATGCTCATCAATAACGGTAGGGTAGCCAACTCTATCGATTCATTGGCATTGGAGCACCGTCGCAATCTGGCTTGTGTTTCATTGTTCTATTGGTACTATAACGGAATGTGTTCTAACGAAATTGCGGAATTAATTCCTAAAAATCATATATTTTTACATAGTACTCGTACTTCTCGTAGAGCGCATCCCTTTGTAGTTGATTATCCAGTATCGCACAACGCATTATAGGGAGAATTCGTTCTTTGGTCGCACAGTTCGGTTGTGGAATAATCTTCCAGCGAAAGTATTTCCTGCCACTTACGACGTGAGTAAATTTAAATTTAATGTCCATAAGCACTACTCCCTCTGTCCTCCTTCCAATAACCTATTTTTCTAGTACCAGCACAATGCACTGCATGAGTAGGGGCCATCCCCTGGATGCTGGTCTTATAAAAAAAAGCCACAACCGATTATTGCAGTAGCTTAGAAAAAAACAAAAAAGTCATAGATTTTTTCGATAAACATATACTCATATGTTTAAAAAGATGAGCTAATAAATATGTGAACCAAATTAATAAAATAAACTAAAAAATAATTTTTATTCATTTAAAACAATTATTTTTGTAAATACAAGCTCCGCCAAGCATTTTCTCATGACATTGGTTCTTGAAAACAGAACGTTTGTCAGATAAAATTAGCACATACTCTCATTGAAACTTTGTCAAATTTAATGTCAGATGGGTTTTCAGAAGCAATGGTTTTGTGCTTTTACACGACGTGCTTATATTTCGCAGTAGAAAATTTGACATATCAGATGATAAATAAATATTGCGTAATACCTTCTTTAGATATTTAAGGGTTAGAGGAATGTATATTTCCTTCTATCCAAATGTTGCTTATTTAAATTTTTTTATTAGCTTCTTTGATAGAAGACTTTTTTAACTCATAGTATGCAATTTTAGTGAGTTATAACGTCTAAGCCAAGATACATTTACACAGTTTTCGTTAGGTTTTTTCGAAATTTTTTTACAATTTTCTGTGCTACATTTTAAACTTCTCTGGTATTATTATTTATTGTTATTCTCTCTCAAAAATATCATCAAAATTTTTACGATCTGCCAAAAAATCTGAATAATTTACTGCCACAATGCTTGCTTTATATATATCACTTTTATATACCTCTGCCATACGTACAACATGGTTTAGACAGAATACACCTACAACTAAGTTAAACATAGTTCACAACTTTTTTTATAACTTTGAGACCATATTGAGTTTCGACAATTACATATCTATATAGTAATTGTCGAGACTCAATATCTCAAATACTAAATTGTACTCTTTTAAGTGAGATTTATTTAGAGATTTTGCAGTTGCTTCACTTTTACGTGATATTAATACACAAGATGTTTTATATATGTATGCTTGAGAACTTTTATGGAAAATGAAAAATTCCCGGGATTTCCGCAAAAAATACCGGGAATGTAGGAAATGAATTTTCCAGAAATCCCGGAAAAGAAACCCTAATTACGCGGAGGTCTACATTGCTCTTGATAATTGTTAACCACTTGATAACGATGAATAGGGCTAGTATAGACACCAAATAAAGTTATCTCTATAAAGCGATGAAACGAAACAAATTCTTTACCTACTTGACTAGTTTATCTCTTAGAAATCCACGGATAAACGCACATTCCTCGCCTTGGAAAAACATAAATAAAACGAGCAAAGGTTACAGTATCCGTATAAGATTTAAAACCGTTTACAAAAACATGGTTGGTTAAAATTCAGTTTATCATTTATCATGTGGCTTTTGTATATTTTTTTCCTTCTTTTATCACTTTTTATTTGTGGACGAAAAATACTTTAATAAGGTTCAATGTATACAGACACTGCGAAGAAAAATACCAACAGATCGTTGCTTACAAACAGCAAATTCTATTAACTATCTATATGGAGGTAAAAAATACACGTATAGACGAATCTTTTTACGGTTTTGCAAAACAATTTTTTGCATTAAATTATCTTAACCAAAGGTAATTTTAAGGATAATAAAGAGTATAAGTCCAATATACAAATACATGAACCCTCTTATTAAATCTCTCATAAAAGATTTTCTAGATGAAATAATGAAATTTAAGAGCTGAATAGTATCTGGCTATATTTTTCACTGTTTTGGTTAGGTTAGGAGGTAGTGGCAGCCAGGCTGAGACAAGGCACACTTGAGCACACAAAGCGGCCCGTTGTGATACCACAAATGAAGCGAGATCCCTGTACCGGCCGACAAATCCCGATTAACCTGTCCTGACGCTCAACCAGAGATCTCACGTAGAAGCTAATTCCCGGTAATCAAGTCGGAAACCAGCTCGATAATTTAATGAATCTGGCTATAAGCCCGACAGCAGTGATCGATAACTTCGATAAACTATCGAGAAAGGGCGAGCCACGTGTGATCAGTCTAGCTCGAGACAGACATTGGCAAATGAAATGAGGCGCACTCTCCTCTTCCTCAATCGATCTACAACCCCGACAGAAATCACTCACCCGTAGACGCAGCCTTTGCGCGTGTCTACCCATAATGCAATGCCACATGATGATGGACACTACACACTGATTGGTACGCCTTCCATTTAATCTAGGCCAGTTGAGTCTAGCAGTAAAGCAAGAATCACCATCTGCTCAAGATCTACCAGCGTCCAGCAAATACATCTGCCTAATAGACAGCCTGAGGGAGAACAGCGGTACATCGATCTACAACCCTAACAGTAATCATTCACCCGTAGACGCAGCCTTTGCGCGTGTCTACCCATAACGCAATGCCCCATTAGGATAGACACTACACACTGATTGGTTCGCCTTCCATTTAATCTAGGCCAGTTGAGTCTAGCAGTAAAGCATGACGTAGAACAGCGGTACATCAACCCTTACAAGAAGGTGACTGTCCGGAAAAAGTATGCCCGCCTTAGCTAGCTCATTAGCCACACAATTACCCGGAATGCCCCTGTGATCTAAATGATATAGAAATCAAGCTGTCGTGAGAGCAACTCTAACAGGCCTAGAGCTGAAAGTTGCACCCGAGAGAGATCTAATAGCCACTTGGCTAATAATTTTCAGTTAAATAATATTGTTACGAAAATAAAAATGCCAAAATTTTGTATTTTTGGTAGTTATGTGTCACCCTGTCGATATCGTACTTATTTGCGTATATGGCAACACTGCCAGATCGACCATCTTTACGTCAAATCTTTAATTCAATAACGGATATAAAAATAGAAGATATGAGGTACTTCCGTAACTTTCCAAACTGTAGGCAATTACTTACAAGACAGTTAGTTATCGTTTGGCTGTCAATAAATAAAGTTGTGTTAAACCGGAAATAAAACTGTTCTATAAACGAATATTAAGTGTTGTATTAAAACAAAGAGTATAAAAGTTATAGTGAAGTAAATAAATAAAACTGTAAGACAATAAATAAAGCGGTGTTTATTTTATTTTAACGTAATTTAAACGATCTTAAACGTTTTAAAAAGTTTAAAATGTTCCAATATTGTTTTATGAATAAAGTCTTTAATTATTTGTTTTTTACACGTTAGTGTTCTATCATAAATTTAAAAACTTTAAAATATGTATAGTATTTCTCGCAATAACCATTATTTATTATTACCTATTAAAATGTGTGGTTAAACATATAATCTTATTATAAAATATTGCCTTAAACCTTGAAATCATTCATTATTTATTAAAATTCTAAAATTGTCTCTAAAACAAAACACTTCAATATGTTAGAGAAGCATTATTAAAATAAAACTTATTATCACACATCTGAACGCACTACTATGTACAGGATTTTCTCACAAAATCTTATTTCTTGTACAAGTCCCACAGGAATTAAAACTTAAACACAACAAAATAGAGAACAGCGTAGCAGACTAAAAAGGGTCAGGCAACAGGAACTAAAGCAAAAATATGATTATAAGACAAGTGATGATAAAGGAGAAGAATATAAGTATGTATGTATACTCATATATGTACATGCATATATTTCTTATTCATCTTGGGCCTTTTCAACTCTCCAACACTTATAATAATTTAGTCTTGACAGGACCGGCGAAGTTTAGAATGCTACTCTAGGGATTTAATGATAAATTGCCTACGCACATACCATACTTTATTAACCCTATGAGCTACCATAGTGGGTTAGGATATATTAGACTTGCGTTGGTGTTTGTAACGCACAAGAGGAAATATAAATTAATTAAATAAATAAGGCATGTCTTTTTATCTCTCTGCTCATTAATACAATTATCGTAACTAAGGAAAATTAGCTATTAAAAAAATAATAAATAAAAAAACATTAATTCAATTTAAATAACTTGTATTCGTTTATAAAGAGCGTGGCGTGGTGAAGTGATTAGAGCGCACGTATGACAACACAAGCTACCAAGGCTAGAGCCCCAGCAGAGGACATGACGAAAAATTTAATTGTGGTTTCAATCTTAATTTTTTTACTATATTATGAAAAATATATTGTATGTCAAATAAAAGTCATGAAATTTTGTTGTGATATGTTAGATATTCTCTTTATTATATTGAATTAAACATCAAAATGTGTCTCAAAGACACATGTTAGTAACATTATTAACCTAATACCATTCCACTTTATCTCTGTAGCTTCTTAGCCCCTGCTGGTAGCTTTGTATAATTTGGGTCAATATTTTTTTACTGTGAAACGGTTCAACATGACTTAAAACGTTGGCTCAGATGATATCTCTAAATTTTGCAATTTCTACGAAGTTTTTAGTATTCTATATTGTAAAAGTAGATGAAAAAATAAAACGCTATATATCTTATGTAAAAGACAATACTGGCCCATTTTTATCGATTGGTTTTTATTTCAAACATCAATACTTAAACGAAGAGCAAATTATTTTTCGTTGTATTTTGAATATAAATTTGGTGCATATGAAGCACTTACTACCGCACTTAGAATTGCTCGCACTTAGAATTGCTCGTTTTCCAACATGTGATATTTTTGGTACACCGCTTGCAAATACTGCACAATAAAATCAATGAAGCAGTTTCATTGGAAGCGTGTATTGATGTGCTCAAAGAAACTTTTTGAAATTTAACAAATGGATGGAATAAATGTTTTGTTTTTTTTTTGGAACTATACCAATGTATTAATGTATGTCAGCTCCAATCGTTTTTTCTAACTCAAAACATGAAAAACAGTTATTTAAAGAAATATTTTGGCCTTTCACGCCTTCAGTGAGATACAAAATAACCCAATCTAATTGATTTTTTTTCGGGCTGTTATTTTTTTGATTTTCCAAGCTATGGTTGGACTTTTTACACATATTCTAATTTGGAATTGATAGCCAGCCGAAATTTAATGCCACCAACTTGTTATCACCATCATACCAGCGATCCCACATATCTGGAAACGCAGCAAATTTATTATTACTTTGTCACTACCTTCCGGCCGCAGTATCTTCGAAGCGAGGTGCACTTGAAATCACTTAAAATTGGGCTGAAGCACAAATTGATATTGAATTTCTATTCAAAATTTTGTTCTTCGGTGAAGACCGTTTTTGGTCGGATGGGTACGTAAATAAGCAGAATTGTCACATTCTGAGTATGGATAATCTATAAGCTTTTTTCGAATTACTATTACATCCACAGAAAATTACTGTTTGGTGTACTTTATAGGCTGACGGGGTCATTGATCCATACATCTTCAAAAATGATGATGATCAGAAAGTTACTGTCAGTGATGAACGGTATAGGGACATGATTAGAAATTTTTTCATACATAAATTAGCTGCCATTAATCTTGTTGACATGTGGGTGCAACAGGACGAAGTCACATGCCACACAGCGTGCTCTGCCATTGATTTACTCAAAGAAAGAGTAATTTTACGTAATGGTACAATTATTTGGCCACCAACATCGTGTGATTTAAACCCATTGGATTATTTTCTTTGGGGTTAAGTAAATTTAGTTATCTAGGTCGATAAACAATTGAACACTTAGAAATCAACATTCGAACAGTTACGAAAAAATTTGTAAAAATTTGTGTTCCAGATTGTATTTTATACGCACCAGGCGTGCTGGCCACATGGCTGAAATGAAATTTAATCACTAATGTCATAAAATTTCCTATTTAGCAATGCCTGCGTCATTGACATTGTTATGTTTTTACCTTTTTAAAAACGTGTATGTATGAGTTCGTAGATTGTAGTTAAAATAAAATAAATTTTGTTTTTGGTTTAAATTAAAAAATCCTTTGTTCAACGCAGTTTTGTGCACCACTAGTTGTAACCTTTTTACAGGCAATAACAATTTTCTATTTTTTATTACTCCGTCTGTTTACAAGTTTGTAAACAACAACAATTACTCGACGGATCTTTCTTCTTAAAGATTTTCCACCCCGATCGTAGCTATAACTTAGGTTCGATCACAACCCTTTCACCCAGAGGTTATCCACACTTAACTCTCTTTAGCTCCATCTTAGCTGTTTTTTTTACTTCACTACTAGCTGCACGAGTTTACTCCTTATAAACTCTCTTCACACCAATAACACTTTCACTGAGTTAACTTTACTTAAAAACTGCACTCGCTGACTTTACAACACATCAACTGATTGCTGTTCGCATCGATGTGCTTTTTATATGGCTGAGTAAACAACACATCGAAAGCTCTCGAACCTCTCGATATTTCAGGTAGATTCCATTTCTTTCTTTTAATATCTTTTTAGTTCTTTTGTAGCGATGCGTATGTAAACATCTACCTCTTGTAGATCTTAGTATTTGTTGTTGCTTGTTTATTGTCTGTTACTTGTTTTCTTTGCTGCTTAATTATTGTTAACAATATTAAAGATATATTCCTTTGTTTTATTATGATTTAAACTTATGTTACTGTAAAAATGCATCCGATATAACTTTTTAAATTAACTTCTAATCAATGCAAGAAGAATAAAATTTAACGTACACAACCACTAAGAAGTTAAAAATCACATTGATTTTTTAGTAACCCACAGGGTAATTGGAACTGAATTAATTGCAATTTTTGGCTCACAATTGGGTCTTAAGTCATGAATTAGAGAGTGAATTACGAAATAGAAAAAAAAAATATCAAGTAAACAATAAGAATAAGTAAGGTTTGTTGGAGTACACTTCAATTGGTTTGAGTCATAGGGAATAAAATAAGCGGATGTTCCTTAATTTTGATATCCCTTTGCTTTTTATACGTAAGTATATATACATACATATGTATGTACGTGTTGATATACTTTACTATGTGTTTATGTGAGAATGCCTGTGTTTTTTTTTTGGCGTTCACCACTCATTGTACATCACAGTTTTATTTCTCTTTTCCTTTATTATTCTTAAAAAATTTAGTTCATTTTTTTTATCCATTTTTCTTTATATTATTTTCGGCAGTTTTATATTTTTCTTAAATATACGCAATCCTCAAATCGTTTAAAATATTACATAAATTTTTTAAAAAAATTTTATTTTTTCTCTCTTGTTCTTAGTATATTTTTTTAATGCTTTGTTTTCCATATTTTGAAAATTAAAAAAAAATCATTTTCACATCGAACTCTATTTTATTTTTACTGTTCTATTGCTTGTTATTATTATTATTATTATTATTATTATTATTATTATTATTATTATTATTATTATTATTATTATTATTATTATTATTATTATTATTATTATTATTATTATTATTATTATTATTATTATTATTATTATTATTATTATTATTTATTATTATTATTATTATTATTATTATTATTATTATTATTATTATTATTATTATATTATTATTATTATTATTATTATTATTATTATTATTATTATTATTATTATTATTATTATTATTATTATTATTATTATTATTATTATTATTATTATTATTATTATTATTATTATTATTATTATTATTATTATTATTATTATTATTATTATTATTATTATTATTATTATTATTATTATTATTATTATTATTATTATTATTATTATTATTATTATTATTATTATTATTATTATTATTATTATTATTATTATTATTATTATTATTATTATTATTATTATTATTATTATTATTATTATTATTATTATTATTATTATTATTATTATTATTATTATTATTATTATTATTATTATTATTATTATTATTATTATTATTATATATTATTATTATTATTATTATTATTATTATTATTATTATTATTATTATTATTATTATTATTATTATTATTATTATTATTATTATTATTATTATTATTATTATTATTATTATTATTATTATTATTATTATTATTATTATTATTATTATTATTATTATTATTATTATTATTATTATTATTATTATTATTATTATTATTATTATTATTATTATTATTATTATTATTATTATTATTATTATTATTATTATTATTATTATTATTATTATTATTATTATTATTATTATTATTATTATTATTATTATTATTATTATTATTATTATTATTATTATTATTATTATTATTATTATTATTATTATTATTATTATTATTATTATTATTATTATTATTATTATTATTATTATTATTATTATTATTATTATTATTATTATTATTATTATTATTATTATTATTATTATTATTATTATTATTATTATTATTATTATTATTATTATTATTATTATTATTATTATTATTATTATTATTATTATTATTATTATTATTATTATTATTATTATTATTATTATTATTATTATTATTATTATTATTATTATTATTATTATTATTATTATTATTATTATTATTATTATTATTATTATTATTATTATTATTATTATTATTATTATTATTATTATTATTTATTATTATTATTATTATTATTATTATTATTATTATTATTATTATTATTATTATTATTATTATTATTATTATTATTATTATTATTATTATTATTATTATTATTATTATTATTATTATTATTATTATTATTATTATTATTATTATTATTATTATTATTATTATTATTATTATTATTATTATTATTATTATTATTATTATTATTATTATTATTATTATTATTATTATTATTATTATTATTATTATTATTATTATTATTATTATTATTATTATTATTATTATTATTATTAATTATTATTATTATTATTATTATTATTATTATTATTATTATTATTATTATTATTATTATTATTATTATTATTATTATTATTATTATTATTATTATTATTATTATTATTATTATTATTATTATTATTATTATTATTATTATTATTATTATTATTATTATTATTATTATTATTATTATTATTATTATTATTATTATTATTATTATTATTATTATTATTATTATTATTATTATTATTATTATTATTATTATTATTATTATTATTATTATTATTATTATTATTATTATTATTATTATTATTATTATTATTATTATTATTATTATTATTATTATTATTATTATTATTATTATTATTATTATTATTATTATTATTATTATTATTATTATTATTATTATTATTATTATTATTATTATTATTATTATTATTATTATTATTATTATTATTATTATTTATTATTATTATTATTATTATTATTATTATTATTATTATTATTATTATTATTATTATTATTATTATTATTATTATTATTATTATGAAAGATTTATCTTTCCAAGCTTTTGTAGATTTAAGAAGAGACTGTTTATTTACATAATACGTAAGCAATACTAAAATAACTATATCAGACACAAGGTCGCGTAAAATTTTTGCACTAATAAGCTTCTACTGAAACATTAGAAGACAAATTTGGAAATGTCATGGAATAAGGGCTCATATGTGAGCATAACTTACCTGTCGGCAACTGGATTAACTTAAAACCAACTTTCAGCTAACTATTTCGCAACTAAATCTGACTGCCTCTTGGATTAGTTTTGAATGGCAGCAACTAACTATCTTAACATTGCGATGTCCTTGGCGGTAATCACTTATGACTATCATTGCCATCCATATGATCAGCAACAATATCATTATCGTCGTCATCATCAACATTATCGTCATCGTCATCAACACTATATTGAAGATTTTCTTGATTTTGCTAAAATATTAATAAACCCAGCACTTCATGTGGAAAATTATTACCTTTTTTCTTTTAACTTCCACATATTGGAAAAAATAGGATCGAAAGTCACTGGAAGTCTTAAAAATGTAACCTCATTAGATTTTTCTCTTGAAAATTTTCGCGAAAAATTCTCTCAAAAACTTTTTAAGTCTCTATTTCTAGCCTCTTGGGCTTCTTCTGTCAACTTCCATATCGCTCATTATTATTTCTAGTCCATTAATTAAATATTTGTGAACTGTTGGGGAAATATTATACCAAAGATACATTTTCACAAAATATTTAGCGGTATTAAGTATAAACTCTGAAAAAATGTCAATATTTATTTAAAAACCACTTGAAATTCTTACCATTATTACAAAAATTCGTTTTATTAAATTGACGTCAAGGTTTGTTATTTTTCATTTTGGAAGAAACGCCTTGCAATGTTGCCATCATTAGAATTTCAAAATCTGGTTTATTTCTGATCAATAACCCAACTCAAAATTTACTTTGCATGTGAGCTTTGTTAATTCAAAAATTTTCCTTTCATCTTCAGAACTAGCGTGTCACTTCATTACTGGAAGGATTAAAAGGTTGGGCTTTTACCGACTTAAAATAATATTGTATTTAGTTATTTAGAAAAGACCCCAAATGCCTACGTGGTTCATAAAAATTCTCTGTTATAATTTACAACAAGTAGTTGTAATACATATGTATTTCACGTGTTATAAATATAAATGAATTTATTTTTAAAAGAAGCAAATATGAGCAAAATTTTTTTTTCCACCAGTGGTTGATGGAATGTCTGTATTTTTAGGAAAAACAAAAAACATCGTTTAACTTTGTTTAACTCACTAATTTAAGTCTACATATTTCCCAAAATTGATGATTTTTAGCTTCTATTTCAAACAACGTAAAAATGTGTACATTGCCTAGACATAGAAATAAAAAACTCAAAAATAATCTCGCTAGCCTGAAGTTAGTGGTTCCATTACTACTTTTTACATTATCCTTAAAAATAACTATAGAAATTTCACTTAGAGAAGTACAAAAGTCTGTGTTTTTATTTTTATTTCAAAAAACATATAAAGGAACAAGGGCCAGCATAACGGCATCAAAATATTTGTATTCCCAGCGATGAAGAATTTTATTATTTATTCCAATGAGCATTAGAGCAGTAAACAATACACAGCAATAAACTGAATAAAAAAAGTATAAAATTTACATGTGTAGACTTGGAGCTATTTAGTTTAAGCTTATATCCTGACCTTTATTTTAATTTAAGGCGATAATTTCTTTTATAACATTCGATATTGTAAGAATGAGAAAATCCTCTTCGTTGCTGTGATTTATTTTATTGAGGTTATGATATCATGAAAAATATTTTATAAATAGTCAGTCAGTCGTAGTTTAACCGTGCTAAGGAGTAACTAAAAGTGTTAAGTACCTAATTTATATCAGGTGGAAGTTATATAATTTACTGTATAAAGATGAAGTGAGAACATAAAAAGGACTGTATAACAATAAGTTTGTGTTATTTATTTCATTTAACGCAATTTAAAAGAACTTAAACGTTTTAAAAAGTTGCAGACGAGTTTTTGTGTTTTCCCCAAATATGATATTTTGGCACAAATCATTTTTGACATCCATTGAATTTTCGAAGGACAATAACTATTTTTTGAGGAACAGGTTTAGCTTTACTTTTAACCGTATCAACAGCTAAATTTTTAACCCTAGAGCCGTACCTCTAGTCGATTCGACTAACATCGCCTTTATTGTCATATGCAGCTTCTTATTTGATTGAACTTGAACTCTTTTGTATTCTCTGTCGGCCAGTGCTCTTTTCTACTACGCATTCATATTTCTTCAGTAAGTA